>CM022702.1:95140261-95740261 GCA_012295165.1 Asparagus setaceus | reverse complement strand
ATCCCTCCAAGTTACACCTGAACTTGAGGATTAAATCAAAAGAGAAAGATATAGTGTTACCTTTAGGGCACCAAAACCCTAAAACCCGTCTCACCACAAATCTCCTACACCCGCGGAGAAATCAATACCGTACTCTTGACGGCGTCGACGTTCTGAAGATAACAACGTTTGAATCACTGCAATCGGACAACCGAGCTATCCAGAATCTCACTTTTTCTCTCTTTTTCTCTTTCTCTCTCCTCGAAAACCGCGCAGCCCTCAATCTTTTTTCTCTCGGTTTCTGTTCACAGAGAAAAATCAATCTCAGGGTTCTCCTTTTCACGTGCCCCTAAACTTCCTTTTAATAAAGGAAAACTTTCCCTAGGTCCTCCAAACCTATTCCAATTACAAATAGATCCTCCAAATCCTTTTCTAATTAGGATTTAATCATGTACCTAGAACTTGTGGGCCCCAATTGGGCTGGACCCACAATAAAAATATCTGCAAAGAACGTCCTAATTTTATAGAGTACTACAAGTGGAGTGCGGCATATATCCATTAGAGATCTGGATACTTTTCAATTAGGTGATAATTGGGTAATGATTTGCACCATAGATAGAAGATCTGAAATTCCCCAACTAATCCCTCAACTTGAATGTTATCCTTTAAAAAAAAACTATCCATGAATGGTATAGATCAACCCATTCTATAAAGATAATCTGATAGAATATGCACTCCTTATTTTCAATTTCAAGGGGTGAGAAAACGTCACGAAGGATTTTCATTATCGCGATATGAGTGGATTATTATTAACTTATAGGATCAATCTATGATTGAGTCACTTATGGATAGGATCTAGCTAGGGAGTCCCCTTGGCCCCTCACCAATGCTCTTAAACAAAAAAATATTGGATTTGGGTCCATAGACATGATTGAGAACTACCCTTTGAAAGCTAAGGTCTCCCATCTCAGACTCTAATCTAGTACTCCATGTTAAACGTGAAGAGGAAAAAGAACGCGGAAGATGTTTTTATTATTCAAGCTTGCCTTTAGAAAATCTACATGCATCCATATTTTGAATCCACCTTAAACCACTTTATCATCTTGGCTCTTACTACGAAGCGACGCATTTGGCTTCAAACCTTAAATTGACCAGACAGATTATATTATTCGAAACGGAAAAAAAAAAAGTTACATCTCAAAATTCAATTCTGGTGCAATTAACCATTTATATCTGAAAAAAACTCCTACCGAAAAAAGGAAAATACTACTAATTATAATAATTAAGGTCCAATATAAGGAGAAGGTATATAGACCAAAACTATTGAACTCATAAGACACTATTGACAATTGCTTAGGTCTTTACTTTGTAGCCATTCAGTATTCTTTTCTTTGACCTTTATTTACTTTAATGATGCGTGTTTTGCTTTCTAAGTAAACAATTGCATGTCAAGGTCCACTATTATTTATTAGATTACCATTGGGGGCTGCGAAAATATAGGGAAGCGAAAAAGAAAGAGAGAGATAGAATTAAAATAAATAGATAAAAAGATGATGTGGTCTGGCCTCACTTAGGCATCAATTAGTTCTTTCTGAAATGATTAATATGTGCATGTTCATATTATGATTTTTATTTTAAATGTGGTTTCAGCGTTCAAACACAAAGAAAGTGGGCAACTGAAAAAAATGCTTCTTGATGCAAACTTTTCACTTGAAAAATAACACACCACTTTACTTCATAAAACTTGTTCGCAACTCTATTTTATAGATGCAACATGTAGTCTTTTGCAGTGGCGGAGCTACATAGTGTCTAATAGTGTCATTAGACACCACTGAATATTATATTTTATAGATACTTTTATTTATTTTTTTCTTGTATTACTACTTAGGACACCACTAAAATTAGGATAAAACGTCGCTAATGTATATAAAGTTGTAAAGTTATCAATATCCGAAATACAACCATGACAAGTTATATAGGGACAGCACTGGAACAAATTAAATGTTGGCCCAGCAACTAGTCCTTTTAATCATGTTAACTGTATCATCTATTGCATCACATCTATAACATCTTATTCACTGTGGTTTCGGATTGTCCTATTTATCCTAATTCGAATACATATATTGTAAATGGAATCTATTACGATACAGCATAGATTTATATTTGACATAATAAGCTAGATCTTGATTTAGATTCTGACCTTTGTACTAAGAAAAAAATACATATGCAATGGCATTTTATTATCTTTACACACTAAAATAAATTTTGTGTTAAGGGCTGAATTGCAAATTTTACATTTGATACATGTCATATTTTTTATACATTTTTACCGTGAACAGTTGTGCGAAAAAAGCAAATGGTTATATGTACAACATGATGTTGACTATTGCCTTGACTGCAAGGGGTTGTCAGCATCATGAATGAAGTTGAAATGAGTACATAAATTCTGAAAAAGGAAAGGGCTGAACCAAGAAGAAAAAGAAGAAGGGACCTACAACAAACAGAAAGCCGTGATAATACCTTTGGTATGGCATTATACAATGCATTATAGTTGTACTTTTCTTGAAGGGTAAATTTTACATAACCCCCTATTCTTTAGTCTTTTCGGAGATAACCCCATGAACTTCAAAATGTCACTTTGCCCCTTGACTTTAGGTCATTGTCATAAAACCACTCAAACTTTTTTTCAATTTTTCAACATACATCCTAACGACGTAACGTGGGTGTCTGAACCCTTATCAAAAGTTCATGGTAGTATTCATAGTTTATAAAAATCATCCTGCTAATAACTTATCTTTTTCAAACAATGTGCTTTTTCAGCAAAACATTTACATTTCATGCTTTTGAATGTGACAATTCCATTCAATTATTTTTTTGTGTAAATTTTGAAATAAAAGCAAAATAATGATCATCTAATTTGATGGTGAATAAAATTCCTAGAATCTAGGTAGTCCGCAGGAAAACGCAGAGAATATGCACAAGCACATGTAGCCACAAACAAGAAGGGAACAAATGAAGAGCAATGTTTCCGTACTACTAAAATAAAATATTATTAATTTTTAATTTCTATAATATAGAAAATGGACCATAACAAAAGATGGATATTTTAGTCATTTATCGCTCAATTAATTTTCTTTTCCTATTTCTTCTCCCCTCCCTAACCAATTCACCAACCACTTCCCTGTTTTGATTTGTTGCACCCCATCCACAAATCAAGCAATGACTATCCATTTTATAGATCCAAATTTTAAACTAAGGACAAAATATACTATGAAAACCCTCTAAATAAATAGTATGATTTACAATGACAACTAACAATTTTATGACAAAAAATGTAAAATAAGAAAATTTTTAGAAAATAAAAATTGTGATAACTTTCTTATTTCTTCTACGAAAATTTTTAGGAAAGAAAATTTGTGATTAACTTTCTTATTTCTTCTATTATTAATTGAAGTGAAAGTTGTCAGATAATTAAATACATGTGATATATAAGTTATATCTTTCTCATCAGTTTAAAAAATAAAACAGAGAAATAATATGTTATATTTTAATGGTTCAAAAAATTTAGTGGAGAAAGATAAAAGTTTTAAGCTAGAAAAAGATAAAAATAGGATTAAAAGTTTAAAAGAAAAGTAACTAAATTCAGTATGATATCATACGAAAGTTTGAAGGAGAGATAAAAATTAGGTAGGAAACTTGTATATTGATATCCGATCTAACAATTAGTTTTATCCTCATTTTTAAATTCCTAATATAACCTTATTCGGTTTTAAAAGTTCAAATTATTTACAAAAATAGGTGTGGAAGATGGGCTTACTACCGTATCCTATAATCATACTCTCTTTAAAAGCACGAGTTCGAGAAAATCTTTTCATGGTCAATATTACCCTTTACTATTTTGAATATTTCGGTTAAATCTTAATCTATCCTAATCATAATTATATCCTATCCTAATATTTGTGAACTACCTATAGCTTAACAATTTTAAAAAATAAGATTAATAAAATATATGAAATCTTAATCTATCCTAATCATAATTATATCCTATCCTAATACCCCGTGAACTATCTATAGCTCAACAATTTAAAAAATAAGATTAATAAAATATATGAAACAACTGCACGGTATTAGTTTGTTAAGGTAAAGTAATCATACGTAGCTAACATACTATAATACATGAAGTATTACAAAACAAAAGAAAAAAAATTTCAAAAATTTTGCAAGATACCCTCAAAAGTTTAAAATTACATAAAACACCTCGACATTTCAAAACTTAAAATAACAAACATGAAATCTAAAATTAACAGCAACCTCCAAAGAATTTAAAATTTACAAATAACACCTTCATCATTTTAAAATTTGTAGAAACACCCTCAAAAGTTTAAATTATAAAAAGCACCACTGAAATTTAAAATTTGTAAAAGATAACCTCAAAGTTATAAATATTGCAAAAACTCCTAAAAAGTTAAAATTCACAAAAAAACCTAAAATTTTAAAACATATAACCAGTCCACATCAAATCTAGAAATTATCACAGACCGCTAAAAATTTAAATTTTGTAAAAAAACTTAAAGTTTCAATAATTGTAAAAACACCCTCAAAATTTGAGTTCTAAGAAATATCTTGACATTTGAAAATATACCACCAACATATAAAATATGAAAAATACAAGCACCAACTTAAAATTTAAAATTTTAAAAATGCTCCCCAAGTTTTAAAATTTGTAAAACACACCCTCAAAAGTTGAAAATCACAAAAAAAGCTAAAATTTCAAAACTTGGCAAAAAGAGTAATTGTTTGATATTCTTTCATTAAGATATATAAATTTAACTTCCAATTTATAGTTTACTATCCTTTTTAGAATCTAAAAGTAGTCTAAGTTGATGCTTGCAAAACTAACAATAACAATAGATTAAAACATCCAGTTAAGGATTAAAATTTTAAAATATATTATAGATTAAAACTTAACGTCATTGTATAAATTAAAGTAACTACATATAATTTTACTAACAAGTTGGAGCAGCAAAATACATAAGTACCATTAATTGATTGAAGACTAAAACACATAAAGCGATAAAAGACTATAATATAATAGCTTAGCATTAACTCGACTATAATTTATAAACATTAATTTCTGATGTTAATAATATTTATAGGGTAAAAATACAAAGATTTATCTATAGAGTAACTATCAAAAGTTTAGAGATATCCTTTAAAAGAATAAAGTTGTTTCCATTTCAAATGGAAAAATGAAGGAAATAAACTAAAAATTCGGAAACGTCCATGAATCACTTTAATTGATATTAAAATAAAGCATATGTATCAATGAAGCACCGATTGAGTTCCCCTTGAAGAACATATGGACTTTGTCCCAATTAAAAAAATATTCTTTATGGAAGACACAAGAAAAATTAGTATGTCATGACTCTGCGTAAGCAAAACATAAAAAATTGCTCTTTTTCTTTTTCCTATATAGTGTCATGACCCTGTGAGCGACTTTATTCGGGGATATGATTAATAATGAATGATCAATTCTTGAAGACACGATCAAGGATAATGATGTAATAGCACTATTAGATTTCAAGATCTCTAAATATGATGGTAACATATCTCATTACTAAAATTTTTATTAAAGGTCATTAAATATAAAATTCACCTTATATATATCTTAAATTTGTAGAGGATATATGCATGTCATCATAACTTATGTCAATAATATATATCAACCCAAAGATACAACTTACTTGAATAAATAAGAGAATAGAAAGTATAAGTAAATATCCATATAACACAATAAAAAATATTACATTTTAAAGCTACTATCAGGGGCTCATTGAGAATAAGCCGCCAAGACAAAAACATCTCCATTAAGGCTTTCTATAAATATAACAGAAATTCAAGTTCTTGATATATGCAACCATCACAATATTCAAAAGATGTATGATCTTAGAAAACCTATTCTAAAATTCATACAATTAAACCTAATAATAATTTACCAATACGAGATACGCTATTGCACCTTTAAGGTAAAGATAACTACCATTTATAATAAAGTTGAGCCATAGTTCTATGATTGCAAAGGCTATAAATGGTCAATATCACCCTTCACTATTTTAAATATTTCATTTAAATCTTAATCTATCCTAATCATAATTATACCTATCCTAATACCACATGAACTACCTATAGCTCATCAATTTAAAACAATAAGATTAATAAAATATATGAAATCTTAATTTATCCTAATTGTTATGGTCATAACCACTAATCAGTGATAAAAGAGAAGGCCGATCCATCAACGCTTGTTTACCAATGAGGACCGACAAGGACCTCCACGCCAACCCACCGACCGGCTGCATGTACCGACCAGGTCCGGTCCATCAGCGACTATCGCCATGACCCACGCCGAAGAAGGGTGCAAGTCGCCCATCGACAGCTTCTGACGACGGTGTCGGTCGCCCTCCTGGAATTGCACGTTTATCCCTTCCTACAAGTTGCCGACCCCTCCAAACAATGTGGAGCGAATCGGGCCTACCCTTCACCGGCCACTCGTCCTCTAGAGCGACGCGCATAAGCTCCCAATCGTCCTCCTCGGCGAATCATCCCAAGGGGCCCTAAGAGCGCATGAGTCGGCCATCCGATACCGGCTCCCCTTCTCTCACCTGCGTGATTCTCTCCCACTCAAGCGGCGGCCACCGATTTTCGAGCCCATCAACATCACATTAAATGCAGCGTGACCCTTAATTCCCCATCTCTCCACGGTATTTAAGACACCTCGGACCCATGCACTCTGGTAGCCAATCCCATCCCATTAATGGCGAATAGACCACACCAACCCTCGGACTACCCCGGTTTGACACTGTAAAGGCCGGCCAATCTAGCGGTGGAGAGATGTCCGCCAATCCTCGGCTCACCGTGGAGGGAGGAGGGTGACTCACCGGTGGTTCCCAAGCTAATGGAAAGCGAAATACCCCTTAACCCTACCTATAAGAGAACACGTGAACAACTAACGGGGTAAGCAATCTTCTCGGTGTGAATTCTGCTCCATTAAACTATCTCCCACTTCGCTAACTTGACCGTCGGAGGAACCAGGAGATCCCAACTCCGCCTCTTCCGAGTCCTTCCTTTGTTGTGGCGAACCCTTTGGTTTGAGTCGGTCATTTGGCTTTAGGAGAAAGCGGACTCGCTCTCTTAAAAACTAAACTTCGCTCGAGGTTAGTGACTGTGATTATATACATCAACACTAATCATAATTATATCCTATTCTAATACCCCGTGAACTTCCTATAGCTCAATAATTTAAAAAAATAAGATTATAAAATATATGAAACAAGCGCACGGTATTAGTTTGTTAAGGTAAAGTAATCATCATTAGCTAACATACTATAATACATGAAGTATTACAAAACAAAAGAAAAAATTTTCAAAAATTAGCAAGATACCCTTAAAAGTTTAAAATTACACAAAACATCTCGACATTTCAAAACTTAAAATAAAAACATGAAATCTAAAATTAACAGCAACCTCCAAAGAATTTAAAATTTATAAATAACACCTTCAACATTTTAAAATTTGTAAAAACACCCTCAAAAGTTTAAATTATAAAAAGCACCACGAAAATTTAAAATTTGTAAAAGATAACCTCAAAGTTACAAATATTGTAAAAACTCCCTAAAAGTTAAAATTCACAAAAACCCTAAAATTTTAAAACATATAACCAGTCCACATCAACTGAAATTATCAGTGAGACCACTAAAATTTAAATTTTGTAAAAAACCCAAAGTTTTAATAATTGTAAAAACACCCTCAAAATTTTAGAAATCTAAAAATATCTTGACATTTGAAAACATACCACCAACATATAAAATATGGAAATTATAAGCACCTAACTTAAAATTTAAAATTTTAAAAATGCACCCAAGTTTTAAAATTGTAAAAACACCCTCAAAAGTTGAAAATCACAAAAAAAAATTTAAAATTTTAAAACTTGGCCAAAAAGAGTAATTGTTTGATATTCTTTCATTAAGATATATAAACTTAACTTCCAATTTATGGTTTACTATCCTTTTTCAGAATCTAAAAGTAGTCTAAGTTGATGCTAATAAAACTATCAATAACAATAGATTAAAAATATCCAGTTAAGGAATAAAAATTTAAAATATATTATAGATTAAAACTTAACGTCACTGTATAAATTAAAGTAACTACATATAATTTTACTAACAAGTTAGAGCAGCAAAAATACATAAGTACCATTAATTGATTGAAGACTAAAACACATAAAACTGATAAAAGACTATAATATAATAGCTTAGCATTAATCGACTATAATTTATAAACATTAATTTCTGATGTTAATAATATTTATAGGGTAAAAATACAAAGATTTATCTATAGAATAACTATCAAAAGTTTAGAGATATCCTTTAAAAGAATAAAGTTGTTTCCATTTCAAACGGAAAAATAAAGGAAATAAACCAAAAATTCAAACGTCCATGAATCACTTTAATTGATATTAAAATAAAGCATATGTATCAAAGAAGCACCGATTGAGTTCCCTTGAAGAACATATGGACTTTGTCCCAATTAAAAATATCTTTTATGGAAGATACAAGAAAAATTAGTATGTCATGACTCTCGTAAGCAAAACATATAAAATTGCTCTTTTATTTTTCCTATCTGATGTCATGACCACTGCGTGCGACTTTATTTGTGGATATGATTAATAACGAATGATCAATTCTTGAAGACACGATCAAAGATAATGATATAATAGCACTATTAGATTTCAAGATCTCTAAATATGAAGGTAACATATCTCATTACTAAAACTTTTATTAGAGACCATTAAATATAAAATTCACCTTATATCGTCTTAAATTTGTAGAGGAGATATGTATGTCATCATAACTTATGTCAATAATATATATCAACCCAAAGATATAACTTACTGAATAAATAAGAGAATAGTAAGTAAACCAAGTAAATATCCATATAACACAATTAAAAAATATGAAATTTAAAGCTAATATGCACGGTTCATTCGAATAAGTTGTCAAGACAAAAGCATCTCCATTAAGGCTCTTTATAAATGTAGAAATTTTAAATTACTGATATATACAACCATCACAATATTTAAAAGAGGTATGATCTTAGAAAACCTATTCTAAAATGCATACAATTAAACCTAATAATAATTTACCAATATACGGACACGTTATTGCACCTTTAAGGTAAAGATAACTATCATTTACAATAGAATCGAGCCATGGTTCTAAGATTGCAAAGGCTACAACAAAGAAGGTGGACAGAGATGCTAATAATGAGTGTCTAAATGATAAATATTGTATAATCACCGATGACGAGTAATGTTAACTAATATTACTTCTTCATGAAATAAATATATCAAAATCAAATATTAACATTATAATCTAAAGCAAATTGATAATAAAAATGCAGGTATTTAATTTAAATCCTCGTGGAAAATGACACGCATGAGCAAATGTAACACTATTGACGCAGTGAAACTCTTATTCGATGCACAGCAGAAGAATTCATTGCAGAGAAAAAAGAGGCAACTCCTAACCTTATTTAAGTAATAAATTAAAAATACAAAACATTTCATATATATGAAATTAACATTTGTTCTCATTGAAAAAAAATCAAAGTCCGTATTTTTAGAAGTTTGTATTGAACATCGAAATACATTCAACTTCTTTGTAAAGTTAGACGAGAAGATAAAAGATGAATGAGCTCATGGAAAGATAACAATACAAGAAATTCACCAAAGATAATATCACAATCGATATAGATGATGGACACGCTACTCTAGAATTACCCAGAAAAGATAAATATGAAGAATGATTGATCTTGGCTCAATGACAAAAATAAAATAAAAGGAATAAAAGACAATGTTTTCTAAATTATTATAGAATAATTTATTTTTTGAGTAAAATTAGGAATCTTTATAAGAGATTTTCATAAACTTTTTAGTACTTTTATATGATTATGTGGATGCTTTTATTATATAAAAGTGTACTAGAGTTATCATTAATCTTTAGTTTATGATTTTGTTTATAAACTCTTTTCGTCATTTTAGCCCACTTTAAATCAATCATCTTGGTTTATTGGTTTTATTATTCATCTTTCTTTTATAATACTATTTCTTCAAGTATTTTTACTTTTGCAAATGCTTATATTTTCGAGTCAAGCTTGGTTTCATGTCGGTCCAAATAACAAGAAATTTTAAATTGGCTTGGATTACATTTGTTTCCTAACAATTCAATTATCAACATGAAAATTTAAATTAGGTGTAGCTTATTCAAACAAACATCAAAGAAAATAAATAATCACAATGCTAAAGTTTAGAGAGCAGTGAGCAAAACTATCAAAATGTAACCGAGGAACAAATTTTAGTAAGAAAATAAACCAAAATAATTAATCATGATATTTAACCACGTGCAATGCACGTGCATAAAATCTAGTTTAGGAATGTGAGAGAGAAAAATCGGATAAAAATTACAATGAGTGCCATCGGTACTTAAAAAATTAATTTTTGAAGTACCGAAGTTGGCATAAATTAAAGTATAAGTTATGAAGCAATTGGACAATTTATGTAAATCTCAGTGCTTTACGTGGCAAGAGATCTGTTATAGGTTTGGTAAAACGTCATCAATGAGGAATATTCCAAGAAAGCATGTGCTCAATTAATTAATGTACTAATGACAAAGACAAATGATTTTTTTTAAAGCCAGTGGTGGGTTTAAAGTAAACTACATTAGCCATTAGGGGCTACAATATCTATAGATCCCATCATTTAGCACGTGTTTATTTTACTACTCTCAGATTTTCAATGGATAGCTTTTGATTAATTGAATCTTCTTAGAAATGAAGGAAGCAAATGAAACATAAGTT
Source organism: Asparagus setaceus (assembly GCA_012295165.1). NCBI lineage: Eukaryota > Viridiplantae > Streptophyta > Magnoliopsida > Asparagales > Asparagaceae > Asparagus > Asparagus setaceus. The sequence continues at coordinate 95,729,368 of CM022702.1, read as the reverse complement.
GTTAATATTTTCAATTTATAAATCTTTTTGGATAATAAAACTTCAGATATGAAAAATAGAGCGACATCTGATATGATTTCCGCTCTTTTTATATTGGTTGGATGGAATGAAAATGGACAGTGAATAATAAATATTTAAAGTGAAATAGTGGAGAGATAATAAAAATTAATTTTGTTATCAAGAATATACTTTTAAATTTTTTAAACCTTGTGACATCTATGAATTATATCTTTTCTATTTCTTGTCAAGATTAATCATAAATTGTTCATGGATGACAGACAGTTACGATTAGAAAAATGATTTCCAATATTTGATTATATTAGAGATTATCCTCATCAAAATTGTGAACAATGAGATAACTAGTAGTATATGAATAGTACCATGTACGGGAGGTGGGGTCATCTGATGATAGAGTTCAAATGTTACTGACACCCACATTATTCTCATTTTAAAAATTGTTGAATATGCTATTTACCCATTACGTGGGCCATTTGGGTCTTCTAACAACTTTAGTCTTTAGTCCATGTCCTTTATTTATTTATTTATTTATTCCTTACTGCACTGAGAATTACATATTTAGATTTGAATATATTGAATCTATGACTAATAGCCACATATAGTAATTGTCGTTTTTTTCCTTCACAAAATAAAAAAATACTAGTGCTCACAAAATCCCATATATGAGAGAGAATGCAGACTCTGTAAAAATATTCTGGATGTGAGCGAGATATACCGAGTCATGCATGAAAATAATAAATGTCCAAGATTCCAAATTGATGATCACTTAGTTTCTTCTAAATAGTTTAAAACATTATACTCACATGTGAATTGTTTCGATAGAATTTATATTCATGACAAAGGGATAGTTCTATTGTTTGGAACGGATCCATAAAGTTAACGTGGATCCGATAAGGTAATTAAATTTGCATTAGAACAGCTTTTCCACTTTTCTCACGTGAGAATAACTTGGGAAATTAGTGAGAGCCTCTTCTTTAGCCTTTTGACTTAAAATAAGTTAAGATGAGTACTTTATTCGGAGAATCTTCAAAATTAACTTTCTATTTGAATTTATAAATTTCACAGAGAAATTTCATGCTGCTGATTTTGACAAAGCAGGTCAGAAATTTTAAGGTCCTATTGACTTGATTTATATGAATTTTTCTTCAGTCAAAGAAATGTATGAGATTTATCAAAGTAATTGATTCATATACTTTATAGGCCAATGTACAGTTTTGCGAATAGTGAGCAAAATAGAAATCTAGATTTTTGTTGAAATTTTGAAGGATAATATTATATGATGGTGGTAAAAGAAAAATATCAATAAAATATATTTTTATATGAATATTATCTCATATCATATATCAGCATTACGTTCACCTTATATATGCCTTAATATTTACCTTATTTATGATAGAGATACTCTGTATGTATTATTCTTTAAAAATATTTATCACCAACAAAATTTTCTGCCTCCATCTTGTTTCCTGCCATAAATCATAAAAAAATAAGAAGAAGGTATCTTTAACATTCAGTAAAATCAACCTCTAAATCCTTTGTACTCTCCTATAAATCCTCTGCATGAGTTCATCAAATATATCAACCTTTAATAGTTCATGTGAAATTATAAAATCAGTCATTGGAGAGCTCCACATGGATTCATTTGATCCGCCTCTAATATATATTTAGCACTCACTACAACAAAGGTTGTAAATTATGATACATTTGTCATCCCTACACGACACATTTTTGTGTCGCATAAATAGAACGCGACACATAACAAAAGTGTGGTTAGAGCATGTGTGGAGAGCGTCTTCCTACACATATGCGAATGTGTCTCAAAGTCACAACACATATATATGTCGAGTATGGTGACACATATAAGTGTCACAAAACTCGTGACACATATATGTGTTAAGAGTGGTGACATATAGTTGTGTCTATACCATTAAAAACATAGAGAGTATCATCATCCAACACTATAACTTCCCAGAATGTCACCCATCCTAGGATTACTCTAACCAAAGCACAATTAACTATGAAACTTTTTAGCTTATACACTATCATAATCCATAAATTTTTTATGATGTTTTGGGATTCCATAACTTTGTTTGTTTCATCAATATTTTGGGATCCCAAATACTAAAATTTGTAATGTTTTGTTTGTTTCAAACTCAAATTCTAGCATTTCAATTTTTAGATTTTGAAATCTTGAGTTGTAGCAAACAAAGTTATGGATTACAAAAAGAATGTGAATACCCATTGGTGAGCTTACCTCCCACAAAATGACAAACACAATTTTATTAATTGGGGGTAACCATACCCATTCAAAATTAAACCCCAACGGCTATAAACGGTCATATTTTGCCAATGGCTATAAAAATAGCTCAATTTCACATGAAGCCTCCACACATCAAGATGGAGATGCAAAAAATGTGCTACTGTAAAATCCCGACACCCTTGAAGCAATGCAAAAATGGCAAAAATCAAGGCCGTTACTATTGGGGTTGCGCTAGGTATCCAAAGAAAGAATGTAATTTTTTTCAATGGGCTGATGATGATGGCAAATACATGAAGAGTATCGACAACAAGGAGGTATTGGTTGAAGATAGGAAAAAGCTCAAAATCAAGAAATTGAAGTCAGAACTTAAAGCTGCAGAACGTCAAATTCTAATTTGGAAAATGTGTGTACTTTTCTCAAATTTTTTTTCTGTATTTCATTATTTAATGTCTTGTTCTTGCAAAATGTATTGAAGCTGAAATGAAAATATTATTATCGCAATTCCAATCTTCAAAACTAACTCACGATAATGAAAAAAAATTGTAAAAATAAATAATAATACAGAGGCTCAGAAACTGGTCAATTTTTCAACACCTATATAATGAAATATCATTGTTGATTGCATTCAAATAATAATGGACTGCCTCGCCTAAAATTGCAATTGCAATCTAGGCGCATTTTCATTATTGAACGCCTCTAAATAATGAAATCCATTGTAGGTGACATTATCGAATCGACCAATCATCATAGCACAATATCATAAAACCAATGTCATAACAACCATTTCAACCAACTAAAAACAAATAATCACAACCAACAACAAGCCTGAAACCATCCAAGACTGAAAACATCCAAGAGGGAAACAAAAACCAACAACAAGCCAAGGTTGCAAGCAACCAAGAAGCAAGCAAGCAAACCAAGGCTGCAACAAACCAACAAATGACCAAGGCTACAACAAACCAACAAATGACCAAGGCTGCAAGCAAACCATCAAAACCAGTAGCTCAATCAACGAGCATCAAGTAGCAACTAATCAACCAGCAGCTCAAATAAATAGAGAGCATCAAGTAGAAACAGAGACTGCAACAAACCATCAAAACCAGCATCAGGTAATAACTAAGGCATGACCCAAGCCATCAAAACCAATATATACTCGCAAGTAGCTCAGACCAGCAACAACTCAAATAAACCAACAGCTCAAATAAACTAGACTGCAAGCAACAAGAAGTATTCACTTGCTCAAATAACGAAGTTGCAACAAACCAACAAATGACCAAGGCTGCAAGCAAACCATAACAAACCAAGGTCGCCACAAACCAACAAATGACCAAGGCTGCAAGTAAACTCACAAGCAAACCCACAAGCAAGCAGCTCAAATAACTGAAGTTGCAACAAACCAAGAAATAGTTTGATGTCCTCTAAAGAATCAATCCAATATTCATGACAAGCTAACCCAAAGTTAAACTCCAATGTTCTTTTAGTAACCAAGACTGCAAGCAACTCAGACCAGCACACCCACAAACAAACCCACAAAACCAAGCAATATGTCAAAATATAATTCATGTCATACTTACGATAGTCAGAGAACAACGAAATCAACAATAAGAGGAAAATAACAGAGTTTATATATGCAAGGAAAGTCATGCATCTGGTCTAATATTAATAAGCAAGAAATTAAGTGTCATATGCCATTCAAAACCCAAAAAAACAACGAAATCAATTTGAACCATTCGATACCCAAAAAAAATCAGTTCCAAACCCAATTCGAACCATTCGAAACCCAAATAAATTTCACATAAACCCCCAAATCAATTTCACAAATTATACCAGCTATTAACTGAACAAATTCGTGATGATTGTTTCACCCAAATAAATTTCACATAAACCACCAAATCAATTTCACAGAATATCCGAGGTATGAGCTAACCAAATACCTCCACAAATTTTCACCCAAATAAATTTCACATAAACCCCCATATCAATTTAACAGAAAGCCAATTCGAACCATTCGAAACCCTAATCAATTTCACATAACCCAATTATTTTATGTCTTGTTCTTGCAAAATGTATTGAAGCTAAAATGAAAACATTATTCTCGCAATTCCAAATCTTCAAAACTAACCCACGACGATTAAAAAAAATTGTAAAAATAAATGATATCTGAGGCTCGGCTGGTTAATTTTTTCAACACCTATATAATGAAATATCATTGTTGATTGCATTCAAATAATAATGGACTGCCTCGCCTAAAAATTGTAAATGCAATCTAGACTGCATTTTCATTATTGAACGCCTCCTCTAAACAATGAAATCCATTGTAGGTGCTCAAAATCAGAATGCGACCAATCATCATAGCATAATATCATAAAACCAATGTCATAACAATGCAAGAAATAGTGCAGAGAAGAAAATGCACGAGGGAGAAACAAAGAAGCACCCCTCCCCCTCCCATACCACGTAAAAAAAGTACTCACTGGTCCCTGAAAGCATCATATGCTCAGTAATGTGGCATAAAAACAAATAAAATGGACAGGGTATATTGACTAGAAATACAGCAAAGCAAATGTTCCATAGGGACCAAAGCTTCTCAGAATATCAGGCAAAACTTGAACACATGCACAAGTGTCAAAAACAAGCTCTGAAACGTGACCTAACCCATAAAAAACAAGCTAAAAAACAAGTTCATACTCAAGTAGCCAAGACTCATCTTGTTAACCAAGCTCAAACTCACAAATAACCGATTCAAATCTACCTCAAACCCGCAAAGGCAACAACAACAAGCAACCAAGCTCAGTGATAAACTGAAACTGAAACTGAAACAATCACCCCACTTATAGGCTGCCACAACCTCGCAAGCCATCAAAAAACAAGCTCAAAAACAAGTTCATACTCAAGTAGCCAAGACTCATCTTGTTAACCAAGCTCAAACTCATAAATAACCGATCCAAACCTGCCACAAACCCGCAAAGGCAACAACAACAAGCAACCAAGCTCAGTGATAAACTGAAACTGAAACAATCACCCCACTTATAGACTGCCACAACCTCGCAAGCCATCAAAAAACAAGCTCAAAAACAAGTTCAAACCAACAACCGAAACTGAAAGTTCATCAAAAACAACCAACAACCTGAAACTGAAACAATCACCCCACTAATAGGCTGCCACAACCTCGCAAGCCATCAAAAACAAGCTCAAAAATAAGTTCAAACCAACTACCGAAACTGAAAGTTCATAGGCCACAACAAACCAAAGCCTATGAAATTAAAACTGAAACTGAAACCTGTCATAAACAAGCAACTAAGCCAACAAAACCCACAAGCTCAAATAACACAAACTGAGACTATAACTGAAGCTCAAACTGAAGCTCAGACAAGCAACCACAACCCACAAACTCAAATAACCAAGGCCACAACAAACCAAGGATGTTCAAAATAGGGGCTCAGATATAACACTAAAATTTGAAAACATCGATTGCCTCGTCTAACAATGAAATTGTAATGTAGATTGCAATCTCATGAATAGATTGTCTCACCTAACATTATAAATACAATGTAGGTTGCATTCTCATCCAGGATTGCCTTACCTAAACATCACAAAGATATTGTAGATTGCATTCTCATAATAAATGAGTATCATCATTGCCCAAAATGAAAAATACAAAATAGCCATACCAATACATAGCGTGCAATATAGGTTGTTATCAAGTATCATATCCTTCCATAATTATAAGCCTGCAAAAGAACCCAATTTATAATGAAATTGCAATTGAGTAGTGAAATATGCATAAAGTTACACATCTAAGTGTTCAACTTAAAAATTAGCAACATATCCATAAGTCCTCAAATTACATCAATAAGTAGTGAAATATGCAAAAAATTAGAACTAAGACCCGTTATAAATTTTGTCCCGAATCGATAAATGAACATAAAATTAACAGGACTCAAAAGCACGCATACAATATTTTCAACAATAACATAGGCACGAGAGCTTATTTCATGTTAGTTAACCCAAAACAATCGACCCCAAATGAATTAACTACTACTAATTTTAACAAAATCACAAACAATTAAGCCGAAAACCATAACTGAATTCTCACCAAAACCCCCAATTCAAGCACACCCCAAATCAACACGCCATGGTCGCAAGCACCTCGCACCAACAAAGAAACCCACAATTCAAGCACACCCCCAAATCAAGCACACCCCCAAATCAAAATCACATAAACCCCCAATCGAAGTTGATAAAACCCTAGAATCAATCGCAGTTCAAATTAAAGAAGAGAGGGTGAGATATTTACCTTAGCGGTGTGAAAGAATCGCCTGGAACCCTAGAAACAGAATCGCCTGGAACCCTAGAAACTGAAACAATCAATGAAAATCGCCTGAACCCTAAATCCGATCGCCTTCCAAATGAAGAATACAGCGAAAATGGAGGAGGCGGCTTAAGATTCCGTCAAAATAGCCATGAAGAACATTAGGTTGGGTAGCGGGAAATGGAGGAGGCGGGTAAAAGAGGAGGGAACCAAGAATGGCGGTGACTCTAGGGTTTCGAACGCGGGAGAGGAAATGAGATTTGGGATCTCGCTCGCTTTTGGTCGAAATGAAGTGGGATGTCGAAATCCGGCCAAATCCTCTCTCAAAGAGAGGATGTGAGAAATGCCAAAAACAAATAGTATTTAATTATTTGGGGATCTTATATCCCAAAAAAGTTTTTGAAACAAACATCAGTTATGGAATTCTAAAACCCACAAAAACCCACTTTTTCATCCATATCTCAACTATATCCCAAAAAAAAGTTGAAACAAACACCCCCTTAATAGATCTTCTCACAATACATATTGAACTATTAGCCTTTTTCAATTATATTTAATTGTATATCTAATGACACAAATATGTGTCGTGATTGTAGGCTGTAAAAAAAATTAATTATTATTACTGAAGACAGCCAATATCCGCGAAACACTATCAATGAAGGTTACAAGCTGACGACTTTCACGACAACAAAGGAGAGACCAATTTCTTTTGCGCAGCGGTGATCGGCGTGACGATCGGACCTTCATCCGTGGTCTGATCGGAGTGAAATTTGGCGGGCAGCTTCAACACTCGTCCTTCCTAATTCTGAATGGTGGATATTGCTTTCTACCAGTTGGATTTGGAGATATCAAGGTTCTACCAAAGCTAATTGTGCAGAGAACGGTTTCTTCTACGCAGCTGTGATCGACGTGACGATCGGACCTTCATCCGTGGTCTGATCGGAGTGAAACTTGGAGGGCAGCCTCAACACTTGTTGTTCCTAATTCTGAATGGTGAAGATTGATTTTTACCGGTCAAATTTAGAGATATTGAGGTTTGACCGAAGATCTACGTCTCTTTTTAAAGAAAGGATCAAACATCCTTTGCTGGCATCAACTCTCCTAGAGAGTTCAACTCGATTACAGTTTTCAAACTTACACGGCAAGTTCTTCTCCGCCATTCTTGGCTAAAAGGATTACTAATCCTTTTCTAAAATCAACTCTATCAAAGAGTTCTTAACTCGGCCAGAGTTCTAAACTTGCTCCTGCGAGTTATTTTTCAACCTCGTCCCACGAGTCAAGACGGTCGGATCGTCAACGGGATACAAGATTCAAGCTCCCACCGCTACCGTGAAAAACCCAGATTAAATAAAGGGAAGGGTCTCCGTTGACCTTTCTCTCTTTGTAAATCGGGCAACCGATCGAGGAATTTGTAATTTTTTTTATCTAAGTCAGTTAGAGAGAGAGATTGCATTCAAGAAATTGTATTTATTATTCTTCAAATAGAATAGACTAATTTTACATTTTCTCAAATTTTCCTCGCGAACAAAAGATGGCGACTCCGCTGGGGATGATCTCTTTCACCGATGGAGAGGTGGTGGCGCAATCCGACGTCAAGCTCATTAGGACGACTGTTGAAACTCTGACCGTAGAGTTCGATCAAGCCAAGTTCGAGGAGGCACTCTCCTCCGGATCCCTTAGCCCCAAGGCTATGCGCAAGATCCACAAAGCCTCTAAGGAGACCAAAGTCCCTTCGGTTGCCGTGGCTAACCCGATCAGTAAAGATGGTGATGTCGCTGCAAAAGCCTCAAATCAGGCGAAAAGGAGCGCTACTCGCCGAAGAACACAGCCCCGAGATGGCCAATCGACCAACCAACGCGAATTTCGCGTTTGTGAGCCAAAACGCGATCTTGAGCTTCGCGTTTCTTTTACAGAACGCAAGCCTCGCGTTTATGCGCACGAACACGAACCTCGCGTCCCCATTATAAAACGCGGGTCTCAACCCCGCGTTCAACTGTTCAAACGCGGACCTCGCGTTCAGCAGGGGGTTGCACGCGATCCTCACGTCCCCAATCTAAAACGCGGGTTTCAACCCCGCGTTCAAGCATTTAAACTTGGACCTCGCGTCCCCAATTCAAAACGCGGGTCTCAATCTCGCGTTCAAGTGCCCAAACGCGATCCTCGCATTCCAAATGCCAAATCATCGGCATGTCGATCTTTGCTCAAATCTTGTGAAGCCATCGGTGTTTGACCGATTGACGAATGTCACTCGGTCCACCGAACGATGATATTCTCACAGGAAGAAGACTTCAGAGGTCGAATACCTTGGAGTCACTTCCAACATGATCGGTATAGGGAGACCATCAATCTCTAACTCTGAGGAGTCAGAGGCAAATCGGTCCCCCGGCTTGAAAAAGGCTTTGAATGACTCCGACGGAGTTTACCGACATACTCGGACTCGAACAGGGGTCATATCCCCCGTCAACTATCAAAAGTTGGCTAAAAGAATTGAGTCTGATGATGAACATCCAGCCATCGCAGAATCTCAATCCTCTAGTTCTTTCTTGGAGCACGTGAGCGCTGTCTACATGACGGTGAATGCTGAAGATTTTAAGAAGAGGCTCGAAGAGTATCAGGCTATGATGCAAGAAGCCCTGCGATCACAACAAGAGTCCATCGATCAACTTCGAGATATGGTAGCCCAACTTATTGCAGATAAGGCTCAAGTTCATATGGCTAGCTCAACACCTCAGCCGGAATCATCACGGAGGGGGAGTCAATCCCCAAAATGGAAAGAAAAAGTGAATGAAGCTCCCGATCAAGAAGCCCATCACGTAGAATCCTCCTCTAAAGAAGGGAGAGAGGCCAAAAAGAGCAAAGTCCTCAATCAGCAAAAATGCGAGAACTGGAAGCCCGCCTCAATGTCATGGCTAATAGGTGCGAGCTCCAAGATCAGGGGATTGTCAGACCGTATCCTGCAGAATGGGATACGGTTCCTTATCCTCCAAAATTCAAAATCCCGACGCTACAAGCTTTCGACGGCACGGGATCACCGAACCAACACATCTACCATTTTAAGTCACAGATCGAATGTGATGGCAAACGATGCCATAGCACTCGTTTGTTCATTGGCACCCTCAAGGGGTTGCCTTTGAATGGTTCATAAACCGCCGCAGGATGTATCCGTAAATGGGCGATTTAGAGACTCTTCCTATCACGATTCTTTGAAGATGACACGAGAGCACTGCCACTTCTCTCCTTGCCATTAAGCAAAGGAGGAGAGCCTATCAAAGTCTTCGTCGAGCGGTTCGAAGCATGGCTCTTCGATGCTCGGCAGGTATGACCACGATGCTCGATTGACACACAGCGGCACAATTTACAAACCAATCTCCTAGCTCGAATGGGGTTGCAAAATATCATTCTGGAAACAACTAGTCTCCCGAGTGAGCAGTGAAGCAATTATTGCTAGGATTGAAGTGAAGAAGAGGAGATCGACCAAGACCTAGCTATTGATGACCGGCTCTAAATGTGGTAGGGACTTCGGTTAGTATCAACCTAGAATAATTACAGACTGAGGGTTGATTATCTGTTATTTTCCGAGTAGAATAATAAATTCTAAATATTGTCAAGTTAACAAAACACTTTTGACAATGTAAGCACTTCAACGTGCAGCACTACCACCAAAATTAACTTATCAATCCTCTCCAATAGGATGATAAGTCCACAAAGTTGCTCAAATCGCAACACAATCTTGTCATGTTAACCTCACACCTCTGACAGTCAACTTATCAATCCTCTCTAATAGGATGATAAGTCCCCAAATTTGCTCCAATCGCAACGTATCCTTGTCATGTTAACCTCACACCTCTGACAATCAACTTATCAATCCTCTCCAATAGGTTGATAAGCCCACAAAGTTGCTCACATCGCAACGCAATCCCCACAAAGTTAAGATTAGCTCGTCTCGTTATTAGCAAGGCGACCTCTTCTGACAATCAACTTATCGACTCTCTTCAATAGAGCGATAAGTCCTCAAAGTTGCTCGATCGCAATGTATCCTTGTCATGTTAACCTCACACCTCGACAATCAACTTATCAATCCTCTCCAATAGGATGATAAGTCCACAAAGTTGCTCAAATCGCAACACAATCTTGTCATGTTAACCTCACACCTCTGACAGTCAACTTATCAATCCTCTCTAATAGGATGATAAGTCCCCAAATTTGCTCCAATCGCAACGTATCCTTGTCATGTTAACCTCACACCTCGACAATCAACTTATCAATCCTCTCCAATAGGTTGATAAGCCCACAAAGTTGCTCACATCGCAACGCTAATCCCCACAAAGTTAAGATTAGCTCGCCTCGCTATTAGCAAGGCGACCTCTTCGACAATCAACTTATCGACTCTCTTCAATAGGCGATAAGTCCTCAAAGTTGCTCCGATCGCAATGTATCCTTGTCATGTTAACCTAACACCTCTGACAATTACCTTATCGACTCTCTTCAATAGAGCGATAAGTCCTCAAGGTTGTTATTAATAACACCACAATCCACGCCTCACAAGGGTGGGGAATTTTATCCCGAATCCTAAGTAGGGGTAAGTCAACGCCTAACACACGTTGCCGGTTTAGTCTTTTACCGATCGAAGAAGACACCAGAATTTAAATCTGGGAAATTTTATCCCGAAACCTAAGCGAGAGATAAGCGCATCTAATACATGCGGTAGGGTAGTCTATTCCCGTGAGAAAGACGGCTTCACGTATTCAACATCGTAGCATTAAGCCTAAAAGTGTTTTATTCTTTTAGCACAACGCCACATGCAACGGATTTAGATAATCAGATGCTAGCCCGATTCAAGCGGTGTCGGTAAAGGCTCATCAAGTCCGCTGATGGTCAGTTGGCCAATAACCCTAAAGTCAACGCCTAACACGCTGCTAGTCTCTTGCCCGTAAAGGCGACAAAATCTACATATTCAATATCGTAGCACAACATCACGTATGGGCTTAACTTTTAACATCAACTTATCGACACTCTTCAATGAGGCGATAAGTCCTCAAAGTTGTTCAAATCATAACTAAATAACGACAAACAACTTATCAATCCTCATCAATAGGATGATAAGTCCTCAAATTTGCTTAAATGCAATCAACTTATCAATCCTCCTCAACGGGATGATAGGTCCTCAAAGTTGCTCCGATCATAGCGTATCTTCATCAAGTCAACACTATACCTCGATGATATAATCAACTTATCAATCCTCTCCAGCAGATAAGTTTCTTAAAATTGTTCAAATCATAACTAAACCCCGTCAATCAACTCATCATTCCTTTCCAATAGAATGATAGATCCACAAAGTTGTTCAAATTACGACACAATCCTATCAAAATCTGTACACATCCTCAGCAGAGTTTGATAACCAACTCATCAATCCTCATCAATAGGATGATAAGTCCACAAAGTTACTCACATCGCAACACAATCTTGTCATGTTAACCTCATGTTTGGTTCGAAAGTTGATTTCTTTGTCGTTTCCATTACAAAACTTAAGAAAATTACACCTTAATTTTCGGTTACAAAGAAATTTCAAGAATCTCTCACAAACTCGAACAAAAGATGCTACAAGTGTAGATCTCACGTTTTTGTGGGACTTTTCTGTCTTGGGGGCCAGCGTAATCCGTGGACCACCGAGCAGCGATCGTCGAATCGACGGGGTTTAGTTGATGCTTCGCAAAGGAAACAAGAACTTAAGCAAATATCTTAGCAAAGTAAGATATCTACTCTTCTCAAGAATAAGTCAAAGCTTAAACTCGAGGAATCTCCGTGTGGATCGTGTTCTTGAACTTTGTAAGCTTGGATTCTCTCTCTCTCTCCTTGCAAAAGCTCTGATTTCTTTGATCTCTGATTGCCAAAAATGTCGATCCCCTGCCCAAGTGGACGTAGGGGGGTATTTATAGCCTTTGGGAAACGTGCCCTCTGAAGAAACATAAGTGCCCAACATTTGTAGTTAGCGGGCGGCTCGGTACGCCTCGGCGCCAAGCTACCTAAGCTCCGCGAGGCGGCGGTGTCAGCTACCTGTTGGCGGCGGCGGTATGGGCTGCCTCGCGAACCGGCGAGGCGTTGTCGCCCCTCCAAATGTTGTAACGGTTTCACGCTTTAAGGCACGATTAAATGCCCTAAAATCACGCCTAGTGGTATTTTCAGCGTGTAACCGCCTATTAAAATATCGAGCGTCTCTGCGTTGATAAAGTCAAGTGGGCCCCATCGGCATTGATTTAGACCCTTCAAGAGCTCGTTTGGGTATTACGGGTGTCTGCGCCTTTGGCGAAGACACAAAGATGCCTGCGCTATAGCGAGACACATCAAGGTGTCTCGCTTCGTCGCGGCGGAGACACAAAATGTCACCTAACGGCGAGACACATCAAGGTGTCTCGCCAAAGGACTTGAGCGAGGCAAAGATAAAGTGTCTCGCCAAAGGACTTGAGCGAGGCAAAGATAAAGTGTCTCGCCTTGTTGCGAGACACAAACTTCCCATGTGTTGACTTCTTGAGATTTCGACAACGTTGTCCTTCGATCTTCTCATGATTTAGTCATATTTGAGATTCTTGACAATTTTGATGCCTACAGATACCCTCCAAAGTTTTGGACTCCTCGTATTTTATCGAGGGTCCGGAATACTTTGATAAGATGCTTTGCTTCGCTCATCGCTGAACTTTGTAGAAGAGGCCGTGTTTTTGGTTTCTCGAACCACGGCTCTGGCGTCGTCGTGACCATATTTTGGGATCAATAAGCTGTTGCATTTGTATTTGAATGAATTGAAATGTCGAAGTCGATTTTGGACTAATCATCTTCATCTTGAAAGTCACCACTTGGGTTGTGATTGAATGCCTTGGGAATCATTCGCGCCCGGTTTTCTCAATATCGATTTCCGTGAAAGCTTCAGATGTAGTATGGAACCAATTTGTCTTGAATATCTGCCTTGAATCCCGTGACGAGAATAATTATCAATATCCGGGATTGTCTCGGTTAAAAGCGGCGAGGCAATCGAAGTATCTTGCTCAAGGGGTTTGAGCGAGGCAAGATGAGATGTCTCGCCAAAGGACTTGAGCGAGGCAAAGATGAGGTGTCTCGCCAAATGACTTGAGCGAGGCAAAGATGAGGTGTCTCGCCAAAGAGTTTGAGCGAGGCAAAGATAAAGTGTCTCGCCAAAGAGTTTGAGCGAGGCAAAGATGAGGTGTCTCGCCAAAGGACTTGAGCGAGGCAAAGATAAAGTGTCTCGCCAAAGGACTTGAGCGAGGCAAGATGAGATGTCTCGCCAAAGGACTTGAGCGAGGCAAAGATAAAGTGTCTCGCCAAAGGACTTGAGCGAGGCAAAGATGAGGTGTCTCGCCAAAGGACTTGAGCGAGGCAAAGATAAAGTGTCTCGCCAAAGGACTTGAGCGAGGCAAGATGAGATGTCTCGCCAAAGGACTTGAGCGAGGCAAAGATGAGGTGTCTCGCCAAAGGACTTGAGCGAGGCAAAGATGAGGTGTCTCGCCAAAGGACTTGAGCGAGGCAAAGATGAGGTGTCTCGCCAAAGGACTTGAGCGAGGCAAAGATGAGGTGTCTCGCCAAAGAGTTTGAGCGAGGCAAAGATAAAGTGTCTCGCCAAAGAGTTTGAGCGAGGCAAAGATGAGGTGTCTCGCCAAAGAGTTTGAGCGAGGCAAAGATAAAGTGTCTCGCCAAAGAGTTTGAGCGAGGCAAAGATAAAGTGTCTCGCCAAAGGACTTGAGCGAGGCAAAGATAAAGTGTCTCGCCAAAGAGTTTGAGCGAGGCAAAGATGAGGTGTCTCGCTCAAATGACTTGAGCGAGGCAAAGATAAAGTGTCTCGCCAAAGGACTTGAGCGAGGCAAAGATAAAGTGTCTCGCCAAAGAGTTTGAGCGAGGCAAAGATGAGGTGTCTCGCTCAAATGACTTGAGCGAGGCAAAGATGAGGTGTCTCGCCAAAGAGTTTGAGCGAGGCAAAGATGAGGTGTCTCGCTCAAATGACTTGAGCGAGGCAAAGATGAGGTGTCTCGCCAAAGGACTTGAGCGAGGCAAAGATGAGGTGTCTCGCCAAAGAGTTTGAGCGAGGCAAAGATGAGGTGTCTCGCTCAAAGAGTTTGAGCGAGGCAAAGATGAGGTGTCTCGCTCAAATGACTTGAGCGAGGCAAAGATAAAGTGTCTCGCCAAAGGACTTGAGCGAGGCAAAGATAAAGTGTCTCGCCAAAGGACTTGAGCGAGGCAAAGATAAAGTGTCTCGCCAAAGAGTTTGAGCGAGGCAAAGATGAGGTGTCTCGCTCAAATGACTTGAGCGAGGCAAAGATGAGGTGTCTCGCCAAAGAGTTTGAGCGAGGCAAAGATGAGGTGTCTCGCCAAAGAGTTTGAGCGAGGCAAAGATGAGGTGTCTCGCCAAAGAGTTTGAGCGAGGCAAAGATGAGGTGTCTCGCCAAAGAGTTTGAGCGAGGCAAAGATGAGGTGTCTCGCCAAAGAGTTTGAGCGAGGCAAAGATAAAGTGTCTCGCCAAAGAGTTTGAGCGAGGCAAAGATAAAGTGTCTCGCCAAAGAGTTTGAGCGAGGCAAAGATAAAGTGTCTCGCTCAAATGACTTGAGCGAGGCAAAGATGAGGTGTCTCGCCAAAGAGTTTGAGCGAGGCAAAGATAAAGTGTCTCGCCAAAGGACTTGAGCGAGGCAAAGATGAGGTGTCTCGCCAAAGAGTTTGAGCGAGGCAAAGATGAGGTGTCTCGCTCAAATGACTTGGCGAGGCGGTTGTGATTGTCACCGCTGGCGAAGTCAGTGTCTCAACACTTAGCCATTTTTGATGTTAATTTTGACCCAGCACTTATAAGTGTATATGTGCTTTGCAGTTGAGTTCCCTTCTTCAGCGTTTGCTGCTCACGAGTCGAGTGGGTTAGATAGCACTGTGTTCTCCTCTTCTCGTGAGGCACCACTGGTGACTGACATTCCTTTGCTCGGCCCAAGTGCCTCTCCGGAGTTGTTGGAGTTACTGGAGCATGGGGATCGCCGTGATTTGCGGAGAATGATAACTGACGCTCCGCTGATGAAAATTACTGGCTCTACTGATGTTATAAGAAAATCCAGCTACTTGTTTGGAGACTCCGTTTCCGATCCAGAGATTTTATCTTCCCGTACTGAGGCTTGGCTGTATGAAGGTGACGGCTCCCGTCTTCATTTGCCTTCTTTTGCTCGCCATCATTCATTGGTGCACCTGCGCAATCTATCAGTCAAGAGGAGCATGTCTTGGAGATTGACTGAGGACCAGGAACGCATCCATTGTGGATATGTTGGCCAAGGCGCTACCCCAGGCTCAAGTGATAGAGATTATGTCCGTGCACTATTTCCAGGGCTCATAGGTCAAGACAACCACCACAACGAAGTTGTTGGTCAAGGCTGATATTGTGAAGAATCGTCTGGCCAGAATAGGAAAGACATTACCTCCTAAGAAATCCCACCGATGCTTTGGTTGGGTCCATTCTACTAATGACCGATGGTGGACGCGGATGACCAAGTACGTCCTCAGCCGGTGGAATCGTGAGCTACAAGAAATTGGTTTGTATGTTCCTATTCGTGCAAGCATGTATGGGATTCCCATTAGCACGCATCACTTCCTCACACTTTTGGAGATTTACAATCCGGACACCAATACCTTCCTAACGAAGAATGGGGAGTTGGGCCTTCCACTCCACGAAATGATGAAAGTGTCTGGTCTTCCGATGGGTGACGCGCCGTATCAGGAGTATTTTCCTACTAATCGTCGACTGAAGGAGATGAAGGAAAAGGGATCAAATGTTTATGAGGTCCTTTGGGAGTTGACCTGCCACTATCAGGCTGCAATAGCGACAGTGGATGCGAAGGCTAGGAGACTTCCGCAGGTCAGTTTGAAACAGTTTGCTGACTACCTGTTCAAGAATTTGGAGGGTAATAACGAGATAAAAGAATTGGATCCTTTAACTCCTTCTGCCATCAACAATTTGATTGTGAAGACCAATGCTCAATCTTTTACTACCCCATTTGCCGAGGGCAAGATTCCCAAGGGCACCAAATTCGAGACTTTCTTGTGGCAAGTGCAGAAGCAGATCAAGTCACAAACCCTTTTGGCAGGCTATCTAGCAATTTGGTTGAAGAAATGCGTGGTTCCGTACCAATCTTCAGACGCCCTGCCTTTAGAAGTGCTCTTCCCAGCCGTCGAGCTAGTTGTCGGCCGTCGACTTTCTCTCCTTCCAGCGATGGTGGGAGATATACATTGCGGGCTTCGACGCTTAGTTACTGGCTTCGTCCAGAAGAGCAAAGGGTCTTCTGATGAAATCCCGGCCGTAAAGGTGGAACTACCATATACCTATCTGATGGCTTGGCTGGTGCTCCATCGTCCTGACTTGATGACGGCGCCTGAGGCAGTCAACCATGACATTCCGCTATTGCAGAATTTAGAGAACTGTAAATGGGGGGCAAGACAATTCTCTGAGGCGTCTCGCCAATTCAAGATCGCCAAGAGTTGGGAATTCTTCAAGTGTTTCCCAAACTTCTCGGGTCATTACGATGATGTTCTCATTGACGCTGCTGAGCCTAATGGAAGCCGTACTATTCTGGATCTTGGTTGCTTCCGGTGGCTGATAAATATTCGGCCCGGCTACCTCATCTTCCGAGTTAAGAACTCGTGTAACATTGAGCCTTATCTTCCATGCCGGTTTTCTCGCCAGTTTGGCTATGACCAGCTCTATGTGGGGAATCCGAATCGGGGAATGAAGACTCATGGAGGTCTTGTTGATGGCGCGCGCGCCTGGTATTGGAGTATCAGTGGGTGTACCAATGCCAAGTTCAGTCTCCCTGCTGCTGAGCCTAAGCTTCAAACAACATTTCTGTATTGCAAGTGGCTCATTGCAGCTAATGCTCCTACTGAAGTGGTGCGCAAAAAAGAGCATACACCAACTCATGCTTCTCCTCCGCGGGCTCAACCGACGAGGAAATCTAAAGGCAAGAAGAAGGCTGTCCAAGAAGAGACTGAAGAAGAAGAATTTGATTATCTGATCCACACTTAGAAGAAGAGCATTAGATCGGCGGGGGTTAGTCGGGCGAAGTTGTAGTGCCATCGCCCCGCCGCTCTCCAGTTCGACGGGATGTACCAGTCAAACCCTCTTCTCGTGTTCCACCTCCTCCAAAGCGTCCTTTGAAACGGCCTCGCCAGAAGGTCGTTCTTACTTATCCCCACCGGATGACGGTCGAGACAGGGGAAGAAGAAGAAGCGCCCGAACTTATACTCCGAAAGAGGGCTCGTCCATCACCGACCGTTCATACTTCCACTTCTATCGCCCGAGCTTTAATGCGTACGAAGAAGGTCGCACACAGGCTTTGTCGTACGAGATCCCCAAAATTATCAACTCCTGAGGCGATAGACACTGATTTTCCGCTCGGAAGAGAAGGTATGACTTGTATTCATCATGTCGGACTTTACCATTTCATCTATGATTATTAATTATTCCATTTTTTTCTTATCTGAAGAAGGCGAGGTTCCAGCTGAACCTTCTCCTCCAAGAGTGTTCACTTATGAGGATCCCAGCTTGGAGATACCAACGCCTGAAACTATGGATCAGGACGCTCCCGATACCACTACAGACGCTGACATTGACATCCCTCCGGTTTCTGAGGGTGCTGCTGCAGGTACGACCATTTCATCTGGATGGCGACTTAGAATCATGAAAGAGTCTGAATTGGTTCCTCCACTTATTGCTAACGCGCTTCATATTCTTTTAGAAAAATTCCAAGAAATGAGCGCAAGCGTTAGCCAGCCTGAGCCAACTCCTGGTATGAGATTTGAACTTTACTTTTGTTCTCCCTTCATTGAATTGAAGCACTAATACACTGTAACTGCAGTGATGGAAGAGCAGATTGAGGGAGAAGCAGCTTCAGGCGGAGAGCTTGATAAATCTACTGAACCCACGGAACCGGCTCTTGGTATGTACATATATGTTATTATGATTCTCATATATGTAGATATGTGTATACTAACACCCAGAGCGTATTGTTGATGTCACAGCGGAAAGCCAGAGGCCAACGGAGCCCGCACATGAAGAGAGTTTCGAGGGGTCATTTGAACAAAGCTTCGCTCAAATGATCTCTTTCTCTGAATTTGATCCACATCTGATTTCTGAGATGCTATCGGAACCTACTCAGAGGGAATCTACTGTAGAAGCTAGCTCTTCTGTCGGTACGTGTCTTATCGCCCAACTCTTGTCAGTCTTTTTAACGGACAATTGACACTTGATGGTATTCTCACCTGTAGGACTCGTTACTACTACTGTAGAACAAACTCCTGCGGTCTCGTATTTGGAGATTCAACCCCTTGTTCTCCCTACTGAGTCCATCATTGTATCCACTGTTGCCGAGAGTCTGTTTGTTCAACCTGGACCACCAACTACTCAAGCCGAACCTGAATCAGTTTCGGTGGTTCACGAGACTGAACAACCAACTATGGAGCAAACAACTCAAATTGAAGGCCCTATTATTCACCCAGGACCACCGGCTATCCAACCTGAAATTGAATCAACTTCGGTGGTTCCCAAGCTGAATTGATGAGTGTAGAAACAACACTTGCTGGAGGATCTTCTAGCCGTATCGGTATATCTTCCAATTTTGTTTCTCATGAAAGTTCAAGCATGTAAGACTTAAAAAACTAACATTTCTTCTTCTACAGCGCCTTCTTCAGTATTGTATGACACGATCAAGGCGTTGATGTCGGATGATGATCCGGAGAAGGCGGTGATAAACGCGAGCTCAAGGGTTCATCTTTCATCAAGAATGTTATCGAAAGTCACAACCAAGGGCTTCTCTCTTAGTTCTTTCAAGCGGCTTCTTGATCGGCGTGTGGCGTCCATAAGGAAGAGGGCTTTTCGATTTAGCGGACTATCTCTTCGGGTTGAATCCATCATGCAAGCTCGAGAGGTTAAGCGAAAGGCTGCTGAAGAAGAGCTACAACAAGTGCAAGCCCAATCTGAACGCATAAGGGCCACTCTGCATAGGCGGAATGAGGTCAATGCCGAATTGATCCGTTCAGTAGAGGCGCAAGATCTTGAAATTGCTCACCAAGAAGGCTTTGAAGATGTCAAGAGGCTCACGCTTTTGAAGATCGACTTGGCTACCGAGAAGACTCGCCAAAATTAGCCGAGCAATTGAAGGCATCCGATGAGAGATCTGGCGAGCTGGATCGAAAGATCATTCAACTTCTAACTATTAATGATGCTTCTAGAGTCCTTCTCGAAGGAATTGGAACAAGAATACCGGTGAGCTTTGGTTTGGAAGAACAGATCCGCCAATTCTCCCCATAGGACACTTTTGATCTTTGTTTAGTCGACAATGTATTTTAAACCCCATCATTTATGAAATAAAATTTACTTTTGTCAACTTTTATTACGTTCTTTATTCTGCTTTGAACGAATGGATATAACCTTAATAGGATTTTTGGCAAACCCTCAGCCATCAACGGATTTGATATGCCTTTACCAATTACCGTTTGAATTGGGCTAGCATGTAGATTATTTAAGTCCGTTCTACACATAACGTTGCGCTAAAAGAGTGAATTCTCTTAGACTTTATGCTACGATATTGAATACGTAGGCTTAATCAATTATCACTGAACCGATTACCCTACGTGTTAGATCGACTTATTCCTGATTTAAGGACAGGAATAACACCCACTACGCATAAATAGACGTAGATTTAATATAACCAGCTATGTAATGAATACATAACCTTTTGGAATTGTGTCTTCTCTTGGGGCGAAAACGAACCCGTTGTGTCTTCTCTTGGGGCGAAAACGAACCCGTTGTGTGTTTTCTTGGGGCGAAAACGAACCCGTTGTGTCTTCTCTTGGGGCGAAAACGAACCCGTTGTGTCTTCTCTTGGGGCGAAAACGAACCCGTTGTGTCTTCTCTTGGGGCGAAAACGAACCCGTTGTGTGTTTTCTCTTGGGGCGAAAACGAACCCGTTGTGTCTTCTCTTGGGGCGAAAACGAACCCGTTGTGTCTTCTCTTGGGGCGAAAACGAACCCTTTTGTGTCTTCTCTTGGGGCGAAAACGAACCCTGTTTCATGAAAGAAATTAATAATAGGTGTTAATATTATCGGTGGCTTTAATCGTTTAAGATTTTCAGCCGAATGAGAGCTTAGTGAATGTGACTGTTCACAAGTCTAATCATTCAATACTGCGAAAACGGATTATCCTGAATATATTAGGGATAATATATCTTCAGGAACTTTCCATTAATTGGCATCATTAACTTGTCACCATCTTGAGTGATCAAGCGATATGCTCCATTTGAGTAGACCGTATCAATTATAAACGGTCCTTCCCATTTGGGTTGGAATTTGCCTTTCTTCTTGGAATTAAGAATCATCTGTCGCCGGACGGCGAGTACCAAGTCTCCCTCCTTGAAACTCCGATGCCGGACTTTCTTGTTAAAGGCTTTGGAAATTCTGGCTTGGTATAACTCAATTTGTTGCTGAGCTCCCAAGCGTTTCTCATCTAACATCTCAAGCTCCTCAAGACGCTTTTGATGTTGTTCGTTACTTGTCATCCCTATCGCAAGGGCTACACGAAGTGACGGAATTTGTATCTCTAGAGGCAAAACAGCTTCACATCCGTATACCAAAGAATATGGTGTGAATCCAGTTGGTGTTCGAACTGTAGTGCGGTATGCCCAAAGAGCTTCACCAAGCTTATCATCCCAATCACGTTTATTGGTTTTGACTAGCTTTGCTAAGATCTTGATGATAGTCTTATTGAAGGCTTCAGCTAAACCATTTGCAGTGGGATTATAAGCTGTGGACGAGACGTCTTGTATTCTGAACTTGCCGCAGAATCTGACGAAAGCGTTGCTGATGAACTGAGGACCATTGTCATGCACAATTCGTCTCGGAACACCATATCGATAGATAATATGGTGTTTAATGAATTTGATGGCGGTGCCGTTTGGCGGAATTGCTTGACCCATTTAGAGAAGTAGTCGGTAATTGCCAAAATAAAGCGATCACCTTTTGTCGACGGGGAATATGGGTCCTACCACATCCATTCCCCATGTTTCAAACGGCCAAGAAGTAGCTGACGGGTGTAGATCTTCCGCGGCCGATGCATGTAATTTGCATGTATTTGACAGCGTCACCGGCGTGATGCATCTCTAATCATGGTCGGCCAATAATAGCCTAACCTTCTTAGTCTATCTCCCGCTTTAGGACCAGTTGATGTGCACCGCAAGTGCCGCCATGTGCTTCTTTAAGTGCTTCTTACGCTTCCTTGTTGAAAGACATCGAGTAACAATCCATCGTGCGTCGCGGCGATAAAGCGTTGAATCTTTGCGTTGTAGTAGAATCTCGGTGCTCTTCTTCTGATAGATTCCCTTTCTTTTATATCTTAGGTAAAATACCGTGTAAGACATAATCTATAATCGGAAGCCAATCTCGGTTCGGGTCCCGCTGAAGTAGCATGTGCTTCTTTGACACCCAAAATATATTACGGTATGAAAAGTTGGTGTGTCCTCACAAAGGACGAATTGCTCGCTTTGAGGGGTTGCGCCAATGAAATGCCTGCCGCCAATGCATCTAAGATAAGCATTCTCAAGCCGTGGTATATATTCGATGAAGAAACTTTTGAATGATTACGCCATCTCTATTGCGCTTCATGATATGGGATCAAATCCGGTTCTAACTTCATAGTCTCCACGAATTTGCTTAACTATGAGTTGAGAATCTCAATGCTTCGAGATATTCGACCCCAAATTTTAGCAAAACCGAGCCCAATAAGTAACGATTGTATTCAGCTACATTATTAGAGCACGGCTCACCAACTAATAAGCCCGAGGCATCACGTGTTTCTCAGGAAACTAAGACAACTCGACTCGGTGAAATCTTAGAACATCCAGAGCACTCGCCACATTGGTTTGCGGGGCCTTTCGTCAGTATAATTGCCACACATATTCATGAGAAGTGTGATTGACCTCGTAGGTTTGTCGGGTAAATCTTCATAAAGTATAGCTTTATCATTGGCGAGTGTGGCTAGAAGATCACAAATCGCTTGTCCCTTCACCGACTTCGCTGCTTGAAGTGGATGTCGATATAAAGGAGTAATGCCCATCTCGCTAATCGCCAATTCAAAGAAATTTGGTTGTGTCATGAATACCGAATTGGATTAACATCCGAGATAACATGTATCGTCTGTAGTAAGTAATGGCGCATTTTACGGTGCAAATACCAAAGCTAGGCATTCTTTCGATATCGATATCGGATTCATACCACCATTGTCCGACTCAAATAGTATACCGCTTGTTCGTGACCGTTATCATCATCTTGTGCTAATAAAGCACTTAATGAATGGTTGGTCGCTCGGCGTAAATCAAGAATAGCCTTCGATTTGGTCGCGGCGAGAATAGGAGGATTTGATAGATATATTTTAATATCTTCAAAAGCCTTCTGACAAGCATCATCCCAAACAAATGAAACACCCTTCTTGGCTAGCTTGGAGAAAGGCTGACACTTGCCCGCAAGGTTCGAAATAAACCGTCTTATATAAGCCAATCTCCCTTGCAACCCTCTGAGTTCTTTGAGATTCTTCGGGGGTTGTAATTCATTAATCGCCTTCACCTTGTCTGGATCAATATGAATTCCCTTTGACGTGACGACGAAACCAAGGAACTTACCGCTGGCCATTCCCAAAAATGACTTAGTTGGATTCATCTTCAATTGATGACCCCGCATAAGTTCAAATACCGTCCTGAGATCTTTAATATGATCGTTCTTATCCCGGCTTTTCACTACTAAATCGTCAACATAGCATTCGACGGTCTTTCTTAGATGATCCTCAAAAATATTTGTCATTGCCCGTTGATAAGTAGCTCCTGCGTTCTTCAAACCAAAGGGCATAACGGTATAACAAAAGATGCCAAGAGGCGTCCGGAATGAGGTATGTTTCTCATCGTCGGGATGCATCTTGATTTGATTATATCCAGAGAACCCATCCATAAATGACATTCTTTCAAACCCACACGTGTTATCTATGATGACATCTGTGATGGGGAGTGGAAAGTCATCTTTAGGGCATGCCAAATTTAGATCTCTGAAATCGATGCAAATTCTAATTGTCCCATTCTTTTTTAGAACAGGAACAATATTTGCGACCCAATCTGGATGTTGCTCTTCCCTGATAAAGCCCGATTTTATGAGCTTCTTAACCTCAGCTACGATTGCTTCCATGATTTGTGGGCCGAAATCTTATTGTTGTTGTTTCCGAGGTTTAGATTACGGCGATATTAAATTGGTGCTGCTACTACGGATCAAGCCGGGCATGTCTTCATAATTCCGTGCTAATACATCAATATATTCCCAACAAGAGAAATCAATTCCTCTTTTTCTTACGGAGGAAGACTACCACTCATGAATATGGGTTTGGGTTATCTTCATCACCCATATTAACTTGAACAAGCTGCATCTTGGTGGCGGCTCTCTTTGTTCAAACCTATCACGAATCAACATTCGATGGAAAGTCCAAGGGTCTTCCCATTACGGTAAATAATCATCTTCTTGGTGTGTAGGACTTATTGTGGTCATATTGGACATTAGCCCCTTGAACATTTCGCCAAGACTAAAATCGAATCGGTGAAGAATCGTATTTGTCATGATCATCAATTTGCCAACAAAGATTCGCCGAGGATGAAGAAACATAGCCCAAACCCCTTTATATTCATAATACGATCGGGCTTTCCCTTGAACATGAGAGGGTCGAGGCGAACCAACACCGTCCGGCCAAGACCGGTCCGTGTCGAAGTTATATCCCCATTTCTTCATGTAATGGTGCGCTTGTGAGCTATATTTGGAAAAATGTTTGCATGGATCATCGTTGCTATCTTCAGATTCCTCACAATAATCTTGTGGTGGAGATTTTCTTCCTTTTCCAAAGATTGTTTGCTTTGCATCTTTCAAAGGAAGGAGGAATGTTGATCCCGTCGAACTTTGAAGGCATTTCTTCACCTGATTCAACGATGAGAGTGGTACATGTACATCATGATCCCTGTACAATACCTGCATTACAGTATCAACACTATGTACATACTCTAAATCATCATTTATTATATATTCATCAGCAAGCTGCCAGTTACAACTTTCTCCTGACGATTCAGCTCCGTCAAGATCGATTACAAGAGGTTCGATGTCATTAAATACAAAGCTTCCATCGTGTCGAGCCGGCCTGTATCAGCTTCATTACCGCTGTCCGTACCCTGGGCCGATGGTTCAGTATCGGATTCAGCACCATACAAAAGAGAGTCAGTAAAATAATTTTCTAACCCCTTGAATGGTTGCTTATCCGCGACCACCGTCTTGACCACATTATCAGTGTCGACATACTTCAAACACTGATGTAATGTGGATGGGACTATAAGGCTACCGTGGATCCAAGGTCGACCCAATAGTAGGTTATATGAAGTCTCTGCATCGATTACATAACATGTAACCTCGATTTGAGATCTCCAAGCCGGCACTTTATCCGATTTTACCCAAAGGTCCGGACCGGTATTAAATCCATAAATCACCGTGCTGTAGAAGCCAACTTGCTAGCCTAATTCCAAGATGATACATCAACCGGAGTGGCATAATGTCGACCGCAGATCCGTGATCAACTTGAATCTGTTGGCGACAATCGAGCCAATGTACCCGATGAAATATAATGGCTGTCGTGCTTGAATTTTTCACCGCATATCTTCTGCAAAGGTTATGCAAGGGAATTGTGTTCTTTGCCAAGTTGCGGTGTTAGGTCTTCTCGGAACACGCTTGACTTGAGTGATAAAAGCGAGATCGGCTAAAGCTTCTGTAAGGCTTCTCTAGTCTCTTTAGAAAGGCGTAGTAACTTCGTAAAGAGTTATCCTTGCCGGAATGTTGGCTAACCGGGTCATAACGTCGAAGCGATATGATGAGCACGAACTTCGGTTTGTCCCTCCTAATCGGATGATTAAATCGACCGCCTCGACTTGCACCTCTTGAGGTTGTTTATCTTTCGCTTGGTTGTATCCTCCTTAGCTACTTCTGCTTTAGTTGTGTAGGTGGAGTCATTGCTGATTCCTTTAGAGTTTTGGCATTCGAATCGAATTTCTGGTATTGATAACTCAATTTATGCCCACTTCGTAGCATAAGCCGGGTTACCTTCACACGAACTTCATGTTCATTTTCGATGACGAAGAGTTGGAGCTTTTCATCACCCTCTTCCTAATTGCCAAATATGAGCACGAGCTTGCCTTTACGCTTGACTTCCGTGGAAGAACCCGCCCATTGCTCATCTTGAAGAAGATGCGGATGAATCCAGATGCCGCCGTTAGGTGTGTATAATACCAACCCTTTCGGCGTTGCCCATGCGGATCATCATTAACAGTTTTAACTTCAACCTCAGGGACAATCTTCTGTAAATATGACATGGGCGGTAGAGATCCAAAGTTGATAGCCACCATATTTGAACCAACTTTCTTCTCCTTCTTCGCCGTTATGATTCCCGCATCAATTAGAGCTTGAATTTTGTCTTTAAGAACAAAACAACTCTTGGTCGGATGATGGACCCTTCTGTGGTACGCACAATACTTGGGATCTGAGGTCTTGTTAGCCTCCTCTTGATTTGTGATTGGAGGCAATTTGATCTTGTTGTTATCCAAGAGGTATTTGAAGATAACTGGCACTTCTTCCTCTTTGAAAGTATAGCTCTTTTGGAACCTAGTATCCGGAGCCTTCTGCAATTCTTGAGGTTTTTGTTGAAATCTCAATTCGGTTCTTCTTTGTTGTGGCGCTTGTTGTTCTTTGTTGGAATGCGATTTGCTTCAACAAAGATTGGCTTGCGCCTTTCCTTTGCCACGGGCACAAAATTGGCTTGGAGGGAACGTTGTGGGTTCGCCTCTCTCATTCTTCTTTCTCCTGATGAACCGTTCTGCTTCTTCACCGTTGAGTTTCAATTCTTTCCAAGTGGTTGGTGGTGCAACCCCCATGACTTCCAACAATTCTATAGAAAGATTGTTGTGGCAAGTCTTCAAAATGAACTCTTGATGGTGGATCTCGCAATTCATAGCTTTATTGCGGAAACGCTTAACTAAGGTGTCAATTGTCTCCCCATTTTTCTCGCTTCGCCTAGGAGAGTTCCAATGGAAACCGTGTCATCATCAAAGAAGTTACCGAGAAAAGAGCTTTCCATGTCATTCCAACAGCTTAATGCTCCTACTTTGAGTCTTCGATACCAATCGAAGGCACCGGAAGGGTACCGACGAATGACCGAATCATCAAAGGCTCATTTCCGAGATCACCCCAAGTGAGATTTGAAATAGATCAAGTCTTTGTGTGGCGAACCCCTCCCGTCAAAGGTGTGAAATTAATCAAACCGAACTTCGCGGTAAGGGATTGAATCCCACTCTCGGATATGGACACGGATTCTGGTCTTCTTAATCTCGTGGCGATCATTAAAGCATTAATTTTGCCTTCAAGCTCCTTCATCTTTTCATTTTCATCCTCGGCTTGTTTTGGATGATTCCTAGTAAGAGGAATTGGAACACTTTAAGCTTTGGGTAGTGAACACCTTTTTCTTAGGAGGTTTATCCGCATAAATGTGTTCATCTATCTCGAATCCATCTTCGACGGTATGGGTATCATGATTGATAGCTCCACCTTGTTGACTAGATCAGTATTGGCTGGACCGAGGTTATCTTCGTCGTATGGGTTTGCAACTCCCTCATCCGCTGCATGGCTAGCTCCATCTCTGTTCTCATTTCGCCTTAAGCTCTTCTCTTTGCTTGGCTAAGGCTTCTTGTAACATTTGAGCCGTGACATCGGGAGTAATGGTAAAAGCCTCCCTCGGTGGCGACTCATACTTGAAGCGATGCGATGCGAAGCTATTGGCGGGCGTCGGAAATTTCATCTTCTGATGACTCTCCTTCATGCATTCTTCTATAGTCAATGCGTCGGCGTAGCTCGCAATTGCAATCGGGACAATCTCTGGAAATCGAGACCCAACTTTTCCTCCGGGTAAAGTCGGGATGCATCGTCGCCGATCCTTTCCCTTTGTTTACCATGTTAATAGTAACTTCGTGAAGTTCATCCGCTCAATGGTAGATCTTCTCTTTCTTGAGTCGCCTTGACTCCGTCTTCAAATCTTCGTTCTTTGGCGGGGAAAGCCTCTCGAATCTTGAAGCTCTTTGTGATTGGCGTTGACTTCGAACGGGCACATCGATAACAACGTCTTGATTAGTTGTGCACACGAGCAAGAACAATTTATTTTATCAATCGTTCTCTTTAGGTATTGTTACTACCCGCTGATGACACGGTTGATGTGGCTTGTCATCGGTTGTACTTTCACCCCAAGTGTAGCGTTGTCCTTAGCGGAGGACCGTCTTCTTTTGGTGGCGTCGATCATTCGACACGGAAAGCACTTTTGATGTTTTAACTTCATCCGCTGAAGTTGTCTTGGTACAAATCACAAGTGTTTTATCATCTCTTGTGACTTCACGAATCCTGCGCCTCGAGTTCTTCCCTTTAGTAGACTTCGCGGACCTTGCGGGATGCTCAAGCGAGATGCAATTGGAATTACGGAGACACGAGATATTCCGGCTTGCTTTCGGGACTCTTACGGGCGGGGTAACTCAACCGTTTCTTCATTGGTACCTTGCCTTTATTTCCGAAATGTGGACCAAGGCGATTAAACGAAGTTAGCAGTTTCGGACTTAACGGTTGATACTTCAGCCGGAGAAGTGAATGAAAGGGGCGAAGAAACAAAATTCTCCGAATTCTTGCCAAGGCATGGAAGGCTGCCTCGCTTTTGCGGCGGTTGAGCTTTCTCGCTTGGCGAGGCAGTTTATCTGGTGGCGAGGCGGCTTAGAGCTGTCTATGCTTGAGCGGCTCAACTGTCTCGGTGAAGAATTACGGCGAGGCGGAACTCTTGAGCCAATTTTGGCGTTGACTTGGGACCCAAACTTTGTGATTTTGAGTTGATTCCACGGTTGATTTAGACTCCTGCGCCTTGCGAACAATAGCGCGATGCATGAGCAGCGTGCCGCGGCGTTTTAGGCGCTCCTTCCTTGTCAATCGGGTCCTTTTGGCGAGAACCCATTCTTCCTTGGGAGGAGTGTCGGCGGATTGAGGTTGGCGTTGTAACTGGCGGCGCCTCGATCCACGTGTTCGTGTTGTAATGAACTCCGTCTGTTGATTCCATGGCCTTTGCAAGTTGTCGGGCCATCTTTTGGCGTTGTCTCGGCGAGCCCTCTTCGCCGAGCGTTGAGATCTTGTTGAATGACTCCTTCTTCGAAAGGAGTCAACTTGAGCAGAGCTCCCGCTTTGAAATCCACCGGTGTTGTTGAGAGGAAATGCCCGTGCATAGCGAGCGAAAATCGTTAGCATCACAACGAACGAACCTCCCTCTTAGGGGATGATATCCTCCGATGTTTGCGGGTGAGGAGGACTTCGATGAGGAAGAGGAGAGATATTCTTCAAACTTGGCTTGATCGAAGAAATAATCCACCATCGATCATAAGGTCGGCTTGATCGCCGCAAGGTCGCGACACAACGATCTCGCTCGAGACCGCTGGCTCCCATCGGTCGCCATCGTGTTTGGTTCGAAAGTTGATTTCTTTGTCGTTTCCATTACAAAACTTAAGAAAATTACACCTTAATTTTCGCTACAAAGAAATTTCAAGAACTCTCTCACAAACTCAACAAAAGATGCTACAAGTGTAGATCTCCGCTTTTTGTGGGACTTTTCTGTGCGGGGAGCGTAATCCGTGGACCACCGAGCAGTGATCGTCGAATCGACGGGGTTTAGTTGATGCTTCGCAAAGGAAACAAGAACTTAAGCAAATATCTTAGCAAAGTAAGATATCTACTCTTCTCAAGAATAAGTCAAAGCTTAAACTTCGAGGAATCTCCGTGTGGATCGTGTTCTTGAACTTTGTAAGCTTGGATTCTCTCTCTCTCCTTGCAAAAGCTCGATTTCTTTGATCTCGATTGCCAAAATGCCGCATCCCGCCAAGTGGACGAGGGGGTATTTATAGCCTTTGGGAAGCGTGCCCTCTGAAGAAACATAAGTGCCCAACATTTGTAGTTAGCCTTGGCCGCTCGGTGCCTGGCGCCCGCTCCACAGTGGCGGTTAATGGCGCTATTTGGCCGGCGGCGGTATAGGCTGCCTAAGCTGGCGGCGAATGCGTCCCTCGGTATTTGTAGCGGTTTTTTGCTTTAGCGATTAAATGCCCTAAAATCCGCCTGGTGGTATTTTCAGGCGATGTAACCGCCATTAAAATATCGAGCGTCTCTGCGTTGATAAAGTCAAGTGGGCCCCATCGGCATTGATTTAGACCCTTCAAGAGCTCGTTTGGTATTACGGGTGTCTGCGCCTTTGGCGGGACACAAGTAAGATACCTACGCCTATAGCGAGACACATCAAGGTGTCTCGCTTCGTGCGAGGCGGAACACAAAATGTCACCAGCTGCGGCGAGACACATCAAGGTGTCTCGCTTCGTGCGAGGCACACACAATGTCTCGCTAAAGCGAGACACAAACAAAGTGTCTCGCTTGTTGCGAGACACAAACTTCCCATGTGTTGACTTCTTGAGATTTCGACGACGCTGTCCTTCGATCTTCTCATGATTTAGTCATATTTGAGATTCTTCAGCAATTTTTGATGCCTACACCTCACACCTCTGATAGTCAACTTATCAATCCTCCTCAATAGGATGATAAGCCCCAAAGCCTTGTTCAAACCACAAGCCCAAAGCCTTGTTAACACCACAAGCCCAAAGCCTTGT
Source organism: Asparagus setaceus (assembly GCA_012295165.1). Lineage (NCBI taxonomy): Eukaryota > Viridiplantae > Streptophyta > Magnoliopsida > Asparagales > Asparagaceae > Asparagus > Asparagus setaceus. The sequence goes on along the minus strand of CM022702.1, from coordinate 95,698,965 downwards.
TTAAACCACAAGCCCAAAGCCTTGTTCAAACCACAAGCCCCAAGCCTTGTTCACACCACAAGCCCAAAGCCTTGTTCAAACCACAAGTCCAAAGCCTTGTTCACACCACAAGTCATGTAAGCCTTGTTCACATCACAGGCCTTAAACCTTGTTCAAATCACAGGTTTCATATTTGTCCCCCGGCAAAATCTAAACTTATCGACTCTCATCAATAGAGCGATAGGTCCTCAAAATCTTGTTCAAACTACAAGTACCCAATTTTATCAAGTTAACTCCACACCTCTGATAAAATCAACTTATCGACTCTCTTCAATAGAGCGATAGGTCCTCAAAATCTTGTTCAAACTATAAATGCCCAACTTTATCAAGTTAATCCCACACCTCTGATAAAATTAACTTATTGACTCTCTTCAATAGAGCGATAAGTCCTCAAAAATCATCATCAAGTTAAAAATTCCACCTCTGATGATAAAACTAATTTATCAACTCTTTACAATAGAGTGATAAGTCCCAAAAGCTTGTTCAAATAACAAGTATGAAAGTCATGCCAAGTTAACACTATACTTTTGGCACCTTAAAGAAAAGTCTAAAAGACTTAGTTGGAAATGTGGGGTTCATCCCCGCGTTCTACTCATAAAACGCGAAGGACCACCCCCGCGTTTCAATACAAAACACGAGGGTCGCGCCCGCATTTTAAACACAGAATGCGATGGCCAGCTCCGTGTTTCAATCTCAAATCGCGAGGATCAGTCTCACGTAGCAAAGTTCAAGACGCTACGGTCACTCCTGCATTTCAAAAAAATAAAAACGTCGGAGTTCACCCATGCAAGACGAACGACTAGCGTGGACAAAAGCAGAACGCAACTTCTTTGAAGATAGAATGAGGAGCAATACCTTCTCAGGATCAAACAAAAGAAGATATCCAAAGTATTCCGAAAGCTCGTCCCAGTCAACCGCGAACTTTCAAAAACTTTGGAGGGGGTTCTATAGGCTGTAAAAAAAATTAATTATTATTACTGAAGACAGCCAATATCCGCGAAACGCTATCAATGAAGGTTACAAGCTGACGACTTTCACGACAACAAAGGAGAGAACAGTTTCTTTTGTGTAGCGGTGATCGGCATGACGATCGGACCTTCATCCATGGTCTGATCGGAGTGAAACTTGGAGGGCAGCTTCAACACTCGTCCTTCCTAATTCTGAACGGTGGAGATTGCTTTCTACCGGTTGGATTTGGAGATATCAAGGTTCTACCGAAGCTAATTGTGCAGAGAATGGTTTCTTCTGCGCAGCTGTGATCGACGTGACGATCGGACTTCATCCGTGGTCTGATCGGAGTGAAACTTGGAGGGCAGCCTCAACACTTGTTGTTCCTAATTCTGAACGGTGAAGATTGATTTTTACCGGTCAGATTTAGAGATATTGAGGTTTGACCGAAGATCTACGTCTCTTTTTAAAGAAAGGATCAAACATCCTCTGGCATCAACTCTCCTAGAGAGTTCAACTCGACATAGCTTTTCAAACTTGCGGCAAGTTCTTCTCCGCCATTCTTGGCTAAAAGGATTACTAATCCTTTTCTAAAATCAACTCTATCAAAGAGTTCTTAACTCGCCGAGTTCTAAACTTGCTCTCGAAGTTATTTTTCAACCTCGCCCCACGAGTCAAGGCGGTCGGATCGTCAGCGGGATACAAGATTCAAGCTCCCACCGCTACCGTGAAAAACCCAGATTAAATAAAGGGAAGAGTCTCCGTTGACCTTTCTCTCTTTTGTAAATCGGACAACCGATCGAGGAATTTATAATTGTTTTTTATCTAAGTCAGTTAGAGAGAGAGATTGCATTCAAGAAATTGTATTTATTATTCTTCAAATAGAATAGACCAATTTTACATTTTCTCAAATTTTCCTCATGACGGTGATTTGTTACACTTTTATTTGTATCACTATTGTTTAATCTTATATAAATAAAATAATACTTTTATATGTGTCATAAAATAAATGTGGATAACTACAACTTTTATTGTAGTGACTCCACTTGTGTTCTTCATTATTCTCTAAATACATTTTCCCATGAGCCTAGCATTCAATAAGGATTTATATGTCATCAATATTTAGGAGTCCTAGGTGGGTTCATAATCTGTATTAGGTTGGTTCAAAGAGCTCCACACATATTTATAACAACCTAAATTCCTAATTTAATCAACCTCCAAAGTCTTCTACAGATGGAATCCTTTATTCTATTGTTTTCAATGGTTTTTTGCCAGAGAGATAAGTAGCAAGTAGGCCCAATATTTTACACATATTCTCAATCTCTCCTATCTTCACCTTTCTCTTCTCCTAACGATTGTTCACGACACCCGTTAGAAAAGTTCTTTTCAAAATTCTTAGAACTTCCTTCATTATGAGCTTGAAGAGGTTGTTAGAAGGACAAATATCACACTACATATATAGAGAGGGGAAAAAAACTTCTGAAATACATCTTGTACTTTGAGGATGTTTTTGTGGTTTTATGTTAGATCCTAAATTCTGTCACATTCTTATATTATGCCCTCAAATCTTCATATTAAAATTAGACTCCCATTCATAATTTTATTGTTGTAAGTGAAATTGCTATTTAAAATAATTTTATGAATTCGAAGGTGTAAGTTTCAAATGTAGAGCTCTTATTTGGAACAACTTAATAGATTCACAGTCAATATATGGAAATCCCTATTTTGATCTTTGGTCAATAAAACCTCGTTCATGTACTAGATTTCATTAACTTCTATCATAAAATGTTGAGTATACTGTATTACTTATTGAAAAAATATGCATGCTTAGTACATGGTAACTATTTAATTTGATAATTTTTTAATGAAACATGATTATTCTTTTCTTTCTTGAAAATAAATACGTAGAAAAGTCATCAGTAATATCCAGCTGGATGGAACAAGATTGAATTATAAAAAATCTCGTGTTCACTACTTCTCTCTTTCTCCTCCTACTTAACCACCGTCTTTAAGAGAATTAGTTAGCAAAACCCACTTCACAAAAGTCTCCTCAACTTCATAAATCAGAAAAAAAAAAAAACACCCAAAGCTCATATAAAATTTACTAAACCCTTTGAATTATTGTAAAAATCTTATAAAACAATTTAAGGGGGTAAGCTAATGAGTCTAAATTATGACAAATTAAAATTTGTGATGAAAACACTGAATGAATAATATTCATGTTGGAGCATATACAATGTTAAACGGGTAAAATAACCATCTCATAACAATTTTAACGAGTAAAATAACAAGTCTGAATTAAGGAACAACAAAAAATTTTGATGAAAAGTTTGAATGTAGGATTTTCACACGAGAAAACGAGACACGACAATCATGTTAAATTTTGGACTTTCTCACTCTATATATTATATTACATGAACATGTTCACAAATACAAATTATATCAGAACATTACTCAAAAGAATTACCAAGTAGATTAAATGATAAATAATATGTTTGTACGCAGATATTCTGATAAAATTTACACTCGAGATACTCCCCATCTCCGCCGTCCACCAGACATCAACCATTGACACCGTCCAAAACTACCCCGCAGCGCCACACATGTGAACACATCCAACCCGTCCCCACTACATCACAACCTCAGACCTCCATTCGGACACGTGCGAGTTCCCGGATCCGGGTCCAAAGTCAAAAGAAAACCCATTCACTACTTCCCTCCACACGTGTCGGCGGTCCACACGCGGCTTCCTCCCCCCCTCTATATAAAGCCCCCCGCAAAATATCAACAAACAAACTTGCAAAAACAACCCAAAAATAAAACAAAAAACTCATTAAAAAAATTTATATAACAAAATTTTAACGATAGGCCCTAAAGTTTAGAGCCTCCCTCGACCTCAAAACCCCAATCCCTTTCTCTTCTTCAAAGAAAACCCGACACAGAGAAGAGAAGAGAAAGGGCAATGGCGAGCTGGGTTCTCTCCGAGTGCTGCGGTCTCCGCCCGTTATCTTACCCCAAGATCCGACCCGTTAGCGTTACCCGCCCCAATCGGATCCGGGTCCTCCCCGCCGCCGCCCGCTCCGTCAGCCCAGCGCGACCCATCTCCCGCGATTGGGCTCTTCGCGTTAGCGCTCCCGTGAGAGTGCAGGTTTTTGAAGAGGAGGACAATGGCAGTATCGTAAATAGTGTCGAGGAGAGGGGTAGTTTTGATCCCGGGAGCCCGCCGGCGTTTGGGCTGGCTGAGATCAGGGCGGCGATACCGAAGCACTGCTGGGTGAAGGACACGCGGCGCTCGATGAGCTATGTTGTACGGGATGTTGCTATCGTCGCTGGGCTCGCCGTGGCGGCGGCTTATATTAATAGTTGGATTGTTTGGCCTCTGTATTGGATTGCTCAGGGGACCATGTTTTGGGCTCTGTTCGTTTTGGGGCATGATTGGTATGATTAATTTTACTTCTGGGGTTTTTTTTGGAATTTTGTTTCTCTGAATTAATTGGGATTTTTTTTGTTGGGTATATAGTGGGCACGGGAGTTTTTCAAGTGATGCAAAGCTGAATAGTGTGGTTGGGCATTTCCTGCATTCTTCAATTTTGGTGCCTTATCATGGATGGTATGTTTAATTTTTCTAATTTTGGATAGATTGTGAAGTTAGTCTGTTTGCTGTTTATAGAAGAATTTAATGTGTTTGGGTTAATTTTGTAGGAGGATAAGTCACAGGACTCATCACCAGAATCATGGGCATGTGGAGAATGATGAATCATGGCATCCAGTGAGTATTTTTTGTTCGAAATTTGGGATTTTGATGCTAAATTTAGCTTTGTTTTGGCTAATTTTTGTCTTATGGGTTGTTTTCAAATTGGTCTATTTTGCAGATGCCTAAGAAATTATATAATAGTTTGGATTCAATAACTCGAAAGCTTCGGTTTTCTCTGCCATTTACTATGCTTGCTTACCCGTTCTACTTGGTGAGAATTTGAGGATTAAAATGTTACTGAATTCAGAACGTTAAGGAGTTTAGTGTGCTTGAAATTTGATTGGTTTTGCAGTGGGGAAGGAGTCCAGGGAAAAAGGGATCACATTTTAACCCGAGCAGCGATTTGTTCCTTCCAAATGAGAAGAAAGATATAATAACATCGACGTCTTGTTGGTTGGCAATGGCTGCAATTCTTGCAGGATTAACTTGTTTCATGGGTCCTCTTCAAATGCTTAAGCTTTACTTTGTTCCATATTGGGTGAGCTTATTGGTATTTGTTTTCTATTTTTGATGAGTTAACAACTTATAATGGAATTGAAAGTAATGAGAGAAATGATTCAAATTGCAGATATTTGTAATGTGGTTGGATTTTGTAACTTACCTTCATCATCATGGACACGAAGATAAGCTTCCATGGTATCGTGGAAAGGTAAGAATTTAGAATCAAAACCCTTGAAATTTTCAGTGTAATACCTATTAATGTGCTTGTATCCTGTCTATTGTTGTGTCTGCTCTTTTCTGTATTCTCAAGATAGAATCCATATTAACGTGCTTGTATCCTGTATTCTAGATGATGCGTTTCAAGTGGCTATTTTGATTCTGAGTAGAATGTGGTAGGATTATTCATGTTAGCTAATGTTTTTTTGCTTCTCATAACCTTAGGAATGGAGTTATCTCAGAGGAGGGCTAACAACCATAGACCGCGATTATGGGTGGATCAACAACATCCACCATGACATCGGGACTCATGTCGTACATCATCTTTTCCCTCAGATTCCTCATTACCATCTAGTAGAAGCAGTGAGTATCAATTCCAAAATTGCATATAATTGTTTCTCTATAGGAATCAGACCTAATTTGTAACTTCTTGCTTTGAAATATCAGACTGAGGCAGCTAAACCAGTGCTCGGAAAATACTACAGAGAGCCAGAGAAATCTGGACCATTGCCATTCCACCTGCTCGGTGTCATAGCGAGAAGCATGAGAGTCGATCACTTTGTTAGCGATGTAGGCGATATTGTTTACTATCAAACAGATCCTCAAATGTCTCAGAAGAAATCAGATTAATTCTTTCAATCTACATCGAAGACCAGAATACAATTTTTTCACAGGAATTCTATCTATAGCCATTCGATTCTTTCTCTCTTCCAACAGAAGGGAAAGGGATTTTGCCTCATAGTGCTGATTGGTTCATATACTCTTTTGTGGAAGGAAATGGGACTAAACTTTCCCTCACTGGAAGTGATTCTTGTTAATCATCAATTGTATTCATATGCAGAGAGCAAACTCTTTCAAAAATATAGTATTTAGTTCAATTGAAAAAAAAGATAATTTTTTTTTTCCAATTAGCCTGGTTGTTCCTTTTGTCTTTTTTCTTATTATTTGCTTCTTTATTCACCTCCATTAAGTTTTCAAGAGTTTGTGACCGTGAGATGCAGGTCTTTTTGTTGTTTGTTTGTTTGTTAGCTCTGTTGATAGAGGCACCTCAAACCTCACAATTTTCTCATGCAAACGGTGGAAGCATCATGTTCACTCATTTTTTTGCTCATGTCTGTCTTGTAATTGCTTCAATGAAAGCAAAATCAAATGGTGATGGTTACGGAATCATGTGCTCTTCTTTTCTGGGGCCCAGATATTTACGCAAACTATGAGTAGTGGCTGTTGTTGTCTGTGATGTGAAACCTCGTACTCACAGTGTTAATTCCCCTCACTCAGGTGCCTGTTACATCGTTAATTTTTCTTTTCTTAGTGATTCATATTGTCTATGTTTAAAATATATTGCTTAAGTTCAGTAACAAATAGGCTAAACGGGACTGCATCATGCAATTTGAATGACAGATTCATAAGTATAGTTGATTTATAGGTTAATAACAGGTTTAACTTAAAGTTTCTTACAAATACACCCCTTGCGCATAACGAGGGTGTAAGCACTTATACCGCCTAAACTATTTTATCAGCACTTACAGCTCCTAAACTCCAAACGATCTTTTTCTTATTTTTATTTTTCCATTTGACTGCGATGTCATGTGAGAATCACGTGATGACAGATTACATTTTCTTATCAGTTTAACTAAACGAAAACTAAATCGTCCTCTAACTGGGACAAAATAGTAATATCTAATAACATAGTTTAGAAGATGAAAGTGGTTATACCGCCATAATAGAGGATTTTAGTATATTTCTTGTTTTCTGCTGTTTGATCAGTTCAAAAATGTGAGATTAGAAAAGTTTGAAGTTTGAGTCCAATAAAAACCAGGGGCAGAAATACCTAATATTTGACTAGACCATTTGGTTAGATGAAGACTTCTTGTATTGAAATTTAAGCAGAAAAATTCAAGCAGAAACATATAATGAAATTAGAGGAACAGAAACCGGAATGTGAAGTCTACTATTCTTCCAACTGAAATTTACTCAGAAGCATTTAGACATAAATTTTGCATCAGGCCCTATCTATGATAACTTATTTAAAAATTATTTGTTCATATAGCAGGTTATTCTTCAGTTGTTCGAAGAACAATTATTTCAGCTAATAGCACAATTTTGAGCAGATAAGTCTAGACTTCTTTGTTGCCTTCTTCATTGCATTAGTCAATTAAACAGAAGATTCAACTTATAAATGCTTCTAGTACAAGAACCGTTGGCAAGAGATTGTGAGGATATTGGTGAAGATGGATAAATGCTGAGTATGAAGTCACAAGGAATTGGGTGAATAGCAAAGTTTTCTCAAAGATGCAAGAATGCGCAAAAGATGGCTGTAACATTTTCCTATAAATTATTTTGATGGATCTCTAATCATGCTTTATGTCCATTAGGCATACGATGTTATCTCCTCCACTAAGTTAATCATTATTATATACTTATTAATTACTTTCCCAAGTTCTTTTAGGCCTTCTTTCCGTCCTCCTTTCTTCATTAGTGTTATAATTTTATCATCTCTATACAAACTAAATAATTGTGAACAATACATACAACAAAGCATTCTAAAATTACAGATGTACTAACATACCGATATTAGAAATATTTTCCATGGTATCATACATGTGCTAGAAACCAATTTTTCATAAGCGAGTATCCATAGATGCATAGAAGATCCAATAACCAAGGGCTTAACAATGCCCAAAATTTACAAACTACCTACGCCTAAAGTATAAGAAGTGAATAAAGTGTACATCAATCGAAGTTAGAAACTATTTCTTATCTGTTACTATATTTAACAGAAGCTCCCCTTTTGGTTTGGTGTTATGTGAATCACGGTTTTAGAATCTAAAAATGTATTCATATTTGAAAACCTATGAAAATGTCTTCAAACTTTTTCTTGACAATTTAACTATAATACTCTTGTCACGTTCAATATCACGCATCATGTGCACCGGATTACTAGTTTATCTTTAATGGAAGAGAGAAACCTATTTATAGCTGTGTCGGTATCACGATTTAAGGCCCAAAAAGTTGAGACATGGACCTCTTCAGTCCCGATCAATTATTATTCCTTCAAAACCTATAGATCTTGTGATTTGGCCCATTTGGGCAAGCTCTGAGCTCGATGTTGGAAGGACCCAAAACCATGTTCACTCATTTTTTGCTCATGTTTGTCTTGTACTTGCGTCCATGATAACAAATTCAAATGGTGATGGTTACGAAATCATGTGCTCTTCTTTTCTGGGGCCCAGGTATTCATGCAAAATATGAATAATGGCTGTTGTTGTCTGTGATGTGAAACTTTGTACTCACAGTCTTAAGGCCCCTCATTCAGGTTTGTGTTTCATCATTAACTTTTTTTTCTTAACAATTTATACTGCCTATGTTTCTAATACATTGCTTAAGTTCAGTAAAAATAGACTAAAATTTGTTGTGAGTTGGGAGATCTGTTGTAGATACTTCCACAAACGAGACATACCTGTATCCTGCAAATTTGAATGAAATTTCATAATTTTAGTTGATTTATATGTTAATTGTAGGTTAACTTAGAGTTTTTTTTTACAAATACGCCCCTTCTGCATTAAGAAGGTGTAAGCACTTGTATCTCCTAAACTATTTTCTCAGCACTTACACCTCCAAAACTCCGAACGACTTTATCTATTCCATTTGACTTAGTTGTGATGTGGGAATCACGTGATGATATATTACATTTTATTGTCAGTTTAACTGAAAGAAAACTAAATCATCCTGTAACTGGGGCAAAACAGAAATATCTAATAAAATAGTCTATACCACCATAATAGAGGATTTTGGTATATTTCTTGTTTTCTGCTGTTTGATCAGTTCAAAAATGTGAGATTAGAAAAGTTTGAAGTTTGGGTCCAATAAAAACTTCTTGTATTGACTAGACCATATGGTTAGATGAAAACTTCTTGTATTGAAATTTACCAGAAAAATTCAAGCACAAATATGTAATGAAATTAGGGGAACAGAAACAGGAATGTGATGTCTAATATTCTTTCAACTGAAATTTACTCAGACGCATTTATACATAAATTTTGCATCAGGCCTATATATGATAACTTAATAGCACAATTTTCTGTGCCTTCTTCATTGCATTAGTCAATTAAACAGAAAATTCAACTTATAAATGCTTCTAGTACAAGAACCGTTGGCAAGAGATTGTGAGGATATCGGTGAAGATGGATAAATGCTGAGTACGAAGTCACAATGAATTGGATGAAGAGCAAAGTTTTCTCAGAGATGCAAGAATTTGCAAAAGATGTCTGTAACTTTTTCCTATAAATTATTTTGATGGATCTCTAATCATGCCATCCATCAGGCATACGATGTTATCTTCTACACTAAGTTAATAATTGTCATATGCTGGTTAAATGCTTTTCCAAGTTCTTTGTTGGGATGCGGGGTCGCCTTAGCCGTGAAGCGATATCCACGAGAGAACTTTGTATCCGTTTAGCGAAGAAACAATAGAAAGTAAAATATCCCAACAAAGTGAGATATCTCTTCTCAACAATCTTAGGGTGAATCGAGGAGCACAAACAATATAGTCACAAAGCGGTAAAAGACAGAGATTCGTGGTTCGGCAAATTGCCTCTTCCACCGGTGAGATTGGTATAAAGAAACGTTACCGAAACATCACAATCCACGAAACTTGTCGAAAGAAACTTTTACGAGAAATTGGCCTCTCTTGTAGAATCTCTCGGCTGCTTTCTCTCTCTCCAGCCGCAAAAACCTTTTCTTCTTTTCTCCATTTCTCTGATCCACCAGGTTTAACTCCCTATTTAAAGGAATTAATTGAGAACTTTACTTTAGTTTTCGATGTGGGACTAAAAAAATTTTTTTTCTTCTTCTCGCGGTCGCGCACAGGAAAGAACGGTTCACAACCCCACGTGAATTGTTTTGTTCGGTTCACAATTCACGTGGGTGGCCCCCACGTGAATTGTGAACCCCACGTTCACATTCTTTAGGCCTTCTTTCCGTCCTCCTTTCTTCATTAGTTATAATCTTATCATCTCTATATAACTATATAAACTAAATAATTGTGAAAATGCATAGAACAAAGCATTCTAAAATTATACATGCAATAACCTATCGATATTAAAATATTTCTTGTGCTAGAAACCAATTTTTCATAAGAGGGTATCTACAGATACAAAAAAAATCCAGTAACTATAGGCTTTTCAGACTAAGTTTTATTTGGAGGAGTCTCCACTGTAGAGACATTCCATCTTCACCACAAAAAAAAAAAAAAAATGGACCTGCTTCTTATCCATTACTATATTTAATAGAACCTCCCCTTTTGGTTCGGTGCTATGTGAATCGGGTTTTAGAATCCGAAAATATTCTTGAAAAAAACCATGAAAAACGCCTTCATGCTTGGAAAAATCAACAAAAATGCATCCTCTCTTGGAAATATATACTATGAATACGCCTTCATACTTAGAGAAATCAACGAAAATGTCTTCACTCTTGGAATATATCGCCACACACACACGCAAAAGTCTCACAAGCCGTCCTTTTCCTTGACAAGTCAACTATAGCACTATGTCACATTTAATGTAATGTACACATCATGTGCACCGGAATACTAGTTCATCTTTAATGAAGAGAAAAGTATAGCCGGGCCGGTATTAGGATTTTAATTAAGGCCCAAACAAGTAAATACATGGGCCTCTCCATCGATCATCCATTATCATTCCTTCAAAACCTATACATCTTGTGATTTGGGCAAGATCTGACCTCGATATTAGACGGACCGAGAACCCTGAGACATATGGACTTTTTGCTTCGCTCACTGAAACTATTAAATGGCCCAAATCATATATAGGCCTATGCAGCTTAACGTTGAGTCGAGCCTTTGACGCTCCCGCTCCCTGGATCATGTTAAGGCCCATAATCTTCTGTTTCAATGTTTCCCCTAGTGTGAAAGCCCAAAAATAGAGAGGAAGAAACTCTCTCTCTAGTCCTGCTCTCTTGCAACCGAGAACAGTTTTAATTGGGTCATGGGCTTTCAGTATTCAACACGTATTTTGGTGGATTTTTCAGAGGGAACCTTGATTAGTTATTTTCTAATCTGTTTCTTTTTTCTTTTCTTTTCAGTAACGAGCCCCTCAATGCCTCTTCGAGCATGATGAGTTTTTAACCAATCAGTACTTTTACCATGAAAAGTAAATGGATCAATGGTTTAAAACTCCTTTGTCAAAGAAACATTCTATAGAAATTATAAAACAAGAAAGAACTAGATTTACGTGGTTCGCAAAATTGCCTACTTGGAGTGAGGAGATTTGACTATAAAGAAACAAACAGCAATCCAATGCTTGTCAAAGAAAACTTGATTTTACAAGAGAAATTGACCTCTCTTGTGAATCTCCAAACTTTCTTTTTCTCTCTCTAGCCTAAAAGCTAGCTTTTTCTTCCTTTTTCTTCACTTTTCTCCACACTAAAATCCTAGTTTAACTCCCATTTAAAGGGAATTAATTGAGAACTTTACTTTAGTTTTCGATGTGGGACTAAAAATCTTTTCTCGCGGTCGCGCACAGGAAGGTTAGGTCCACAATTCACGTGGTGGCCCCACGTGAATTGTTTGTTCAGTTCACACCACGTGGTGGCCCCACGTGAATTGTGAACCCCACGTTCACATTCTTTTAGGCCTTCTTTCCGTCCTCCTTTCTTCATTAGTTATAATCTTATCATCTCTATATAACTATATAAACTAAATAATTGTGAAAATGCATAGAACAAAGCATTCTAAAATTATACATGCAATAACCTATCGATATTAAAAATATTTCTTGTGCTAGAAACCAATTTTTCATAAGAGGGTATCTACAGATACAAAAATCCAGTAACTATAGGCTTTTCAGACTAAGTTTTATTTGGAGGAGTCTCCACTGTAGAGACATTCCATCTTCACCACCAAAAAAAAAAAAAAATGGACCTGCTTCTTATCCATTACTATATTTAATAGAAACTCCCCTTTTGGTTCGGTGCTATGTGAATCGGGTTTTAGAATCCGAAAATATTCTTAAAAAAAACCATGAAAAACGCCTTCATGCTTGGAAAAATCAACAAAAATGCATCCTCTCTTGGAAATATATACTATGAATACGCCTTCATACTTAGAGAAATCAACGAAAATGTCTTCACTCTTGGAATATATCCCACACACACACACACAAAAGTCTCACAAGCCATCCTTTTCCTTGACAAGTCAACTATAGCACTATGTCACATTTAATGTAATGTACACATCATGTACACCGGAATACTAGTTCATCTTTAATGAAGAGAAAAGTATGGCCGGGCCGGTATTAGGATTTTAATTAAGGCCCAAAGAAGTAAATACATGGGCCTCTCCATCGATCATCCAGTCCTGATCCATTATCATTCCTTCAAAACCTATACATCTTGTGATTTGGGCAAGATCTCACCTCGATATTAGACGGACCGAGAACCCTAAGACATATGGACTTTTTGCTTCGCTCACTGAAAATATCAAATGGCCCAAATCATTTATAGGCCTATGTAGCTTAACGTTGAGTCGAGCCTTTGACGCTCCCGCTCCCTGGATCATGTCAAGGCCCATAATTTTCTGTTTCAATGTTTCCCCTAGTGTGAAAGCCCAAAAATAGAGAGGAAGAAAGTCTCTCTCTAGTCCTGCTCTCTGGCAACCGAGAACGGTTTTACTTGGGTCATGGGCTTTCAGTATTCAACATGTATTTTGGTGGATTTTTTAGAGGGAACCTTGATTAGTTAGTTTCTAATCTGTTTCTTTTTTCTTTTCTTTTCAGTAACGAGCCCCTCAATGCCTCTTTGAGCATGATGAGCTTTTTTAACCAATCAGTACTTTTACCATGAAAAAGTAAATGGATCAATGGTTTAAAACTCCTTTTGTCAAAGAAACATTCTATAGGCTTGTATCAAAAAAGAGGGAAAAAAAGAACAGGGTCGTATAGATTCAAACTGCACCCTTTTTAGGCATGCTTACCTAAAGAAAACAATGCGATTTTTTTTTTTAAAATCAGAAAATGATGCAGTTTATTCAAGGATTATCTGTAGAATGCAGATACACTCATGTAACATAGGCGAGCTAGCCATTTTTACTGTTCCTAGAATGTTTACTAGCACTTTTACTGTGTCATACATGTAGATATCATGTGTCATCAGCACAGTACTCATACATTTGCTATATTAAAGACACCAATAACAAAGATATAACTTTGTTCGGACATCCTAATAAAAGAATTAGAGATGATGAGTGATCAATCAGTTCCCCGTAACATATGGATTTATTCCAAAAAAAATAAAAAATAAAAACTTGTGAGTCTCATCTAACAGTGACTAATCTAGGATTTTGTTCGTGTTCTAAATAGTATATACAAGTAAAAGACCCATGAGAAAAATCTAGGGACAGATAACATGTGATGATGAGCGAGAAAACGAGTAAGCTCGTGCTTGTGTTGAAAATGAGACCGAGTAGTCAATGTTTGGACCCATACTTTTAAAATAAAAGTGTCAGTGTTCTAACTGCAGCTCCATCAGCAAAAAATCAGTCCAAGTTGTGAAACAAAGTCAGAAACATCGGCTGGTCTCTTGCAGACTGGACGGAGTGCTGCTATCGTGAGCTTTTAGCTCTTCTTGGATTTTGTCACTGTAGGCTCCGAAATCATACACGTTTGTGTTTCTCATTGCTCGGACCAGATTCATATGTGATACACTCTGGACTTTTGGAGGTTGGTGGATCCCATTCGTCCTCTAATGCTTGTAAGAGAACGCTTCTTCATGTGCCATAATAAATGAGACTGTGCATGTAAGATTATAGTTATGTGTAGTAAACAGACTCTTATTCACGGGAAAGCCAACAGAAAGATTCGATTCGTAAGTATTCCATGCCGTTCCTGACATACAATTGGATCTCCTCAAATCCTGGAATTTCCAGATCCCAAGAAGATCCAACGGATCACAGGGGAGGAGTGTAATGCACCCGTCCCCATGGGATACTTTTCCCTAAAATAGGTTATTTAGATAAAATAGAACTAAATTTGTATCTTAGCAGCCTGATTCAAATCTCATTCGACACACATTAAAAATGGAACATCCCAATTTTTAGAGATGGGTACATTAATCGTAATCTTCCATTTGGTTATACTTCGGAGCAATTCTACAGTTAAGTTAACTATTATCTTTTTTTTTTTTTAAATTACTTCCAACTCTTTTAGATCTCTCCGTAAGACAATCAAAATGAATTTATGTTAAGTATTTTTTGGCTTAAATTTCTTAAGTTTCGATCTATGAAAAGGATGCAAACATTAGTGGGTATGTTAGAGTTATACCTCTTAGTTTTAATTACAACTTCAGAATTTTGATATAATAAAGAAAACCAATTGGGATCACATAGAACCCACGGAATTTAGACGTAACAATAGAATCTGAAGATCGATCTATTCGAACACCCTTTAGCACGAATAGATAATCCTTTAGATAATCTAAGCATGTAGTATATATGACCCATCTGGGCCACGGGCCACGATACATTATCAACACTTCCATCACCGGACTAGAAAACCAGCCCAATAATACAAAGACCGATATCTGTTTGATGCACCATCAATATATAAACCGAATGCATTGAGTATTATGTACACAAATATGTAAGTTTTGGAAAGCTAGAATTATCCTACGCTATGAAAGTTCAAATGACGTAGATCCCCATAAAAGCATCTTCCTCATGCCAACTTTATCCTCAACATCCGGAATTGGTGCCCTCTTTTGCCCAACTTCAAATATGAAACCGTAGACTACAAAGCGGTAACTGGGCCCATAATTCTCTTCAGGGCCTCCACGCTCATTATGTTCACATAATAAACACCCATAAGAATCACATCACCTACCTTTTTGCCTCCCTCTTCATTCAAAACTCAAAACCCGCTCCTTTTCCAACCACTCCTCTCTCTCTCTCTCTCTCTCTCTCTCTCTCTACTTCCCTACTCTCCTCTTTCAAAATTAATCACTTTTTATCATAACGTAACCTCAAACTCAAAAAACCCATCTCCCCTTTTTACCCCTCGCTCAATGAAGATCTCTTCTTCCTCCTCTCCTTTCGATTTGAGCTCAAATGAAGCTACTTCAGGTTGCCTCTCTGGCCTCCTCCGTCGACTCCGCTGCAAAAATTTCCAACACTCATCATTGGATGCTGAGAATTTTGATGCTAATCTTAAAGAAGAGCAGAAGAAACCGCCACAGAGCCCGTGCTTGGTTGCGAGGCTAATGGGCTTGGACACAATGCCGGTGCATCCTTACACTCCTACGGAGAGCATGTCGAGGAGCAGATCGACGAATTCTGTTGACGGGTTTAATGGGTTTTTGTCCGGCAAGAGAAATTGGATGACTAAGCATAGGACCAGCCAATCTTTTCGTGAAGAGCCGACTTTCTTGAGGAAGGAGAATGAGGAGTTCTTGGTGCTTAGCTTTGTTCCTGATGAGAAATCCAAGATTGATTTTGGAGAATTGAAGGAGATGAAGAGCGAGAAAATCGTAGAAAAGAAGGGTAGAAAGAGAATTGAGGGCAAAGAGAATTTCATGGAGAAGAGACAGAGTCAGTGTGAAGTTAAGAAGTTGAAGCCAGTTCAGAAGAAGGAATTGTGCAGAAAAGCTCAGCTAGGAGCAAATAATGAGAGATTTCATAAAGCTATCAGGCAAAGAGAAGAACAAAGGAGATCAATTTCAAAGAAGAAGAGGTCAGACTCTGCAACTAAGAAGCTAGAATCAGAATGCAGCTCTGAAGATTCAAGCCCGGTATCAGTTTTAGATCGCAACGCTGATATCGACAGCGAGTATCTGATCGACCCAAATTCTCCAATTTCAGGTACATTTCAAAAAAAAATTTCCCAGCTTTCTTTATTATACAAATAATTCAAAGCGTTTATAATGATATTTTCCGTAAAATGCAGAAGAAGAGAATAAGCCAAAGGATGAGAAATCAAGAAGGAAGCTCTCATCTGAGCTCAATAAAGCTGAGCTCATCAGAAACTCCAATAAAGAAGGATTAAAGATTGACAATGTTGAAATCAAGAGGATAAAGAGTTCAGAGAAAAAAGAAGGCGGGTCTTCAGATATATGGGCCCAAGCCTGTCAATTGGCAGCAGATGACGCGAAGAGGTCCAATTGGGACTTCAGAGAAATTTGGAGGTCAGAAAATAATGGGGAGATTGCAGCAGAAATTGGGATAGAAATTATAGATATAATACTTAATGAAGTATTAACAGAGTTGTCTACTTGTAGCATCACAGTCTGAAATTGTAAATAATGGAGTCTCTTTCTTGTATCTCTCATCTGTAATTTTCTTTGATATAAAGCTATGATATAAGTTTTATAGCCAAGGGAACATTCAGACTTTTGGTCGATAATATTCATGAAATGTTCGAGAAACTAGAGAATTTAAAAATAATTGTTCTGCAAAAGATTCAAGAATTATTGTTTAGAATGTATCAGGTCTAAATGACAAATGGTTCCTTCTAATATATGTAAGCAATATTAATAAATGATTTTGTAGAACATAGACATGCATAGGATTGAATTCATGATGGCGATGTTTGCATATAGAATTTCGTAGCTATCAGCAAAGAATATATGCACTCGTAATTGTCTGTTGAGGTTTGGATCATACCATAGAGCCTGTTACCATGAAAAGCCATTACATTTTAAAACATGAGAATAGTTGTAATCTACTAGAGATTATAGTAATCCAACAGCAACTATTTTAATGATGCAAGAGGGAAGATTATTTTATTGTGTAATCTTATCTTACACATCATAACCTGTTGTTAAGTAGTTTAAGTAATTAAATAAGCAGAGGAAGCATTAGAATATTGGCAAGTAGAAAACATAAAGTACAAGTATCCATGTTGTTTAATGAACAGAAATGTATAACACCACAATAACAGTAATACAATGGTTGTCTCCTTCTAAAAAATCATTATAGATAATATAATGATGATGATCGGTTTAAACCACTTAATTATAAAATCATTATAATAAAACTAGAAAGGATTAGCTTCCAGGTGTTAGGCTAGCATAAACTAAACTTTTGTTGCTTTAGAAGGACCGGATTAATACTGAAAACAATTTTTTCAAAAATACAAGAATCCAACAAGGCTACATACTACAATATTATGGACAAATATATGATGGAGTTATCAATCAAATGAAAGATATCCCTGGTAAAGTCCTAGATGTCCCTCTTATGAAGTAAACAATTCATATATGATGGAGTTATCAATCAAATGAAAGATATCTCTGGTAAAGTCCTAGATGTCCCTCTTATGAAGTAAACAATTCATCACGCAATTATAGTAACCTGTAGTTAAAATGACAAAACCAAACAGAAGTAGTCAAATAGACCCCTGTTTTGTAACTGTTGTAAGCATCATTATACGACTATTTTGAGCCTATCTGAGCTTTGAAAATTAAAACTGTAGGTTTGAAACTTTCAACAATATGATTTCGATGATCTCATCCAACCAATTAATAGACTCATTTTGTCACAATCAGGTTAACATCAAGTCACAATTTTCTTCATTGTCTTAACTGGTCAATTGCTTGATGAAAGGGGCAGATCATACATTATTGATTTTATGATTGAGCAATAGATTTCCCAATTAAGTCAAGCATTGTGCAATAAATCTATAGCTAAGGGTCACAGTGCATGCAAAAATAATGGAAAGATTTGAAATACTTTAAAAAGGAGTTTGAACTTTGAACGATTCTAAACTCTGTCATGGTCCAAAATTTCAACCTAGTAGCTATTATTGGTCATGGCAGGACGAATAGGAATGAAAAAGCTGAGCAACTATAAATTAACACAACCATAGGTCATGGATTGAAGAAGCAACTTTCTTCTGTATAAAGTCATTCCCAATATGTATCTAATGCCATCAATAAAGAAAAAATAAAGGCATATGTTCCTCAATCAACAAAGGAGAATATTGTTTAAGCCTCCCTTTCAGAATTTTGCCAAGTGTGTGGGTGGTAGAGGATTCAAAGGGGAGAGATGAGGACAATGCATCCTCAAATGAGAACAAGGGAGATTAAGATAGTGTAAATTCTTAAACCGTCTCCTTAAAGCAATAGACCTTGTAATTTGCTCACATGTTAAGGTAACGCATAGTTGAAATGGAACAAGGAAGGACATTAGAGATTAAGGTAATCCCTTATATGTTTTGCTTCATAGATCATTCTCTGATAAGAAGATTGAACATAGGAGACTGTTTCCTCAAGATGTTGCAAGAGATCAACAATAAGGATTATGATATTTACATATACATGTAGCTTATATGCAAAAGCTTACCCATGAGAAATGGATTTGGATGCTCTCTATCATAACTATGGAGTATTAAATGAATGGTTATGATTTTTATTGAATGAAAATGGAGAAATAAATGCGATTCAATGAAAATACAGTGCATTATGAATAAATTACAATCATTTAGATGTTATCTGATGATTATTACTAGCACAAAACTAAAGAGTGTAATTTTTCTCCTCAAAAGAAATTTCAATACATCTCACAAAGTCGAGCATAATTAACATTCACAAAATGGAGGTGAACAACATAAACTCGCATAATTTTATCCTCGAGGACCAAAATCATGAAGAAAGCTCATTGCTCCTCCTCATCATTCTCTCAAAAACTTTTATGTTATATTTGTACTCAAATGGAACAAGAACAAACAAGTATGCCCTTAAACATTAGACTTGAATATCAACTCTCAAAGCATAATACATAATATATGCTTGCAATGAATCAAGAAACGAACAATAGAGATTATGATATACCAACTTACTAGATATTTTGTACAATCTCTTGCTACATAAAGCTCAAGCAAGAGCAAAGAGGTGAACATAATCCCTCAAAGGCCTTCAAGCAAAAGACCCAATCAAAGATTTAAAAGCTTATACACATCTCTAAAACTTATTCTCTCCTCTTCTTCTTCCTCCTCCTATATGAAGCTATATATATATATAAATGAAAGAACAGTGTAGACTGCGTCCATCGATTCAGACTCCCTTCGGGCATCTGCGACAGCCCCCAATCTAAATCTATATATAATCCTGAATCAAGAACAAACAAATAGCATCCCGAAAAATTTAACAGTCAGATCAGTCGTCGATTTTTGAATTCCTCCCCGATTCTCAGGCCACCATCTGCTCCTCCCCCCATGGAGAGGACATGAACTCCCCATCCTTCACCAGGGACTGAACCCAAGAGAGGTCAGGCTCATTGAAAGCCTCCGCAGGCGCTGGAGCTCTCGGAGGCGAAAGAGACTGGTTATTTCTGAACCCGAACGAAGCAGACTTCCTCAGTTTGTTCAGCTCCTCTCCTTGAATCCCCCAATCCAATTTCCCATCCGGCGAGCCCCAATTCGTCAAACCCATCCCGGTAGTCGCCGGAGATGCAGAGAAACCACCGGACAGGCGGTTAACCGCACCTCGGTCGATAAAGCTCTGGCTCCTCTGCGCAAACGCAGCGGACCTCGAGTTCATGATGGCCTTCGCCATGGAATGATCAAGCCCAAACGATGAGGACGACGACGAGTTCAGAGTCGGAGACGACGGGAGATTGCCGCCGTACCCAGAAATCAACTGCTGGGTCAGGTTCTGAGAATTAATCGCCGCCGCCCAATTCGCACGGGGAGAATTAGCGCTCTGGATTTCATCGAGCAGCTTGTGGCGGTACCCATCGATCCCCAGCAGCTCGAAATCAACATCCAAATCCCTGGCGCTCAAGCTCGACTTCAGCCGGCTGCTAGGCATCTGCAACACGGGCGCCGAGGTCTGGCTCATCATGGACGACATGGGCGACATGGGCGAGGCGGACGCCCCCATCATCATCGCAGCCGCCGCCATCTCCAAATTGGACCGCGGCGACTGCAGCATCGACAGCCCGCCAACCGAGGCCGCGGTGGGATTGACCGACCGCAGCTCCTCCCTCTTGTGGGCGAAGAAGCAGACCCTCCGGTTACACCCGGTCTCGTCCTTGCAGAGCCGGGTCCTGTACTGCGCCGGGTGGAGCCAGCACTCGAACACGCCGTGCGCGTACTCGCAGCTGTCGCCGTTGCGGCACGAGCCCTTCCTGAACTCGGGGCACGGCACGCAGCTGTAGAGGTACTTGCGCGGGTCCCTGCGCCGCGCGTTCTCGCCCGGGTGGACGAAGGGGCACTCGGTCCAGTCGTGCGAGTAGGCGCGCGAGCACGGCTTCACCTTGAACGTGTACATCCGGAACTCGTCGGTCCCGTAGATCCCGTTCTTGATGTCGGGCAGCGTCAGGTCGAGCGGGTACTCCTTCTTCTTCTCCTCCTCCCCCCTCGGCGTCGACGGGGAGACCGCCCTCGGCTTCAGCAGCTCGAGGGAGTTGACGTCCGCCGAGGCCTCGACGAGGATTTTGACGGCGTCGAAGGACCTGGGGGCGCCGCCCGAGGCGGCGAGGTGGAGGGCGGTGGCGCCGTCGAAGTCGGAGCGGCGGTTGACGTCGGCGGCGCCGGAGGAGACGACGAAGCGGAGGACGTCGAGGCTGCCGTAGAGGGCGGCGATCATGAGGGGGGTGCGGTCGGCGAAGCCCATCTTGTACGGGGAGCCGACCGAGCGGCAGTACCAAGGCGAGGGCGTGTCGACGGCCGCGGCGCTGCTGTCGTCGAGGTCGAGGGCGTTCTTGAACGAGGAGAGGTCGTTGCAGGCGGCGAATTCGAGCAAGAGGGAGGGGTTTGACTTCGAGGGCTCCGCTATGGGAGGGGGAGACTGGGGTTTTCTTGGGCCGCTACACATGGTGATGGCGATTGATGAGAGAGAAAGTTGGCTCGTAGAGAGAGAAAGGGAAAGAGGGGAGGAGATGATGAGGAGAGAGGGGAGGATGGGGTGGGGTTTTATAAAGGAGTCAGAAGAGGAGAAGGTCGGCTCTCTCTCTCTCTGCTCCTATTCCTATTCTATAGAGAGAGAGAGGGTTTGTCTAGTCAGCGGGTCAAAAAGGCAGTGCTCCGAAGTTGACTTCTTCCTGCTACCCTTTTTCCAAATGGGCACGCCAGGATAACGGAGGAGTTGACGGCGTGGGAGGGATTTCCGTCTGGTGACGTGGGATTTTTTTGTTCGTTTATTGGGGTTATTTGCATATATATCCCTCAAATCATTGATATTTGTAAAAATAATTTTCAAATCTGAGTATTTGCAAAAGTACGTCTCAAATCATCAATTTTGAAAAAATGAAAGTAATTAGTCATCAAATTCGAGATAAGCTAATTTGTACTCATAATTTAAAATTTATCAACAAAATAGTTAAATTTTTAATACCAAGTTGATGATTTGCTGATTGTAGGCGGTCTGTCGATTGGTCGGTTCGGTTTTGGCCAAATTTTGCCAAACCGAACCGAACCGATTCAAGTCGGTTCGGTTCGGTTCGGATCGGTTTGTTCGATTTTCACTTAGGTACAATTCTCTTGCACTATGTGCATCAATCGAGGGAAAAAATCAAGAAAAGATTAGAATCAACATTAGGGTTTAAGTTTCTTACCTCCAAAATGGATTGGTCGAAAGTAGAAGAAGAGAATAGAGAATAGAGAGGTAGAGAACTAGAGATAATGAGAAGCCCTAGAATTAGATAGGACACCGTTGTCGGGGTATTTCGTCGCCATTAGGTTGCGTGAGAAAAATATATTAGGCTACTGCGAAGCAACTCTATATGAACTATGACCGGTCGGGTTTAAGTGGATGCGAATAGCAATTAGAATTGGTAACACAATTCGGTCGGTTCTGGACGGCTCAGTTGAAAAACTTCAAACCGAATTCAACCGAACTCTAGTCAAAACCGAACCGAACCGATTCAAGTCGGTTCGGTTCGGATCGGTTTGTTCAGTTTGAACCGAACTATGCTCACCCCTAGCTGATTGTAAGGTATTGTTTCATAATGTCGATAATTTGAGACGTAGCTTTGTAAATACTAATTTATAAAATATTTTGCAAATATACATAATTTAGGTTGTATATGCATGAAATAACCGTCCTTTATTTTAGTAAGGAGGTGAGTGTGGGCCACGGTGGGTGATGGGGGTGATTGATGGATCTGTTCGGAATTAATTGGATGACACGTCATAGGGCGGGAATTCGCACCTTATCCCTATTTGGTGATGGGCACGTGGCGGTGGTTGACTGGCTTGGCCAGTGAGAGGTCACGCGGTGAGCGCCTGCGCAGAGTGTTTCCCAAAAAAAATATTAAATAAAGAAATTACAGATAATTCCCTGAGATTTGCAATATGCCCTTCTAACATCTTAGAAGTGGCTTTACCCCTTTTTTATTTCAACTCAGATAAAAGTCAGTTTCAATTTTTTCTAATGTATTATTATTTTTCGATGTAATTGTTATATATATGTTTTCGCGGAAATGCATTGAATTGTGATATTAGCTTCTAGTTCAAAGTTAACTTCTTATAAATTAGAGGAGAGGAGAGCAAATGGTCCCTTTTGAAATTTTATACATATTTTTTGTCATTCATGCAAACCGTAGGGGATGCAAAGATCATGTAATAGGGTATTCTGTGGAAAATCATACAATTTGGTTAAGCAAATAACTTTAGAAAAGGCAAAATTACTTACTACGATCCCAAAATTAGTATAGCACGTATAAGAAAATTACACGTGCGGAATACAAAACACTTACTATCGGAGTCTTAATCAGCAATTTCATGATAAGGTCATCTAGATTACCATAATTATTACCAGCCTATATAAAATTACATTGTAGTGATGATTATTTATGCATGAAATCTATTAGAAATTTTAATTGGATGTATGGATTTTGGATTAGAGCTATATTAAGGAAAACAATCTAAATAAAAAGGAAGGTCAATAAATTACAGCCTCATTTTGATTAGAAATTTCATAAAAGGTATAATATTAAATTATATCTTACTCAAAACAAAAGGTTAAATAACCATTGATTTATTGCTACTAATACCTCAGAGGTGTATGCATTACATTCATGACATAAAATGTGAAAAGAATCGTTGTCGAATAACGAAAATGTCGAAAATTTGGCATAGTCGAATAATCAAGTGAATCAATGTTTTGTTAAATTTAGTTAGGGGGTGTGCATAAGTATTTTTTTTCTCAAACAAAAAGTTAGGGGTGTGCATAAATCTGCGAAAACTAATTTAACTAACAGAACTAGCCGAAATATGATGGTTCGGTCTGATTTTAAAAGGATTCGACTTAGTTCGGTTTTAGAAAATTTGAAGCCGAAATTATCTAACTAACCATTCTTAAAATATTTGCCTATAACTCACATTTTTTAGGTTAAAAGTAATCTTTAACTAATATTTATCTATTTTCCTCCAAAAAATATTTATCTATTTTGATGATGAAATTTCAGATCTAATCTATAAAAATAGTTGTTTTGACGAGTTTGCTCTTCATCTTAGGATACAAGATGAATAAGATGTTCGATGGAGCAAGAGTGTCGAGTTTTAGCTAAAAATGCTCTATCTTGACATGTCTAGAGTCAAACCGAAAAAACTGAACCAACTCGGATCTGTTCAGTTGTGAATCTAGTTCAGTTGGGTTCAGTTTGGAAAAAAAATGAGTCAAAACTGATTGAACAGACTATGCGCATAGCCCTAGATTTAGCGGGATCGTTTATTCTATGATAGAACTTTCTTTTAGTTTTATTAAGTGCGAGGATATTTCTAACATTTTAAAATTGTGGCTCATATGAACCAAATAGAAAGAAGGCTCTCCTAATATATATAGTAGGATTTTTACATAGAAACCACCTTAATTTTTATTTAAATTGATGCTTATTGCATTTCCTTTTTATTTTTGATCAAAACCACCTTTTACTTGCATACATGTTTGAAATGTCAAACTTAATCTATTTTTCAGCTAAGAAAAGACCTGAACTTCTGAAAATACCCTCATTCAACACTATAAAGCGAGTGTATCCCAATTAATTATAAAAAATAAGGGTTATTTTTCAATATTAGTCCCCCAAATCTTTCATATTTTGGTATTAACTTCCAAATCTATAATATTTTGAAATTAATCCCCTAAATCGAGGTCGTCCTTACCGGAGAGGGTTATTGAGAGGTCAAGATCGTCGATTTTTCGCTCCTTAGCTATGGTCTTTTTTTGGATTGAAGATGAGAGAGAGAGAAGATTTAAGGAATGTGAGGTTAGGATTTGAGGGAGGATTGAGGTAAGTTTTTTTTTAATAAAATTTTTTAAAGATTGGAGGGCGAGAGGGAGGGAGGACTGAGAGAAAATAAGGTTAGGATTTGAGAATTGGGGATCATGACTTCGGGATAGGGCTAGGGTTTTGAGATTTGGATTTTGCAAATCCATGGGTATTTTTGAGACAGAATTGAGGGTCTAGTTTCAAAATATGAAAGATTTGGAGGACTAATATTAAAGAACCCATAAGTCATAATTAATTAAGAAAAATGTGCTTTACACGTGCTTTAAGTTGGGGGCAAAATGGAAATTTCACACCATTTTTTTAAGCTAAAAAGTCGATTAGGCGTGACATTGCAAATATGTATGCAAGTAAATGTGGTTTTGATCAAAAATAAAAACTAAAGATGATAAGTTTTAATTTGGACAAAAGTTAAGATAGTTTTCATGTAAACACCCATACAATAGAGATAAGTTTATCAATTTCTGTTTGCCTACTTGTGGTATCGGATCTTTAGCCAAATCTAGTTTCATACGGATAAGAAATTATCTAGCCTTGTAGTTCATCCTCACTTACACTCGATTTAGGGGGGGTTATTGGTTGGTGTAATTTTGGGGTAAGTGGAATAATTTTTGGGACTTTACTTTATGGTGTTATTCATTGGGATAATGGGATTGGGATTTCACTTTAGTGTGTTATTCATTGGGATAATGAGATTGAGACAATTATCCCCATTTTCCCCAAAATTATCCCACTTCTATACAAATTTTTGTCCCAAACTTCAAAAATTACCCCATTCTTAACTTTGGGACAATCATGAGAAAAGTGGGATAATTTTGAAGCACTAATTTATTAAATATCTAATATATGTTAATTGTATTATAATATATAATATATCTTAATTATATTATATTATAAAATTCTGCTATAACGTAAGATAATAAAATATTATATAATATTATCTAATATAATAATATTATTTATCATTATTACATATTAGTTAATAATATTTCATATATTATAATATTAGTATTATATTATTATAATATTACTTTATATTATTTAATATATATTTTATTAGTTAGAATAAAAATATTATTGTAGCATTTTTATGATATAAAATATTATATTATAATTTAGTGTTTATTTATTTAATATAATAATATATTAATTATATTAGAATATAATTTAATATGAAAATATTTTCTATTACATATAATATTTTAATTTATATAATAATTTACTATTTTCTATTACACTTTATTATATTAATTAATAGTCTTAAATATATTGTCAATATTGTCATAGTTATAATATTAAATAATATTTTATTGCTACAATAAAATAGTAATAATATACTATATATTAAAGTATGATATTATATATAAAATTAATATAATATAATATATTAATTAATAATATTTTTAAATTAATAATATTGAACATATTAATAGTATATTATGGTTATTATAATATTATTTTTAATAATGTTATGGTCATAACCACTAATCGCTGATTAAAGAGAAAACCAAGCGCCGACCGAACTAACGCTTGTCTACCAATGAGGACCGACAAGAACCTCCACACTCAACCGCAAGCCAGAGCTGCATGTGCAGGCCAGTCCGGTCCATCGGGGCGACCATCGCCATGGCGTGCGAGAGTCCGACCCATCGGCGATTCTCTCTGGGGCGGCCAGCAGGCGGTGTCGGTCGTCCTTCAGGCCAGCGCGTTATGATCCCTTCCTACAAATTCACGGCTTCTCCAAACAACGTGGAACAAATCGAGGCCTACCCTTCACCACCTCGTCCTCTAGGCGCATGGCTCTAGCAATCCCCCTCATAAATCATCCCGAGGGGCGCCCTAAGAGGCCGTCTGAGTCGGCCACCGGCCTCAACCCCCTCTCTCATCCTATGTGGTTCCTCCCACTCGAGCAGCGGTTATCTGATGTCGAGCCCATCAACATCGCATTAAATGCAGCGGTATAATTCCCCATCCCTCACGGTATTTAAGGCACCTCGGACCCATGCAGCTCTGGTATCAATCCCATCCCATTAATGGCGAATAGACCACACTAACCTCAAACTACATGAATTTGACACGTAAAGGCCACCCCATAGCGAGACAAATAAAATGCTCTACCAATCACGGCTCACACGAGGGAAAGGGTTGACTCATGGTTCCTCAACCGATGGAAAGACGAAATACCCCCAACCCTAGATATAAAGAGCAACGAGAACAAATAACAAGGTAAGCAATCTCTTCTTGAATTCAGCTCCATTAGACTATCCCCACTCTACTAACTTGTTGAGGAAGGAGGAGATCCGACTCCGCCTCTTAGCGAGTCCTTCTTCTGTTGGCGAATCCTTTGGTAGTCATTGTCGGTAGGCTTTAGGAGAAAAGCGGACTCAGCTCTCTTTAAAGCTAAACTCATTCGAGGTTAGTGATGTGATTATATACATCAACAAATAAGAAGCCATGTCATCAATTATCCCATTTAAATTATAGTAATTATCATAAAATATAATATTTAATAATAATAAAATATTTTAAATAATATTATATTGAATAAAATAAAATATTATAATATTTATATTTATATTAAATTAAATATTATATTATTAAAATATTATATTAAATATATTGCTTGTATATTATATCAATTATTATATAATATATTATATTACATTAAGTAATAACATTAAATATAGTTATAATTAATTAGTAATTAAAATATAACATATTATATTTTAGTATAAAGTAAAATAATGTATTATATTATAATAACATACTAAATAATATACTAAACCAATTGGATAAATTAATTTAAACTTAATTGATAAATAAATGTCATATTTTAATAAGGTGCCACATCATCAATTATCCCACATGACTTGTCAAATCAAAGCTTTAAATTGTCCCATTATCCCAACTTATCCCATTTTACCCCATTTAAAATATTCCAAATGGATAAAATTGTTCCATTGGAACAATGACCCCCCATTAGTGTATCGAGCGAAACTTAACTTTTAGAAAGTATGCGCATCTCTTTCTATAAAGTATCAAAATTCCACGAAACCAAAATGGCTAATAAAATCTTAATCATTTTAAAAAATAGATTACATTTCATAACATATATCTCTTTGTTATCTCCTGGACAAGACATCAATTTTATTTATTGAGACGAATAAGACCCGATAAAAAGTTTGTCTATTACTTTTTCTTAATCATAGATTGCTTATTACTTTTAATTCCGCATGATGAGAATTGAGCTGATAACAGTTATCTATTCCAAAGGTAATAAACCTTGCCGAGTACAAAAACAAACTCAATGCTCTCAAAGAATTATACCCATGCGGGGGGTCCCAATCCTTTGATTGGGTGCAAACTTGGGTAAAAAATGCTGGACTCTTTCAAATTCGCAGAACAAAACAAGATATTAATTCCTCCCATATTCACGAGTGGGAGAGTCCTTTCGCCTACCGCCTTTCCTACGAGCATCCGCGGTTCCCCCACTCAACCGGTAACGATACCGCCCCTTCCTTCCTTCTAGAACAACCAACTCCATCCGCCCGATTAACAACACGCACGGAAATCCAACGGTCGAGATCAGTCTGAATATATATCAAATCAGCTCCCCGGTTGGAATCTTCAAATTGGTAGCCAAGTCAGAGGAAAACGACGGCGGGCCCCACACGCGTGAGGTAGTGCGCCGATTTTTTTACTTATTTATTCCTGTCAAACCCAAAACCGTATCCTCTCGCTGTCAAATCCCCATCATCCGAAGTCCGAATTTAATTATTATCTGCTGATTTTTGGGGATTAATTATCGTATGTAGGATAAATTAATCCCTGCATGTCGTTGTTAAGGACCGATTCAACTATAATTTGTCTTGGGAGAAAAGGTTAAACAAAGATTAGAGCATGAAAGCGAGCACTCGATCGTGTCGGATTGTTGAGATTAGGATTTGTATTTAATTGTTTCTTGCTAGCTGGCTCCAATCTGAACCGTTCATTTTGGCGCGGGTGCCACGTGAACGATCGTAGGGTTAGCTCTGTTTCTAATTTCAAAAAATATATATATAAATTTGTCCTCGTATCACGACAGAGAGTAACAACATCATCACTTAGTCAGAAAATATTCTTACCGTTCACGATTTTTTAGAATTGTGCTAGACTACTATTGACAGTATTCGAAATATAAATAAATTTAGATGTGATTCACTATTTATCAATTATTTAGAAATGAATATTCTGATGATGATAATATTTTGTCTCCATATATTTTGTATTGTGAAAATCAAAATTTCAAATAGCGAAAGCTTTTAATTTTTATTCTTAGGTAGTGCATGTGTGTTATATAGCACTAATTTTTGGAATTTCAATTTATAAATCTAAATTCTATGTTCGAGCAATAGCATCTGATACTAGTACGAACACCTTTATGCATACGCTTGACTTGAGAACTTTATGGATTAAATTGGGAAAGAAAAGTTATGCCATAATGGACAATAACGTTTCGAGTTATTGGAGAAACCATCATCTAGACTATTTTGAGAGCTCATAATGATAAAATTCAACAATTTCTCACACTCCATATTACTAACTAGTTCCATGTTTTTGCTATTATATCATAATAATAATAACAATGAACTATCTTATTTTCCTAAATAAAAAAATAAAATAAAATAATGAACTATCTTTAATTTCAATCGACATCACTTTCAAAGGCCATTGTTCCGTAGATGATAAGGACATGGTTGGCCATGAGTACAGGTCCTGTCAGAACGCCCCGCACGGTGCGGGGCGTTCTGAGCCACTAATTTACGGAAGTGCAGTGGCACTTCGGTAAAGCAGTGGGGGACCGGGTGGCTATCAGAACACCGCACCGTGCGGTGTTCTGATAGGATCTGTACTCGTTGGCCATTGAGTCTTCAATATCTGCATGACTAGACTTTTTGAGTACTAGCATACGAGCCTTGATGCTTCACTATTTGTCTTGATTCTTGATAGTCTTAGACTCTTAGTGATCAATCGACATATATATAGTAATTTATAACTTAAGCCGATGTGATGAATATTCACCAACTTTTCTATCCATTAATGTTGCATTGGGATCCGTGAAGGATATAAAGCCCACTTTGAGATTTGTGTGCATCTTGATTTCACGGATCTGAAGGCAAGATCAATGAATATAAAAGTTGGTGGACACTCCTCCCTATCAACTTAAGTTTATAGGAGCCTTGCTCATATATATTCAGTTTTCAATTGTAATTTTTGTGGAAATCTCTAAGCTTTTTCCTAAAAACCAGCTTAAAATAGATTAATTATACAGAAATTATATTTTATTTTTAATTTATATATAAACCATATTTAAAAGTGTGTTTTTGTTGCACTCAATTCCACCTCTAAATGTTTTTTTTCACTAAAAACCCAAAAGTAGCCATTGTTGATGGTTATAATCATACAGTCAGTGAGTCTAGGAGTTTTGTTTATTGATGGGAGCTCGTAATCTTTCTCCGAATATCTGGCGAGAAGTCGGCTGATTGAATCCTGCACAATGAAACAACCGTAAGAAGGCGGATATAATTCCCCGGTGGTTCCTCCGACGATCAAGTCAGTTGATGTCTAAAAGGGGAGGATTATCGAAAAGGAATTGCTAGAATTCTAATGATTTGTCTTCTCAAAGTCAAGTTAGCTTACCTTCTCATGAGAACAGTTTTGCCTTTTATAGTCTGAGTAAAGGGTAATTCTGTCATTTCGACCAAGATTAAGCTGGCGGCTGAGTCAGATTTGACATCACAGGTGTCGTCTATGTAGGGTCGAAAAAATGTTTATTAATTGAATGAATGTGTTACAATCAAATTTTCTTGATTACAGAGGAAGAGTAGATTGATTCGACTCCTCTTTTGTATGGGTTCTTGGTGGCGAGAGGATGCTTCACTCGATGCTCAAGTCGAGGTTGCTTCCCGTTGACGATTAGACCAAGGCTGCGGGTGATCTTGAGATTACTGATGAAGAGCTCGATCTCACTTGTGCGCAAGTGTTGAATTCTCCAAAAGTTTTCCAAAAGCTCTAAAGAAAAGCCAGCCCCCTTATGTGGAGATGGTGGCTTATAAATAGGCAAGGAGAGGTATGGTCACTTTCTTGATTTGTGGGATATGGCCATGCTCAGTTGAGGAGAGCCATGCCCCCCCTGTGGGATGTGACCACTATGGGATGTGACATCTCCCATGCTTCAAGTGGGCGATCTTGGTTGATGAGGGCCGCCGTCGGACTCACCGGACGCAGCGCAGCCTTGTCACACTTTGATGCTCATGTAAAGATCGAACTCCGCCCACGCGCGAACCCGTATTGAGGTCGAGCCTCGCCTCTTGAGCATGTCTCGCTTTGAAGCGCAACCGGTCAGCGAATGTCGAGATTCACCGCCAGGTGAACCTCGGTTGAATGTCGAGGTTCACCGCCGAAGCTAACCTTGAGTGTCACCGCCATAGTAACCTCGATTGAGTGTCGAGGCCATCACAGGCTAACCTCGCTCGAATGAAGAGCTTCACGCTTGGCTTAACCTTGTCCGAATGAAGAGCTTGTTTCGAACCTCGGCCGAAAGTGAAGAGCTCACGTTGGCGAACTCGCCCCAATGTCGAGATTCACTTCTGGCGAACCTCGTCGAATGAAGAGCTTCACGCTTGGCTTAACCTTGTCCGAATGAAGAGCTTCACGCTGGCGAACCTCGTCGAATGAAGAGCTTCACGCTGGCGAACCTCGTCGAATGTCGAGATTCACTTCTTGGCGAACCTCGTCGAATGAAGAGCTTCACGCTTGGCTTAACCTTGTTGTTTGGGTCGAAAGTTGATTCCATTTGTAAAACTAGAGAAAATTACACTTTGGTTCTCGCCATAAGAAAATTAAATAACTCTCACAAACTCAACAAAAGACGCTACAAGTGTAGATCTCTTTATTTTTGTGGGACTTTGCTGTCTTGGGGATCGTAATCCGTGGACCACCGGCGGCGATCGTCGAATCGACGGGTTTAGTTAGTGCTTCGCAAAGGAAACAAAACCGGCAAATATCTTAGCAAGGTAAGATATCTACTCTTCTCAAGAATAAGTCAAGGCTTAAACTCGAGGAATCTCCGTGTGGATCGTGTTCTTGAACTCAGGAAGCTTGGATTTCGGTCTTTCCCTTCGATGGCCGACCCTCGAGTAAATTTTTCCTCTCGTAATAGAGGAAAGGCATCTCGGATCGCTGTTGGTCAAAAGTCGCAACAACGGCCAGCCAAAAGCTTCTAAATCGTAATTCCACAGACATACTCTTTCAAGGACGAAGAGGTTCCAGCCATCTTCAAACACCTCCTTGATAACAACAAAATCAAGTTGCCTCCAATTACAAATTAAGAGGAGGCTAACAAAACTGACCAAATATCAGGCGCATTACTGGAGGATCCTCCATCCTACAAAGGATTGCTTAGCTCTCAAGGCCATCATCCAAGCCTTGGTTGAAGCATGCCTTAACGAAATAAGCCGAATCAAATTTGACTCCAACAGTATACGAGTATAACCGCCCTTTGACTCGGCTGTGTATACGAGTATAAACTGCTCCTTCAGATTCGACAGTATACGAGTATAAACCGCTCCCTCAGATTCGACAGTATACGAGTATAAATCGCCCTCTCGACTCCAACAGTATACGAGTATAAACCGCCCTTTGACTCGGCTGTGTATACGAGTATAACCGCCCTTTGACTCGGCTGTGTATACGAGTATAACCGCCCTTTGACTCGGCTGTGTATACGAGTATAAACTGCCCTCAGATTCGACAGTATACGAGTATAAAGCTGCTCCCTCGTACTCCGGCGGTATCTGAGTATAAAGCTGCTCCCTCGTACTCCGGCGGTATCTGAGTATAAAGCTGCTCCCTCGTACTCCGGCGGTATCTGAGTATAAACTGCTCCCTTTCCTCCGATGAGTACAAGAGGTTAAACTGCTTCTCCTTCTTACTCCAATAGGAATATGAGTATAAACTATTCTAAATGAATGCAGCCCAGTTTTGCAAAGAAAGCTGGGGGTGGATAATCCATGAACGAGATGTCCACTTCCAGATTGAGTGGTCAAACCTTCCTACAGTTAGGACCATAATCAAAATCCCCTCTCGATTCCTTCCATGAACGAGAGGTCCATATCCAAATTGAGCAATCAAACCTTCTTACAGTTAGGATTGTCTCAAAACTCCTATCCTGGTCAAACCTTCCTACAGTTAGGACCACGGCCAATATCCCCTCTCGATTCCTTCCATGAACGAGAGGTCCATTTCAGGATTGAGCGATCAAACCTTCCGACAGTTAGGATTGTCTCAAAACTCCTATCCCGATCAAACCTTCCTACAGTTAGGATCATTTTTTAATTTTCACTCCCACTTGGTCAAACCTTCCTACAGTTAGGACCATAATCAAAATCCCTCTCGATTCCTTTTATGAATGAGAGGTCTACTCGATAACGAGGTTCGTTTTAGCCCCAAGAGAAAACACAACAGGTTCGCTACCAAGAGAAGACACAACGGGTTCGCTTTCACCCCAAGAGAGAACACAAATTCCACAAGCCCACGATTCAAAATCGTAGCATAGATGTCATTACCTAATGACACCTAAACTATGCTTTCATGCATAGGGATGTTATCTGTCCTTATCGAGATAAGTCACTGCCTAACACACTGGGTAATCAATTCCCGTGATAATTAAAAAAACACGATGGCACTACGTTGGGAGCCAACGGTCTCGAGCCCGAGATCGTTGTGTCGCAGCCTTGCAAAGAATCAGCCGACCTCATGGTTGATGAGCTAGACTACTTCTTCGATCAAGCCAAATTAAGAGTATCTCTCCTCTTCCACATCAAGTCCTCCTCACCCCACAAACATCGGAGGATGTCATCTCTTAAGAGGGAGGTTCGCTTTTGTTCGCCACAGGCATTTCCTCTCAACAAGATCTCAAATGATCTGACGAAGAGAGCTCGCCAAAGACGACGTCAAAAGATGGCCCGCCGCCAAGGCTCGAGTCAACGGATGGAGTTCACTATCGAACTCACGTGATCAAAGGCATCAACAAACCGCACTTCAACCGCCGCACTCCTCCCAAGGAAGAATGGGTTCTCGCCAAAAGGCCCGATTGACAAAGAAGGAGCTACTAAAAACGCCGGCACGCTTTGCTCGAGCACGCATCGTTGTTCGCAAGGCGCAGAGTCAAAAGCAACCAGAACGCTCCCTGACTCGGCAATTATCACAGTATAAGCTGCTCCCTCGTACTCAAACGGTATCTGAGTATAAAGCTGCTCCCTCGTACTCAAACGGTATCTGAGTATAAAGCTGCTCCCTCGTACTCAAACGGTATCTGAGTATAAGCTGCTCCCTCGTACTCAAACGGTATCT
Source organism: Asparagus setaceus (assembly GCA_012295165.1). Lineage (NCBI taxonomy): Eukaryota > Viridiplantae > Streptophyta > Magnoliopsida > Asparagales > Asparagaceae > Asparagus > Asparagus setaceus. The sequence continues at coordinate 95,664,940 of CM022702.1, read as the reverse complement.
GAGTATAAAGCTGCTCCCTCGTACTCAAACGGTATCTGAGTATAAAGCTGCTCCCTCGTACTCCGACGGTATCACAGTATAAGCTGCTCCCTCGTACTCAAACGGTATCTGAGTATAAAGCTGCTCCCTCGTACTCAAACGGTATCTGAGTATAAAGCTGCTCCCTCGTACTCAAACGGTATCTGAGTATAAGCTGCTCCCTCGTACTCCGACGGTATCACAGTATAAGCGCTCCCTTTCCTCGATGAGTACAAGAGGTTAAAGCGCTTCTCCTTCTTACTCCAATAGGAATATGAGTATAAACTATTCTAAATGAATGCGGCCAGTTTGCAAAGAAAGGGGTGGATAATCCATGAGCGAGATGTCCACTTCAGTTGAGTGGTCAAACCTTCCTCTGATTAGGACCATAATCAAAATCCTCTCGATTCCTTCCATGAGCGAGAGGTCCATATCAAATTGAGCAATCAAACCTTCTTACGCTTAGGATTGTCTCAAAACTCCTATCTGGTCAAACCTTCCTACAGTTAGGACCACGGCCAATATCCTCTCGATTCCTTCCATGAGCGAGAGGTCCATATCCAAATTGAGCAATCAAACCTTCTTACAGTTAGGATTGTCTCAAAACTCCTATCCCGATCAAACCTTCCTACGGTTAGGATCATTTTTAATTTTCACTCCCACTTGGTCAAACCTTCCTACAGTTAGGACCACGGTCAAAATCTCTCTCGATTCCTTTTATGAATGAGAGGTCTACTCGATAGCGAGGTTCGTTTTAGCCCCAAGAGAAAACACAACGAGGTTCGTTTTAAGCCCCAAGAGAAGACACAACGGGGTTCGTTTTCACCCCAAGAGAGAACACAAATTCCACAAGCCTCATTATTCAAAATGCGTAGCATAGATGTCATTACCTAATGACACCTAAACTATGCTTTCATGCATAGGGATGTTATCTCGTCCTTATCGAGAGATAAGTCGTCTAACACCATTTGGGTAATCAATTCCGTGATAATTAAAAAAAACGATGGCGACCACGGTGGGAGCCAGCGGTCTCGAGCCGAGATCGTTGTGTCGCAGCCTTGCAAAGAATCAGCCGACCTCATGGTTGATGAGCTAGACTACTTCTTCGATCAAGCCAAATTGAAGAGTATCTCTCCTCTTCCACATCGAAGTCCTCCTCACCCCACAAACATCGGAGGATGTCATCTCTTAAGAGGAGGTTCGTTTTGTTAAGCTTGCGGGACGATTCCCCTCTCAACAAGATCTCAAATGATCGGCGAAGAGCTTCGCCAAAGGCGGCGTCAAAAGATGGCGTCGGTTCGCCAAGGCTCACGGAGTCAGCGGATGGAGTTCACTATCGAACTCCGTGATCAAAGGCATCAACAAGCGCAATCTCTCAATCCGTCGGCCTCCTCCCAAGGAAGAATGGGTTCTCGTCAAAAGGCCGATTGACAAAGAAGGCCAGCTCAAAAGCGCCGTGCACGCTTTGCTCGAAAGCACGCATCGTTGTTCGCAAGGCGCAGAGTCAAAAGCAACCCGACAAGCGGCTCAAAATGCGCCAAGCATGGATCCGAAGTCGACATCAAAATCGGCTCAAGAGTGCGTCTGCCAACGATTTTCAGCGAGGCAGTGTAAGCGCCTGGCGCCAGCCGAAGCGATCGGCTACCTGCATGCCGGCGATTATGCTTATCTCAGCGCCCGGCGAAGGCGACGCTACCTCGCCAAAAGCGGCGATCCTCCATGCATTGACAAAAGATGGGCTTTTCGCCCCTTTCTTCCACTTCTCGGATGAGGTATCAACCTTTAAGTCCGGAAATCCGACAACCGGTGTTTAGTCGTCTTGGTCCACAACCAGAAATAAAAGCAAGGTTCGGTGAAGAAGCGCTTGGATTACCCAGTCGAAGAGTCTGAACAAGCTAAAATATCTCGGTCTCTAGAGTTCCAATTGCATCTCGTTTGAGCATCCCACAAGGGGTCCACGAAGTCCGCCGAGAAGAATAAGTTGAGGCAAGTGACTCGCAAAATCATGAGAGATGACCGGACCCTTGTGATTCATCTGAAGCAACTTGGATAGCGAAGCCAAGCGGCGGAAGTTGTCTCTCAAATCAAATGGCCGGCGTCCTCAAAGAAGCGTGTCCTCAATTAAGGACAACGTTACACTTGGGGTGGAAGTGCAATTTGTGATAAACCACACCAACCACACCATCGGTGGGGTGGCAACACACCTAAAGAGGACGATCGATGAAATAAATTGTTCTTGCTCGTGTGCACAACTAATCAAGGCGTTGTTGTCGGGATGTGCACTGTTAGAGTCAAGCGCTCAACCACAAAGAGCTTCAAGATTCGAGAGGCTTTCCCCGCCAGAACGGAAAATCTGAAACCACGGTCAAGGCGACATCGAAGAAGAAGGAGATCATCCATCCAAATTGATGAGTTTCCGAAGTGACCATTAATATGGTGAACAAAGGAAAAGGACCGTGACGGATCTGAGATCTGATTTCCTCTGAGAAGAAAGTCGGCCACGAGTTTCAGCCAGATGTCTGATTACAATTGCGGTACTTAGCGCTCGACTATAAAAGGATGCATGAGGAGAGTCATCGATGGCGAAGTTTCCGACATCAATTCGGCGATAGCTTCGATGACACAATGTCAAGTGTTGGTTGTCATCCCGCAGAAGCTTTTACCATTACTCGGCGTCTGGCTCACATGTTACAAGAAGCCTTAGCCAAGCAAAGAGAAGAGCTTAAGGCCGAAATGAGAACAGAGATGGAGCTAGCCATGCAACAGATGAGGGAGTTGCAAACCCAAACGGTTGCACAACCTGGGTCCAGTCAACAGCCTGAATCCAATCAACAAGGTGGAGTTACCCACCATAATGCCCTTAATGTTGAAGACGGCGATTAGGAGATTGATGAACATATTTATCTGATCAACCTCCAAAGAAAGCATCGATGCTCAAGGTGGAAATGATCCAATTCTTCCTATTGGAAGCGATCCAAAACAAGGGGAGGATGATGGCGAAAGGATGAAAGAGCTTGAAAATAAAATCAATGCTTTGATGTCCACACAGGAAGTCAAAAGGACTGGTATCCCGTGTCCGTATCCGAGAGAATGGGATTCAATCCCTTACCCGCCGAAATTCAATTTGATCAACTTCACGCCATTTGACGGGAGAGGGTCACCTTCACAACACTTAATTTACTTCAAATCACATTTGGGGGTAATCTCGAAACGAGCCTCGATGGTTCGGTCATTCGTCGATTACTCTTGGCGGGCTGCCGATTGGTATCGAAGACTCAAAGCCGGAGTATTAGCTGGCGGGAGGACATGGAAAGTTCTTTTCTCGGCAACTTCTTCGATGGCGACACGAAGTCTCAATTGGAACTCTCCTAGGCAGCGAAGGTGGGGAGACAATCGACACCTTCGTTAAGCGATTCCGCAATAAAGCTATGAATTGCAGGGATCCAATTACTGAAGAGTTCATATTGAAGACTTGCCACAATAATCTTTCTATAGAATTGCTGGAAGTCATGGGGGTCGTCCCACCAACTACGTGGAAAGACCTAAAAATACGAGGAGAACAAGCCGAGCGTTTCCTCAGAAGGAAGAAAGCTGAAAGAGGCGAAAAGATGGTGACCCTCGAGTAAATTTTTCCTCTCGTAATAGAGGAAAGGCATCGTATTCTTTGTTGGTCAAAAGTCGCAACAACGGCCGCCAAAAGCTTCTAAATCGAATTCCACAGACATACTCTTTCAAGAGCGAAGAAGTTCAGTCATCTTCAAACACCTCCTTGATAACAAAAAATCAAGTTGCCTCTAATTACAAATCAAGAGGAGGCTAACAAAACTTGGACCCTAAATAAATGCAACACGGGAGGATCCTCCATCCTACAAAGGATTGCTTAGCTCTCAAGGCCATCATCAAGCCTTGGTTGAAGCCGTCTTAGCGAAATAAGTGAATCAAATTTGACTCCAACGGTATCTGAGTATAAGCTGCTCCCTTTGACTCAAGCGGTATCTGAGTATAAAGCTGCTCCCTCGTACTCAAGCGGTATCACAGTATAAGCTGCTCCCTCGTACTCAAGCGGTATCTGGTATAAAGCTGCTCCCTCGTACTCAACGGTATCACAGTATAAGCTGCTCCCTCGTACTCAAGCAATTATCTGAGTATAAAGCTGCTCCCTCGTACTCAAGCGGTATCACAGTATAAGCTGCTCCCTCGTACTCAACGGTATCTGAGTATAAGCTGCTCCCTCGTACTCAACGGTATCTGAGTATAAAGCTGCTCCCTCGTACTCAACGGTATCACAGTATAAAGCTGCTCCCTCTGGACTCAACGGTATCACAGTATAAAGCTGCTCCCTCGTACTCAACGGTATCACAGTATAAAGCTCCCTCGTACTCAACGGTATCACAGTATAAAGCTGCTCCCTTTCCTCCGATGAGTACAAGAGGTTAAAGCTGCTTCTCCTTCTTACTCCAATAGGAATATGAGTATAAACTATTCTAAATGAATGCGGCCGGTTTTGCAAAGAAGGGGTGGATAATCCATGAGCGAGATGTCCACTTCAGTTGAGTGGTCAAACCTTCCTCTGCTTAGGACCATAATCAAAATCCCTCTCGATTCCTTCCATGAGCGAGAGGTCCATATCAAATTGAGCAATCAAACCTTCTTACGGTTAGGATTGTCTCAAAACTCCTATCTGGTCAAACCTTCCTACAGTTAGGACCACGGCCAATATCCCTCGATTCCTTCCATGAACGAGAGGTCCATATCAAATTGAGCAATCAAACCTTCTTACGCTTAGGATTGTCTCAAAACTCCTATCTGGTCAAACCTTCCTACGCTTAGGACCACGGCCAATATCCTCTCGATTCCTTCCATGAACGAGAGGTCCATTTCAGATTGAGCGATCAAACCTTCCGGCCAGCTAGGATTGTCTCAAAACTCCTATCCCGATCAAACCTTCCTACGTTAGGATCATTTTTAATTTTCACTCCCACTTGGTCAAACCTTCCTACGCTTAGGACCACGGTCAAAATCCTCTCTCGATTCTTTTTATGAATGAGAGGTCTACTCGATATGAGGGTTCGTTTTAGCCCCAAGAGAAAACACAAAGTGGTTCGTTACCCAAGAGAAGACACAACGGGTTCGTTTTCACCCCAAGAGAACACAAATTTCACAAGCCTACGATTCAAAATCGTAGCATAGATGTCATTACCTAATGACACCTAAACTATGCTTTCATGCATAGGGATGTTATCTCGTCCCTTATCGGAGATAAGTCACCGCCTAACACACGCCGGGTAATCAATTCCGTGATAATTGATCAAGCCTCACGTATTCAAAATCGTAGCATAGATGTCATTACCTAATGACACCTAAACTATGCTTTCATGCATAGGGATGTTATCTCCGCCCTTATCGGAGATAAGTCCGCCTAACACACGCCGGGTAATCAATTCCCGGATAATTGATCAAGCCTCACGATTCAAAATCGTAGCACGGATGTCATTACCTAATGACACCTAAACTATGCTTTCATGCATAGGGATGTTATCTGTCCTTATCGAGGAGATAAGTGCATCTAACACATCTTTGGGTAATCAATTCCGTGATAATTGATCAAGCTTCACGATTCAATATCGTAGCATAGATGTCATTACCTAATGACACCTAAACTATGCCTTCATGCATAGGGATATTATCTGTCCCTTATCGAGAGATAAGTGCGCATCTAACACATCTTTGGGTAATCAATTCCGTGATAATTGTGAAAGCCTACGTATTCAATATCGTAGCATAAAGTCTAAGAGAATTCACTCTTTTAGCACAACGTAACATGTAGAACGGACTCAGATAATCTACATGCTAGCCCAACTCAAACGGTAGTTGGTAAAGGCTCATCAAATCCGTTGATGGCTGAGGGTTTGGCAAAAATCCTATATCTATCATACAAGCAATAACTTGAGACAGCGGGTTCATTCTTCCTGCCCGGGTCAAGCACTTTCTCCTACCGTGATTTTAATGCACTTTGTAACTCATTGCTAATGCAAATATGCCATTACATCGCCTCCGGAAGCTCAAGCATGCTCAGACAGATTCTGTGGCGGTCCTTTTGAGCGAGACACTTCAGATTGTCCCGCTCGCTTTCTTCAAGTGGGACAATTCCAGATATTACATATAGAAGCTTTCCTGAAAATCTGATATTCGTAAAACCGACGACGCTTTTCTCGAATGATTCTCAAGGCATTTCAATTATAACCCAAGTGGTGACTTTCAAGATGAAGATGATTAGTTCAAAATCGACTTCGACATTTCAATCAATTCAAATACAAATGCAACAGCTATTGATCCCAAAGTATGGTCACGATGCCGCCAGAGCCGTGGATTCAAGAAACTGAAGCAAAACATGGGCCTCTTCTACAAAGTTCAGCGTTGAGCGAAGCAAAGCATCTTATCAAAGTATTCGGACCCTCGACAAAATACGAGGAGTCTCAAAAACTGAGGGGTATCTCAGAGGCATCAAAATTGTCGAAGAACCTCAAATATGACTAAACCATGAGAAGATCAAGGACAACGTCGTCGAAATCTCAAGAAGCCCAATATTGGAAGATTGTGTCTCGCTACGGCGAGACACTTATGTGTGCCTCGCCACTAGCGAGACACTTTGATGTGTCTCACGCGAAGCCGACACAGGTGTGCCTCGCCACAGCGAGACATCTTGATGTGTCTCGCGTGGCGAACACTCGTGTGTGCCTCGCCACTAGCGAGACACTTTGATGTGTCTCGCGAGACATACACTTACTGTGTCTCGCCAAATGCGACACCCGTAATACTTAAAATGAGCTCGAAGGGTCTAAATCAATGCTGGTGGGGCCCACTTGACTTTATCAGCGGAAAGCGTTGAACCGTTAATGGCGGTTACCGCTGAAGATCGCCCACTAAGCGTAATTCTAGGGCATTTAATCATGCTCTAAAAGCAAAACCGCTACAGCCAAGGACGATATTGCTCGCTTGTCACGTAGGTACGATACCGCCGCTGGCTAGTAACCATACCGCCGCCGCTAGCGGTAGCTGCGACCGCCGCCGCCAGCTTAGGTAGCTGGCGCTGAGGCCTGAAGCCGCCGCTTAATTGCAAATTTTCGCACTTATGACACTTGTGTTTTCAAGAGGGCACGCTTCCCAAAGACTATAAATACCCTCCCACGCCCACTTGGGTGGGGTCGGCCATCGAAGGGAAAGACCAATCCAAGCTTCCGAGTTCAAGAACACGATCCACACGGAGATTCCTCGAAGTTTAAGCCTTGACTTATTCTTGAGAAGAGTAGATATCTTACCTTGCTAAGATATTTGTGAAGTTCTTGTTTCCTTTGCGAAGCACTAACTAAACCCGTCGATTCGACGATCGGCGCTTTCGGTGGTCCACGGATTACGATCCCCAAGACAGCAAAGTCCCACAAAACAAGAGATCTACACTTGTAGCGTCTTTTGTTGAGTTTGTGAGAGAGTTATTTAATTTTCTTGTAACCGAGAACCAAAAGTGTAATTTTCTAGTTTTACAAATGGAATCAACTTTCGACCCAAACACGATCCACACGGAGATTCCTCGAGTTTGGGTCGAAAGTTGATGATCCACACGGAGATTCCTCGAGGAAACAAGAATCTCGAAATATCTTAGCAAGGTAAGATATCTACTCTTCTTAAGAATAAGTCAAGGCTTAAACTCGAGGAATCTCCGTGGATCGTGGTTCTTGAACTCCTGAAGCTTGGATTTCCGGCCTTCCCTTTCGATGGCCGAATCCGCTCAAGTGGACGAGGGAGGGTATTTATAGTCTTTGAAACGCGTGCTCTCTTCGTAAAACACAAGTGTCATAAGTGCAGAAATTTGCGCTAGCTGCCAGCAAAATGAGCCGCCATACTAAGTCGCTTAACCGGCGAGTAGCAGGTGTCGCCGCTAGCGTAGGTAAGAGGGTCGCCTCGCCGACAAGCCAGGCAATATCGCCCTTCACCAGGAACGGTTTCCCCGCTTTTAGGCATGATTAAATGCCCTAGAATTACGCTTTAGTGGGCGATCTTCGCCGTAACCGCCATTAACGTGTTCCAACGTCTATGATAAAGCCAAGGGCCCCACCAGCATTGATTTAGACCCTTCGAGAGCTCATTTGGGTATTTCTCGGTGTCTCGATTGGCGACATAAGTAAGTGCCTCGCTAGTCGACACATCAAGGTGCCTCGCCGCGGGCGAGACAATGCGTCTCTACTTCAACAACAGACATCAAGGTGTCTCGCCGGCGGCACACACGAGTGTTCGCCACAAGCAGACACATCAAAGTGTCTCGCTAGTGGCGCAGGCATATGCCCGACCGTAGCGACAATCTTTCCAGATTGGCTTCTTGAGATTTCGACGACGTTGTCCTTCGATCTTCTCATGGTTTAGTCATATTTGAGGTTCTTCGGCAATTTTGATGCCTACACTTGTCGAAAGTGAAGAGCTTCGCCGCTGGCTTAACCTCGCCGAATGTCGATTCATCGCTGCGCAACCTTCCAATGTCGAGATTCACTGCTGTGGCGAACCTCGGTTGTAATGGCGAACCTCGGTTGTAATGGCGAACCTCGGTTGTAATGGCGAACCTCGGTTGTAATGACGAACCTCGGTTGTAATGGCGAACACCGGTTGTAATGGCGAACCTCGGTTGAGCGTCGAGCCTCGGCGCAATGGCGAACCTCGGTTGTAATGGCGAACACCGGTTGTAATGGCGAACCTCGGTTGAGCGTCGAGCCTCGGCGCAATGGCGAACCTCGGTTGAATGTCGAGCCTCGCCGCATGATGTGGTAGGCGAGCCTCGTCAAACTTTGAGGTTGTGGGCGCTTCGCTTATGGGACGAAGCCAAGCACGCAGCGAAGCCCAAGTCTTCACGCTGAAGCTTGTGCTTGAGGCGAAGCTAAGCTCCCTTGGTAGGCGAAGTCGCTTCTACTCGGGGCTTTCGAACATGCTTTAAGCGGCCCCGACTTCACTCGTAGGGACCCTTAAACTCTTTTGCTCATTCCGAAGGTCGGTAGGGATTAAGGTAATTTTATTGCCTACGCTTCCAGTGGGTGGTGGAGAGTCACTTCGATTAGGCATGGGCTGGTGATCGAGTCGATCCACCTTTACACATGTCGCTTGGTTGGGTGGTGAGAGTCCGCCGCATTAAATGAGATCCGATGGCTTCTGCAGGTCCGATGTGTCTTAAAATCTTAGGGCGTAAATGATGGCTCGATAAGCATTAAATGCGATGGCGATATTTCGGTGGTCCACGGATTACGCATCCCGACACGGCAAAGTCCCACAAAACAAGAGATCTACACTTGTAGCGTCTTTTGTTGAGTTTGTGAGAGAGTTATTTAATTTTCTTGGCGAGAACCAAAAGTGTAATTTTCTCTAGTTTTACAAATGGAATCAACTTTCGACCCAAACCACGATCCACCGCGGAGATTCCTCGAGTTTGGGTGAAAGTTGAGATGATCCTACGGAGATTCCTCGAGGAAACAAGAACCCGGCAAATATCTTAGCAAGGTAAGATATCTACTCTTCTTAAGAATAAGTCAAGGCTTAAACTCGAGGAATCTCCGTGTGGATCGTGTTCTTGAACTCGGAAGCTTGGATTTCGGTCTTTCCTTCGATGGCCGACCCACACTTGGTGGGCGTGGGAGGTATTTATAGTCTTTGAAAGCGTGCCCTCTTGAAACACAAGTGTCATAAGTGCGGGGAAATTTGCGGTTAGCGTGCGCTCGAGTACCTTTTCGCTGGCTATAAGCTAGCCTGGCGGCGGTCTGAGGCTTTGCCTAGCTAGCGGCGGCGGTATGGGGAAACACCGGTACGACAAGCAGGCAATATCGTCACTGGCATGCTTGGTTTCCACCTTTTGGGCATGATTAAATGCCTAAATTGCGCAGTGGCGTATCTTCGCGTGTAACGCTATGCGTGTCGAGCGTTTCTGCGTTGATAAAGTCAAGTGGGCCCCACCGGCATTGATTTAGACCCTTGAGCTCATTTTAAGTATGCGGGTGTCTGCGCATTTGGCGAGACACAAGTAAGATGTCTCGCTGATGCGAGACATCAAGATGCCTGGCTTCGTGGCGAGACACATCAAAGTGTCTCGCTAGTCGTGAGACACATCAAAGTGTCTCGCTAGTGGCGAGGCACACACGAATGTCTGCTTCGTGCGACACATCAAAGTGTCTCGCTAGTGGCGAGGCACATAGAATGTCTGTAGCGTGGCGAGACACAATCTTCCTGTATTGGCTTCTTGAGATTTCGACGGCGTTGTCGCCGATCTTCTCATGGTTTAGTCATATTTGAGGTTCTTGACAATTTTGATGCACACTTGTCGGTGAAGAGCTTGGCGAACCTGCGTGCGAATGTCGAGATTCGCTGCTGCGGCGAGCCTCGGTTGAATGTCGAGCCTGGCTGCAATGGCGAACCTCGGTTGAGCGTCGAGCCTCGGCGCAATGGCGAACCTCGGTTGTAATGGCGAACCTCGGTTGTAATGGCGAACCTCGGTTGAATGTCGAGCCTGGCTGCAATGGCGAACCTCGGTTGAGCGTCGAGCACCGGCGCAATGGCGAACCTCGGTTGAATGTCGAGATTCGCTGGCGTGGCGAACCCGGTTGAGCGTCGAGCCTGGCTGCAATGGCGAACCTCGGTTGAATGTCGAGCCCGCAATGATGTGGTGGCGAGCCTCGTCAAACTTTGAGGTTGTGGGCGATTTCGCCTATGCACGAAGCTTCAAGCACGCAGCGAAGCTCCAAGTCTTCACGCTGAAGCTTGTGCTTGAGGCGAAGCTAAGCTCCCTTGCGGCGAGCACGCTCTGGCGACCTCGAGAACATGCTTTGGCGGGCGACTTCACTCGGAGGGACCCTTAAACTCTTTTGCTCATTCCGAGTTGCTGTGTAGGGATTAAGGTAATTTTTATTGCCTACAGTCTAGTGGGTGGTGGAGAGTCACTTCGATTAGGCATGGGCTGGTGACTGAGTCAGATCCACCTTTACACATGTCGTTTGCTGGGTGGTGAGAGTCCAGCTCGCATTAAATGAGATCTGATGGCTTCGGCGTGGTCCGATGTGTCTTAAAATCTTAGGGGCAAAGTAAATGATGGCTCTGATAAGCATTAAATGCGATGGTGACATCTTGTCTGCGTGAGAACCGATGCAACAATATCCTGGGGAGTAGTCGCAGGGGGTGCCGAGAAGTCCCGCCTTTCGAGTCGGCTATGAGAAGGGTCGGCCGACACTTGGCAGGGTAGACGCTTGGTCGAGATGGTCGTGGGGTCGTATCGATGGGAAGAGGTCGACTCGATGAGAGGGGTCGTCCTGATGAGGTAGGGTCGACTCGTACAGGTGCTCAGCCGGCTTGGTGTGGGATGTCGACTCATCCTGCCTTTCGAGTTGACTCGACCTAAGGAACTGGTGTTCGTGCCGTGGAGGACGAGCTGGCTTATCTTTAGCGCGAAGTGCTTATCCGTTGCTGAATATGGATTATTACCTGGGTTATTAAAGGACCATAACAGCCATAAATAACTCACATTTATAACACATGACTCATATTTTTAGTATTTAGGTCTTGCTAGTATACAACTCGCATAATTTGAATTTAAATTTTTAAACTTATTTTTTTAAAGTGAAATTTTGACTTGAGGGTGGTTGATTGCAATAAAAACCTACTTTATAGATGGTTTGTATATAGATTAAAATTAAAAGGTGGTTTTCATATTATTGCTCTATTTTTAAGATGGTTTCTAGGGGGGAAAACCCCTATTTTGCAAGCACTACGATATTATTCCAAGATCTTAGGAATGAAATACAAGGAACTTCTTAATTACTAATATTTATCGTAAAAAAATTTAGGATATATATGAAATGATGTATATATATTTTTACTTGCAGTTCTTTGATCACTTTAAACCTACCTTAAATATTACATGAAATCGAACAATATGTCGCAGATTAAGAATCTACCGGATCTTAAATACATAAATCGAAAAACAAATTAGTGATTCCGCTAGTGAAAATCTAACTAAATCCTAATATAATATTGTCTACTGGATCTTAAATACTCTATAACTTTATTATAAAGTATAATTAACAACAAAAATTGGAAACCATAGCGCATGTAGTAGGTTTTGTTTTTATTAGGTAAACAAAAATATTGGAAGAGGGCACTCATAAAATCCATTCCATTTTATTTGTTATTCAAAATTTTCATCTGCTCGTTATAGTCTCAAACATAATACTATCATTTTATATATATATATATATATATATATATATATATATATATATATATATATATATATATATATATATATATATATATATATATATATATATATATATATATATATATAGAGCAAGGCTCCTATGAACTTAAGTTCATAATGAATAGTGGTGCACCAACTTTTTATTCACTCATCTTGTCTTGAGATTTGTGATGCACAAATCTCAAAGTGAAACTTTATATCTTTCACGGATCCCAAAGCAAGATGAGTGGTTAAAAAGTTGGTGCCTCTATCATCTGTTTAGTCCTCAAAGGCTGTCTCATATATATATATATATATATATATATATATATATATATATATATATATATATATATATATATATATATATATATATATATATATATATATATATATATATATATATATATATATATATATATATATATATATCAAGACTCCTATAAATTTAAGTAGGGGTGTGGACCTTTGGTAGGGTCGACCTCTTGAGCAGGCTGGCTGAGCTCTGCTTTCGACCCGGACGAGGCCAGACTGACTTCGGCTTCCTTCTGATGGCGGGCGATTAAGGTGACTAGGTGGAAGGCCTTTGTGATAAGCGGGATAGGTCCAACTTCGGCAGCCGAATCCGGTGGCGGGCTTGGCCAGATCGGTGGCTCGCTTACCTAAAATATTATCAATTAGGATAAATTACACTATACTCCCATGAACTTTTAGTTGCATTTAAACCCCATGTACTTCAAATTCACATTAATCCCCGATAACTTTTGTAGAAAACCCACAACATATTTTTGTAGGTCGTAAAAATTGCGAAGGCGTAATATCCGAAACACTATCGATGAAGGTTACAAGTCGACGACTTTCACGATGACAAAGGAGAATCGAAGCTAATGTCTCCAGTACAAGGATTACAAGTTGACAATCCTTGTGAAAAGAGATCACAAGTTTTGATCTCTTCAATTCAAAATCTGGGGCTCATCCGTTTCAATCAAAGCGAGGAGCACATGGCCAGCGTTGAAGCCTAAGCAGCGGAGCACATGGCCCGCGTTTCAATTCAAAGCAGCGGAGCACATGGCGGCGTTTCAATTCAAAGCAGCGGAGCACATGGCGGCGTTTCAATTCAAAATGCGGGGCTCATCCCGCGTTTCAATTCAAAGCAGCGGAGCACATGGCCAGCGTTGAAGCCTAAGCAGCGGAGCACATGGCGCGTTTCAATTCAAAGCAGCGGAGCACATGGCGGCGTTGAAGCCTAAGCAGCGGAGCACATGGCCAGCGTTGAAGCTCAAAACGCAGGTTTCCAACCCCGCCCTAGTTAAAATATAGGCGGAGGTCTATCCCGCGTTCCTGCACTAAATCGCAGGGCGAACTTGCTCGAGATGAAGCCGGCGTTTTGACTCATTCAAACATGAGTTGAACGGTTCCTCAAACCGCTTGAGCAATTTAAGGGGTGGTTACACCCACTAAACCCCATTATGAAGAATTTTAAGGGGCGGTTACACCTTTAACCCTATAAATGGGGGTTTTCACAGCCAAATGAGGCGGGTTGAAGGTTTTGGCCGGAGAACTAACAAAGGGGAGAGAACCAGTTTCCTCTGCGCAGCTGTGATCGGCGTGACGATCGGACCTTCATCCGTGGTCTGATCGGAGTGAAACTGGAGGGCAGCCTCAAAACTCATCGTTCCTAATTCTGAACGGTGGATATTGATTTCTACCGGTTGGATTTGGAGATATTGAGGTTTTACCGAAGCCAATTATGCAGAGAACGGTTTCTTCTGTGCAGCTGTGATCGGCGTGACGATCGGACCTTCATCCGTGATCTGATCGGGTGAACCGAGGGCAGTTCACCACTTTAATTCTTAACTGGAGATTGATTTCTCGGTTGGATTTGAATTGAGAATTTTGCCATCAGCAATCTGCTGGAATTCAACTAGCCCAATCCCCACGAGCGTTTCAGTTCTCGCCCCAGTTCTTTTTGATTTTAACCTTTCTAAAAATCAATCAAAGAGTTCTTAACTCGCCAGCTCGTGCCCAGCTCTGTTGTCAAATCATTTTTCCATCAGCCATAAGAATTATTTGGTCGCCAACGGATACAAGATTCAAGCTCCCACCGTTCGTGAAGAACCCATTAAATAAAGGAAGGGTCTCCGTTGATCTAAAATTCGTTAATTGAATCGAGAATTTGTAATCTCTTTTATCTAAGTCGTTAGAGAGATCTGGCATCCGTTTTATTCTTCGTAGAATAGACAATTTTATTCTCTTTCCTGGCGAAAGGGCATATGCATTCATCCGGTGGATTGCAGATAGGTTGCAACTGCCAGTCATTCTGAATGAAACTCCGGAATCGAATGATTTGTTGAAGTTCGAGCCTCCATCCTTTCGGTTTCAAGATCCAGAGGCATCGAAACCTTTTCCCAGAAGCAATCCAGCGATGGTTTGGGCAAAGCCTAAAGCAGCGGAGCACATGGCCCGCGTTTCAATTCAAAACGCGGAGCACATGGCCAGCGTTGAAGCCTAAAGCAGCGGAGCACATGGCCCGCTCAAGCTCAAAACGCAGGTTTCCAACCCCGCCCTAGTTAAAATATAGGCGGAGGTCTATCCAGCGTTCTGCACTAAATGCAGGCGAGGCTTGCTCTGAAGCAGCGAACCCGGCGTTTTGACTCATTCAAACATGAGTTGAGCGGTTCCTCAAACCGTTTGAGCAATTTAAGGGGTGGTTACACCCCACTAAACCATTATGAAGAATTTTAAGGGGCGGTTACACCTTTAACCCTATAAATGGGGGTTTTCACAGCCAAATGAGGCGGTTGAAAGGT
Source organism: Asparagus setaceus (assembly GCA_012295165.1). Lineage (NCBI taxonomy): Eukaryota > Viridiplantae > Streptophyta > Magnoliopsida > Asparagales > Asparagaceae > Asparagus > Asparagus setaceus. The sequence continues at coordinate 95,649,853 of CM022702.1, read as the reverse complement.
TTTGGCCGGAGAACTAACAAAGGGGAGAACCAGTTTCCTCTGCGCAGCTGTGATCGGCGTGACGATCGGACCTTCATCCGTGGTCTGATCGGAGTGAAACTGGAGGGCAGCCTCAAAACTCATCGTTCCTAATTCTGAACGGTGGATATTGATTTCTACCGGTTGGATTTGGAGATATTGAGGTTTTACCGAAGCCAATTATGCAGAGAACGGTTTCTTCTGTGCAGCTGTGATCGGCGTGACGATCGGACCTTCATCCGTGATCTGATCGGGTGAAACTTGGAGGGCAGCCTCAACACTCATCGTTCTTAATTCTGAACGGTGGAGATTGATTTCTACCGGTTGGATTTAGAGATATTGAGGTTTTACCGAAGACCTCCTTTGCTGGAATCAACTCTCCTAGAGAGTTCAACTCGATTACAGTTTTCAAACTTGCACGACAAGTTCTTCTCTGCCATTCTTGGCTAAAAGGATTACTAATCCTTTTCTAAAATCAACTCTATCAAAGAGTTCTTAACTTCGGCGAGTTCTAAACTTGCTCCTGCGAGTTATTTTTCAACCTCGTCCACGAGTCAAGGCGGTCGGATCGTCAGCGGGATACAAGATTCAAGCTCCCACCGCCACCGTGAAGAACCCAGATTAAATAAAGGGAAGGGTCTCCGTTGACCTTTCTCTCTTTTGTAAATCGGCGACCGATCGAGGAATTTGTAATCTCTTTTTATCTAAGTCGGTTAGAGAGATGCATTGAGCTTGTATTCATTATTCTTCAAATAGAATAGATTCAATTTTACATTCTCAAATTTTCCTCATGAACAAAGATGGCGACTCCATTGGGACTAGCTTCACGATGAAGAAGTGGTGGCGCAATCGGCGTCAAGCTCATTGGACATTGTTGAAACTCGACCGTAGGTTCGATCAAGCCAAGTTGGGAGGCACTCTCCTCGGATCCGCCCCAAGGCTATGCGCCAAGATCCACAAAGCCTCTAAGGAGACCAAAGTCCCTTCGGTTGCCGTGGCTAACCTAATCGATAAAGATGGTGATGTCGCAAAGCCTCAAATCGGCGAAAGGCTGCTCGCCAAAGAACACAACCGAGATATGGTCGACCAACCAGCGCGAACCCGTTTTGAGCTAAGCGATCACGAGCCAGCGTTTCTTTTCTGAGCATAAGCCTGCGTTATGTGCCCGAATCTGAGCCTCGCAAAAGCAGACGAGAGCAAACCCTCAATGGCCCGTTCACGGTCAAAAGCGGGTCACAACCCCGCGTCCTAGTTAAAATATAGACGCGGAGGTCTATCCCCGCTCCTGCACTAAATGCGACGCTGGGCTTGCTCTAGAACGCGACCTCGCTTTGACTCATTCAAACATGAGTTGAACGGTTCCTCAAACCGTTTGAGCAATTTAAGGGGGGGTGGTTACACCCCACTAAACCCCCATTATGAAGAATTTTAAGGGGGCGGTTACACCCCTTTAACCCCTATAAATGGGGGGTTTTCACAGCCAAATGAGGCGGGTTGAAAGGTTTTTGGCCGGAGAACTAACAAAGGGGAGAGAACCAGTTTCCTCTGCGCAGCTGTGATCGGCGTGACGATCGGACCTTCATCCGTGGTCTGATCGGAGTGAAACTTGGAGGGCAGCCTCAAAACTCATCGTTCCTAATTCTGAACGGTGGATATTGATTTCTACCGGTTGGATTTGGAGATATTGAGGTTTTACCGAAGCCAATTATGCAGAGAACGGTTTCTTCTGTGCAGCTGTGATCGGCGTGACGATCGGACCTTCATCCGTGATCTGATCGGAGTGAAACTTGGAGGGCAGCCTCAACACTCATCGTTCTTAATTCTGAACGGTGGAGATTGATTTCTACCGGTTGGATTTAGAGATATTGAGGTTTTACCGAAGACCTCCTTTGCTGGAATCAACTCTCCTAGAGAGTTCAACTCGACTATAGTTTTCAAACTTGCACGACAAGTTCTTCTCTGCCATTCTTGGCTAAAAGGATTACTAATCCTTTTCTAAAATCAACTCTATCAAAGAGTTCTTAACTCGGCCAGAGTTCTAAACTTGCTCCTGCGAGTTATTTTTCAACCTCGTCCCACGAGTCAAGACGGTCGGATCGTCAACGGGATACAAGATTCAAGCTCCCACCACCGTGAAGAACCCAGATTAAATAAAGGGAAGGGTCTCCGCTGACCTTTCTCTCTTTGTAAATCGGCGACCGATCGAGGAATTTGTAATTCTTTTATCTAAGTCAGTTAGAGAGAGAGATTGCATTCGAGATACTGTATTCATTATTCTTCAAATAGAATAGATTCAATTTTACATTCTCAAATTTTCCTTGAACAAAAGATGGCGACTCCATCGGGACTAGCTTCACGATGAAGAAGTGGTGGCTAATCCGACGCCAAGCTCATTGGGACGACTGTTGAAACTCGACCGTGAGTTCGATCAAGCCAAGTTCGAGGAGGCACTCCTCCGGATCCCTTAGCCCTGCTGCGCGAAGATCCACAAAGCCTCTAAGGAGACCAAAGTCCCTTCGGTTGCCGTGGCTAACCTAATCAGAAAGATGGTGATGTCGCCGCAAAAGCCTCAAATCGGCGAAAAGGAGCTGCCGCCAAAGAACACGACCAGATGGCCAATCGACCAACCAACGCTAACTTCGCTTATGCAGCCAAAACGCGATTCCGAAGCCCGCTTTTTTACGTAACGCAAGCCTCGCTTATGCCCGGAATACGAGCCTCTCCGAAAAGCCGCATCGAACGCAACCCTCAATGGCCCGCTTTCATTACCAAAACGCCGGTCACAACCCCCGCTCAAATGTTCAAACCTGACCTCGCCAAATAGGGTTGCACACGATCCTCGCCCCCAATCCAAAACGCTGGTCGCACCTCGCTTCCATGCTCAAACGCATCTTCGTTCCAAGTGCCAAATCATCGGCATATCGGCGCTGCCATATAGCGCCAAGCCGCCGGTGTTTGAACGATTGACAAATGTTATTTGGTCCAATCGGACGGCATTTTCACAGAATGAGACTTCAGAGGTCAATACCTTGGAGTCACTTCTAATATGATCGAGTAGGCATCATCAATCTCTAGCTCCAATGAGCCGAGGCAAATCGGTCCCTTGAAAGAGGCTTTGAATGACTCGACGAGTTTACCGACATACTCGGACTCAACAGGGTCATATCCTCGCCAACTATCAAAAGTTGGCTAAAGGAATTGAGTCCGATGATGAGCACTCACCATTGCATTCTCAATCCTCTACTTCTTTCGTGGAGCATGTGAGCTGCCTACACGACGGAGAATCTTGAAGATTTCAAGAAGAGGCTCAAGAGTATCGTGCTATGATGCAAGAAGCCCCGCGATCACAACAAGAGTCCATCGATCAACTTCGAGAAATGGTAGCCCAACTTGTTGCGATAGGCCTGTTCACATGTTCGCTCAACACCTCAACGGAATCATCACGAAGGAGGGTCGATCCTCAAAGCGAAAGAAAAAGTGAATGAAGCGTCCGATCAAGAAGCTTATCACGCAAATCTTCATTTGAAGAAGAGAAGAGGGCCGAAAATGAGCAGAGTCCTCAATCGGCAAAAATGCGAGAACTGGAAGCCCGCCTCAATGCCATGGCTAATAGGTGCGAGCTCCAAGATCAGGGGGTTGTCAGACCGTATCCTGCAGAATGGGATACGGTTCCTTATCCTCCAAAATGCAAAATCCCGACGCTACAAGCTTTCGATGGCACGGGATCACCGAACCAACAAATCTATCATTTTAGGTCACAGACTGGAAATGTGATGGCAAACGATGCCATAGCAGCTCGTCTGTTCATTGGCACCCTCAAGGAGGTTGCCTTTGAATGGTTCATGAAACTGCCTGCAGGATGTATCCAAATGGGCGATTTAGAGACTCTTCCCGCCACGATTCTTTGAAGATGACACGGAAATCACCGCCACTTCTCTCCTTGCCATTAAACAAAAGGAGGAGAGCCTATCAAAGTCTTTGTCGAACGGTTCGGCATGGCTCTTCGATGCTCGACGTATGACATACCGCTCGATTGACACTGTCGGCACAATTTACAAACCAATCTCCTAGCTCGAATGGGGTTGCAAAATGTCATTCCCGAAACAACTAGTCTCCTGTATGCAATGTCAAGCAATTATTGTTAGGATTGAAGTCAAGAAGAGGAGACTGACTCCGAAGACTTGGCTATTGATGACCCGGCTCTAAATCGCAAGGCCGAAGACTCGGTTAGTATCAACCTAGAATAATTACAGACTGGGGGTTGATTATCTGTTATTTTCCGAGTAGAATAATAAATTCTAAATATTGTCAAATTAACAAAACACTTTTGACAATGTAAGTACTTCAACGTGCAGCAGCACCACCAAAATTAACTTATCAATCCTCTCCAATAGGATGATAAGTCTACAGAGTTGCTCAAATCGTAACATGATCCAGTCAGGTTAACAATGCACCTCTGACAACCAACTTATCAATCCTCTCCAATAGGATGATAAGTCCACAAAGTTGCTCCAATCGCAACGTATCCTTGTCATGTTAACCTAACACCTCTGACAATCAACTTATCGACTCTCTTCAATAGAGCGATAAGTCCTCAAAGTTGCTTCGATCGCAATGTATCCTTGTCATGTTAACCTAACACCTCTGACAATTAACTTATCAATCCTTTCCAATAGGATGATAAGCCCACAAAGTTGTTCACATCGCAACGCAATCCCCACAAAGTTAAGATTAGCTCGTCTCGTTATTAGCAAGACGACCTCTTCGACAATCAACTTATCAATCCTCTCCAATAGGATGATAAGTCCACAAAGTTGCTCCAATCGCAACGTATCCTTGTCATGTTAACCTAACACCTCTGACAATTACCTTATCGACTCTCTTCAATAGAGCGATAAGTCCTCAAGGTTGTTATTAATAACACCACAATCCACGCCTCACAGGGGTGGGGAATTTTATCCCGAATCCTAAGTAGGGGTAAGTCAACGCCTAACACACGTTGCCGGTTTAGTCTTCTACCGATCAAAGAAGACACCAGAATTTAAATCTGGGGAATTTTATCTCGAAACCTAAGCAGAGATAAGCCTGCATCTAATACATGCAGCCGGGTAGTCTATTCCCGTGAGAAAGACGAAGCCTACGTATTCAACATCGTAGCATTAAGCCTAAAAGAGTTTTATTCTTTTAGCACAACGTCACATGCAGAATGGATTTAAATAATCTGCATGCTAGCCCGATTCAAACGGTAATCGGTAAAGGCTCATCAAGTCCGTTGATGGCTGGGGGTTGGCCAATAACCCTAAAGTCAACGCCTAACACGCGTTGCCGGTTAGTTTCTTACCCGTAAAAGACGACAAAGTCTACGTATTCAACATCGTAGCACAACGCCACGCATGGCTTAACTCTTCAAATTTGCTTAAATCGCAATCAACTTATCAATCCTCCTCAATAGGATGATAAGTCCACAAAGTTGCTCCAATCGCAACGTATCCTTGTCATGTTAACCTAACACCTCTGACAATCAACTTATCGACTCTCTTCAATAGAGCGATAAGTCCTCAAAGTTGCTCCGATCGCAATGTATCCTTGTCATGTTAACCTAACACCTCTGACAATTAACTTATCAATCCTTTCCAATAGGATGATAAGCCCACAAAGTTGTTCACATCGCAACGCAATCCCCACAAAGTTAAGATTAGCTCGTCTCGTTATTAGCAAGGCGACCTCTTCTGACAATCAACTTATCGACTCTCTTCAATAGAGCGATAAGTCCTCAAAGTTGCTCTGATCGCAACGTATCCTTGTCATGTTAACCTAACACCTCTGACAATTACCTTATCGACTCTCTTCAATAGAGCGATAAGTCCTCAAGGTTGTTATTAATAACACCACAATCCACGCCTCACAGGGGTGGGGAATTTTATCCCGAATCCTAAGTAGGGGTAAGTCAACGCCTAACACACGTTGCCGGTTTAGTCTTCTACCGATCAAAGAAGACACCAGAATTTAAATCTGGGGAATTTTATCTCGAAACCTAAGCAGAGATAAGCCTGCATCTAATACATGCAGCCGGGTAGTCTATTCCCGTGAGAAAGACGAAGCCTACGTATTCAACATCGTAGCATTAAGCCTAAAAGAGTTTTATTCTTTTAGCACAACGTCACATGCAGAATGGATTTAAATAATCTGCATGCTAGCCCGATTCAAACGGTAATCGGTAAAGGCTCATCAAGTCCGTTGATGGCTGGGGGTTGGCCAATAACCCTAAAGTCAACGCCTAACACGCGTTGCCGGTTAGTTTCTTACCCGTAAAAGACGACAAAGTCTACGTATTCAACATCGTAGCACAACGTCACGTGCGAGGCGAACTCTTCAAATTTGCTTAAATCGCAATCAACTTATCAATCCTCCTCAATAGGATGATAGGTCCTCAAAGTTGCTCCGATCGCAACGTATCTTCATCAAGTCGACACTATACCTCTGATGATATAATCAACTTATCAATCCTCCCCGGCAGATAAGTTCCTCAAAATTGTTCAAATCACAACTAAACCCCGTCAATCAACTCATCATTCCTTTCCAATAGAATGATAGATCCACAAAGCTGTTCAAATTACAACACAATCCTATCAAAATCTGTACACATCCTCAGCAGAGTTTGATAACCAACTTATCAATCCTCTCCAATAGGATGATAAGTCCACAAAGTTGCTCCAATCGCAACGTATCCTTGTCATGTTAACCTCACACCTCTGACAATCAACTTATCAATCCTCCTCAATAGGATGATAAGCCCCAAGCCTTGTTCACATTACAAGCCTAAAGCCTTGTTTAAACCACAAGCCTAAAGCCTTGTTTAAACCACAAGCCCAAAGCCTTGTTCAAACCACAAACCCAAAGGCCTTGTTTAAACCACAAGCCCAAATCCTTGTTCAAACCACAAGCCCAAAGCCTTGTTCAAACCACAAGCCCAAAGCCTTGTTCACACCACAAGCCACGTAAGCCTTGTTCACATCACAGGCCTTAAACCTTGTTCAAATCACAGGTTTCATATTTTGTCCCCCGACAAAACCTAAACTTATCGACTCTCATCAATAGAGCGATAGGTCCTCAAAATCTTGTTCAAACCACAAATACTCAACTTTATCAAGTTAACTCCACACCTCTGATAAAATCAACTTATCGACTCTCTTCAATAGAGCGATAAGTCCTCAAAAATCATCATCAAGTTAAAAATTCCACCTCTGATGATAAAACCAATTTATCAACTCTTTACAATAGAGTGATAAGTCCCAAAAAGCTTGTTCAAACAACAAGTATGAAAGGCATGCCGAGTTAACACTATACTTTTGGCACCTTAAAGAAAAGTCTAAAAGACTTAGTTGGAAATGTGGGGTTCATCCCCGCGTTTTACTCATAAAACGCGAAGGACCACCCTCGCGTTTCAACACAAAACGTGAGGGTCGCGCCCGCGTTTTAAACACAGAATGCGATGGCCAGCTCCGTGTTTCAACCTCAAATCGCGAGGATCAGTCTCACGTAGCAAAGTTCAAGACGCTACGGTCACTCCTGCATTTCAAAAAAGGCAAAAAAAACGCCGGAGTTCATCTATGCAAGACGAATGACTAGCGTGGGCAAAAGCAGGACACAACTTCTTTGAAGACAGAATGAGGAGCAATACCTTCTCAGGAACAAACAAAAGAAGATATCCAAAGTATTCCGAAAGCTCGTCCCAGTCAACCGCGAACTTTCGAAAACTTTGGAGGGGGTTCTGTAGGCTGTAAAAAAATTACTGAAGACAGCCAATATCCGCGAAACACTATCGATGAAGGTTACAAGCTGACGACTTTCACGATGACAAAGGAGAATCAGAAGCTAATGTCTCCAGAGTACAAGGATTACAAGTTGACAATCCTTGTGAAAAGAGATCACAAGTTTTGATCTCTTCAATTCAAAATGCGGGGCTCATCCCCGCGTTTCAATTCAAAACGCGAAGCACATGGCCCGCTCAAGCCCCAAACGCTGAGCACATGGCCCGCTTTCAATTCAAAACGCGAAGCACATGGCCCGCTTTCAATTCAAAACGCGAAGCACATGGCCCGCGTTTCAATTCAAAACGCGAAGCACATGGCCCGCTTCAATTCAAAATGCGGGCTCATCCCCGCTTCAATTCAAAACGCGAAGCACATGGCCGCTGCTCAAGCCCCAAACGCTGAGCACATGGCCCGCGCTTCAATTCAAAACGCGGAGCACATGGCCCGCTTTCAATTCAAAACGCGAAGCACATGGCCCGCTCAAGCTCAAAACGCAGGTTTCCAACCCCGCGCCCTAGTTAAAATATAGACGCGGAGGTCTATCCTCGCTCGCACTAAATGCGCAGGCGAGTTCTAGAACGCTAACTTCGCTTTGACTCATTCAAACATGAGTTGAACGGTTCTCAAACCGCTTGAGCAATTTAAGGGGTGGTTACACCCACTAAACCCCATTATGGAAAATTTTAAGGGCGGTTACACCCTTTAACCCCTATAAATGGGGGGTTTTCACAGCCAAATGAGGCGGGTTGAAAGGTTTTTGGCCGGAGAACTAACAAAGGGGAGAGAACCAGTTTCCTCTGCGCAGCTGTGATCGGCATGACGATCGGACCTTCATCCGTGGTCTGAGCGGAGTGAAACTTGGAGGGAAGCCTCAACACTCATCGTTCCTAATTCTGAACGGTGGAGATTGATTTCTACCGGTTGGATTTGGAGATATTGAGGTTTTACCGAAGCCAATTGTGCAGAGAACGGTTTCTTCTGTGCAGCTGTGATCGGCGTGACGATCGGACCTTCATCCGTGGTCTGATCGGAGTGAAACTTGGAGGGCAGCCTCAACACTCATCGTTATTAATTCTGAACGGTGGAGATTGATTTCTACCGGTTGGATTTAGAGATATTGAGGTTTTACCGAAGACCTCCTTTGCTGGAATCAACTCTCTAGAGAGTTCAACTCGACATAGCCAAACTTGCACTCAAGTTCTTCTCTGCCATTCTTGGCTAAAAGGATTACTAATCCTTTTCTAAAATCAACTCTATTAAAGAGTTCTTAACTCGCCAGAGTTCTAAACTTCCTCAGGAAGTTATTTTTCAACCTCGCCCCACGAGTCAAGACGGTCGATCGCCAACGGATACAAGATTCAAGCTCCCACCGCCACCGCGGAAGAACCCAGATTAAATAAAGGGAAGGGTCTCCGATCTCTTTTGTAAATCGGCGACCGATCGAGAATTTGTAATCTTTTTATCTAAGTCGCTAGAGAGAGAGATTGCATTCGAGAGTCAGATTCATTATTCTTCAAATAGAATAGATTCAATTTTACATTCTCAAATTTTCCTCATGAACAATTTTAAAGTTTGTTGTAATTTATTTCTATATTTTTAAAATAGTGGAACAATTAGTTGTCACTGGAGTAGGACTTGCTCCTAACCACGTAAAATCTCTGTTTTGATGTTTCTCTCGTCATTCTACACAAATATGTAGTTTTACTTAATAAAATTATTTTTATTTCTAAAATGGTTGCATTGTTAGTTAATTACATATAATTTTTGTGTTAAACAATGCTTAAAAACTATTTAAAAACTAAAACCATTTATAAAATTTTAAAAAATATAATAAAATATGGTGAGTCGAAGCCGCCAAGACGTCATGACCCGCCCCGCCTAATGTTGTTCGGGCGAGCTGGTCCGAGGTCTAAACCCGAGACAAGCGATACAACCCAAGACGCTTGTCTCGATATCGCGTCGCCCGCCGGCCAAGTCAGACGGGTGGGCCGGGCGGACAAGCGCCGTCCCGCTGCCCACCTCTAAACTTAAGTGTATAGAATAGTCATCGTTGGTACCCCAAAAGATTTTTATTAATCCTTTCAAAAAGGCAAAAAACGCCGGAGTTCATCTATGCAAGACGAATGACTAGCGTGGGCAAAAGCAGGACACAACTTCTTTGAAGACAGAATGAGGAGCAATACCTTCTCAGGAACAAACAAAAGAAGATATCCAAAGTATTCAAAGCTCGTCCCAGTCAACCGCGAACTTTCAAAACTTTGAGGGTTCTGGTGAAAAAAAATTACTGAAGACAGCCAATATCCGCGAAACACTATCGATGAAGGTTACAAGCTGACGACTTTCACGATGACAAAGGAGAATCGAAGGTAATGGCTCCCAGAGTACAAGGATTACAAGTTGACAATCCTTGTGAAAAGAGATCACAAGTTTTGATCTCTTCATTCAAAATGCGGGCTCATCCCCGCTTCAATTCAAAACGCGGAGCACATGGCCCGCTCAAGCCCCAAACGCTGAGCACATGGCCCGCTTTCAATTCAAAACGCGAAGCACATGGCCCGCTCAAGCCCCAAACGCTGAGCACATGGCCCGCTTTCAATTCAAAACGCGAAGCACATGGCCCGCTTTCAATTCAAAATGCGGGCTCATCCCCGCTTCAATTCAAAACGCGAAGCACATGGCCCGCTCAAGCCCCAAACGCTGAGCACATGGCCCGCTTTCAATTCAAAACGCGAGCACATGGCCCGCTTTCAATTCAAAACGCGAAGCACATGGCCCGCTCAAGCTCAAAACGCAGGTTTCCAACCCCGCCCTAGTTAAAATATAGACGCTGAGGTCTATCCCCGCTCCCGCACTAAATGCGACGCGAGGCTTGCTCTAGAACGCTGAATCCGCTTTGACTCATTCAAACATGAGTTGAACGGTTCCTCAAACCGCTTGAGCAATTTAAGGGGTGGTTACACCCACTAAACCCCATTATGGAAAATTTTAAGGGGCGGTTACACCCTTTAACCCTATAAATGGGGGTTTTCACAGCCAAATGAGGCGGGTTGAAAGGTTTTGGCCGAGAACTAACAAAGGGGAGAGAACCAGTTTCTCTCGCAGCTGTGATCGGCATGACGATCGGACCTTCATCCGTGGTCTGAGCGGAGTGAAACTTGGAGGGAAGCCTCAACACTCATCGTTCCTAATTCTGAACGGTGGAGATTGATTTCTACCGGTTGGATTTGGAGATATTGAGGTTTTACCGAAGCCAATTGTGCAGAGAACGGTTTCTTCTGTGCAGCTGTGATCGGCGTGACGATCGGACCTTCATCCGTGGTCTGATCGGAGTGAAACTTGGAGGGCAGCCTCAACACTCATCGTTATTAATTCTGAACGGTGGAGATTGATTTCTACCGGTTGGATTTAGAGATATTGAGGTTTTACCGAAGACCTCCTTTGCTGGAATCAACTCTCCTAGAGAGTTCAACTCGACATAGCTTTCAAACTTGCACGGCAAGTTCTTCTCTGCCATTCTTGGCTAAAAGGATTACTAATCCTTTTCTAAAATCAACTCTATTAAAGAGTTCTTAACTCGCCGAGTTCTAAACTTGCTCTCTGAGTTATTTTTCAACCTCGCCCCACGAGTCAAGACGGTCGGATCGTCAACGGATACAAGATTCAAGCTCCCACCGCCACCGTGAAGAACCCAGATTAAATAAAGGAAGGGTCTCCGTTGACCTTTCTTTTGTAAATCGGCGACCGATCGAGGAATTTGTAATCTCTTTTTATCTAAGTCGGTTAGAGAGAGAGATTGCATTCGAGAGATCAGATTCATTATTCTTCAAATAGAATAGATTCAATTTTACATTCTCAAATTTTCCTCGCGAACAATTTTAAAGTTTGTTGTAATTTATTTCTATATTTTTAAAATAGTGGAACAATTAGTTGCCGCCCGTGGAGTAGGACTTGCTCCTAACCACGTAAAATCTCTGTGTTTGCGATGTTTCTCTCTGTCATTCTACACAAATATGTAGTTTTACTTAATAAAATTATTTTTTATTTCTAAAATGGTTGCATTGTTAGTTAATTACATATAATTTTTAAGTGTTAAACAATGCTTAAAAACTATTTAAAAAACTAAAAACCATTTATAAAATTTTAAAAAATAAATAATAAAATATGGTGAGTCGAGCGGGCCGACACGTGTCATGACCCGTCCTGCCTAATGTTGTTCGGCGAGCGGGCAGGGCCGAGGTCTAAACCCGAGACCAAGCGATACAACCCGGCACGCTTGTCTCGAGCGCGGGTCGGGTCGCCAGCCAGCCGATTGCCGGGCCGCGGACAAGCCACCGTCCCGTTGCCCACCTCTAAACTTAAGTGTATAGGGAATAGTCATCGTTGGTACCCCAAAAGATTTTTTATTAATCCTTATATGAAAATCAACACGAGTCCAACTTAACGCCAAAACAGGCAAATTCAGGACCGAAGAGGATCTTCTCGCAAGTATTCGATTGTAGTAATCGTTCGCTATAGTAGCCGACTCGGTTGCTACAGTAGGCCAACGCGAAAGTCATTGTTGGTGATGCGCCCGATGGCGGCTCGTGCGCTTTCTGATAGCCTACTCGGTTGCTATAGTGAGTCAACTTCGGCACCTTTCGATGAGGCCGGCCTTGAGCTTTCTGGCTTTCCGGTTGCTACTGTCTTGGGCTTACGATTGCCTACCTGCATGTCGTTGACCTCGAGCCCCACACCAACAACAAGTCACCATCATAATTAATGGCACTGTCAACCCATCACTGTGCTAGCCACATAGCCTTTATAACCCATTACCCATGCCTCATCAATCGCATCCACATCAAGTCATTGGTGAATCTCTCCTCACATAAGTTGACATGTATAAAACTAGTGCTGAAGTGACCAAATTGCTCCTCTTTTATTCCTACAAAGAGAGAAACTATTCAAAAACTCAAGGTACGCTGACTCTCCCCCTGCAGATTGCACTTATGAACTCCTACTATTCATCTTCTTCTCCACTAAAGCTCACTTGCTGACTTGATCGTCGGAGGTACAACGGGGGAGACCAAGCCCCGCCCTCTTACGAGCTTTTGCCTGTGCAGGGAAAAGATCAACCCAACTCAGAACCGGATATTCGAGGAGGAGAGCGAATCCCTGTCATCTTCAATCTCAAACTTATTTTGACTGTTAGATTTCGAGCATCAACAGTCGTACACCAACTTTTCTATCCATTGATGTTGCCTTGGGATCCGTGAAAGATATAAAGCCCACTTTGAGATTTGTGCATCTTTTGATTTCACGGATCCCAATGTAGCATCAATGGATATAAAAGTTGGTGTATACTATTCCCTATTAAATTAAGTTTATAGAGCCTTGCTCTCTCTCTCTCTCTCTATATATATATATATATATATATATATATATATATATATATATATATATATATATATATATATATATATATGAGCTCCTATCAACTTAAGTGGATAGAGCCTTTGTCCACCAAACTTTTTATCCACTCATCTTGTGTTTAGATTAATTTGTGCCATCAAGAGATGCACAAATCTCAATAGACTCATCATATCTTTCATGAATCCCAAGGCAATATTAATGGATAAAAAGTTGATGGATGACTATTTCCTATCCACTTAAGTTTATAGGAACTTTTCAATATATATATATATATATATATATATATATATATATATATATATATATATATATATATATATATATATATATATATATATGCTAAGTTAAAAATAAATAAAAATAAATGTAAGCAAGTTAGGAGAAGGGAATCTTTATTCATCAATATTATTGCCACATTGTCAAACATGTAGGACAATTATTTGGCTATCCGGTTTCATAAGTTGTTTTATTAAAATCTAATGCCAATGATTGGATCAAAATGCAACCATAAGTTATATTAAGGCCCAAATATTCCTCATTATATCAATTAATGCAATAATGCATGTAGCTACTACGTACGTGTAACTAGTACTATAATATATCTCGACGCACTAATTTCACGGGGCAGACTTGAGAATAAAGCAACAAATAATTGTGATTCCAACTAATTTGTGGGCCTGTGGCTAAAATCTCCTTAACAAAAGGAAAAATGACTAAAAATATCCAGTAGCTTAATTAAAACATTATTATGCACACAACAGATGATATATATAAAATGATGGAATAGGAATAGTTGATCCTTATTGTATAAAAAGAGTGTCCTGATCAATGGAGATTATAAATAATAAATAGTCAACTATAGTCACACTCTTTATGCCGCTTCAAATATTGAGAAAGAAGAACATGTAACAAGAACATATGATTAACATGTTTCAAAATGATAATCTTTTCTATAATTAATCAACTAAATTCAAGCTTCATCACCAATATTTGGCTAAATAGCATTTAAACACCATACAGTTTCATTAACGCACTTGTATCCGGTCACTTTTTTTTTTTGGTAGCTTATATTTCGTAAGTTTTAAAATTGGTATGTTAATACCCTCTACTACACAAACATGAAAAATTTTCACCAGAACATTCCCACATGACCCTTGCATGCTAATTTAGAACTCGTAAACTATTAATATTAGTTAAATTTACCATTAAGCTTACCTAAATTCCATTTTCAACATATCCTAATTCTATTTTAAAACGTAATTGCGATAGGTTTAATAGCAAATCTAACAAACATTAATAATTAGAAAGTTATAAAATTGACATGTAGTGTTAGACTCGACTAATGATGAATGGAGCTAAAAATAGAAATGTGAAGATGTTGAAGCCGTTGAGAGAAAATGCGGAGGTGAATAGAAATTCTCAGTAATAGACAGGAATTAAGAAGGACATATTCACCGCCAAACATAAAAGGTATGAAATAATGTAAACCATATCCTACTATAATTAATATGTTTCCTACTATATTCAACAGCAACAAATAATTTTTATGGGTATAATTTTTTGTGCTTCAATTGAAGTTATAATTATTCTTGATTGAGAACTAAAATCATAATAGCACTCTCAAAATTTAACCGAAAAGAGACTGCAACGAATTTGATTCATTTACAATAACTAGACCTCAATAATTGACTCATATGGATAGCTTTGAAATGATCTTATACAAATACCATGGAAATTAAGACTATGACCCAGCACAAGAACCCGGTGATTAAGACAAAAATTATGCTTTTTTTAGATGAAATTTGACCCTAATCCAACACTAAGACTCTTCCCCAACCACAAGAAGTTGATAAGATTTTGGGTCAAAGCTTTGCTTTTGCAAATTGCAATGTTGCTTCCCAGATGTAGTCAACACAAGGAGTAATTAATATACTTCCCATTTTGTTTGATATAACCCAAAACTGTAATATAATTCACAATTTAGGCATGGATTAGTGATGTGTGATTAGGTGCCAATTAAGCTAATGGATATAATAAGAGCTTGCTTGGATTGAAAGCATTTGAGATATATTTTTATTGGGATGACATGAATAATGTGAGACTTAGCAAAGATTGATAAATTTGGATGTGGGGTTAGAAGGCATCCTAGTGTAAACCTCTAGCTTTGGGTTGGATGTTGAGAAATGATTAAATTTGGATGGATGGATTATTGAGCTTAATAAAGACAATATTGTTATAGATTACTTTAGGAGAAATTTTTTAAATCCACCGTTTTGAGAAAAAAATAGACAAAAACGACCGTTTAAAAAAAATCAGCAAAATCGACCGAAACGGTCGATTTTGCTGAAGGGAATTGCACGAGACTAGCAGTCCCGTGCAATTTAAATGCACGGGACTACTAGTCCCATGCAATTAGGGCCTGCTAACCACCATTAGTCACTGCTAATGGTGGATTAGCAGTGACTAATGATTGGTTAGCAGGGCTTAATTGCACGGGACTACTAGTCCCGTGCAATTCCCTTTAGCAAAATCGATCGAAACGGTCGGTTTTGCTAATTTTTTTTTAAACAGTCGTTTTCGCCTATTTTTCTCTCAAAACGGTCGGTTTTCAAAATTTCTCCATTACTTTAAAGGGAAGTGCAAGACAAGGGAAGGTACCTAGAGCTGAGTCCCCTTTCAAGAACTTATTAATTCAAAGAATTCACCTGGTTACTCAAGAGGAAGATAATTTTTGGACTAGTATATTTATCTTCAAAATCTTTTGTTTAGTTTGATCCTAGTCTCTGGACTAGCTAACTGTTACCCTATGAATATATATACTATATCCTTCCTCTATTAGTGTTGAGTTTTTAGTTGGTTGAGCAAGCTTTAGAGGGTCTTCAGTTTTAAATTTCATTTTGAACACTGAAACTTTGTTACATCTCACTAAAAATTGGGAATAATTGGCTGAAGTCTTTTCATGCCTTTTTAAAAATAAAACATTGGAGTAAACAGGAAGACGATTATAGGAGTGGAAAAAAATCATATAGAGAACTTTCGGCAAAAAATCATATAGATAGGAACGAGAAGCTTTCTCTATGTGCAAACGATGATTGCACTAGATTTAGTTATTTTTTTCTGATTTACTGTTTATCTTTTTATTTGTTGTGATTACTTTCTCGTTTACATGAGTTCTATGCCGTGCTTGCCTTCCTCCACATAATTCTCTATAGAATGCCCTCTAAAAACAGAAAATAAGTCACATGAGATATTCCTTGTAGAAGTGGAGTAGTTTAGTTTTACTAGTTTTTATGCACAGCAATGCACGTGGGTAAATATCAAAATAATTAAAATTTTTATTTATTTTATTACTATAAATAAGTCGATTCATTTTGAGTTCAAATTTATAAAATTGGATTATTAGATTTGCTATAATTTTTATTTAAACATTATGTCATACATGTTTAGGGATAAATATTTTTAACTTTCTCATAAAAAGGCACTACGTTTAGGGATAAATATTTTTAACTTTCTCATAAAAAGGCACTAAATTGAATCCTAGAATTCTATTCCTATCAAAGCAGGTTATGGATAAATATTTTTAAATAAAGGCACTAAATTGAATCCTAGAATTCTATTCCTATCAAAGCACAATTATGGATAAATATTTTTAAATAAAGGCACTAAATTGAATCCTAGAAATTCTATTCCTATCAAAGCACGGTTATGGATAAATATTTTTAAAAATATTTTCCTCATAAAAAGGGTACTAAATTAAATTCTATTTCTACAACTTTGTATCTTTATCTTCATACTATATATATCCACAACTTATTCTTACTTAATGGATTAGTATTTTTTATTTATTTTATTACTATAAATAAGTCGATTCATTTTGAGTTCAAATTTATAAAATTGGATTATTAGATTTGCTATAATTTTTATTTAAACATTATGTCATACATATTTAGGGATAAATATTTTCAACTTTCTCATAAAAAGGCACTACGTTTAGGGATAAATATTTTTAACTTTCTCATAAAAAGGCACTAAATTGAATCCTAGGAATTCTATTCCTATCAAAGCATAGTTATGGATAAATATTTTTAAATAAAGGCACTAAATTGAATCCAAGGAATTCTATTCCTATCAAAGCATAGTTATGGATAAATATTTTCAAATAAAGGCACTAAATTGAATCCTAGAAATTCTATTCCTATCAAAGCACGGTTATGGATAAATATTTTTAAAAATATTTTCCTCATAAAAAGGGTACTAAATTAAATTCTATTTCTACAACTTTGTATCCTTATCTTCATATTATATATATCCACAACTTATTCTTACTTAATGGATTAGTATTTGAACCAAATGGTATTTTTGTCTACGAAGGATTTTTCCGAACTCGTGCTTTTAAAAGGAGTATGATTTGATCAGCGTAAATAATAGAGAGGTTTGTACCATTCACGAACAGTAGAGTTAGCTTGTAGATGTTAACTATTTATAGGGATGGTAAGCGATCGAATCAAATCGAACACTAAGACGTTCGTATTTGTACTTCTTTAAAATTATCGAATTCAAACCTGAAATTGAATATCCATATATGGAGTTTTTAGAATTGAACTTCGAATACACAGTATTTGACAAATTTCATGAATATTTACAGAATATTGGGTATATTTATTTTGCTAAAGAATTTAATTTTTAAATGGTATTTAAATTTATAAATAAAAATTATTCATTAATAATTACGATGTGTGTGTGTGTAAATTCAAACATTTTATTAGAAAACCGATTTAAGATTATTTAAGTCTCTCAAAATTAGTATATAGAACTAACCACTACTAGTGACTCGACCGGTTGGGAGATTCCAATATGACTCCTACGATCTTGGATTCAATTTCTGGTTGGGTTTAAAAAATAGTATATAGAACTTAAGTAGAAATGAAAAGTGGATTTAAAATATAACATGATATGCGTAATTATGTAAATTATAAGGGACCAAATTCTAAATAAATATTTAATAAGCAAACAAATCGAATGCACACCTAGTTAAATTCTAATCGTTAATGAATTCGAATACTAAAAATTATTTATTTAGCTGTTATATAAACTACCGAATCAAATATAATCGACTAGCTACCCGAATAATTAACGAACTATTTGTTAATTATTTGGTTAGCTTCCCCTCCTATCTTTATGGTGCAAACCACCCCACTCATGTAAGAATAACTAGATGGTACTCACAGAAAAATTAGGCAGATACAAGAAACGGCGGCTTGATTGATTCTCTCCGATGTGTTTGTGTTGATTTCACTTTCAACTGTGTAATATGACTTTTCTTCAATATCACTGATTGTTGTCCCCTTCCTTTCGTTTTCTTTGGAAGACTACGAAGAAATCAAGAAATTGTTTTTTTCCCTTTCAAACTTATCATCTTAGGCCTTGTCAATTCCAATCAAGCTTTTCAATAAAATAACAAAAATAAAATCATAAAAACTAGAACCATTTTGGACTGCATCAGAAATCATTAGTTCTTTCTTCAACCCAAATCAATTAGGTTTTTGCTAATAAAGAAAAGGAAAATTTTGAATCAATCTTACGATGGTCACTAACAAGTCTTGATCCAAATATTATATTGTTGCAATATGAGACTGGGTTTAGTTGAGCTAGATTCTGAACTTATTTAACCATGTAGTTATTTTCATTTATATTCTTTATATATATATATATCTATAATTTTTTAATAAATTTGTTCATGTATCTGTGTATTCGTGTAAATTTGCACGTATGGTATTGTTCTTTCTCAATGCATTTACATCTTGTATATCTTAAATCAAAGCAAACACAAAGTCAAATTGTGAGGATCACTTCCTTGAGTTTAGATTGTTGCACCATACTTTTAGTTATTTATATAGTTACAACTTAAAACCCTCCATTTTATTTTTTGATTTTATTATAAATAGAGTATTTATTTTGTTTCCCTTCTTTGATAATCCTGACATCCCTTCCCAAATTCTTGTGCGTCTTTTTGCTCTTGTATATTTCTAATTTACAGCGCATTAGACCAGCTTAGGTTATAAGCCCATATTTTGATGGTAAAAAAGGTCTTTTATAGCGTTGGCCTAGAAGAATAGATTACAAACATAGTAAGGGCCTTTAAACGTATAAAAGACAAAACCTAATTTGTATGGGCTTCGGGCTTGCAGCCCAATATGTAAAATTCGTAAAGAAACAACAACTCCAATAAAAATACACGGACCAGGATTTAGAATCAAGTTTTGATGAAACATTCACATTGAACTTAAAATTATAGAACAAAGTTTTAGCAGTTTAAGGGTTCGGACAAAGGAAGGACTTAAAATTTTCTCCCTTTAATATGATATACTTACTATGGCTGTTGCATCCTCCGAGCTTTGTGGCCATTGGCTCTCTCAAAATTTATCAAATATATTTATTTCCGCTATTTGTATCATACCTTTGGGTGCGTGTTTGAATTAAATAAATAAATGACAGGCCACAGCTATTTCCCTCTATTAAAAAAAAAAAAAAAGAAAAAGAAGAAGAGGAGGAGGAGGATATACTTACTCTCTATGCGGAGTTGTTAACGCTTACACATTACAGTTGCATGGAGGAGTATAAAAATGCAACTACAGTTCAGTCGCATGCAACTTAAATATTTTGGACCGCCTACATTTGTTTGTTTCACTACAAGTAATAAATAAATTTGCAATTGCATTGCAAGAACACCCCAATTATAACGGAGAATTTAAGCATATTTGGATGTAAATTGCAGTTGTGGTATTTTAGAGGTGCAAACGTGGTTAGTACTACTGATAATTGTGTATATTGATATTAGAATATGATATAAATATATAGACAATACATGGGTTTGAGTGGGCCAATACCGGGCTTGTACAAACATAGATATGTACACTATCTTAACATCCCCCCTCCCCCCAAACTTAAGGTGGATCAAACACCGAAAGTTTGGACAAGAAATAAAGCAGCTGAGCTATAGTTTGTGCCTTAATGAAAGTGTCTCCGAGTTGATTTTTGGATGGCATGTAAGGAAGAGATATACTGTGAGTACTATAATCATGTCGGACAATATGACAGTCTACCTCAATGTGTTTGGTGCGCTCATGAAATGCCGGATTACAAGCAATCTGAATAGCACTCTTGTTCTCATAAAATATAGGAATAGGAGAAAGAACAAAGACACCGAGATCCTGAAGAAGATGGTGTAGCCAACGAATCTCAAGAGTAGTGTTGGCCATAACGTTATATTCTGCCTCAGTGCTAGATCGTGAAACTGTGTTTTGGCGTTTCCTAAGTCAAGAAGTAAGAGAAGAACCAAGAAAAATGCAATAACTAGGGATGGATCGTCTAGTATTAGGATCATCAGTCCAACCAGCATCAGTGTATGCTCGTAGTGTGAGAGGTGAATCAAATGGAAATAACAAGAAGTGAGTGATAGTACCCTGAAGGTTAAGAAGTCTAATCAGTGCTGCATAGTGAACAGTCATCGACATGGCCATAAACTAACTGAGAGTGTGAACAACATAAAATACATCTAGATGAATAGCATACAAATAAATCAACGCATCCACAAGTTCCTGATATCGAGTGGGGTTCGGTAGAGGATCATCATCTGACTGATGAAGCTTGAAATGAAGCTCTGTGGGGATTGTAATAGGAGGAGATGTCACAAGTGAGACATTTATGAGAGTGTCTCAATCATATTTGAAATATACTTTTGTTGGGATAGAAGATAGCTGCAGGGAGAGTATGCAATATTATTCCTAAGAAAGTAGCGTAAATGCTCGAGATCCTTCATCTCAAACTGACTATAAAGATGTCGCTTGAGGATAGTAGATATATCATCCACAGTAATAATCACATCATCAACATACAAGAGGAGAATGGCCTGACCCTGAGAAGAAGTACGGTAAAATATCGTATAATCCGTTGAGCTATCCGTAAATCCATTAGAGAGAATAAATTTTTAAAACACTTGAAACCAAGCTCGAGGGGCCTGTTTGAGGCCCTAGACAGCACGTCAAAGCTGACATACATGAGAGGGAGGAGCATCAACCCCAGGTGGTGGTTGTACGTAAACAGTCTCTATAAGTTCACCATTGAGGAAAGTAATTTTCACATCCATCTGATATAAATCCCAGTGTCGACTAGCCGCAATAGTAATAAGTATCCGAATAGATGTGATTTTGGCCACTAGAGTAAAAGTCTCACCATAATCAATGCTATACTCCTGTAAAAAATCCACGAGCAACAAGGCGCATTTTGTGACACTCAAGAAAATCGTCTAATTTTGTTTTGACTTTGAACATCCACTTATAACTGATCAGTCTGGTATCACGTGGTAGGGGAATAAGATCCCATGTATAGGTACGCTAAAGAACTTGTAGTTCTTCATGTATAGCTTACTGCCATTTGTGATACTAAACTTTCTCATAATAAGATTGAGGTTCCTATAAAGAATGTATAGCAGAAAGAAAGGATATAAAATAGGGTGAATAAAAATTGCCTAAACAAGAGTATCTCGGAGGTGGGTGAATATTTCAAGTTGGATTGTGTTGTGGTGGGGGCAGTGGCGGTGGAGCGAATGTGGTGAGTGGTGATGGTGGTGGCGGTGGGGTGAATGTGGGGGTGGCGATGGTGGTGTAGGTAAATGTTGATAGTGGAATAGTCAGCGAACCGAGAGTCGTAATAGTCATGTTCATAGTATCAGTTGAATTCACTTCATGAAGGGCTGAAGTTAGCTCCGGAGATGAGGTCGAAACAGAAGTGTACAAATGGTATCCGTAATGTCGATGTGGATATAGATGAGTTGAGAAAAGACAAATCTAACTCATTGTTTGATGAGCAGTAGTACGCATTTTTATGAAGGTGACATGACGGGAGATTTGAATTCTTCTACTATCGAGATCATAACATCTATACCCTTTGTGATATAGACTCTATCCGAACATGACGCATTGAGCTGTGCGAGGTGATAACTTATCCCGTTCATTTTGTGAAAGAAATAAAATAAACACAACCATTGCGGGAATCTTGCACAACACATGATTTTGAATCAAATGAAATAGTACACCCAAAATTAGCTAATTGACTAATAGAAATAAGATTCATAGTGAGTTTAGGAACACATAAAACAGACGGTAACATAAGAAAAGATGATGTAATGTCACCACATTGAGTTACTAAAAGAGGAAAATTGTTAGCGGTATATATGAATGAAGATGTAATATGAGTACAGTTTTAAATTAAAAAATGGTGAGGGGTCATGTGTTGTAAGGCACCAGAATCAAATATCCAATGAGTTGAGTTACCCAAAGTAGCAGCAACAGCAACAATATCAGAGCTGGAAGCAGTCTCAGTGATACCAAGATTCTGCGCAATAAGATTAGCAATGACAGATATCTGAGCAGTGAAAAGAGAGTGGGAAGCAACGGTAGTCTGAGAAGTAGCCGTATTCTGAGGACAATATGAAGCCTTTGTAGGACAATTTCGTAGTCAGTGTCCTTGAAGCTTACAATTAGGACATGGACCCAGAGGTGATGCTGGGCAATCTCGCATCTAGCCTCACTCAAGCTTGCAGTTACGGCAAACTCTAGGAGAAGTACCCTTCTTGTTCATGGTGACGATGAAAAGCATGATGAAATAGCGACAAACGTCGACGTGATCAGATCACGATGATGGGCAACGACGACAAGATCTGCTCGATGGGGAAGCGCAGGAAAGACTGACAGCGAACAATAACCATGATGAAAAATACACCATGGATAAATACCTGCTGATGAACAATACCCGAGGATAAACAGTAGTGTCGATGAACAGTGATCCGGGCAGATGAACAATCAAGCGAAGAGAGTGACACACGAGATCTGGTTGATGACGAGGAGAGCGACGAACACGAGAGCAACGACGATCATGAGATTCTACGGTGAACAAGAGTTGACAACGATTACGGCGGGAGCAAATCCTACCTGGTCGAATCTTTCGACGGCAGCAACTGACTTAGGGTTAGGGTTTTAATTAGGCTCTAATACCATGATAATTGAGATAGAATAATTATGTATATTGAACTTAGAATATGATACAAATATATAAATAATAAATGGGCTTGAGTGGGCCAATATTGTGCCTCTACACACATATAGATATATACACTGTCTTAACAATTGCAACTTAAATTGCAACCAGCACATGAAAATTGCGGGGTAAAACACAAACCCCAAAACAAACATCTGTAACTATAGCGACAAATTAGAATGATAAAATTTAAACAAGCAATTGCACGACCACTACATGTATGTGATAATAGCTTGAAAAACTGCAATGCATGCATGCAACCGGTGCTTACATTAGAATTCTAATTAATGAAACAAACCAAACAACATTCCCCAAAAGGATCTGTAACCGACAATATTTTGTTAAAAATCATTACTCCAAGCTCAGTCTAAGCGAGAGATCCATGTACATTTCATAACTCATTGGTGCTATAGTCATTTAATTTCTTCCTTTGTAACTGCAGCTCCAAGTTCTTCATATAATGAAGAAACCAGTGTTAACTCGAACTTGCATAACTAAGAAGCTTTTACCTCGACTTGCATGGCATCTCCAAGTTCTTCATACATAATTAAAAAGCTTTTACCTCGAACTTGCATAATCAGCATCTCCGAGTTTCCTATATGGATAATGACTGATTAGGCCATGAATCACATACCTAGCAACACTTTGATCAAATGTAACAAAAATCAGCACAACATGGATTAATAGAAAGTACATTTAGTACCTGTACAATACTCTAATACTGTGATCAACTAAAGTAATGCATAATTCATAATTGAGTTTTTTCTTGTTTGCTAATTATAACTAGGAAGAAAGCGCACACGAAGATCATCCACATAGCAAAACCCCAATATTAATTTTGTTGATAGGCTATATTTTTGTTATTGCATTAGTGTGTCTATTAGTTTTAGAAGGAGCTAGAATTTCTAACACGGTTGGTGAAGGCATTTGTTTCTCATAATTGAAGCTGAAATCAGGGAATTTACGTTGCTAATAACAAGAGAACATTCTCTCATTTTATGGAAAGATCTGGAGGAATATTGATCAACCCACCTTATCATTTCAAACAAAAAAACATTATGATCTATAAATTTGCATAAACATTGTAGGATACAATTTGATGGGTCCGGATTTCTCTACAATCTTGATTGTAGAGAAAGCCTACAATTAGCTATGTGGACTAATATTGTTGTTGTATCTCAGAGGAGCCCACAATTAAACATTTTTCATATAATTTAAATAATTAATATCATTCATGAAGTTCACTGAGTGAGGAACTTTGATTAGTGCCTCGTAGAATTTCTCTACAACTAATCTAGATAATCTCTGCCCCCAATTTGAGTGGTTCTTGTCGATAGAAACTAATGCAACTCATTCTTTAAATTTTACTATAAATATATCATCTACGGACTATAGTTGAGAGAAGGGGTACTTATGTAAGTCATAACATCATCATGTTACATCAAGCTATCATTAATGCTTTGAAGAACGCAAACAATATTAACCCTCCAATCCAAGATCACCAACATCATTCAGTGTTTGAATAATTACAAAGTGTAGTGAACTACTTGTTAAACTAATGATGGGATATTGGCAACTTCCTTAAAAGTGTTGATTTGGATCTCAGGTTACAAAGCTTGCTAGAGTAAGAGCCTAGCTGAGTACTGCTCTCAATGAGTAAAATGATATTGCAAGTTGCCTTCAAGTATATGTGACTACCGTTTCAACAACTCTAATCATTATCAACTCACTTGGTTGCAGCTAATCAGTCTATTTAAATACAATGCTGGGTATGATTTTTCTGTGCTATAAATGGATCTACTCATGACAAGCAAAATCTTGAAAGGGAGTAGATCGCTTGGAATGTTAAGCTATAGACCAGACATCACTAATTCATCATAAAGAAAATAAATTTCTTAATAAATAAAATTCATATCTTGAGCTAGCTTTGTGATCTTTTCAGTGGATATGAGCTTTATCCTCATGCAGTCTTATATTTGGAAATTAGACACTGCATGAAAATATTCTTTAAGTGTCCACAATTAAATTCTACATGGACAGGGGCAGATTCAGAAATTTTATCTGGGGAGATCCAAGATATATAAGTGTCTATTATTTATTTCATCCAAAAAGAAATAAAGAACATTAATTAACTTCAAGCTTATTATGTATGTTTTTTTTTTCATTCAAAGATTATTCATAATAAAAATCCAAATACAATTAAAAAAAGGTAGACAAGGCGCCTTTAAGAGAGACAGTGTCATGTGACACTTCATAAACTCCAAATTCAAGTTCTCCTAAAGCGTACAATAAACACACATGCATATATATGAAATTACAAAGAGAGAGTTAGCTCTATTTTGAATCTCTTCATTTGATGGAAACATATTTATTCATCAAAAATAATTGATGACCATAAATAATTAAAGAAGAGCATTTACTCATGAAAAGATAAAAGTTCACAAACTCCTAGTTCTAGCTCTCTCGGACAAGATGACAAACCCATGTTGTGCATAGTTATGAAATCATAAGAAGGAAAATCAGTTCTGAAATCACTTTGTAGGATGCAAAATATGTATTCATCCATGAATAGTAGATAAATAAAAAATGTATATTCTTTAAATTAAGAGAAAGTTGATGAGTATAATAAGAAGTTTATCAATACAAGTAACCTCAATAATTTTGGGGAGTTTTTAAGATAACAACCAAATACTATATATATAAACGCATAAACTATATATCAAAATTATAATTAATATATATATAAACGCAAATTCCAAAAGTTAAGAGGTCCAAGGCCCCCAAGCTACTACCTAGCTCCGCCCTTGCACATGGAAATTATTACCGTTTGTAGTTAGTAAATAGTAGCATGGAAATTAACAATGCCAATTGCCAATATAAACATGACAAATTGGACAAACATGAACATTTTAATTAGAAAACCTATATGACACTATGAGTCAATTTGAAATTTAGTATTGAATTTATCACTCAATCACCACTCATCCTAGCTAGTATTATGCTAGAACGTCGTACGAATGGAGCCTCATACTTTATTAGAACAAGATTTATGACGTGTCTCTCAGATGTCTATGGTTTCATTTTCTATGTTCATCTAGTGAGTAAATCATATTTCACAAGTATATGAATATGATATCCATACATCCAGTGTGACATATATAAATATAAAAGATAATTACGATAACTTGCTAAGAAATATCATGAAATATCACGGTGTCTATGAGTCTGTCATTTCATTATGAAGACATATTGAAAGTAAACCATGCTCATGAATGTAAATATGATATCTAAATATCTAGCGTGACATAAATCTATATAAGAGATAATAATAGAATACTACAGTTTTCATGACAGAAATGTCATGGTGTCTATGAGTCTGTCATTTCACATTATTTTTTCAAAAGGTTCACATTTGTTCACTAATTTAAAAAAAAAAAAAGCAGTCCTAAAGATAAATGTCACTACTAGTGAAAACAGAAGCATCTAGCTGCATGCTTTTATAAGACTGATCACGGAACTAATCTACTCCTTTATTCCCTGGTCAGCAAAGCAAATCTTCATCTCCTAACATATAAACTCTTTAACCCATGAAACTATATAAAAACTACACTAGTATATATATCTTCATTCCGAAGCAAAGCATCAAAACAAAAGAACTAGTCAATTAGTACCAAGTTCAAAGTACAAACCTTTGCTTTCCCTTTGCCAGCCCCTCTATATACCGTACTCCACAAAAACCCTAGCTAGCTCCTCCTCCTCCTTCTGCCTCCTCTCCTCCTCCCTCTCCATCCACCTCCGCTCCATATCCATCCTCTCCTCCTCCAATGCCGCCATCCTCAGCCTCCACTCCTCCTCCTTCTGCCTCCTCTCCTCCTCCCTCTCCATCCACCTCCGCTCCATATCCATCCTCTCCTCCTCCAATGCCGCCATCCTCAGCCTCCACTCCTCCTCCTTCTGCCTCCTCTCCGCGTCTCTCGCCTCCGCGGCCTCCATCCACCTCATCTCCATCTCCATTTGCTTCCGCCCGAACTCCCTCAATGCCTCCTCCACCTCCCCCTCTCCTTTCCTCCTCTTCTTGACCTCCTTTCCTTTACTAATTTTATCAGAACACTGAGGCCTCTCTTCTCTGTGTTCGAATATGCTCCTCATCTCTTCCTTAAAAGCAAACGACCTATCTCCCTCCGTCGTCTCCCTAGCCTTAAAAAAATATTGACAACATTTCAGCAACAGAACTACGGAAAACTTATTAAATAACAGACGTATTAATTAATAGATATTGACCTTGTAGCGGTTGACGAGGTTCTTCCACTTGGACTTGCACTGCTCCGGCGTCCTGGAGAACCCACGCTGCTGCATCTTGGCGGCGGTGGACTCCCAGAGGGGCTTGTTGCGCTTGGTGGCGATGAAGCTGTGGTCGAGCTCGGCCCTGATCGATAAGAGCTCCTTGGTCTCGGCCTGGGTCCACTGAGGAAATCGATCCTTGTGATCGAGTGGTTCTTGAGAGATTGGATCTGACGATGGAGGAGGAGGATGATTTGGAGCGAGGTAGCTAGGGTTTTGAAGGTAGTAATTAGGGTCCATAGTGGGAAAAGGGAGGGAGAAAGTAACGGGGGGGAGGGAGGGTGTGAAGGGGGAGGTGGGGTTTCTTCGGGGGGCGGAGTCAAAATATGGGGTGGGGATTTTGGGTGGGGTCCAGGGGAGGGGAGGACAGGAGTCTGAACGAAGATCTAACTGTCAACGCGGAAAGATTTGGGTAGCGTTCCCATTTGTTCGTCGTGGGGTCCACCAGCAGTGAGGATTTGCATGCAAACGTTTGGTTGGCATCAGGCTTACGAAGGAAAGGAGAGTTTTGATGCTTGGGGCTTAAGTTTTCGGCTGGCTAGCTAGCTAGCTAGCTGCTTCCAGAAGGAAAATAATATAGGGTTTTTTTTCAAAGAAACCACCTTAATAATAGGGTAATTATACGAAAACCACATTTCATTTTCAATTTATATGTAAACCATATTTAAAATTGATTTTTGTTGCAATCAACCACCCCTAGTCAAATTTTCACTAAAAATAAAAAATAAGCTTAAAAAATTTAAGTTTAAGGTACATGAGTTGTATCCTAATAAAACCCAACTACTAAAAAAATGAGTCATGTACATTGAATGTGAGTTTTAAAGGGTAATTTTGAGTTTTAAGTGAAGAATTTGACTAGGAGGTGGTTGATTGCAACAAAACCAACTTTAAAGGTGGTTTATGTATAAATTAAAAATAAAATGTGGTTTCGTGATAATTACCCTATTATTAATGTGGTTTCTAGGAAAACCCAATAATCTATACTACATATAAAGAGGATTGTCTTGTCAAAACTTTTGATTTTCATTTTACCCTTTTAAGTTTGATAATTTTCAAATATGTCATTAGTTGTAATTAATCATTCACTAATTATAAATAATCTCTTATTAATTATGCATTTCCTCACTTTTTCAAAACCTCTGGTCACACTATTATTTTATTATTTAATTATGTTATTTAATAGAAAATTTGTAATTTATCCCTAATTTATCTTCACATAATGTTTAACATTCTAGAAAAATTAAAAATAATAACAATTCATTAGGCCTATGCCTTATGCCTTTGGATTTCACCTCTTATAGATGACTATCTGTTACCTTTCATCTTATTAGCCCTTTAAAAGTATGATAATAGTATGAAAAATAATTTATATTTATTGTAATTATAATAGTATTAATAGTATAATAATTTTAATAGTATTTTTAAAATTAATAAATTATCTGTAATTTAATATATACAATTCAGTAAATTATTTACTAATATTGTAATAAACTAATTATGAAATTAAAATATAGTTACTCATAGTATTATAATTATGCTATGTATAATATTGTTATATTTAAAAGAGAAGAAATTATTTAATATATTCTAATTATTTAAATAAATTAGGAATAAATTATAACAATTATCCAAACTATAATAATTAATCATACAATTCTTTATACACAGTTTTATCGTATAATTTATTCATGTAAACAAAATTATAATTGTTAAGAATTTATATTGCTATACTAGTCATTTCATTATTTTGCACCAATGAAAAATTTTGAAAAACATAAAACAAAACATGTAAGCTCTCGTGCAAAGCACGTGCACTATACTAGTTATTTTAAGCATGGGCTTGACATACACATATCTTGAGTAAAGCTAGGATAAAATTAAACTGATTGAAAGCCCAATCTACCAGCTTTTATTTATTAAACTTGCTTTAAGATTTAAATTGTTATGTGATACACATTAAGACTATCTTAATTTACTTGTCTTGATATGTATCACATATTAATATGAATCTCAAAATAAATCTAATGTGTGAAAACAAATTGGTGGACAATGACTTCTATCCACCTAAGTTTACAAGAATTTTACTAGACATATCTTGATACTTATCTCTTAGTTTATATACATGAGATAAAATATTAAGAAAATACACATAAAGATGATGGCGGAGAAGAGGAGAATTTAACTAGGAAAAGCTAAGAAGATTAATGATCAGGAGAAGAAACAAAGGATAATCTAGATTTATGAATCAAGGAGTCACACATCTTAGAAGCCGGGGATAATGAATCAAGTACAAGACAATGTATCATATTACAGAAAGATGATCATGCAATCAGGCACTCTAGTTTTGAACTTATTTATATTTAATCTATGTGCATATGATAGTCGAAAAATATAAAATAACAAACAAGATTCATATAATTAATTAGCTCGTTGAGATTTATATATATTTAGAATGTTGACCTTAGAAAATATAGTCTCCCGTCTTGAAATAACATATAAATGATATATGTAGTTTCCCAAATATTATAGCAGTCCCCCATCGAGAAAGTATGAGAAGTTTGAATGACTTAAAAAAGATAAGCCTAAGAGTCAAGTTTCGCATTGGTTAGTTGATTTTTTTGCAGTGGATTAAGCCAAATAACGTGCTACACTCAATGACTTACATCGCAACAACGGGTCTGTGCTCCGAGGGCATGACAATATACAATACATATACAAATAAAAAAAATATTACAAATGAAAATTTTACCATAAAATTAAAATCCTAGTGCAGCATAACAATTGTTTGTGTGTTTTAATAGTTGTTTATTATATTTTTTGCGAAAAGTATCTAAATTTTTGGCTACTTTATCTGAGTATTTGTACAACAAACTAGCCATTGCTCTGTTGTAATCTTTATGACAAAAATCAGCTATAGGACAATGACGGTGCCACTTCAATTCATTTTTATCTATGTATGTCAACAAATAATTATTGTATTTGAAACTATTGAGCCTCACATTGTTTTCAAAGTCAAACTTAGCCTAGCTATGTGGAGCAAATTCTGCAAGACAAAAATCAATACCCGGGAACACTGGGGTTTGTTCTCTATCTACTTCCTCTTTGACAAGGGTAAAAGTACTGAAAATGCTATGGGTGATTTCGGTCGTCGTCCAATTAATAATGTAATCATAATGGTAGATCTTCTAATTTCTAACTAATTCATAAAAGTAGTTAACAGTATCCAAGACCTAGATACTATATATCAAGTCAAATATAGAATTTGAGTTTCTAAATTGAGATTTCATACTATGGTATGTGTCGTAATAGACATGAACTACTTAGAAACAAAAGTTTAGAGGACTTTCTTGTGTTTTTTAATTGCATATCAAGGGGCGAAAAACTTAAGCACTTTATCAAATTAAGTTCTGAAATGTTGATTTTCATGGCAAAGGGTAAATGGGTAAAACATATAAAAATTCTTTGAAATTTCATTTCTGTATGGTTGATGTTTAATAGATCGCAGTGCACGGGGAAGGTTTTAAATTTGATAACTCAAATTTTAGTAACTGATAGCATTTAGCATCTTAGATATTAATACAAGTCTATCTCAACTCAATATGTATTTATATAGCGGTAGAGGAGACTGAGCTTTACATTTTAACTGTGATTTCAAGAGCAAAGGGAAATAAAAAGTATTCCCTTGGATTAGTGCAGACTATTTTCATGGGCCTAACGTCCCCCAACTCCATCAAATGGCCTAAAGTAATTTTACCCATGATGGCCTCACATTTTCCTGGGCCATGCGATCTATACGCTTAGCATGCATGCATTTAGGCCGGGACATTGCCAAACATTAATAGTTTTTCTTTGGGAAATTTGCTTGGAGGAACCAAAAAAAATTAGGTTATGCATCCCCCGCCCCCAACAAAAGTCAAACTACAAAAAGCTATTTGACCCAAAGAATCATTCTCTTAGCCCCCAAACAATTCTTTTAGCCCCTCATACAACTTTACACCTCATCGGCACTTTCTTTGTTCCATTTTTGCCCTTTTGCTATTATCTTCTCTTTCCTCTACTTTTTTCCATCTCCTTTCTTCTTCTTCCTGGGTAAAAAACAGTCCTAATAAAGTTGTGATTTTTTTTGGGGGGCAGAGATGGATCTGGACAATACTGAGTGCGTGTCCATATCCCATGAGATCGACGATGAGGAGATCCATCGTCGCTTCCTTTCCAAAGGCTGTGAGACGGCCAGCCGTCGAGTGGCGGGAAACGAGGTTGCTCCGCCGAGCAACGTCCATGAGCAGGTGATTTTGATTTCTTTATTGAATTGAGAAATTTTGGAATTAGGGTTTTGAATCTATGTGTTCCTGATTCTAAAGTTCTCTTTTTTTATACTTATTTTGGTGGATTGTGTATGGATTAGGTTCATCTAAATGTAGGTTTTGAATCATTTGATGATTGTAAGTGAGTGTTATTGTGGAATTGGATTTTTGGTGTTTTAGATTTAGGGCTTCATTAGATTTTGGATGAAGATGGTAATAGGTATATCAAGTGTTTTGATAATATGTGTGACTTCATTTGATGAGTTTTAGAGTCTGAATGTGGCTGAGAATTGATCATTAGTCATTTTGTTTGGAAAATTTTTGACAAAACAGTTGTTGCGTATCAGTTTAATACTGTAGCTATAATTTTTTAATTTCTGTGATACTTGTTCCTTATCTATGATGCATAATCATTCTCTCTGGTGATATATTCTATTGTCATGAGACATTTATATATTTTTGTGACATATACTCCTTGTTAGTGATATATATTAGTGCTATGTGACATGTATACATTCTGTGTGACATATACTCATTGTCGGTGACATATGGTGCTCTTATGTGATATTTGTATGTTCTGTGTGACTTGTATTCATTACTTGTGATACCTAGATACTATATATGCCTGTGACTTTTACACGTTCAATTTGTTGCTGTAAATAGCTGTTACTTCACGTCTTTTCTATTTAGGTACGATTGTGGCGTACATGCATATTTATACATCAAAGCAATCCTAGAAGGAAAGGAGGTCATGGACATCGATTGGGTTTCGCTATCGGATGGAGATTTGGACCGATTAGCTTTCACTATCGGATAGTGATGGTTCGGAGAAACTGACGGCCGATGCCTAGTAGCATTCCTGAGTAAGGGGAATATTTGAAAGAGTTTATGTAATAAATTATTTTTATTGTGGGTATCTTGTGTAAATCTTTTATAGCATTCAGAATTAAGGAGTATTTTGTTAATGGAACTTCATGATATTGTGAATACATTTATTATTCTAACTACTCTTATAGAAGACTTTTTGTTTATTTTTATGTTCTTGCTTTAATACGTAATTCTTGTTTCTTCCATGTCTCTTCGTCGTCTTTGGGAAAGGATGCCAACTGTGTCATCCGCAATATCTGGCTTATCATAATTTGGTATAGGAAAGAGAAGTGTTCTCGCCACACGAATTCAACTATTGAAAGATTCAGCAACATTAAAAGTGATTGACCATATCTGTAAATAAATATCATATGTATCAAACAGAAATCACTACCATAAAATACAGCAATGTGTCACATATAACTAATAAATGTCACAAGAAACAGAAAATGGTCACAGAATACAGATAAAAGTCACACATTATAGAGTAATATCACATGCCACTAGTAAATATCACATATAACAGACAAATATCGCATATAAAAGCATAATGTCACATGTAACAGGTCAAATTCACAGAAAATGGCTAATATTTGATGTCTCTTATACCAGAAAATACAGAATTCGCCCAATTATTTGGACCATAACTGAGAGCTACTTAGTAAGCTCTTTGATCTATCATCCTAGTTTCATGCAAAACAGTTTTAAATTCTCTTTCCTTATATTTACATGCAGCAAACTCAAATAATTTTAAAATCTGTTGAGCAGTACTTGAGGCAAAATTCATATCTCTAAGTTTTAATTTTTAATTCTCAACAAGATAAAGTACACACATAAACGTTTGAATCGCCTTTCTTCTTATTCAATGATGAAGACACTGCCTATATTTATTTTCACATTCTTCATTTGGTAGCTTTAAATGATGATTGAAAAGGTAAATAACTTGTTAAATGATGAATAAATTCTAACTGTCATATGTAAGACATGAATATCACATGTAAGGTCTAGCTGTCACATTTAAGACCAAAATGTCACATGTGAGATCGAAGTGTCACATTTAAAGTCGAAAGATCACCTTTACAACCTAAATGTCGCATGTGACGTTTAAATATCACATAAAATACTTATACGTCATATACCATTATGAATACCGTGCGCAACTAAATATTTGGTCTTTTGCTGTCTCCTTAGCACTTCAAGCTTTAAAATAATTAACTTTAAAACTATATTGAGAGTGCAATTCCTTTCTAATATCAGTTGGGGGCGATATATGACGTATAAGCATATGACGTCAACATTGATTTGTTACATGTGACATTATACTTTTATATGCGATATTTATCTATTATATGTGATATTTACTAGTGGCATGTGATATTACTCTATAATGTGTGACTTTTATCTGTATTTTATGACCATTTTCTGTTCCTTGTGACATTTGTTAGTTATATGTGACACATTGCTGTATTTTGTGATAGTGAATTTCTGTTTGATACATATGATATTTATTTACAGATATGGTCAATCACTTTTAATGTTGCTGAATCTTTCAACAGTTGAATTCATGTGGCGAGAACACTTCTCTTTCCTATACCAAATTATGATAAGCCAGATATCGCGGATGAAACAGTTGCCATCCTTTCCCAAAGACGACGAAGAGACATGGAAGAAACAAGAATTACGTATTAAAGCAAGAACATAAAAATAAATAAAAAGTCTTCTATAAGAGTTGTTAGAATAATAAATGTATTCATAATATCATGAAGTTCCATTAACGAAATACTCTTTAATTCTGAATGCTACAAAAAATTTACACAAGATACCCACAACAAAAATAATTTATTGCATAAACTCTCTCAAATATTCCCCTTACTCAGGAATGCTACTAAGCATCGGCCGTCAGTTTCTCCGAACCATCACTATCCGATAGTGAAACCTAATCGGTCCAAATCTCCATCCGATAGCGAAACCCAATCGATGCCCATGACCTCCTTTCCTTCTAGGATCGCTTTGATGTATAAATATGCATGTACGCCACAATCGTACCTAAATAGAAAAGACGTGAAGTACTGACTATTTGACAACAAATTGAACGTGTAAAAGTCACAGGCATATATAGTATCTAGGTATCACAAGTAATGAATACAAGTCACACAGAACATACAAATATCACATAAGAGCACCATATGTCACCGACAATGAGTATATGTCACACAGAATGTATACATGTCACATAGCACTAATATATATCACTAACAAGGAGTATATGTCACAAAAATATATAAATGTCTCATGACAATAGAATATATCACCGAGAGAGAATGATTATGCATCATAGATAAGGAACAAGTATCACAGAAATTAAAAAATTATAGCTGCAGTATTAAACTGATACGCAACAACTGTTTTGTCAAAAATTTTCCAAACAAAATGACTAATGATCAATTCTCAGCCACATTCAGACTCTAAAACTCATCAAATGAAGTCACACATATTATCAAAACACTTGATATACCTATTACCATCTTCATCCAAAATCTAATGAAGCCCTAAATCTGAAACACCAAAAATCCAATTCCACAATAACACTCACTTACAATCATCAAATGATTCAAAACCTACATTTAGATGAACCTAATCCATACACAATCCACCAAAATAAGTATAAAAAAAGAGAACTTTAGAATCAGGAACACATAGATTCAAAACCCTAATTCCAAAATTTCTCAATTCAATAAAGAAATCAAAATCACCTGCTCATGGACGTTGCTCGGCGGAGCAACCTCGTTTCCCGCCACTCTGACGCCGGCGCCGCTGCCTCGTCCGCCGTGGAGCTTGCTGGAGAAGGGAAGGCGACGATGGATCTCCTCATCGTCGATCTCATGGGATATGGACACGCACTCAGTATTGTCCAGATCCATCTCTGCCCCCCAAAAAAAATCACAACTTTATTAGGACTGTTTTTTACCCATGAAGAAGAAGAAAGGAGATGGAAAAAAGTAGAGGAAAGAGAAGATAATAGCAAAAGGGCAAAAATGGAACAAAGAAAATGCTGATGAGGTGTAAAGTTGTATGAGGGGCTAAAAGAATTGTTTGGAGGGCTAAGAGAATGATTCTTTGGGTCAAATAGCTTTTTGTGGTTTGACTTTTGTTGGGGGTGGGGGATGCATAGCCTAATTTTTTTTTGGTCCTCCAAGCAAATTTCCCTTTTTCTTTTTATAACTTGAATACCAATCATATCAGAACTATCCATATGAGAGAAGTTAGTCCTCAGACATTAGGGACAGGGAACTCCCCAAACTAATACTCATTTGCCCTATAAATGGTACACAACTCCATGCTCGCATGTGGATAGTTTAGATAAAATTTGGACTCCATAAGTATATTGCATGCAAGCAATATCTCATCTTTATTTAAGTACTATATATTACTGCTAAAATTTATATTTTGAGTTTTTAAAGAGATTTATTCGTGTTTATTTAAGCAGTTGCAACTTGCATGAAGCAGGCTCACATATTTAATTATCTATATGCCACACTCCTAAATTTCACATGCAACTACAGCGCTTCATGTTCTTGAACAGAGGCATGTAACTCAATTTTAAGCTTTTAGATGTTCAATCATATTCTAAGAATGTAATCACATAAAGTTACATGTTTGTCTCGTGTGTGTGTGATATATATATATATATATATATATATATATATATATATATATATATATATATATATATATATATATATATATATATATATATATATGCACCGACACTAACATTGTCAGGATCAATTTCTTTGTTTAAAGAAATTCCTATGATATCCTACCTCCATTGTCGTTCCCTTTTGTTTCCTTCAGCATCTCTTTCTTCTCCTCTATCTCAAAAAAATATGCATGTGATGTGTTTGTTGTGGAGGTCTCATAGTCAAAGTCAGGTCTAATCCAGCTTTTGGCTTTACAATATATTTGTAGTTTGAAATAAGATTACCTATTTTATTATTTTTGATAATTTTTCTTCTGCTATCCATTACATAGAAAATTTCATCATTGCTTAATTTGAACTTGCCACTCATGTTATATACCATGTAGTTTCATTGTTGTAGATAGACCTCCCGATTTAAATCTTCTGTATTTACCTCATACAGTATCACTAATCTCACTCGGTCAGTATATGTCAAAATTTCATTAAGGGTAAAAGAGTCAGAGAAAACTAATTTGTATCTGTAATAATGAAAGTACAGAAATGATTAGTTCAAAACACCCATGCTATATTGGGGGGGTCTATGCACAATTAAAATAAAAAACCTTCTCAAATAATGAAATATCTCAAGGATAAATGCGTAGGCTTCTAAGAAACGGGAAAGTTCTGAGAAGCGGACAAAGATGAGAAAAAGGAACCGGCCACTTCAAGAAATAAGCTTGAAACATGTGGCATTCAAATATAAAAGACATTGTGAGGGACCTAAATTGAACCTTATCCTACCTGGTTTAGGCCCAATTAATATAGTCTTGACTCTTGACCCATATTTTCATGAAAAGCTTTGTCAAACCAAGAGAATGTTAAATAAATCATCGAATACTGCTAGAATTCATGGTCTGAGCTATCTTAGCATTGTCAACAAATTTAATATAGTCTTTCTCCTAGATCCTAGATCCTTTCGAATATAGTCTTGACTCTTGCTCTTGCTCTTGCTCCTAGATCCTTTCGAATCTTCTTCCCAACCGCCCCAACCAAAAAAAAAGACTACTTGGTTTTGGCTTTAAGAACCGAACCTTTCGCCAACAAAGGATTAAGAGGTTAGGATAATTATAACTA
Organism: Asparagus setaceus; assembly: GCA_012295165.1. NCBI lineage: Eukaryota > Viridiplantae > Streptophyta > Magnoliopsida > Asparagales > Asparagaceae > Asparagus > Asparagus setaceus. Next base: position 95,612,192 of record CM022702.1, on the reverse strand, counting down.
AAATATAATCTCTAGACTACTCATACACTATTAGACACAAAAGTATAGGGTCTTTTCATTGGGATTGCTATTAAAATTAATGAGTCATATGAATCTCATAATCTTTGGTTATGGTAGTGTAAGAGTAGTTTGGTAAGTGTAGTGATCTAGTTATCAGTACTCTTTAACATTAAATTAAGCAGGAAAAGGACTTGTTACCTAATTTGTTATATTGAAAGACTTATTCGAGACAAATACTTGTTACCTAGTTTGTAATTACATTTACAAGTGTTTGTTTATGCTTACCAACATTTTTCTTTTTTTAATAAAAAGGTCCAAGATGTTGACCCTAGGTCCCAAAGTCCCCAACCAAAATTGGCCTAATCCACAAAGACCAAAGTAAAGAGTTGGTCAACAAAACCTTAATCCTATAACATCATTACAAGTACTCGAAAAAAAACTTTTCACATCAGCTTTAGTTCAACATCCGCTTCAAGGTTTGGTGTGTGAATGGTGAGACTAATGTGGCTCTATTGCGGCATTGCCCATGTGCCCAAACTTCAAGACTCTAAAGATATACAAAATTTCAATAGTTTCAATCCAAACAATATTTGTCAATTGTTGCGTCAAAATAGGAGTAGAAAAAATGCTCTTCTTGCTTGTTTGGGATTTTAGTATTTTCTTGTGAGAAAAGAGCAACGGCTCTCAATTACTTTTTGATGCGAGCGAGCTTTCAATTGCCAAGTGTAGTAATGAGATCTATAGAGGCAGGGAGAGAGTACCTAGTTGCCTAGATTATCTGTCAGGGAATCTATAGAGTATGATGTTGGCGGGTCGCTTTTGTTCCGGTTGTGCTATCCAAACCCGAGTTTGGTAATATGTAGTATTGGTCCCTCGAATCTTTAGTAATTCTATATCTGTCTTTCTAATTTTCCTTGAATCTTAAGGGGTCCTGCAAATTGGTCCCTCTAGTAGTTTCTCAATTAGATGCAAAAACCATGGTTGAATTAACTCTTAACCAAACACCCTCAATCACCAAAATACTCCTATCAAAATTTTGGAAAAGCTCAGGAACTTGCTCTTAATTTTGAAAAAAGTTACATAATAGCATCACTAATAACACTATCAGATATCAATCATCACTCATTTTATTCAGTAACTTGCTCTTAATTAGATCACTACAAAAAAATTTCTTTTCATAGTTCTCGCAGTAACATATGTTGAATCAATATATCTTTAAAAGAAAACAAACCAAAGGATAGATCTTATATTTTCTAGTCTCCACCCTTTTCTTTGAAATGTCACCTATGAGATTTAATTCTATTATAGTGCCAAATGCGACAGGGGCATTCTCAGCCGTTGAGATATAAGTAGGGGACAATTGGTTATTTCATTTACCCATTATAGCTCAAAAACCTCTTGTGTCATGAGGTTCTGATGGAATCCGAGCTCGTCACACCTTTCAATAGCAAACCTTGCATATCTCTACGCACATCATTTGGCAACTCGATTCTTATGTGTTAAGACCTCAACACTAGAAGAGCCACACATGTACAGATTTCAGCCATTGTAACTCACTAATGACAGAAACTATGGGAGGTCGAAAGGAGATCTTGGCTGCTAAGACGAAGGGGAGAAGCTAGCACGGAGAAGGAGGCAATAATGTAGAGGAGGAGGTTTGCAGGGCATAAAGCTTGTGAACGTGGGGGATAGCGATCTGCAGAGAGGGAAAACTAGCATGTAGGATAGGAAAAATTATGATCGCAGATCTGTTTAAGCGGAGTGGAGTCCAGTGTTTTTAGTTAATTTAGTTTGTCAACAATTAGTTTAGTGGGGTCACCTAATAATTTTTGTGGGTCACTAATATTTATGAGGTTTTATTTGGGTAGGTTTGGTAATAGATATAGGGCTAGGGGTATTTTATTAGGTGGAGCAAAGTGGGGTCACTTGACTCCACTTCGATCTACAGGGATCCGCCTATAGGAATGATTGTTGGGAAAGCTTATAAATGGCTAAGGAGGGAGTTTTGATTGTTGAAGAACATGAATTTTCCCCCGTGTCAGTTAACTCGAGAGACCAATTTGTGAAAAAACCTTTTGGATTTGAGGAATGTATGAGCAATTACAAAATTTTGAGGGACTAGTGTGAAATTATTAAGATATGGGGTACTAATGCTAAATAGCCCAATAATCAAACACCAACCAAGCCTATGTTTCTCCTCCCCCAACATTTGCGTTACTTTAAACCATAAAGAAAAGTTTTAAAAGAAAAGAAAAAAGAAAAGAAAAAAGAAAGAGGAATACGGAGGAATACACTTTTATTTTTAAGCTAATGACTAAATAGCAATATTCTAGCAAAAGCAAGTTAGATCCCTAAATTTTATTATCAATAACTAATATTTTTACCTTAAATACTTCATATATATTACTAGGTACATGCATAAGATACATGAGTAAACAGTAGCGGTGTGTCCTTGATGACATCAGCTATGATCCGAATAATTTGATAACTTGAACTATAATTAGTTGGATATGTGTCAAGTCAATAATATATTGCCAAAAATATAGGGGCAAATCCCCACGTTACTCAAAACATACATAGTTGTAAAATTTATGTAATGTTATTTTATGCAATTTATTATCTTCATTTAACAAACATTTAAATTCGAGATAAACTAACTTTAAATTTATTATCTGCATTGAACAAACATTTAAATTTGAGATAAACTAACTTTCTACAATGTGTCCTTTTCCAAGAAAGCTATTTTACCACTGATTACATATTGAACTTGCTATTGAAATCCCAGAGAAATCAATAAATAAAACAGAAAAGTTGAATTCTGACTTTAGCAACCGATTAGTATTCAGTTTACCAAGTCTTAAGAATTATGAATTAAGTATTTAAATATCTAATAGATTCGTAAGATGCTCATTCAAACAATACACTTTGATTTAGTAATAAGCTTAAAAAAAAACAATTTCTAATTTCTAATGCGTCAATAATCTCGTACGGCTTAACTAGCACGCAACCATGGAGAATCTTATTGGGTAAATTCTCTAAACATCCAAACCCGATAAGAAACAGTCCAATCAGACAACAGTTTACCAAAAAAAATCCCCCCGCAACGGTCTTTTCCTCTCGGCCGTTATCGGATCCTTTTCCGTTTACCCGACAAAATCCTCAACCAAGCTCTTTTTCCCTTCACTCTTTCACTTCACCGAGCCAAAGGAAAAAAAAAAAAAGCTGTCCCCTTTTTTCCTCCCATCTTTCCCCTTTACTCTTTTCTCCATCCCCAAATCAAATGCCCCCAAAACCCTAGCTAGGGTTAGAGCTAGGGTTAGGGTTCCATTCCCCCCAAAATGGGAAACTGCTGCCGCTCTCCCGCCGCCGTCGCCCGCGAGGACGTCAAGCCCTACTCCCACCGCCCCTCCTCCGCCGCCGCGGCCGCCGGAGGCGCCGGCAAGCACCACAACGGCAGCGTCTCCAAGCGCCTCACTGTCCTCACCAACCTCGATCCGACCTCTAATGGCGTCGAGGACAAGTACCTCGTCGATAGCGAGCTCGGCCGTGGCGAGTTTGGGGTCACTTACCTCTGTATGGATCGCGATACTCGAGAGCTTCTTGCTTGTAAGTCGATCTCGAAGCGGAAGCTCAGGACTCAGGTGGACATTGAAGATGTGAGGAGAGAGGTGGCGATTATGAAGCACTTGCCGAAAAACCCCAGTATTGTGACCTTGAGGGAGGCTTGTGAGGATGAGAGCGCTGTTCATTTGGTGATGGAGCTTTGTGAGGGCGGAGAGCTCTTCGATCGGATTGTGGCGAGGGGGCATTATACGGAGAGAGCTGCGGCGGCGGTGACGAGGACGATTGTTGAGGTTGTGCAGCTGTGCCATAAGCATGGGGTGATTCATAGAGATTTGAAGCCGGAGAATTTTCTGTTTGCAAATAAGAAGGAGAATTCGCCTTTAAAGGCTATTGATTTTGGGTTGTCTATCTTCTTTAAGCCTGGTGAGTTTTTATTTATTTATTATTATTTCTTGTTTGATTGTTGGTAATTAGATGGTCTAATGAAGTGGGTCTGCATAAAGATTGGATTTTTATGTTATTACTGTGTTAAAGTTTTGTAGTTAGATGCCCAATTTGTGTAATTTGGGGGAGAAACTAGGTAACGTACATATAGTATGAGTTGAGAACTTATGTATTAGAGAATGACACTGAGATGGGAGAGAGATAACATGCCATTTGTAGCAATATTATTTTGTATTTTAAACTTGTTTCGCCACAATTATGTCGCAGATTTATAACTCCTAGAGTTTAGGTTGATGATTTGATGCTGCCGATTAATTTGTTACCGGATAAATACTAGTGTTCATTAAATGTTAGTAAATTGGAAGTTATTTTATTTTCAAAGAAAATAGCTTTCCATTTGTCAGTGAGGAAGCAGGAGAGTGATTTCCGGTTATTGTTTTTTTTAAGCATCTTGCTTTGCTCTTAATAAATGTTATTTTGGTCAATTTGAATTTGGTGAAATACTGGCTGCCTTATTATGCCTGGAAGCAGTCAAATCAAAGGAAGATGTCTCAGGCTTGGTCAAATATGCTAAATTGGCAGCAGAATGATACTTCCTTCTACTAAGACTTGGATAAGTACATCAATCTAAAAAAAGTAGATGGTCTTCTGTAGTTATTTCGGTGCAATTTCTCGGCATGACATTTTACTTCAAGTCCCTCTAACAATTTATCTGATTATTTATCTTAATTTTTAGATTTTTTTAAAGATATTGTTCCCTCAAATCTTCAATAATTCCATATCAGTTCCTCAAATCTTTGAAATTGCTCACTATTCCCTCCAATCCTATGGGTTCTTGCAAATTGGTCCCTCTGTTAGGTTTCAAGGTTTTCAAATAAAATTTTAAATCATGGTTTGGCTAACTTCTAGTCAACACCCTCAATTACCAAGTTACCCCTCTTTAGAGGATTATATAAATTTTATAGGGGATATGATTGTTGGGGAGCTCAGGAATGGGTTAGGGTGCTTTTCCGGCTATTGCAGAAGATGATCTCAGTGGAATTGGGTTGTTTTTAGCCACATATTTGGTGCAAACCCGTTAAGAAACGGGTTGGAAAATTTAACATAGGGGTAAAACGAGGACTTCCCCTTAAACCATTAGGTATGAGGGAAACTTACTGTGAGTTAACCAGAGGAACCGATTCGCAAGACCATGTGGGATTAGAAAGACTGGTAAGCAATTCCAAAGATTTGAGGGACTAATATGAAATTATTGAAGATTCGAGGGATAAATATCTACATAAAAACCTAATTTTTTTAGATTTCTTATTTGGAGTTCTCCAACTTCGGCGTGTTAGCGACCGTAGATGGCTCAACGCATGATCTCTCCGACCGAATCCCTTGAATCTGCTTGCAAAGTCACTCTTTCCTAAGCCAACTTTGTTGAATACAGGTTATAAAATTGTTTCGATTGGGTTGATGAAGCAGTTAGTTTGCATTAGAGATGCATACACGAAGTTCTCATAACTTGAGCTCTCATTTTCGGATTAAATATCTCCTAAGCCAACTAATATGAAATTATTGAAGATTCGAGGGATAAATATCTACAAAAAAACCTAATTTTTTTAAGATTTCTTATTTGGAGTTCTCCAACTTCGGCGTGTTAGCGACCGTAGTTGGCTCAACGCATGATCTCTCAGACCGAATCCCTTGAATCTGCTTGCAAACTCACTCTTTCCTAAGCCAACTTTGTAGAATATAGGTTATAAAATTGTTTTGATTGGGTTGGTGAAGCAGTTAGTTTGCATTAGAGATGCATACACAAAGTTCTCATAACTTGAGCTCTCATTTTCGGATTAATTTGGGTCTGTTGAATAAGATAAATGATGCAGATAATACATAAGATGGTCATTATGAAGTTGTCATAAAAATTCTTACTGTGGAATTTTCCCATGTTTGTGTAGACGTATATATACTATTTACTATCTAGGCTGTCATACGGTTAAAGTTGCATTCAGGTTGGCTTTATAGCAAAATCCAAATCTTAATCTGTATCAGAAATTTTAGTGAGGAACCTTACCATATTTCCTGATATTTAGCTTTGCAGTTATCTGGGTTGCTGGTTTCAGGATAAGTCCAACCAGGTTGCATAGTTACAGGGTTTTAGGATATTACAATCCCAAACCCTTGGTGAACAGAACTGCTATGTATGCCTCTTTCAGACACCATATGCAGCATAGTCAGTCCACGATCATGCATTAAAGTTTTCGCAATATTAATGTCGATTAGTCAAATCGATACATTATCATCATCATCTAAGTCCCTTCCATTATAATTGGGTCGGTGATGGGTGTTGCTTCAAGAAAGATTTGACAAAACATTTCGGCTGTTAAGGAACCAATTATCAGCCCTTAAAATTGGTGGCAAATATCTGGTATAGAAAATATAACAGAATTTTGGCTTTCTGTAAATCCTAGTCGACCAGATGCAGGTAGAAACTCAACATATTGGGCATGAACTTTAATTTTGTTCAACCAATGAGAGAGCACCGAAAACTCTTTTCTGACTTGGAAAGAAGATGATGGTAAAACTGCTTAGGCAATGGCTTTCAACTTTATGTTATATAATCTGAAATGAAAGCTTGTCATTGATATTTTCTTGTGCATGTCATTTTTGTGTTTATGTGCGGTCAACATATTGCAAAAGAGAATACTGTATGAAGGTCTCTTTATTATCATGAGGTTACCCTTTCCTTGTATATATTGGATATGAATCTTTGTTGTGTTTTGTTTTGCCAGGTGAAAAGTTTTCTGAAATTGTTGGAAGTCCATACTACATGGCCCCAGAGGTACTCAAACGTAGTTATGGACCAGAAATAGATATATGGAGTGCGGGAGTCATTCTCTATATTCTTTTGTGTGGAGTTCCCCCATTTTGGGCAGGTAAAATTATTAACTTGCCTATCTAACATTATTGCTTTATCCTCATTTTTTCAAAATAAGTATTATTTTGCTGCACTAATCTATTTTAAAGTTTCTGTACCCAAAGTAACTAATACGCTGAACTATATTATATCTCTAAATTACAGAATCTGAACAGGGTGTTGCACAAGCTATTCTTCGAGGAATTATTGATTTTAAACGTGAACCATGGCCGAGTGTTTCTGAAAGTGCCAAGAATTTGGTTCGGCAGATGCTGGAGCCTGATCCAAAACTTAGACCAACTGCAAAACAAGTTCTGGGTACTTCTTCAACTGGTTTTGTATATATTAAAGCTATCTACTATTTTCGTGCCGATCTTTTGATTCTGAATATGCAACAGTTATATTTACTTTGTTACTGGTTAGTGCTAATAGTTGCTTTTCCAAGTGCTTACTTCTTTGAACGATTTTTTTTCCTCTCTTAAAGAGTATTGAACCTTGTCTTTGGCTCTCTTCTTTTGATCATTCCAATTTTAGGAGAACCCGGTGGTATTGCTCTCCTGTTCCCTAGGATCTAAACATTGTAATAGATATTGTATGTTTCTTTACCTGTTAATTGCCATCTCGAGTTCCATGGAAGGACCTTTTCTTTTTTCTGATAGTGTCTTAGACTCTTAGCATTACAAGTTTATTGAAAATTGTCATTAACTTGAAGACATTTGGAAATCGATATTCGAAGTTCAGTGGTGGATCACCAAAAGTTAATAAATCTATCTCCAAACGGAGAGGGAGGGAGGCTATTCAAACATTCTAAATAATTTTGTTGAGAGAAATATTTGAAGTAAGGTTTTGAGGGGAGCATTTGAACATTCAAAATAGCTTGTCGAGAGAGCATTTGAAGTAAGGATTGAAGTAAAAGTCGATTTTGATGTATTAGCCATATATTCATAAGCATACCAATTTTTTCTGACTAATACTGCTCATATTTGCTAATACCCTCTTATATCTATCGATATTGGTTGATTTATTTCATGTATCAATAATTCCGATGGGATTGCTAAAACTTTGAAACTCCTGCTACCAAACCAGTAAAGCTGGATAAAAACCGTGAATAAAGCCGAGAGTCAATCCTTCATTTGATTCCAATTTAGAGCATAGAAAGGTATGTTTGCGTTAAAAATTATCAGCACCATGAATGATTCTATTTTAAATTATGAAGACTTCATATTTCAGTTCGCGGCTGTCTGGTTTCATTAAAAGATGAATCACACACCATGCCACTTTTTTGGCATGTCTTTTCGATTGGCCTGTTAATAACAAGAAGCATAGTAGATTTCTTCACGCTAGGATTCATTACTGCTGATATTCATAATTGATTAGCGAAGTTCCCATCTTTGACCTAGCACTATATATATATATATATATATATATATATATATATATATATATATATATATATATATATATATATATATATATATGAGAAAATGGAGAAACTTGGTACAAAGTTTCTCCATTGGCCTTGGTAGTGATGTGGAGTACCATGGGCCTTTGGATCTTGCATTGAGATTAGATATAGATTGATTGGCTATTTATGCAAAAAAAACCCCTCTTTTTAAAAGTGAGGTAGCTGGCTATGAATCTCTCTCCTCTCTCTCCCAGTCAATCACAATCTCTCTCTCCCCCTTCCCCTTCTCAATCTCTGTCCACTTCTAATCTCCCTAACCAACCTCGCTGTCATCGCCTCGACCACGAACCAGCTGCTACCGCGTCGCCGCGACCACGACCTTGCCGCTACCCCTCGTCCGCGATCGCGACTACGAACCCGACCACGACCCAGCCGCTACCGCGCCGCCGCTATCTCGCCACCGCGACCACGACCCTGCCGCTACCCCTCGTCTCCTCCACCTCCCCCTTGAGCTCCATTCCCAGCTCCTCCTCCAAGTCATCCGACGCTGATATCAACAAAAGCTCACACCCTTCATAGTTCAGGAAATCGGACGGGTCCGCCGCCGAGAACCGTCGCCCGCCCATTTGGCTCTCTATCCTCGCGGGGAACAATGCCTTGCGCTTTATCTTCAGGCCCCGGAACTGGCTGGAGGAGGCGCCCTATTCGGGGTTCTTGATTTGGATGATGAATCGTGGTCAGGTTCGTGGTCGCGGCGGCGACGACGAGGTTGGTCAGGGAGATTAGAAGTGGTCGGAGATTGAGAAGGGGAAGGGGGAGAGAGAGAGGAGAGAGAGATTCATAGCCAGCTACCTCACTTTTAAAAAGAGGAATTTTTTTTGCATAAATAGCCAATCAATCTATATCTACTCTCAAGGCAAGATCCAAAGGCTCATGGTACTCCACATCACTATCAAGGTCAATGGAAAAACTTGGTACCAAGTTTCTCCATTTTCCTATATATATATATATATATATATATATATATATATATATATATATATATATATATATATATATATATATATATATATATATATATATAGCTCTATGAACTTAAGTTCATAATATGATAATCAATCTTTCTAACCACTCATCTTGCTTTGGGATCCGTGAAAGATATAAAGCCCACTTTGAGATTTGTGCATCACAAATCTCAAGACAAGATGAGTGGATAAAAAAGTTGGTGCACCACTATTCATTATGAACTTAAGTTCATAGGAGCCTTGCTCTCTCTCTATATATATATATATAGAAGCGATATTGTGAGATGGTAAGATGATTTGCTTAATGTGAGATGGCCATTCCACACCGTTAGATTCAAATTAATTGGTAGATTTAAACTAATAGGTTAATTAATTAAAGATATGTGGTTCCCATATTTATTTGATTTCTCTGCCAAATTTTCGCTAACCCTAATCCGAACTCGAACCGCAACCCGAACCCGAACCTGAACCCACTAACCCTAACCCTAGCCCTAACTCGAACCCGAACCTAACCCGAACTCTAATCCAAACCCGAACCCTAATCCCCAACCCGAACCCCAAGGGCGGATCTACCTTGCCCGAAGTGGTGTCACGTGACACCACTTTGGGCAAGGAGTATAAGGACCCAACTCAATTTAACACCCACCAATCCTAAAACCTGTTCTAGGTCACCCCACTAGATAAAATCAAAGCATCCTCCTACTTCCCACCGGACCCCACCAACCAAAATAATACCCTGATAGTAACTCAATTTTAGAAAGAGTTCTTTTTTAAAATATTAGTCCCTTAAATCTTTCTTATATTAAAATTAGCTCCTCAAATCATTGAAATTGCTATTAGGTCCCTCAAAATCTTATGTTATTCTGATATTAGTCCCGCAAATTATTGAAAATGCTATTTGACCCCTCAATGCTTAAGTTATTTTGAAATTTATCTCTCCAATCAAGAGTAGAAGTAACAATTAGAGGAAGTAATTTGAGACAACTTGGAATTTTGGAACCTAATAGTAATTTTATAATGATTTCGGAAACTAATTTCCCTCTAATTGCTATTTTCACATTTGAATTGAGGGTATAATTTCAAAATAACTTAAGAATTGGGTGGCATGAAGCAATTTCAATGATTTGAGGGACTATTTTCAAAAGAACCTAAGAATTAGAGGATCTAATAGCAATTTTAATGATTTGAGAGAGTAATTTCTAAATATGAAAGATTTAGGGACTACTATTGGAAAAAAAATTTAGGGACTACTATTGAAAAAAAAACTCTTTAAGAATTGAGAACCCGCTAGCAAATTTCCCCCTCCTCGTGGTTCTACAAGCGCTAGTGCCTCGCCCTCCGCCCTAGCACCTCCTCCGCCGCATCTTTTCTCCCTCCTCATTAGTCGTCAAGATCCCCATTCATCGCTCTTAATTGAGTCCTTAGTGAGTTTTTGATGTTTTTCTATGTATAGAATTTAGGTTTTTTTTGGGGTTTGGAATTGAGATTGTTAGAATTTTAGTGTAGGTTTAATTTGCTTCCAACCATTAATTATATATTATATGATGACACCACTTTTCAAAAATTCTGGATCCGCCACTACCGAACCCACTAACCCTAACCCGAACCCTAACCCTAACCCGAACCCAAATAAGAAAGAGAGGAGGCGGAAGGGAGGATATGGGGAATCTTAGAGAAGATTTGACATAGAAATCAGATAAATGTGGGGGCCACATATCTTTAATTAATTAACCTATTGGTTTAAATTTAACCATTAATTTAAATCTAACGGTGTAGAATGTCCATCTCACGTTAAACAAACCATCTCACCATCTCATCCTATAGCTTCTATACACACACACACAGAGGAGTATGCTAAAAAATTATGCTTATTTAATTCTGCATCTAAAAAATGGTTCTTATGCTTTTATCTATGTTACGTAAGAAATTCATTTAGTTTTCTATGGGTCGTACGGGACTGTGCAATCAAGTCAAAATCAGGACTGTTTTATCAGGTGATATGACTTCCAGATAAGCAACTTATGATGATGCACCTATGTTACCTGGGTAATTCTATTTGGAAGATGTACCTGTACCCGTACCCGTACCCAAACGTGTTGGACACTTCTTGAATATACACACACGATTTGTTCAAGTGTATACTCAATATTATACTATTGTTTTAATTGAAAACACTCCTCATACACTTCTTGGATGTATATTCTACACTCCACATCTATTTCTCATATATTGATCTCATGTAAATGAAAAAACAATAATGATCTTATGTAAATTATTAATTTTAATACATATAACTATACATAAACTACATATTTATAGCCGTGTCCCCGTACCCTACCTTTTACAAATTTACTGTGTCCCGTACCCGTACCCATACCCATGTAGCTTAGCGATGCACCAAGTACTTATTTATTTGAGAATGAGGCATTCCATTTTGGATTCTTATTTCAAAACAAATAAGAAATCATGTTTATCAGATTTCCAAGTGGCTTAATTAGCATGTTGTAAAATGATGTATAGAGGGAATACATTTAGGATATTGTGCTAACAATTGAGGTCACAGGTTAAAGGCCTCCTCAAAAGCTTAAAAGAAATAGTCAATCTATTGATTAGAATGTTCCTTGAGGTGGGCAGGCAAGGAGATTACTTAGCGCATTGACTAATTCAATTTGGACTAGCCTAGTGGCACAATAAAAAGTAGATTTACCGGAGAAAATAAATTGAGCAGAGAAATTGACCTTTTGAAAAGGTCTTTTGTATAAATTTTGCATTGTCATCTATTAGATGCAATTCTTGATTCTCCTTTTCTGAATCTTGCTTGACACGAGGAGTTTTAGAATTATTAATTTCAATTCTTAGCTTCTCAGTAGTAAACTTTTTTGCGGCATATTACCTATTAGATCTCTTGTAAGCTACTATTGATATTGCTTTTATGAGTTTCAGATCATTCCAAAATATAAGTGCTTATTCACCATGGCATACTTTTTACTTTTTCTAAATGACCATATTTTCTGATAAGCTTCAATTTTGCATGCCAGAGCATCCTTGGCTTCAAAATGCTAAAAAGGCTCCGAATGTTCCCCTTGGAGATGTTGTTAAGTCAAGGCTTAAGCAGTTTTCAGTGATGAATAGGTTCAAAAGGAGAGCTCTTAGGGTTGGTTAACACTTAAATCTTTGGGTCCTTGTATATTTCCGCACTTGAAACTGTTTTATTAACTGGTTAGTGGTTTTGCTAATAGGTGATTGCTGATCACTTATCTGTTGAGGAAGTTGAAGGCATAAAAGAAATGTTCAAGAAGATTGACACGGATAATGATGGCATTGTATCCTGCGATGAACTTAAAACTGGACTTGCAAAGCATGGTTCGCAGCTTGCGGAGTCTGAAGTGCAGATGCTCATCGAAGCTGTAAGTATCTGTCTATACATATATTGCTTGAGTATCTTGAATCCGCATCTTAATAGTGGCTTAAATCCATGATTTTTTTCAATGGTAATATGACACTTTTCCTATGCCTTACACTACTCAGATCCATTCTGGATATCTTTCCGAGACTTTTTATTTATTCAAATACAATGATATCATATTTTCCTTTTTCTATAACATGAGAAGTATTCTAATCATATTACACAGGGGTTCCAAATATCTTATTGTGCTTGAGTGATTACAAAATGGTAAAACCGAGTGCACTGGTAACACCATTTTTCACAGGTAGTAAAGTTTTGGCAATGCTTGAATGTGGTGCAGTCTTCTCAATTATTATTACTTTTTGCACTCAAAGGGAAAGATTCATAAGATATTACATGTCTGGTAACTATTATTCTCAAGTGTTATGTTCTTTTCACCTTGCAATCTCGTCTCCAGAATATATTGACCCTGTGACCAAATCATGGAATCTTCATTAGAGATAGCATCTAGGCATGGTCACAAACTTAGATGACCTGGGTTTTAGTATCCTTCACCGCTTACCCTTTAACTATGTCTAAGAAAAATATCTTTTTTTGCAGTCATTCCAATAAGCAATACAAACAAATAGCCTTATAAATGAACAGCCACCTCAAGTACCTGACAATACTACTTCAAAAGCCTTTCAACCTATTCTCGATAGTTTTTTTTTATTACCAAATATCAAGCTTTATAATCGTTTCAGCTTACTATCCTTTGGCAATGAATTTGAGATTGTGGACCAAGCTCTGTCCAAGAGAGTTTTCCATAGTACCGACTTCATACTAATGTGGAGTATTCCTCATTGTGTTTGTGTGATGAGAAACATTAACTCCCTTGCTTTGAACTCCTTGATAAAAAACAAGTTCAAGTAGCCGGTTTGCTTCTCAAAAGAAAGCCATTCATTGCTTGAAAGTAGCAAGCTTGAAAATAGCAAGCACCTTATCTCTTTCTCACGATCGGTGTTTCCTCGAAGAATTATCAACGATCAAAATGTACTGATCACAACTCTTGGATGTAATACAAGAAGGCCTCCTGAGATCTTTGTACATTTTCTTAAATGCCTCGTTGAATTTGAACCTACATTGCTTCCTATTGGGAGTGAAAATACGTTTCAAAATTATTAAGCGTTATCTTAAAATTTTCTCCTTTGGTTCTAACATATCAACACTGTTGTTCCATAAGCAAAAGTTTATTCTTTTAGGTGCAGAAGATGTGAATCTGACATAATAAATTTCTCTTCAAAATTAAAAAAAAAAAAAAAAACAGGTGGATACCAATGGAAAAGGAACACTAGATTATGGAGAATTTGTTGCCGTGTCTCTGCATTTGCAAAGGATGGCAAATGATGAGCATCTTCGAAAGGCCTTCTCATACTTTGACAAAGATGGGAATGGCTACATCGAGGCAGAGGAGCTTCAGGAGGCATTGGCAGAAGATGGGGCTGCTGATAGCAAAGATGTGGCAAATGATATCCTACAAGAAGTCGACATGGATAAGGTAAATGGGACAGAAAATCCTATAGAGTGCCTTCTATAGAAAATCATATAGGGAGATAGGTAGGGCATGAAAACATGTGGCCTAGCACGAAATTTGATGCATACATCACTATTAACTATCACTACCAACAGACAGTTTGAGTGCACTAATAGCTGGTGTTGATATGTGGATCAAGATTCGTGCTAGACTAGATTCCTTTAGCCCTGGCCTCCCTATATGTTCTTTAGATAGAAATCTCCAGGAAAATGCTCCTCTCCGATCTCCTCAGAATAACAAACTTTCTTCATTTTAATTTCTAACATGTCATGCTCTTTGATCCTTTGCAACTGCAGGATGGAAAAATTAGCTACGAAGAATTTGTAGCGATGATGAAAACCGGTACAGATTGGAGAAAGGCTTCTCGGCATTATTCAAGAGGGAGATTTAATAGTCTAAGCATAAGACTGATGAAAGATGGCTCTCTAAACAAGGGCAGTGAGTGATGCTTGGCTCATGACATTTGAGTTTTTGTTTTTTCGCAAGCATTTGACTCGATGAGCTCCCCCGTTGGTTTATGTTGTAATTAGTCGATCCTTCTGCCAGGAAGAGTGAAATGCTTTCACATTGTATCTTCTGTTGTATGATTATGGCATTTGGGTTTTCCATGTAATCTTTATGATCTTCATAGTTTGAGTGTTGCACGGTACTCTTCATAGTTTGAGTGTTGCACGGTACTGATGCACGTTTGTTTGATTAACTCATGGGGTTATGGGTTTTTAATGTACTAAATTGTGGAACTAGAGCCGGAATTGTAAGGGAAAGGGAAATTTATGTTTATATTCTCATTTGATTGCTAGAAAATAGAACATCTGTGGCTGTGAAAGTATTGACAATGATGCCGTAATTGTACGCCTTCTTCAATTTCGTGGAATGCCTCTCTCTCTTGAGTTGCTTCAAGATGTCTAAAAGAGAAATTTGATCCCACCTTATACATTATAAAGGCGCCGTTGATGAATCTCATCCAACTGATTCGGACGCCAGGTGTAATTATTGCTGAAGATGCTTCCATCAACATTATACTTTCGTCAAATTATAGTATTATCGCAACAATTAGCTATCTTTCCATCAAATTCTCTCTTTTTTCTTTATTTAGTTAAAAAACAAAAAAAATTTAGCACCTGCCCTTTTCAATTTAGCATTATCTAGTGGTATTCAAGTAGCCTTTGTATTCATTAGATGTTGTTGAGTATCTCCGTGGTTGAAATCTCTCCACAAGCTTAATATATGCCGATACAGACAACATATATAATAGTAAAGGATCAATCATTATTTCGGCGCCGCCTGATTCCATGAAAAATTTCTAGTATCTTGTAAGAATCTTATCCTATGATTCGACGGCTATGGGATATTTGGCGTCCGAAACTACAAAACAAATGGAGTCTAATTGATTGAAAAGCAATTGTACCATGCAAGCAGTAAATTACAAGAGAGCAACAAGTGGGGAAGCTCATGTTAGGATTTCTCATGTGAGTATATAGTCTCACATTGTTGAGGAAAAGGAAGGGTGGGATTTAAATAACAAAGTTCGTAGGCTCTATTTAAGGCTTATTAACTTTCTGATTTTCAATAAGTAAGTAATATCAGTGCAAACAGTTAATAAATCGCTATGAATAAAATAATGTTTCGGTCAAACAGTATAGGAATATATGTGACTATCAACTTTACATGTAACTTTCTTCTTCCTTGTTACATGATTTCTAGCGACCCTCTATATGATCCTTTTTGTGACGAGATGAGATAGTTTTTCTTGTTAATTAAGATGACAGAGTTTTGGATTACAAAAGTGTGATGTAGTTTCCATCATTTGTTTTATGAACTGAAGAGGTGATAAGCATTACCTTGATCATGAGTCTGGTTTTTAATTCGTTATGGTTTAACTATTGTGCTCTGACTTTTGTCCATAAAAGACATAAACTAGGCTAATATATTTTGGCCCAATTTAATTGATCGATCATTTTGAGTCATAACTCCAACGGACTCAATATTAACAAACGGTATTGAAATTAGTTGTACCATACTTTCTTACGTTTTTTAGAAAGAGAGCCGAGTTTCATTGATGCAGTAATATCATATATTTCTTCCACAATTATGACAAACATATATATATATATATATATATATATATATATATATATATATATATATATATATATATATATATATATATATATATATATATATATATATATATATATATATATATATATATATATATATATATATATATATATATATATATATATATATATATATATCCAATAAATTGTAAGAGGGATTCTATCCTTGACATTTTTAAAAGACGGTGGAAGTATCCACCTTAAATAAAATGAAAATAAATAACATATCTCTTTTACACGTAATATTAAAAATAATCTATAGTATATTGTTATTATTTCATATATGATATGTCAAAGGTCGAAGCTTTGTGCTCCATCCTTTCGTCTAAAAAAATGATATTTTGAGTCAATGAAAGAGGAGTTAACTTCGTCATGTGCAATGCATATAAGAATTGTTTTTAAAATTAATGCTGAATGTGGAGCAAATACATACTGTCATGTGGCATGTGGCAGCAACTTGTACATCTCTTTTATAAAATATGGTTCAATGTTATACCAATAACCGTAGAGGAATTTTTCTCTTAAATAAAGGGTTGAAACTTCTACCAGATTCCTTCAATGTATGGATAAGAATACAATTTATACTATACCCATTCATTTAACGATACTAATTTCCTCATATACATCACCTAATTAATACATAATTTCAGATGCAATTTATAATTTCGTAGTAGAGGGGTGGTCATATCTATTAATAAATCTCAAAAACTTTTAGTAGGACTAAAGGCTTCTTGATCTCAAAAACTTTATATAAATATCAAGGGTAGGACAAAAGAACTTAGATTTAGTTAAGAGAATATTTTACCTTCTCTAACATTTTACATCTACCGTTCACATTTGAATGAGTTTGAAGCATGCGAGACATATTCTATATTAGATTGTAGAAATTGGACCCTCTCACCTACTTACAAATTAATTAGTGAAGCAGAATCCAAGCTTGATTTAGGTATTAGGTTAATTATCATTGAAAGCTTAAAAAATTAAAATTAAAAATATATAATTATATCCCCTCGAAAGAAAACGTGAGGAGAGACAATTTCCATCATATTAATTTATGGGACTTTTGTGTTATCTTATTGAATACTACATTATTTATGTAGGTAAAAGTGACACATTGTAAGAATCCAATTTAGGTGACTTTAAAATAATACCGAGATAATAGTATTTTTTTAAAAATTTTTTTGGATAGAGTTATAATTTAAAGCATCTAATGACATTTAATTTCTTTAATCTTGTTTGATTCTTTGCTCCCGTCACAATCTCAGACCACAACGGCAGAGGCTTGATGTCAACTAAATACATTTGGAAAATAAATTAATCTCATTTTTAAACGAGTAATTAAAGATAAACTACTCTCATCTTTCGTTCAGTGAATAGGATCCTGTTTAATTCTAATGGAAGAGATCAGCAGGGTTACCAATAGCCAGAGAACAACAAACCCATGTTAATTAAGCTCGAATTGTGTAAGGTTTGATGCTATCCAACATTTCTTATGATCGGGAGAAAGTATCCACTGGTGACGGTCTATGACATTAAATGTACTTGGGTCTGTGCACGAATCTAGAAATTCAATGATTCAGAGTTAATATTCATTTGATGCATATTTAATGTCATGGATCCGGATCCAGGTGCACTTAATATATAGATATGCAATTAATTCGTTTTGCTAAACTCTCTAAGACTAGAGGGTTGTTCAATGCTCGTGATAAAATGAATTAATTGCATATCTATCCTTCTTGGTGGTTAGTGACAGTGATGTGCTTACTATCCACAAACTTCTTTGTTACTGTTTAGGCTTTTCGATGTCCAAATAGAGTTATCACTCTATGATCTAAATACATTTCAAACAAGAGTCTCTCTACAACAGACTTAATTGAAGTATCATGAGATATCTTGCAGCACCCTGGCGTCACATAAAATTCAACAAAACGGGTATAAATAACGGGCAAATAACCCTATTTTGAAATCATGGAGTCAGAGTGCTAACAAAAACTTTAGGGATAATAAATCACCAATCCCCTGTATATAGATTAGGCGTATATCTGCAATTAATCCTAATAAAAATCCCCATCTGCAAGCTCACAAGACTAGTTGCTTACTTGCTTATTGCTCCATCCATCAACCTTTACCCTTATGGTAGTCAGCTTTGTTAACGCTAATCAGATGACTTTAATGAATATTAAAGGCCAAAATCAAAATGCAGTGAGAGAGAAAGTTCAACCTTCAAAAAGATTACTCATGTGCGCCTTTCAAATAAACCATGTGATCAAATGCACGAAATAATTCTGAAGTCCACCAAGAAATTTTCAAGTCTATGAGCACGAGACCATTTAAGTTTTGCGTACGTCTCTTCCCACACCCTACTTCAATGTCAGATCAAAGCTGTCAATTTGGATCCAAAGCCGATAAGTACGTTAATCCATAAAATTATAAATGTTCGTCGTAACTTAATTTGAAGTTTTGATGAAGTGAAAAAGACTTCTAACTTAGATTCAAGTAATATCGACTATATATTTAAAACAAATTTGAAATATACAAACATATACAATGACTTAATTAGTATGCGGGTTTGATTTCATATTGTTAAATTTTGTCCGTCTAACCATTACATCAAAATTCTGAAGTTATGATGATGATCGAAGATTATATTTTTATAATCTAACACTGTCCCTGCAGGTTGAACGCCCTTTTAATAGGCCGAAACCTGGACGCACGCAAAGGCTGTCAATTTTTTAAAAAACCGCTTTAAATTCATGGCTGGTGGGATTTGAACTTAGGTTGCTCTGATACTATCTTAAAGTAAGTGAGTTTTTAAAATCAAGAGAAAATCTGATAACACAGTTGATCGCTACAGAGCTTGCCTCATTGCAAAAGGCTTCAATCAATAAGAGGTCGTTGATTTCCATGAAAACCTTTAGCCCGGTCATTAAACCTGCTACCATCCGCACCCTCCTCTCTCTTGCCATATCTAGAGGGTGGCAACTTTGGCAAATCGATGTCAAGAATGCATTCCTGCATGATCATCTGGATGAAGTTATCTTCATGAAATAACCTCCAAGTTTTGTTGATCCTCTCCATTCCATCTCCGTGTGTCGTCTTTGGCGCTCTCTGTATGGTCTTAAAAGGCACCCCGAGCGTGGTTCACACGTTTGAGCACTTACCTTCAATGACTCGGCTTCGTTGGGTCTCGAGCTAACCGTTCTCTCTTCATCCTGCGTACGGCTACCTATCATATATTTATGCTCGTCTATGTTGATGATATTATCCTTACTGAAAGTTCTCGCACTCCAATCTCCAAGCTTGTAATGGTTAGAGGGACGAAATTTAACACATATGATATTCTTTTCCTTAGAGCTAGCTTCAATTTTCATTCTCCAAAAACTTTTTAGAATTCAGGAATATATAATTGATATTTATGTCTAGTTTCATTAGTGTTTAATTTTAAATTTAAAAGAGTGTAAGGTTTGTAAGGTTAAAAAAAAGAGTTTGTAAAGTTTGTGAAGCTAGTGTTGGAGAGTAATCGAGCCAAATCTAGAGTCGATAGGCTTTCAACAGAAGCTAAGAACTAATTTTAACCCGGAAGTTATAGCTAGTAGTATTGATCTAAACTCTTAATTTAAACCCATCACTTTTTGTTGTCCTATCAAATGTGAGACTATACTCACGTATTAATAATCTCAACAGCTAGAATATGAATTTTAGAAGATTAGATGCAATATTTTATCTCCAATTAGTGTTACTGACATTAGAAGGATAAAATATTAGATACAGAGATATTAGATTACAGAGATATAGAGTTGATGTAAGGACATGAAAAATTGAAATTCTTTTATTCGTGTTTCATTGTCCTGTGTTTTATAAAGAAGGAACAAAATGCATGACATGCTTATAATAGGAAAAAGGGATCGAAAGTGGCACTGACATTAATTTTGGCATAATTATTTCACTCTTCTTTGAATAATAATAATCTAATCATTTTGAACGCACTCACTATATTTAGAGGGGACACTCTTAATTATGAATTTGGATCCTCTCCACTAGAGAAAAGTAGTGGAGAGGAGAGATCATTACTTTTAATCCCAACTATTGATTATCTAATGGATAATAATGATACATTTTAAGTCTAACTCACCGTACCCTCGTGTATTGCACTCATTTTTATTCTGCATTCAAATGAAAAATCGTAATCATCCACTAGATAATTAACGGTTATGATTAAATAGTCGTCCCTCCACTATATTTTTAGTGGCGAAGAGGACCCGAATCCATTCTAACCTAATCCTTGTAAAGGCCTATGTCATAATAGTAGAGAGGAGGTTCTTTATCATCAAAAATTTCAAAACTTTAATAGAACGTTACTATTAGTGATTAACCTACTCTACTTTAGATTAGCAAATTGTGTTTAGTTTGTTGAAGAATAAAGTTATTAGAATATTCAAACTTGTATGAACAACCCATGTGGGTTATGATTATTCTTATATATGGAAATAATCTCATGTGTTCGTTACACGTCTACATTAATAAATGTAAAATGAGAATATTTAATATAAAAGTTTATTCACCAAAACATTAGAGATATATTGATCTGTTATAATTTGCTTAGTATAAGTCACATGCCTTCATCCTTAATTTGGTCATAAATGGTCCCTCATTAAAACAGACTTAAAAGAAAAATATTTTACATTCTGCTTTTTATTGTTTGACAACTTCATATACAAGGAACATATCACATGCATGTAATAGGAAAAATGACGTCCAATAACTCATTGAAGCTTCAATCATACATTACACTTTTTTTTTTTTAATCGTGAACTAACAGTAATCTGCTTAAAATATAACGTTTCTCTATTACAACTCACAAGCAAACACTTCGGATATAATATTGAACTTAAGACCCAAACATTAAATTTAAAGGGAATCAAGGCTAGCAAATTGTTCTTAGAAAAATCAAAACAAAATTTCTATTAAAAAAAATCAAAATAAAAACAAGTACAAAATGGTGATCACGGGGGCCACAAAGAGGTTGCTGGACAACTCTGTCTTATATCAGCTAAAACATGACTATGTCTTTACAAATTACAAGACAATTTTAGAGATTTACAACATTTGAAAATTTCTTTGAGGCTTAGCATCACTATTTATTTTGACTAGTTTTATCTTCCGGAGAAACGCTTTGATAACTCTCTATATATTACTTTTTCATGTCTCTTGTTTAGTTTGTTTTTCCCTTTTTCCTTCTTCTGTGCTATTTCTTTGCTTTGATATATTTTTGTTTTTTTCAGATATGTTTCGTTAAATTCTTATTAATGAATCAATGAGGCGTTACAAGTGTCCCGTTGTCTTTTCTTAAATACTAAAAAAAACTATACCATCACCCAATTGCAAACAGACCTTCAGAATGATTTTTTTAATATTATTTTTTTACCCTCAAGAGGTGTATCCACAACAATAGAATTACTAATAGGTCTATTGGCAGTTAACCCGAGATAATAAATAAGTATGAAATTGTCCTCATGAAAAAGTCAATTTGAAAGATAAATTAAGGGCCCCCTCTCTATTACTTACCCCATTTGCAGCACGTTTCCCTCTTACGTCCTTTTCCTTGCGCACTTCGCTCCACCTCCCTCTCCCTCCCTCCTCCCACAATCAAATTCACTAACTATATATTTTGCTCCCTCCCTCCCTCCCTCCTGAACAAAAATCTCCTCTTATGCTGTGCTAACCTTCATATGTTAAACTAACATGCATCATTTTTTGAGATATTTGAACTATCTAGCTTAATTTTGTCACATATCTCAACATATGGATTGCCTTCAAGGTTGGCCCGAGCCAATTGTCCGAGTCCAATCCTTATCCGAAACCAACTCAACCGTTATCCCTCCGACGTACATCAAACCCCCCTCCCAACGCCCATCATCATCTCCGGCCGTCGACCTCAGCATTCCGGTAGTCGATTTCAGCTGCTCCGACACGGTCACCGCCGTCTCCGACGCCTGCAGGGGCTGGGGATTCTTCCAGGTCATCAACCACGGCGTCGATCCATGTCTTATGAAGAGAGCTAGAGAAGATTGGAGACAATTCTTTCATCTCCCGATGGAAGAGAAGCAAACATACGCGAATACGCCGAAAACATACGAAGGATACGGTAGCCGACTTGGTATCGAAAAGGGAGCTATACTCGATTGGGGTGACTACTATTATCTCCACCTCCTCCCTTTGTGTCTCAAAAGTCACCAAAAGTGGCCCTCACTACCTCAATCTCTAAGGTACACAATTCTTCTGTCCTTTTTTTGCTCCACACGAGATTTCTGTAATTTAATAATACATATATTTCAGCAGAGCGACAGTTGAAGAGTACGGACAGGAATTAATAAAATTTTGCGAGCGGGTAATGAAAGTACTATCATTGGGATTGGGGTTGGACGAGGGGCATTTGCAAAAAACGTTCGGAGGTGAAGACTGTGGGGTTTGTATGAGGGTAAATTTCTACCCAAAGTGTCCACAGCCTGAGCTCACCCTCGGCCTCTCGTCGCATTCGGATCCTGGCGGGATCACCGTGCTCCTCCCCGACGATCGGGTCAAGGGGCTTCAGGTTCGACGAGGCGACGCTTGGGTCACGGTCAAGCATGTTGCCGACGCATTTATCGTCAACATCGGGGATCAGATTCAGGTGAGCTTGGCTCTTGAAGTTTTTTGATAGTTGGATAAGTTGTGCTCGTTTTTGTCTCTGTTTTTGTTTCTGTTCATAGTTTAGTTTTTTTTTTTTTTTTTCCTTTCTTGGAATATAGATTGAGTCTCTGTCTTGGATTTTGTCTTTTGGCTGACAACCTTGTCACTTGTTGGTTAAACTCTAATCACTTGGATAGGGATCACAAATAATCAAACCAAAGTGCTGATTTTGTCTGGTTTATCTTATGAGGGGTAATTACGAACATGCCCTCAAAAGTGTAGAGATTAACCATTTTTATCCTAATTTTTTAAAATGTAGTGATTTGTTTGATTGAGTGTAAAATAGAGATGATATGATAAGTGGAGTTATTGAAATGGATCATAACTTACCATCATCATCCATTTAAAAAATCAACCATTTGCATTAAAAACAGTGATCTTTTTTTATTTTATATATAGTACGGACGATCAAAATCTTTATATTTAGGGGTTGTTTAGTTCGATTTTTATAATAAAAAGAGGAAAAGGAAAAGTACCCAAAATTTAATTTCTATGTATTTCTATAAAATTTGTAGGAAAAGTTTATAGAAATTCAAAAGTGGTGTTTGCTTGTTTTTTACTTTTTCTTTGTTTGGTTCAAAATATGAAAAGAGGAAAATCAACTTTATAGAAAATGAGTTGAGGAGTGGAAATGAGTACGTTTTGTACGAAAGTATTATTTAATTCAATGCGTCAGATTTCTAGGCAATTTCTGCCTATATGGAGAGGAAATTGATTTCTATAAAATACCTTCATTTTCACTACTTTATAGAAAATATTTTTATAAATTTTGAGAGAACCAAATAGAGTTTAAAGAAACCTACAGAAAACTGTTATTTACGAAAATGCCATTGTCAGACATTTTCTTAAAATTTTTCTATAAAACAAGTGAACCAAACAGCCCCTTATGCTGTAGAGTGTGCATGTTTAACATCTACAAAAGAATAGACTGTCATCCCACAAAACAAAATATCAAAAGATCTCTCCTTTATGTCATGTAAAATTCACGTGACTGAAACCAAATAAAATTGAATATTTAAAAAATTAAATAGAAATAATATGTTAAGTAGCCTTTTCTCCGACTAGTTAAATCTTTTGTTGTCTTTGTCCATGTTCTCAATTCAAGCACATGACAATTTGTCTCTCACCGCTTGAGTTGATTGAATCCCACTAGCACGAGCTACGTCAAGGATTGGTGTTGCGAGGAATTTGGATCTTCCTTAATTTTTGCCGACATTTGGGCTGCAGTGGGCCCGAGATCTAATGCGGCCTGTTTGCAATCTACAAACGTCAGAAGACTAATAAAGTAAAGATACATAAATACTTTGATCCATCCATTGTTATACTAGCACGTAAGTTTAGGATACAGTCTAAATATTATTTTTCATGATAGAAAAAGACGAGGAAGGAAGTATCTTGGATTTGATCCGCATATCAAAGCTTGGGTGTGTGTTCTTGGGTTGATGTTTGGTGGACCCCAAATATCATGGAGTTTTATGTGATTAGCTCACCTTTGGTTGGAAAGAGGACTAAAATATGGGCAGCCCATAGGATGGGATGATGCACTAAATGCCAATAACCAGCGTTACATATGTTCACACATGATAAAGTTATATCTATATCATTTTCTAGAGTATGTCATGACCGGCATTGTCGACTATCGTATTGCATGTGCCATGCTGGGGAGTCTTTAGATTAGAAAAGGGCAATTTTTGCACAAATCCCCTGAACTTTGACTTTCTTCCCCTGGAACCCTGAAAATTTCCCCCACCAACTCCGCTTGCACTTTTAGGGGCTGTTTGGCCGTTTGATGTAAGCTTGAGTATTTATGATCACACTTTGAAAAGTAATCGTCCACCTCATCATTTTACCTCTTTTTGTTTCCTTTGTTTGGTTGGTCTTCTTTTTATTTATTTGGTGCAGAGAGAGAGAGAACAGATGTGGAGGGTGACAAAATCAAGGCAAATGGATAGATAAATAAATGGGTAGTTAGGTTTTTTTTAATTTTTTTTAAGTAAAGAGTTGCCAAAAAGGCAGCTTTCCAACCAATACCAACGCTTAAGGCTCGTATTTGCAAACCTATGACATATCATAAATTTTGATGGGACGTCAGCATTTTATCATGGGGTTAACATACCAACCGAACAACGTAAAGAGTGAAAGCTAGCACATTTTATTACTTTTTACCCTTTCCTCTCCAAAAACATTGCATCCAAACAACCACTGAGCGTCTCAGCAAAACTCCTGAAACTTTTAAATTTTCCCAAAGGCCCCTTTACATGTAAATGTCAATTAACTAAAAATAGCTTTCCAAAAAACCCCCTCAATTTAATCATTTTCTATTTATAGGCAACAAACCCTCCTTTCCCCAACCACCGCAATTGGGCATTTCTCTTTCATAAGAACATTTTAGTTATTTTCCATTTCTTGGCATGGTGCCCCTTGGAAAAATTTTAGTTCAGTTCTAAGAAGTTCGGTAGGGAAAAAAAATCAACGGGGGTTCGTTGGACACCCCCAAAGTTTAGGGGGTTTTATGAAATTTACTTTTTTTAACCTAAAATGTTAGTTTGGCAATGGACTGATCCTGACCCAGTTTTAAGATAAAGTGGTTCTTTTTTGATCCATGTGAGGGCTGGATTGAAAAAGAACTAGTTTAAATAGGGTTTTTTGCCCTTAAAAAAACTAGGCCAGTTTTGACCCAGTTTCTACCTGTCAAAGCTCCTTCTAGAATAGGGCCGGGTTCAAACCTGGCCCCATTATTGGTGGTTGCCAAACAAGCCGAAAGACTTCCTAGCATAACACGTGCAATACGATATTAGAGCAACTCTCTCCTCTCTCAAATCAAATGGGCCCACTTTTAGTGAGGGTAAATGGTAGTAATCATCCATGGTTAGTCACTAATAACTCAACTAGAGTCACCAAATTGGACTGAAGATTCTAGCTAAGGAATTAATTTGAAACAGCTCCTGAGATTTGAGGGTCCTCATAGCAATTTGAAATATTTGAGGGACTAAATTTAAAATATTAAAAATAAAGGACTATTGTCGTGAAAACCCTTCAAAGATAATTATGACATTATTCTTTAGACTAATGCGTCGTGTAATGTAACTCAGGTGTTAAGTAACGCAACATACAAGAGCGTAGAGCATCGGGTGCTCGTAAACGCAGACGATGAGAGACTATCCATCGCCTTCTTCTACAATCCGAAGAGCGATTTGCCGATGGCCCCGATACCGGATCTCGTGACGCCGGATCGGCCGGCACTCTACTCGCCGATGACCTTCGACCAGTACCGGATGTTCATCCGGCAACGGGGACCCAAAGGGAAATCACAGGTGGAGTCACTCAAGGCATCATGATGTAATTCTCATTTGTTACGTGTACATCATTGTAATTTCCCTTTTCATTTCTTTTCTAGGTAAATTTCACATGACCCCCCAACAGTTTGGCCCTTTTCGGGATAACACCAAAAAAATTTAAAATTGTCGGCATAACACCGAACAATTTGAGGGGCTATCCGACAAAACTCTCTTGATGTTTTGGACATTGTTTAAC
Organism: Asparagus setaceus; assembly: GCA_012295165.1. Lineage (NCBI taxonomy): Eukaryota > Viridiplantae > Streptophyta > Magnoliopsida > Asparagales > Asparagaceae > Asparagus > Asparagus setaceus. The sequence continues at coordinate 95,585,490 of CM022702.1, read as the reverse complement.
TTTCTGGTGTCATCTCAAGATGCGCCAAACTTTGGGGGGTTATGTGAAATTTACTTTTGTTTTGCCCTTTTCCTCATTCACATGTGATTATCACAAGTAGGTATAGGGACCTCATGCCCCTTGAGGGGGGCATATGATTGGTTCTATTCACACGTATATTAGTAACAAAGAGAAAGGGTAGGGGCCTGGTAAGAACCCCTAAATTCCTTTTTGTGTAAAGTAAGGTGGTTCAATAATGATTTACATTTCAATTATAATCACAATTTCAGTGTTATAATATAATAAAGAGAGTTTAAGGTAGAATTTAAAATAGTATCAAAGTTGTTACGGTATAGAAATATAATTCTCAATCATTACAATAACAATTGAGTTATGATAATATGGAGGAGACTTTAAAATCATATCAGAACAATTCATGTTAAAATCATAACAGGGCAAACTTAAAAATGTAGAAAAAATTCACTTCTTCAACCCATGAAAAGTACACTCAACCGACAAGGACATGTTAAAATATAAAAATATATTCGTTAAGTTGTTAATCGTCACTATAACTATGGAACACCTAAGTTCTGGTGTACTAGAGGGGCTTCAAAATCAACTCATTTAAATCCTATAGAGGACGTATTCAAAACAAATTTGAGAAAGAAGACATATAGACGTGTAAAATAATCCGCATTTCTACTCTGTATAACAGTATAGATTTAATTAGGCTAAATATCAAGAAAAATCCTTAACTTTGGACAACTATCAGACAACCCTCATAACTTTCAAAATATCAGAAAACCCCCATAAGTTTAAGGTTTATTAGAAAACCCCCTTTAACTTTTAAGATTTTTTATAAACCTCCCTAAAAGCGTGAACCTTGATTTTCATTGGCAAAAATATCCCCCTACATAATTTTATCCACTCATGTGAAAATTGCGACTAACGCTAGCTAGGGGTTTTTTTAAATTCTGATAACACCTAAACCTAAGGGAATTTTCTGATATTTACCCATTTAATTACTATATTTCTTGTGCATTATTATTATTATTATTATTATTATTCTGTTTTACATTAAAAAGGAACCAAAATTATCCACCACATTGGAAATGGATCATCCGACTCCTTCTCCACTAGGTTTTTGAATGCGTAGTACACACACTCTTCCAAATCAAACATATCCAAGTGCCAAATGTTAGGATAATAAAAAAAAAACATAAAAGATAAAACAAACTTACTCAAATATCCCTTAATCATAGGTGAGAATTAAGAAGTTAAATGCTAGGGATTAGTCACATCCTGGTGATTTCTTGGTGATTGTATCTATCCTAGTTCTTATTTTAGATTGAGATGTTTTCTTTTTTGAGTCACATAATTATGATCAGATTAATTTACTATAGTTTGCACTTAATTAGTCCAACTCATATGACTCTACCCGGAAACAAAAAGGATTCTATACATCCCGGTACTCTATGGTACAATGTAATTATACGGATGACTCTGAAATATGTGTATCTATACGGATAATACTGAGATTCCTGACTGAAATTACATGGATAATCCTCTTGAAAGAAATCTTAAGGTTGCTCAGGGTTACCCACGTAATAACAGTTAGTAATCTCATAATTCTCCGTGTGGATACGTAAAACCCAAGGTAAATACACCAAACCATAGTAATGGAACGTTTAAAAAAAACAGTACTACATCTACATAGCTATATGATTGCTAGAATAAAATGACAAAAGTATTTTGTATAGTTGTAGAGCCCAAGTCATTTAAAAATAGCCTAGCTGTTGGGGAATAGAGACGCCTTATAGCCATGTGCCTTTTGACTAGGAAAATGATATTCATGTCACTGATCTCATTAGTCATTAGTAATGATCATTTCTACATTTGGATCACTGGGATGACTTCGAAGCTACGTCATCAATTATATTGGCTAAATTTCATAAAACCCCATGTATTTTGAGGCGTTTCGAACCCCCAAAACCTTTTTTCTCATAAAACTCCCTTGAACTCTGGGAGTCTCATAACTCCTAACATTTCCGGTTTTTCCAATAAACCCCAAATATTCAAGTGAGAAATAACTAAAATGTTTTTGAGAGAAAAACCACCAATTAAGCAGAGTGAGAAATAGGGATATGAATGTATAATGATTAGATTATGAGTATTTTTTTATTATTATCTAATTCATTGAAAATCATGATTCTGATGGCTTGCAATCAATATTATGACAAACTCTGGGTTCAAATAAATGGACAAATTAAAGATGATTTGAGCCGTGTCGTGTTTTGTAACTCGGTTATCTGTCTTAAATCTCTGTCGTGATTTATATGTGTCATTTGAGAACACTACATATGAGTCACCAAACTGTAGGCCCTATTTAGCTAACTCAATGCATATAATGCTTTTTTTCAAATAGTTTTTAATGCATATAATATTTGTGTCGTGATTTTTTAATTAGTTTTTAGCAACAATGGGCATTTTGCATAATTGCATTACAACAGAGGATATGATATGATATGATATGATAATTTGGATAAGAGTTGATATATAGCAAATCATACCAGAACACTGTTTATATCTGAATACCAAAATGGAGAATCATATTGTTCCACAATGGTAATGGTTTTACCAAAGTATTACTTATGCTATTAAGTTCCTGAGGTAAAAGTGCACCATAAGGTTAAATTACTGTCAAGAGGACTATATAAAACATTATTAAGATAATTAAAATTGTGAGATGTGTTCATTTCATCTCTCATATTACAAATTTTAAAATTCAACATGAATATGTTCCATGAATGTTCCTCAAATTGAAGCTGCAACTTGAACACAAGCGGGTAGGGATATATGCATGTGTAGGGGGTAAAAATTAAGAACACCAATGACAGTTACTAAGGAGGAAAAAGGACAGTAATATATGATTTCTTACTTCTAATTAGCCTAAAGTTGAAAGGTATTGAATTCTTTGTATCAAGAATCATTACCTCAAAGACCAAAAAAAAAAAAAAAAGAATCATTACCTGAAACCATAATCTTTTTGTTATTCATGAAATAAAATAGTTCCGTGAAAGTGAAACTTAGGATGGCACCTAAGGATGAACCTGTCAATCTCATGATTTGATTAAATGCTGATTATATGCATTAATTATTTTTCTTTGTTAGTTTCAAATCAATCATATCATTTGACACTTCACCTTGGGCCAATATAGCCGCAATGATCAATTGAGATTTTGTCAAGGGAAAGCTGTAGAGGGACTGTCTCGCTTGTTCATTAAGATAATGGAGTGAAAACAAAGATACAAAGAATAGTAATGAACCGCAAAGAACACAAGGGCAAATTGTCTACAAAGAATAGTAATAAACCCCAAAGAACACAAGCGCAAATTGTCTAGTATTATATTTAATTAAAATTAAAGACTAGGTCATGTAGAAGTTTCTCTTCGACCATCTGTAATTGCAAATATCTACTTAGTTATGCGGAGGAAGTTGGACCAGTGAGATTCTAGATATATGCATACATTTGTGTTCCATATCAAACACTAAGAACTCATAATTAAGCATGAGAAGTTCACAGTTGGCATTTCCAAAATCAAGAGTAATAGAATTATCAATCACCTCCCTTCGATTTTTGGCAGAAAACAGCAAACTTTTCACCACAAATTAAATGCTAAATTAAAGAAAAAGCTTGGGCTAGAACTGAAGCCATTGATAATTAGGAAGTCACAAGTTTAACAGGTAAAAACATTTATAAATACTCACCCCAATTAAAAAAAAAAGGTAAAAATAGCTACCTGAATCAGTTGAATTGGTAGGTGATGCTGCTTACAAATTTATTTGCAAGCGCATGAAAAATGCACAGAAAAAACCCATTAAACAACTTGATCGAGAGAAATACATTGAATTTGAGAACGCAGAATCATTTCAAGATGCAAGCTTCCAAGAAAATAACACAAAATATGTAATTCCAGCAGTAGTATTTTCCACAATCTGTAGAGACAATAATTACATTAAAGTCCAGTGCCTGCTTCTCGATATGATCTAAATTAATCAACAACTTGCAATTCTAAAACACTGTTAGTATTAAGAGATTGCAAGTATTTAGAAGCCTTATTTTCAATTCGGTACCCTAAAGCTTACCCAATTTTTCTCTTTGATATCCAAAGTATTTTATATCAGTTTGATACCCCAAAGTTTCAGTCTCATTTCACTTTGATGCATCCATGCAGATATCGTCAGGTTTTCTATTAAACTTGTAAGGTTCACTTTATCCAAATGTTCCTGATAGCAATAGTCGAGAGTACCACACGCTAAGCACATGATATAAATTAGATGGGGGTTGCACATGCTAAGCACATGATATAAATTTAACAGAAAATCTAACAAAATCTTGGCAGGGTATCACAATAAAATGGGTCTGAAACTTTGGAGTAACAAAGTGTTAAAAAAATACTTTAGCATCAAAGTGAAAAAAACAAGATAAACTTTGGGGTACAAAAGTGAAAATAAGCCTATTTAGAAGGATAAGTTCACAAGTTTCAGGAAGGAGCCAGCATCTTCGGGATACCCTGCTTCTGCTCTGCTGTAAGCCTCGTCGGAAACTTGATCTGAAACCTAATCCTTAAATTCCCTTTCTTTGATGAATCCTTTGCGATTGGCATTCCTTCACCTTGAACAACATGCTCATAATCAGTACTAATTATGGAGTTAATGGGAATTGTAAGACTCCGGCCATCCAGGGTTGTCAGTTGCACAGTGTAATCTGTTAGGGCTTCAAGAAGAGAGAGCTTTTGGGTGACGACTAAATCATTGCCTTCTCTCTTGAAGATACCGTGTGGCCTCTCATCGATAATGAAGACAAGATCTGCAGGTATTAGGTTGTGTTGCTCGTTGCCTTTTTCTGGAAATGTGATCTTTGTGCCCTTCTTCCATCCGGGTTTTATATCTATTGTTAAGATCTCTTCCACAGTTTTTGGTCTCCTACAGAACAAAGACACAGAATACAGTAATCAAATAAATATAAGATATTGCAGACCAGAAACTTTCACTAGTACATTTATGAAGATCATATAAAAGGATAATGAACCAGGTAATCATGTTAGGCAATGAACTAAATGATATATTTAACACAGTGCATGAGCGACGAATCTTTGCACATATAGAAACTTCAAGATGCATCTTTTAAAAGCAACAAAAGGGCATGGAACTACTATGTAACTATCAACAAGTGATATGTTACAGGGGGAAAAAAGAACAGAAAAGAAAAGGAAAAAAAAAAAGAAAAAGGACTAGCAGTTAAGTGATACGTGTGCATGACTGCATGTTTTTCTGAATTGTCTACTCTTACGTGTAATTTGATTAGCATTTTCCTTGCACGGTCAAATGGTATAACAACGATTAATATCATCCAGACATTGAAGAAATCAAGTGCCCTATGTGGGACTATTATGAATTACAAGCAGTAAAAAATATGGATGGAAGTGAAAAGGAAATTGTTAACTTCAAACTGGCAACCTTTATTCTCACTAATGTTGACATTACAAAGTGGACTTCTATAGGAGTTTTATATTCTGGATCCCAGAAACTTTCTGAATGTTACAGAATAGCGTGCTGTTCAACTGGTTATTCAGATATATGTCAAATGGAACAGCAGATTGGGTTAAGAAGTTTTTTCTGAAAACAAGAGGGGGGAATTCCCAAACATTTGAGTCTGGCTACATCAAATCTCTCTTCCGTACAATTTAAACTTTCAACTAAAAGTAAGAAAGGAAAGAAAGCAGGGCGCCAAATCTTCCAAATGTAAACCTAAATTACTTTGAAAATTATTATATTTGAAGCTTAATAGTAAGGTACTAACAAATCATTTTGGGAATTCATTCATTAATTGGCATTTTTGGCGCTCTCTCTCTCCACCTCTCTTCTCAAGCAAACTCCTGCCTTCTACACAACAATGATCTCCCCACCTGCCTCTTCTCAAGCAAACTCCTGCCTTCTACACAACAATGATGTGTCCATTACTGATATCCACAACACAGCAATTTATATACTACTTCAACTATATAGCAGACATCCACAACACAGCAATGTATATACTACTTCAACTATGTAGCAGATAAAACCTAAGTTACCCAGACACTTCGTCTAGGTTCCCCCATATCCATGACCACCTGCGACAGTCTTTGGACAATCCTTGAACACTCCTTGTGACATGTATTCAATTCAATGTTTTAAAAAGCTGTCTAACCTGCCTAGGCTTAAGCGGTACCTAGACCACTCGCCTAGATATTAAGAGCGCCTAGGAAAACGTGTACCGCTTACGCAGAGTGCACCGCTTTGGTCTTGGACTGGATTTCCTATGTTGTCGCCTCCATATCCTCCGAACTTCTCCAACCTCCTCTGCTGACTACAAACACCTCCACCTCCTCCGACCTTCAATAAGACCTCCTCAACCACCACTAAACAGAAAAAGAAATCCGGCTAGGCCCCACCTAGGCGTCCGCCTAGGCGCTAGGCCAATTCACACCTCACATTTTCTATAACATTGACTCAATTATATAATACAAGTTCTGGCTTACACTTCACGATCACTTCACGCAACTCACTAGACATGGGTCGGATTTGTTTTAGCTCATACACAATTCATAAGTATAATTTTAAAGGACCATTAAAGTATCTAGTTCAAAAATGAGAGTAATTTACAATCTACTTAACAAATAAAACATAAAAAATGTTATGTGAATTTTAGTTCTCATAACATGATTGAAAAACCAAAATCAGCCTCATGTAAATTATTAATTTCAGTATGCGTACATATAGTCGTGTCTTTGTATCCCACCTTTTACAAGTTTATTGTTTCTTGTATCTGCCCCAATACATGCACCTGCACCCGTGTAACATAGGATAAAACATTCATGCCATCATTAACAGCCTTAATGTTCCTAGTAAAAGCATCACGATTGACACAATTTTGTTCTTACTTTTTTTGAAGCATAAAACTCTTCGGAAACCATTATTCTCATTTTAGACCAATTGAATATCTTGAAGATTATCTCGTTTACTCCATTGCAACAAAAGAAACAATTCCACTAGTAAGCTTGCTTTTTCTTTCTAGTCATTGGTTTGTAATGTACTTGCAAGGTTGTGGAAAGCGATGAGGCCGCTTGGGCTTTTTGGGGCTTAAAACAGTTCAAAGCAGAAAAAAAACGAGAAGGGAAAAAGCAGTCCAAATCCTATTAAAATTTTAAATATGGACAAAAATTCAACAAAATAAGAAAAATTTAAGAAAAATCTAAAAATTATAAAACAAGTAAAAAAATGAAGGAATTCTTTTCTCTAAAATGCATGTTTGATGATATTAAATACAATTAATATTAAATACATACCTATCATCATCATTATATTGCTCCAAATTTCTTCCGAACTTCAAGTAGAATCCTTTTAGAAAAAAGAGGGGGAAAACCCATGTAAATTGGTCCAACCGCTTAACACTAGTGCATGGGCCGCTTTGGGGAGCTTTTAGGCTGCTTTAAACCACTTTTAAGCCGCTTTGGGCTGCTTTTAGACAACTTTGGTCCCGAAAGCGCTTTTTTGGCCGCTTTGGGCCTTATGGAGCGACAAGGTGCTGGTTTAGCTTTTGAGCTTTTCCGCTTTCCACGACATTGTGTACTGGTATTTATATCAAATTAGGTAAAGAATATAGATCACCATGGTTTTCTCTTACCTTCTTTTTACTAAATCAACCATCAACCTAACTTTACCATCCATTTATTATGTTGTGTTGTAGCGTAAACCCCCCAACCCACCTCCAAAAGAAAAAGGACATGCACATTTGTATAGCGCAGAGACACACATGAACAACTACCAGCATCAAAACACCCAGATCCTTTTCTTCTTTTCTTTTGCTTTTAACTTTTATATTGAGGAATGAAGGGTTGACTCTGTTTTGTTATACTATTCTCTTTATTTTCATTGAGGAACTTCCACTGGATATAGCAAATCTTCAAAAAGAAAATCGCTAGCAGAAGTGAAATATGGGGTCCAATGACAATAGTCAATCTATGTATAACTCTTATGAAGAAGTATCAGTGGTGTGAAAACTAAATAGACAATAACAGTGAAATCTATCTATTAGCATTTCTGGTGCTCTGACTGAAAAGAAGTCAGTCACTGAGCCCATGTGGAACTCTTGAACGAAGACTGAAAAGAATAGGGATAATGAGCTGTATAATGTGCATAACCTACAGTAGTTAATAATAATCTACAAGAATTATATCTAGAAGCAGTTCTCCAGCACTATTTGCATCATTCAAATTGACACATTCAACAACAAAAGTGATCAGTGATATGTATGTTTAAAAAAGAAACTGAGTCATGATATCAGCTACCATGAATATTAAAGGACCAACATTTCTTAGATGGGGACATCATGTAGTCTTCAGACCATGAAATTGAGAAAGATATCTATTACCGCATAACAAAATGGTAGGCTTGCAAACTGTCAAAAATTCTTGAAAAAGAATCAACAAGAGAATAACTAGATTTCCAATCAAGCTTAAGGAGTTAAGGTAACATTGAAGTCAAAGAGGGTTGAAATAACATTATAGAAACAAATCGAGCAGCTTAAGATAGCAGTAAAGACAAAATGGTTGAAACATCAAGTCTAAGGTTGTAATTATTTTTTCCAGATCCGTTTCCAATGGTCAACATTTTTTTGTTTGATGTACAACACACAGATACTTGGGTATGTCACTGTGCTATTACGCTTCCATGACATATGTACTCATCAAACCATAATGATATAACCATTTCAAGTGCAACTAACATGCTTTTTGTATATAAAAGACGTTAGATGTAAATAAAATTCAGGAATAACAAGGTACCCTCCACTGCCCGCTACAAGAGTATTTATCTGTGACCTCTAAAGAACAAAAAATATTGCTTTGGCATAGTATCTGACATGATTTTTAACTTCCCCTGTGTTTAGATAGTACAGGATATCCACTGAGCCCAGTAAGAACTGACACGAGATTTGCAAATTGCAATGCTTACATCTTGCGTGTGTGTGTGTGTGTATAACGAACACTGCCCTCAGATGCAAAAGGATGGAAAAAATTCAATGCCCTACTCTTTCATTAGCATTGTTTTCATCCAGGCTTTTATGTCAATCCTTGTGTCAACATATGGTAAGATTAATGTTATCCTTTCGATGCCGCACCAAGCTATGATAAAGGAGAAGGGTCAATTTAAACAGTCGAATGCCAAAAAGGCTAAATCAGATGCCCGTGAACTAAGCGTTTTTCTTTTTTTTTGGGGACTAAAGTGTAAGATTGAAAGAGAACCTAAAAAAGCCTCAAATCCGCTAAGGCTTAACAAGTTTATGGAGTGGACTTCTTTTTAAAGATAAATAATACAAACATAAAGGGAAATTAAAGAAACAAGAGGAAAACAAAAATCAGAAAAGAAATTGGGGAGTAGATTGGGGGTGAAAAGCCTCTCTGTTTCCCTGTGGTTGCCTGTAACAAATTAGACCAGTGTAGCAGGAAGTTGCATATTAGTCTATTAGATATTGGATTCTCCAAAAAAAAGAGGAAAATCTCCATGTGCTACAGGAAATTCTGTGTCCTCCATGTAAGTTGCAAATGTTCAATTAAATCATGATGAACTATTTCCAATAATGTACGTCATATAAGGTCCATAAACACAGATTTACTTTGTAAGACCATCTGATCGCTAACTTAAAATCCCTTAGACTTTTTGTATAAATAAAGACTAAATTAGTTGCTTGGGGATATGTATTTTGAAGAGGAAAATCTTTTTTCAGCATAAACTATTAATTTCTTGCTTATGACAAAAAATACTGTATTATTTACGTTATTCCACTAGTACAAAACACAGAACAGCACGCTGCCTAGTTCCTAGCAACATGAGCAAGAAAGATGAAAGAGGCAGAAGCAGGGACATAAGCCAAAGGATTTAGATCCTCTCCAATTAGGTGGTAATTGGAGAGGTCCACCTCCAATCCTCACCCTATATCTTTAAATCAAAGAGATAATGACACATATGATTACTATAATTAAACTAGTGGTTTTGAAACCACCATGGTGAATTTGGTAATATTATTAAATTTTAATAAATTTAAATATTTCTACAAGCAACTTTCTAATTAACCTCTCCAATTAGATGTCAACTAAACAACTCTCACTTAAATTTAAATTATTCATAATTATTTTTCATTTCATATATAATTTTATATCCATGTGTCCATTTTTTGTCAACGGAATACAGAACACTTGGAAACATGATCCAACCATCTATTAATGTCTGTACAGAACAGGTTTTAATTAATTTATTTATAATTATTTTATGATGCCAAATTTTAATTTCTTAAACTTTCTATTTGTTGGTTATTGACTTTACATGAATCTGGATTGCTAAAAATTTATTCAATTAAAACAAACAATGCATATAATTAACTTATGATTAGAAATAAAGACACTTGGGAATATGATTTTGTTAAAAGTTAAATAATATCTACCAAATCCACAATGGTAGGTTTCAAAACCACTAGTTTAATTGTGGTAATCCTATGTGGCATTTATCTTGTCCATTAAATTAGAGATAAATGGTGTGGATTAGAGGAATTGGACCCTCTCCAATTACCACCTAATTGGAGAGGATCCGCATCCTAAGCCAAACATGTATATCCTAATGGGTTTGTTTCCAGATTGAAAGTAGATTGTCCTGACCAATAAAAGCAGTGCCTTAAGACTGACATGGCATTCCTACTTCAACTCTCGCAGGTCATTAGGCCAAAGTCTATATCCTAATCATTTATTCTGGCCTCTTCATTCATAAGAACCACCTCAATGACCTCATAGAACCTATACCCATGCTTAAATCTCATTCTCAAGGTATGTTTTCTTAGGCAAATAAAAGTTTCCATAACTATGTCTGAATTTCCTTTTTCCTAATTACATTTTCTATATGGTTCGACAAACATAAGTCTGAAATTGTTACCTTATCTGTATAGTTCACACTTAGAACAAATGCAACATCTTCATGATGAAAAATTGTTTGAAATCCATTATGATGGTCTCAAATAGTATATTTTAGTAACATCTTGCCATTTTTATCCTTTGTGCCTAACATCCCAAGTATAGTTGACTGCACAAAGAACAACTCTATGTATGACCAATTTTTTCTGTATATAAGATATCTAACATTCCAAAAAACTAAAGGCTACAATTTTTTAAGTTAGCAACAGAAAAAAATTAACAAATAAAAACAATAACTTCAACAAAACCAATAACCAAATAAGCAATTCAAACTCACCCAATAGAATCAATGACATCCCTCGAGATCTTCATCTTCTTCGAAGTCCCCTTGTACAAATCCTCCAAGCTACAAACCAATGTCCTCTCAATCGGCGGCGCTTTCCTCGGCGCACTCGCAGCAGCTGGTTCTCCTCCTCCTCCTCTAGCAGCACCAAAAGCAGAAAATATGTTATCCCCAAAAATCCCCCTCGGGAACTGGGCCCCACCCATCGGGGACCCACCAGTGTGTCCCATTCCCCCAAAAGGGCCACTTCCCCCAAAAATCTCCGAGAATATTTCATCTGCGCTACGAGAATTGAACCTAAAATCGCCGGGCCCCGATCCTGGACCAGGACGAGGGACCTCTCCTTTGAGACCCTCTTCACCGTACTGATCGTAGATTGCTCGCTTATCGGGGTCGCTCAAGACCTAAAAATCAAGAAAAAGCTAGGGTTTTAGTTAGGGTTTAGGATAAAAGATTGAATTTTGAAGGCGGCTTACATCGTAAGCTTCAGAGATTTGTTTGAATTTGGCCTCGGCCTCCTTCTTGTTGTTAGGGTTTTTGTCGGGGTGCCACTTCATGGCGAGCTTGCGGTAGGATTTCTTGAGGTCGTCGTCGCTGGCGCTTCGATGGACTTGAAGGAGCTTGTAGTAGTCGATCGCCATGGCTTTCTCTTTTTACCTTCTCTTTGCTAAAAATGGCTTCTTTTTTGATTTTGTTTTTTTTTTACTTTTCTTTTTCCCCTCTCATTTTTCGCGTCGCTAGGTTTTTTCAATCCTGTTGGGATTCGAAATCCTTCAACAAAATAACAGCTGTTTTTTTTTGGGTGGAACACAATTTATCTTGGATCCGATCACATGATTACTATTACTAAATATAAATATGCCCATAAGGCCAAAAAATATTAATGAAAAATGCTAAACAAATTATTTATTAGAGTTCATTTTGATAAAATTTTAAGGGAAAAATAGGCTTATACCCCAAAATTAGGACTCTCATGCGATTCAATTCCTTTGACTTTGGCCTATGTGCTTAGTCCTATTGACTCAAGTTCTCATGTGAAAATGCTCTTTTAAATAAATACTTATCTCTTAGATCTCAAGTATTATTGTATTTTTCCTCCTCTCCTCATTCCTCCTCTTGTACTCTTTCTCTCTTTCTCCATTCCATGCATGTTTCTCTCTTCTTCTTCTCTATCCCATCTCTGTTCTCCCACCTACGCCCTCCTCTCTCCTCCTATCTTCTCACATTCACCCAACTTCATTCTATTCTGTCATCTATTCTTTATATAAACCACCATCGTCTTTCCTTCTCCATCCTTCCTTACTCATCGATCATCCTTCTTCTTCCTCCTCTCTCTTCTGTTCCATCTCCACTTTCTTCCATTCTCCTCCCATATTTTCTTTTGTTCCATTAATTCCATCCTCCTCTCCTTTCCTTATTCTTCATCTTCTTCTTCATCCTCATTATCTTTCATAATAGCTCCTTTGATTTTGGTCTATGTGCTTAGGCCTATTAACCTATTAAATTTAGTGTGACTTTAGCAGATAGACATTTTAGCCAAAAGAGATGATCTTCGAGCAATGCAATAACGGTTGTTGGAAAAATAGGAGGAGAGATGATTGTGGAAAGAATAAAATGACAAAGGAGAAGCTATGACTGCACAAAAGATAATAGTTTATAAATGATAAGAAGATGGAGAAGGAAGATGCAAATGGTGGACGTAGTGACAAAAGAGATGATGATTGAGAAGAAAGATAAAAAATTATTCATGGCATAGAAAAAATTATTCATGGCTTCACGAGAACAAAAAGAGATATTAGAGATTGAGGGTAATGATAGTTTGAGAATAAAAAAAGGTCTTTTCACTCTATACTTAAGTGGCAACTAAAAGGGGTTTTTTAACATGAGAAGTTGGATGAAGTGGTCTAAGCACATAACCAAAGGCATGGGGGCTTGGTCACATGAGAGTTCTAATTTTGAGGTCTAGACATAACTTTTTCAAATTTTAAAGGTAAAAGGAGTTTTCTAATAACTTCTAAATTTTAGGGAGGTGTTCTAATATTTTAAAACTTACGGAAGGTTATCTGAGTCCTAAAGTTAAAGAGGATTTTCTGATATTTAGCGTAAATTTAACTACACGCACATGCATGTTTTATGTTAGTATTAACACACAACACCAAAAATATGCCCATCATATTTCAAGGAACTTCAAGATTTATAGAATCCTAAAAAAGAAAAAAGTTAATATCAACTGTCTCATAGAAAATAGAAAATTCATGAAATAATGAAAACTCCCAAGCGACCCGCAACCAGGTCGTAGGTCCCACCGGTAAAGCAACCACGCTTCACTAACACACTCTCTCTCTTCTCACTTTTCCCCTCGGCATCCCATTCTCTTCTCCCTTCGTCCTCTCCGATGGCGGAGCTGACGTCAGCAGCAACACCGACGGCGGAGATCTACTCTCCGATCCCTAGCAGCACCAAAACCCTACAGCTATGGCGATCTCTCCTCAGCTGGATGGGCTTCCTCTTCCAAATCCTCGTCCAGATCCTAAAGGGAACCCCCTCTCTAACCCAAGTCCTCTCCTTCGTCGGCCTCCGCCACTCTCTCCTCTGCCCCTCGCCGTCTCCGACCTTCAAACCCCTCCCCGTCGACGAGCTCCCGCCGCCGCCGCCGCTCTCCGATCATCCCTTCCCCAAGCTCACGGTACGCGAAAGGTCCGATCTTTATCGAAATCGATGAGATTTAGGGTTTGTGATCTTGAATTGTCTGGATTGTTGTAGATTGTGCTTGATTTGGACGAGACCTTGGTTTGTGCGTACGAGACCTCTTGCCTCCCTGAGGTTGTTAAGAGCCATGCGATTGAGGCTGGGATCAAGTGCTTCGAGCTCGAGTGCTTCTCGGTGGAGAAGGATGCTGAGGGGAAACCTAGGGTTAGTCACGTGACCGTGTTCGAGCGGCCGGGGTTGAGGGAGTTCTTGAAGAGGATCAGCGAGTTTGCTGATCTTGTTCTCTTTACTGCTGGCCTTGAAGGTTTGAAATTTTTTTGAAGTGGTTATTTGTTTGATTGTTTGTTTCTTATGGTTAAATGTTTGTTTTCAGGTTATGCGAGGCCTCTTGTCGATAGAATAGATGTTGATAACAAGTTCAGTCTCAGACTGTACCGGCCGTCAACGGTTAGCACGTAAGTTATTGCCAATTTGTTGAATATTATGTTACTGATTTCGATGACTTTTTGAGTTAGATGCTTATTAATTTATTCAGACTTTGTTTGAATGAACTTGAACTTAGTTAATTATAGTTAAAAGGCCTGTGAACTGTGATTTATAGTTTCAGCGACAACCAGAGTTAATAGTTTGATGATGATATCGATATGGGTACGTAGAGAAAACGTGTAACAGAATCTGTTCTCATTCTATTTTATTTCCCTACTTGCTTGTAAAACCATCTGATTTTGGTCATTTGATGCCGACATTACTGATAGTGTGCATTGATCAGTTTCACCATTTTATTTTATCCTTCCAACATTTTGGTGATGATCCATGGGATCTACAATCTCAACCACTCTTTTTCTTTTGGTCAGAAACTTCTTTCATCAAGAAATTGACTTGTGCCAGCTATTTCTCTTGTTAGTTTTATATCAACAAGGCCTGCTAAGAGTATTGACTAGTAATGTGACCCTTTTCTTAGCAGTTAATGCATTATAGAGGCTCTGATTTGTACTCTTCGTTCCATGATCAGCTCTTTTTTTTCCGGACGGGCCAAAAGCATCTCAAGAATGTGGCAGTTTGCATCTTTCTTGGCATACATCTTGATCTAATATAACATGTGATATTTGTCTTACCCTAGTGAATGCCATGTAGTCTCTTTAGGTGTATAGGCCAAGATTCATTGATTCTAAGTGTTTCCTTAGATTCATGCAAACCCAATTTATACATGAAGTTATTCAACTTAGTATATATAATACTTGCACATCTCACAATAAGTGCTTCCTTTGGCTATTGTAAACAGTAAACCTGACATATGTTCTTGTCGCCTTGCTGCATCTAATGAAGGTGGAAAAGGAATGATTGTTATAATTAAGAGAGTAATCTCAAGGACTATTTGGTCGACAAAAATAAAGTTGCAATGTTGCACACTTTTTTATTTTCAAAATTTGAGTAGCAATATGATAGTTGAAAATGTTAATTAGATTTCCATTTAGAAAAAACTGCAGCATTTACTGCAACAAACTACAATTCCTTACTCGAACGTAAAAATTGAGATATTAAAGTCTTGTCATCAATTAGGAGTCTCCAACTACAAAATGTAATAGTTTTGCAATTATAGATAAACAAACACTTGATTTGCAATTCAATAGTTTTGCAACTAACACTAGATTTCTGATTGAATTACATTGTAATAATAAAAGTGCAATTATTCAAACGATGGATTTAAGGCTAATTTCCTCCAAAAAATGTTGCATGCAACATTTTGTACATGTAATATTTGCTGCATCTTTAACTGTAACATACCAAGCAACCCCTCAATCGTAGTAGGTGGGCTCAAAGTCTAGCTTGATTATGAAATGGGGGATGAGCTTCCTTTCTTTTATCATGTCTCCCTTTCCTACATTGTATCAGTTGCTTCCTCCCAATTCATAAAAAGTCACACTAATCTGGTGCCTTGGGTTCTAGAGCCTAAACATGTTTGCCACTACACCAAAATTCCTTACAATAAGTTTTGTCAAAAGACCCTGCTAATACACCAAGCTGAAGTTAATAGTGAAGATTGAGGGTTATAATATAGTAACATCCCCCTTAGGTTGAGCGCCCTTCTAATGTACGGAAACTTGAATTTCAACTCATGAGACGTTATTAGTTTTTTTTAAAATCTACTTTAAGTTCGTGGCCGGGGGGATTTGAAATTGGGTTGCTCTGAAACTTCATCATATGACCCTGCCACTACACTAAAACTGAAGTTTTGATGAGGGTTGAGGGTTATAAGTTTATATTCTAACAAGTTCTAATTAGAAATGGTTAAGATAGTGAAAATCTATGATGCGTTTGTTTATTGGAAAAATTTTAGCGACCGTGTAAGTGAATGACTAATGACATTTTATTTCTTTGAGAATTAAAATCAATGGTTTTTTGCATTACAATCTATGTTGCATGGGTACAGGTACCGGGATGGGTACGAGTACGGGACATGACAAATTTGTAAAAGATAGGGTATGGGGCATGGCTATATAAATATTTATATACACATAAGATTTATTGGACTTAATAATTTATATGAGAATAATGATGAGAATTAAAATTCCTATAACATTTCTATATTTCTTTTATTATGTGGATTATAAATTGGAAAATTACTAGTATGACACTTCAAAATCATAATTCGGAACCTGTATGTCCAACGATTCAAAATCATAATTCGGAACCTAATCTATGTCCAACGAGTGTCCATGGAGTTTGGCTACGGGTACATGTATTTGTCGGGTATGGCTACGGGTACAACTTCAGATTAGATGGTAACATAAATTACAAACAATTATACACAATAATAAAGGAAGCATGAAATTCTAAAATTCTTTCATATAAGAACAAATTAAAGAAAATCTATTAACATCAACCATTTTCTGGGGCAAAAAACATGTTCTCCACATGATAATACACGAACTGAAAGTTACACAAGAAAAGGAGCCAAAAGCAAGAGTTCGAGTTCTATCAGGACCCCGCACCACGTATTTTGTGTGTGTGTGTGGGGATTTGAGCTGTATAGAGGAGATAATTTCCTTCGTTACAATCCATAACACAAATAACAAAGGAAGCATGGAACTCTAAATTTTTTTCATAAAAGAACAAATTAAAGAAAACCTACTAACAACAACCATTTTCTAAAATACAAAAAAAAGGCTCCACATGGCAACACATGAACTGAAAATTATACCAAAAGGAACTAAAATAAAGAGTTCGAGTTCTATTAGAACCCCGCACCTAGTAGGGGGTTCTGAGCTGTATAGGGGTTAGGGAAATACCCAAATGACCCCCTGCTTGTATCTCGATGGCTAAAAACACCCCGCACCTTGTGGGGCATTTAGATAGGATCCGAATGCCAAGTCAAGGAAAGGAGTTGATTTAGAATGCTACAGTAGTAGGCTGTCGCTTGGGTGTGACGTGAAGAAAGGGGAGAGGTGGTTCCATAATACTTTGAAGAAGAAGAAGAGGGTTATTGAGGGGGTATTCGAGAGAAAAAAATATAAATGTGAATTGCACATGCTTTTTCAAGGGGGTTCTTGACAATATTGTTAACAGTAGGGGGTTATATAATAAAAAGATAATGGTGGGAGGTTCCTTAATAAGTTGTCAAACTTGGAGGGGGTTTTATAATAATTATCCTTTAATGTATTTTTCTCCTTTGAAGGAGTTGACTATCTTTTTGGTGATAGTAAAATTGTATGGGTAATGCACCTATTAGACTGCCTAAATTGTTCCATCCTCTTAAACTGGTTATATTTCCTAAGCTTGTTTACACATGGCTTCAGACATTTTACTTAGCACCAGCTGCCCTTTAGTGCATCCTACCATGTAGCTGGTTGCGTAAATACTTGTGGAGGTCTGCCATGAGAATTGGCACAGACATTGGCATAGGTGCTGTTCTTTAAAAGACTGCTCCAGTTCCTACCTATTTTCTGATGGCACCAGGGATGTAACATTCTGAACTTGTTTCAAAGTTACACTCTTATCAACTCAGGCTATATTGTAAAGACACGGATATGCTGACATGGACATGACATCCGGACACATGATAAATTCTGAAAATACGCAACAGGCACGTCCAACGCACTTTTCTGACACGACAGGCTTCGTGTTAGAAGTATGATTCTTTCCCTTCCTCTTGGCTTATAGGCTGTTAAGGTATGCTGAGGTAGAGGGGACGACTGATTCCATTATGGAATATTATTGGTGTGATTATGATCCTGATATGTTATACGGTTAGAGGTGATTATACAGATAGGAAAAGTGCTGTTTGGTTAATGAACTAGAAAATTGGGGATGCTCCAAAGATGGTATGTTACTGAACAATAGGTACAGGAAGTGAAGGTGGAGATGAGGTGCTTAAGTACTGTTGATCTCTAGCTTGATTTTGTCCAACTCGAAGAGAAAGCTACTGTTGAAGTGGCTTCAGCTAAGCATTTGCCACATCTGGCTTGGTGAAATACCCAGTAGTTGGGTCATCTGTTCCAATCCGTGTGTTTGCCTAACAGATGCTGATAAGAGTCATGTGGACAAGAGCTGCTGATGTATCAATGGGTGTGTCATTGGGAGTCTTGACAGGAGAGATCTGATTGTGAAGATCGGAGCAGAATGCCTTTCATTGAATAGAATATTGAAGAGGGTGGGAAAATCTGAATATGACCTTGAAGACTAGCAATTGCAGTGGAGATGGATCATCATTATCAATGGGTGTGTCATTGGGAGTCTTGACAGGAGAGATCTGATTGTGAAGATCGGAGCAGAATGCCTTTCATTGAATAGAATATTGAAGAGGGTGGGAAAATCTGAATATGACCTTGAAGACTAGCAATTGCAGTGGAGATGGATCATCATTATCTTAAGATTTTCTGATCAAATTGGGGTCGTAGCTTTGCAAACTGTCTCAAGGTTGAGAAAAAGCACATGAACAAGTTTGCAAGTTTTAGGATTGGCTGTCAACTTGATATCAACCTTCAATAGTTTGGCATCGAATTTCCTAGCTAGGTTAACTATAGAACCTTGTTGGCTAGTTGGCTGAGAGATAAACTTAGTCTGTTAGTTTAAGCTCATGTAAGTGTAACCAATAAAATCTCCAAATTCTGTAGACCGTGAAAATATCTAGAGCAACAAATCACATTCATCTTTTGAGGTGCAAAACAAGGGAGAGAACAAAACAGAATCACGCTCCTTTGCAGCAGAAGTGGACCTTGTGTCAGGACATTTATTGGTGGTAGCAAGTTCTGTAGACCGTGAAAATATCTAGAGCAACAAATCACATTCATCTTTTGAGGCACAAAACAAATGAGAGAACAAAATAGAATCACGCTCCCTTGCAGCAGAAGTGGACCTTGTGTCAGGAAATTTATTGGTGGTAGCCAATGTCATGATGCAGTATCCTTTGGGGTCAAGTTTGATGAGTCTTTTGTCCGATTTCACTTGTGGTTCGTATTGAGGAAAGGATTAAGCTGCAGTGGCAGGGACAAGTGAGTTGTTGACAATGGTTTAGTTGGCCTTATCTAGTTTCATGATTTTTCTTTTATATATGGTTTTCTTGTTTGTTGCAGAGACCAGGTAGAACCATGTATAAATTTGCATGATTAGCCTCCTTAATATTTTATGTTGATTGGGATATTAGAGGGGTCTCTCCAACTTTGTGTCTTTAGTAGTGGATTCTATTTATGCTTTTGGATACCAACTTTCAGCATATGTGCTGAATAGCATTATTTAACATCTCCTTTAGACATTAGTGATGATATGCGTGTACTATCAATGAAACTTGATTCCTTCTCATTCCTGCTAGTATTATATTATAATACTTTGGGTTAAAGCATAGAAGTTAGTGCTGTATTAAAGGTTGTGAATTGCATGATAATTGGTGCACTGTGAACTATCATAAAAAAGGTATGCTCGCTCCTTTTTGGTTTCATCAGAATTGGCAAATATGTTGCATACTCTTTTTAACTTTTATCTTCTTTTTTGTGGGAAGTATATTTAACTCTTTATATGTGCGACTCAGTTCACTGGGTACAATGAGCTGATTGACAAATGCCAATTCTTTGTTTTTTGCGTTGTTTACAGACAATTCAATTCATAAGTGAAAATTTTCTTCTTCTGACCCTTCATGTTCTTTTATCGGAATACACTTTATGTTTTCATCTGTAGCAAAAATTACTGCATATGTACTATTTCTGGAGCTAGATTTTCTTACAAATTAAGACTAGTTTATATCATTTTAATAAAAACCTCATTATAATCTGAATCAGGGAGTATCGTGAACATGTCAAAGACCTTTCTTGCATTTCAGAAGATCTCTGCCGTATTGTTATTGTCGATAATAATCCATTCAGTTTCTTGCTGCAACCACTCAATGGAATACCCTGTGTCCCATTTTCCGCTGGACAACCATATGACGAGCAGGTAAAGGTTACTCACTTATGAATGATTCTACTGATGTTTTTACATTTAGAGAAAAAAGCTATAGAATAATCTTAAGTGGACTGAGAGATCCACCAACTTTTTTATCTCTTGATTTTGCTTTGAGATTTGTGTTCATGTGTGATACACATCAGTGCACGCATCTCAAAGATAATCTTGATGTTTATCACACACCCCAACATGGATCACAAAGTAGATCCAATAGGTAAAAAATTTGGCTGACAATCCACTTTTAAGTTTATTTTGGCTTTACTGAGATTGAATTTATGCATGCCTTCTATTCCATTTTATAACTGGACAATCTTTTGTCTTGATGATTTTCAGCTCATCCAAGTTCTCCTTCCTCTTCTTAAGCACCTCTCTCTCCAAAAGGATGTGAGGCCTGCATTGTATGAGAAATTTCACATGCCCGAGTGGTTTCAACAGCATGGGATCCCTACCACTGATTGATTATGGCACCATACAATGTTTTCGTATGTATAATACCACCAAACTTTGTAGATTATTGTATAATTTATGGCTTCCAATCTTGAATTTTATAGGAAGCTGTTCCATCCATTCAAACTGAAGCATGTTGTATGATCAAAATCGGTGCTTGTAGGATAATTTGCACGGCATTTATGTAGCAAAACATGAACTTTGATGTAATTTTTCGTACACTTTGGAAGATTCAACATTGTTAATAGTGGAGCCATTTGTGTTTGAAACGCTTTGGATATTCTAGTTAGAACATTGTTTTTTTATTTGGTGTGTACTCATTGAATTTGTTGTTCCACTCTTGCTCCAGAATACATGTGAGATTAGCTCCTCACATAGTCGGTAGTCCTTGATCTATTAGGATCCTAAATTGCTGTATCTTATAGGCTAAATATCAGAAAACACCCTTAACTTTAGACTATTATCAGGTAACCTCCCATCACTTTCAAAATATGGAAAACCCTGCTTAAGTAATGGGTAATCAGAAAACCCCTATAACTTTAAGATTTTATCTAAAAGCCCCTGAATGGTGTTATTCGCAATTTTCACATGGGTGAGTAAAATTACGTTGGGGGTGTTTTTGCTTGTGAAAATTGTTGTTAACGCTGTTAGTGGGGTTTTCTGATAAAATCTTAAAGTCAAAGGTTTTTTTTAATAACCCCTACCTTAAGGGGAATTTCTGATATTTTAAAAGTTTGGGGGTTATGTTGTAATCGTCCAAAGTTAAGGGGTTTTCTTATAGTTGGCCATACCAATATATATATATATACTATTTTAATTATAGCAAAGTGATTGCATTAGAAAATGCCACAAACCCATATTTAGGTAGCCCTTTAGTAACTTCGATGACACCAAAGACGTCTGTCAGTCATGACCAGGAACTTCTTTAAATTCAAAGCTAACCAAAAGCTAGATATCAGGACATTTTAAAATTCAAATTTAACCAAAAGCTAGATATCAGGACTTTTTTAAAATGTAATTTTTGGATTAAAAAGTGTAAAAGGTTTTCTGCTCATGTTATGCGCCTTTAGATCAGGTGTTACTTTACTAATGCCACCAAAATGACTCTTCATTGAGCCGTCCATAATGTTTGTTTACCTTTGTATGTGAAATTGGAAAAGCTTGAATAGACTACACTTTTCTTCAGTTTAAAAAAGAAGTAAAAAAAATCCTATACTTTTCATCTTTTTATTTATTTATTAACCTAATCAAAATCCTTTAAGTAGGCGTACTCATTTCAAATTTGATTTCTAAGCAGCTCAACTCCTCTCCTACTATCGTGGATCTTCTTCAAATAGTTACAACAAACCCTCAAAAAAATCCCAAGACAATCCCTTAGGCCTAAAGATTAAATTTTTTTTTCATTAATTTGCATGGATTCTCTTCAGCAAAACAAGCACAAAAGCATCCACTGCAAACTCTTTCTCCTACTATCATCCTTCACAATCCTCACCTCTCTCATTGGCGCTGCATTCTTCACAGTCACCTACATCCCTCTCTCCCACCATCAAATCCATGGCAAAGAAGCCATCATCATCTACAAGTCCATCAACATCCTCGGCCTCGCTCTCGTCCCCTCGCTTTCGCCATTGGAGTCACTGGAGCAATATGCATTGTTGTGTTCAAGCACAAGCTAGCTTCTCATTCGCAGCCTCTGCCTCCTCCTCCTAATCCTCAGCTTTGCTCGCTCGAATGCAGGGTTGAAGGTGCATCGGCGAGCGTGCCGAGGTTGGAGATGGAGGAGACTGATTATGAGTATATGAATGAGCTGGTTCTTGCTTTTGTGAGGGAGAAGATGAGAAGAAAAGAGGAGGTGGAGAGGGAGAGGAGGGAGATGATGATGGGGAAGATTATTGATTTTTAGTGAGGTTTAGATGAAGGTTAGTTAGTTAATTAATTAAGATTTTTAAGCATAAAGCTATCTCTTGTAATTTTCTTTTGTGATGATTACTTGATGTCATAATGTAATTTGTATTCTTTTTTGTCGAAAGAACTCTTTGAAAGGTTTAATTTTAGCAAATATAAACTTAACTAAAAATCACTACACTTTGATCTGAATATTAGGATCTGCGGAATAACCACTTCATGATAAATCTAATTTGTTCATGTAAATAGGTCTGAAAACTTTTATAAACAAATTTGCTTGAAGTTTTTCTTTCTTTCGCCATGTATAATAATTTTTGTTCTCAGTAGACGAGAAGTATGGATCAACACATAGATGTGCTAAGTAACTATTTGAGCTCGTGTTGTATAAAGATTATTTGAACGAGGTTTGCTGCATTGAAGATAATACTATATCTTTTTAAAACTTCCATTTTTTTTTTCTTTCTTTCCTCTTCATCGATACATAGACTTCACGGACCTTTCTCCGAAACAAATTGGCTACCAGATGCCCAAATTCCTCAAGATGTAGACTTCAGGAATCAGAAAAATTATTTTGATTAGCAGGCGTAAATAACATCAGACTAGGAAAATTATCTACTCATCCATCGACCAAGTCATGATTCATGATCGCAGACAGCAAGAAGCGAAACTACATTCTTCAGAAATTAGACAATTACTGCCAAAATTACAAGGAAAAATTTCATAACTCTAGCGAAACCTAACACAGAGAAATAATATGTAAACACTGGTTGCAGAATAAATAAATGTCCAAAGCACATTATACATGTCACAGAGAGAACCTACATCTACCTTAACGAGTCAAGAATCAAGATGCTATTTCTGAGGGCTGTAGCTACAGTACAAAAGTACATTCACAATGAAAAATAAGCGTACGTAAAAGGTTCCTTCAAAACCCTTCTCAACGGAAATAATATAATACAATGCATTGAAGGATATTAGGTATACACATGCTTCAGCCATGAATAATCACAACATTCTCCATCATATTAGATCTACAAGAGAATTAAGAGAAGAACAAGTTCAGGGAAATAAGATACATTAATGGTAATTTTTTTAAATATCCAGTACATTCTGAACAATGATTTCCTTGAAAACTTAAAACTCTCAGTATAAAACAATTCATAAATATAAGTTGCTTAAGGCTCAGTTTCAAACATCCAGCTAGTTCTGAGCAGCGCTCTCCGTCTCAATTACACATAGTAATGCATTCTTCTTTAACAAGATACAATCTGCCTGTAGAAGCTTTCGTTCAATGATAACACTACACATAGAACTGTCAGTTGCCACTCTTTGAAAATAAGAAAAGATTATTTTTGGGAATCTATGGAACTTCTTTAAATTATTGTAAATTTGTAAGGTTACATATTGCACAGCAGCTTCTAGGTGAATTATCACGATCCCATCACACAGTATACATAAGTAAATACATTTTTCACAGTTCATTTACCTTGCTTTTTTGATTGGCATCCCAAGAGGAGGGACTCTATCCAACAACAAACCTCCTGTTTCAGTCAGGAGAATGCATACATCATTGCCAGTGAAGAGAATATGTCAAACTTCTGCATTGCTGACTTGCGCACTCATACATCCTTGAAGCATCACTGGTAGCCTGAGTGCAGGAGAAAATAAAAACAAAAACCACTCAAGAAAATCAATCAGTATTTAAAATTCGATCATGAAATGTTCTTTCGTGAATTAATTAAACATCTCCACACTTTACCATATGATATCATCTGATATCTGCAGATTCCTGAGTTACTTCAGTCACCACATCAGCAGCAGAGCTGACTGTGTCTGCTGCATGACTCTGGCTAGTCTGTGCCTGACCTGAGGGTTGAGGGTCACTCACAAGCCCCAATACCACTAGTGTTGACCTAAAAGCCACATATTTAAAATTTAAGTATCATAGTTTCAGGCCAAAATAGATGATATTAGCATCACGAATATAGAAGAACCTAGGAAGAGTAGATCGAATGTTTGGCTGGTTCGCATGATCGACCAGTGGTGGTTTCAGAGTTGGATTTTTGTTCAATGCATTCTCAAGCTGCGTTGCTGGTAACTGTTAGGCAAGAAAGGTAGGACTGTCAACAGAGTCAACATAGTTTATGATAATAAAACATCAGTGAGGGTTGACATCACATAACAAACTATGTTTGATGTTTGGTGGCACAAGTACGTTTTTAGGTTTCAATAACAAAGCTGACTTTAATTATTGATGTTCTAGAAAGAAAAGAGTTGTCTGCAATTAAGGTCTAATCTCTGGCAGGATTTCAAATAAAGAGCATTATATATCCCAAGTTCGCAGAAGATCACCTTCCCTTTATGTATGATGGTGTTTGGCATCTAGCTTAATCAAGAACAGGGGAAAACATTTGAAATATATGTAACCACATGTAAATGCACATAACGCGGTACATCATCCTTTTTTTTAGTACCGGTGGGGGGGGGGGGAGTGTTAAGTGGGTTGTGGTTTTGGGAGGAGAGATAAAATTGTGACTAATTTAAACATGAACTCACCTAAAAAAAATTCTCAACAGAGCATTATTATTTCATCTTACAATTCCTTTTTTTTTTAATTAAAGATTCACATCTTTAGCTTGTACTTCTTGAGAAATACTTTTCTGCCTTTATTACCCAACATTTTTGAAGGGGGGGAAAAACACCTTGTTTGCTTTAAAAGCAGTGAGAAAGCACACTGGCATGAGCACCACCAAGCACATCAAAGGTATAAGATGGTGGAACTGTGAGTTTATTCATAAAAGAAATGATTCAGGTACAATATAATTCTCTGTGGCAGACTTCTTCAAGAAAGAAATAGGCATCCAAGTAAACTTCTGAGTGAGCCTAATTTCATATTCACGTGTAAAAGATTCAAATATGAAATCTACACAGTATGTCTCTTCAACCTTTTAGACAATACAAGACTAAATATACTGAAAGAGTTTGAGATTGTATGAATGCCTACAGTTCCCAGTTCGATAACGTATAATAGAACACATTTCTTTAATAGCATAGAAGGGGTAGGCTCAACTATTATTTGATTTAAGAACAGCTTAATAATGATGGTAAGTACAATAAGCTAGAAGCCTAGAACTTCCATATGACTATCGGGTAAATATTTTGTTTCAAGTTGATCATTGGTAAAGGTTAATTTTATACCCAGTCAACCTCTGAAATCTAAAGCCACGATATCACATAAATTTTCTTTCTAATATACAAAGAAAGCAACCATGCAACTAGTCTGCAAAATCTCCCTCCAAAGTTTGAAATAAGAGAAAGACAATTGAACAGGATGCTATTTTACACTTAATCAGAAGATTTTATTGGCACCTCAACCAGAGCAAGAACCAGTGAGAACTAACCTGCAACAATACACTGAATGATTGAGGTGTTGTCTGGATAGCACACCTTAAAAACCCAACC
This sequence comes from Asparagus setaceus, assembly GCA_012295165.1. Classification (NCBI taxonomy): domain Eukaryota; kingdom Viridiplantae; phylum Streptophyta; class Magnoliopsida; order Asparagales; family Asparagaceae; genus Asparagus; species Asparagus setaceus. The sequence continues at coordinate 95,559,210 of CM022702.1, read as the reverse complement.
CATAATTTTGGGTATCTCCATATCTGCAGCAAGAAGGTGGAAGAAAAAAAGAAGAAGAAGAAGAAAACAACCAAATCAAAAAGAGCAAAGTCTTTGGTTATTTCATAAGTATGTATTTGATTATGTATCTTAATATATTTGACTTTGGTTATTTCATAAGTATGTATTTGATTATGTATCTTAATATATTTGACTATGCATCTCTTAATGCTCCATGGAAGATTATTTGCATTTTAGGCCTGTTCATCAAGGGATCAACTTTGTGTCCCAAATCCCTAGCCGACTACAGATACTAGAGGCAATTGCCATAAATCCTAGAAGACAGTTGGCAGGATGACCTACCATGTCTTAAGCCTTTGATTACTTCATAAAAGAACCAAAAATGTTATTAAATGATAAATGTAATGAACTGATTAACATGTACAATGAATAGGAAAATCTATGTATCATACTATTCTCTGTTCCATGAGCCACAATTACCTGTTTGTTTACAAGCCGGGACAGAATTTCCATCACAAATTCCACCTACAAAATAACCAACTCAGACATTAAGACAAAAGAACCTTTCAGAGTTAAAGAAATTGAGAGGAACGGCTATAAGTGTCTGTTGCATGATAGCAGAGCTCAAAGGAATCTATTATAAATCAATGAGGAACGGGGAGAGAGCTTAAAGACAGCTGTCGATTGCAGAATCAGATTTTTCACAGCTTCCCTAGGAAGAAGTTATTCAGATCACAAGGTTAAAAAAAGGAACCTCTGTACAGTGACAGAAACACATCAAAGGCACTAGAGTGGATGTTTGTACTTTGTACAGTAACAGAAATACATCAAAGGCACTAGAGTGGAAAAACTTGTATTTTAAGAGCAAGAAATCAACGAAAGAATGGCTACAGAAAACAACACTAAAAGAAACATATCGAGGCATAATGCGCTTGTGTAAAAAAAAAAAGGGTTATTTGCATATATACCCCTTAAATCATGGGTATTTACAAAAATACCCTTTAAATCTCAGTATTTGCAAAACTACCCCTCAAATCATCAATTTTGGAAAAAGTTACCCTCAAAGAAATTAATCATAACCTTTAATAAGCTAATTTGTAATCGCCATGTAAAAGTTATCAACAAAATAGTCAATTTTTAGCACCAAGTTGATGATTTGTTGATTTTAGAGGTATTTTTTCACAAAGTTGATGATTTGAAGGGTAGTTTTGCAAATACTAAGTTTTGAGGGGTATTTTTGCAAATACCCATGATTTAAGGGGTATATATGCAAATGACCCAAAAAAAACACCCCCTACTGGCTATCTGACTTATCTACTAACTTAAACAAATAAAGACTACAGAAAGAGGGCGATAGCACGATCATAAAATATTGAAAATGACAGGAAGTAAACAGAATTATGTTCATTAACATACATGGACATAAGAATCCTTGAATGATATCATATACCACATAACAGACAGCATTTCCTACATAATTCCACATAACTATTCGCTCTGAACTCCATAACATTATGCCCTGACTCTTCTTTCCCAATTCTAAGCGAAAAAGAAAACATCTGTCCGCATGTGCATAGAATGAATTAGCAGCTAGGTACTTCCTTTTCTGTCCCAGCAAAAGTTTCTTTGTCATGTATAACAGCAGATTCATATGCATAACTGCTCATAGCGGTCTGAATGGCTAAGAATTAGGGGTGCATTCGGTCCGGATACGGCTCGGATATGATACTTACCATATCCATATCCGCTTACCCATCACGGATACGGATACAACTATACCTTGGTAAGGAAAATTCATATCCATATCCGCTAAAATCGGATACGGAAACGGATATACATGCGGATATATAAGCGGATATGCATGCGGAAAAAAAACGGATATATGAAAACTAGATAATATTGAAAAAATATAGTTCATATGATACAAAATAGTTCATTAATATGTTCGTTATATCTGAAAAGCTAAGATTAGACATCTTGATCATCAAAATTAACCTCAAATCTGTTCTCTAAGGATTAAAACTATTGTAACAGTATGACCAATATGTATTCGGATATTTCGGATACGGATCCGGATATTTCACTACAAAACCATATCCATAAGAACCGTAACCATATCCTATCAGTTATAGAGTTGAGTAATCATATCCGTTTCCATTACGGTTATGGATATTTCGTAGGATACGGATATAGTTTAGCACCCCTACTAAGAATCGTATTGATTTTTTAATACTATCCTTTGACTGGAGTGTCATATTGATGCATGGATTCTTTGTATATTAAGTAGAAGAACGTACTTTTTTATCCCAGAAAAAGTTCCTTGCCCTGTATGACATTAGATATGTCTGCTACAGCGCTAGCAACAATCTGAATTGGTAAGAATGAACCCAATATTTATTTTGATTGCAGAAACAATGTGAGGCTGATTTATATTCATACATAGACTCTGACGTGTGTGCCCCCGAGGCTGGACATAATGTTCAAGTATGATCCTGATGCAGACAAGATGAGCTTGGATACTGATAAATATTCCCTTTAATGATAAACATGAAGGTATAACAAATACATAGCTACCATAATGTGATTATAGCAGTTTGGTATCTATATGAATGCTCGTCACCACTTGACATAACACCCATGTTAACCGAAGGCTATAAATTTACATAGATATCATGCAAGCTCCACTTGAGATAACACCTTTCAAATAGAACATTATCGTGCAGCTTGCAACAACTGATCTGTGTGCATCTAGATGGAGCATTTATGTTCATGTAATATAGTCATATGCAATCATTCTACATAAACAAACAATTTACTTTATATTTTTCTTCCAAAGAAACAGTTATGCATTTTAAGTACTAACAAGCAATTTACTTTATATTTTCTTTCCAAATAAACAGTCAGTATAACTGTGAATAGTGACTCACCAATGCAGGATATACACTTAAAGCTTGTATTACAGTACGCATAAACAATAAAGGAAGAGGAATCTGTTCAACCTGCGAAAAGAATGGAAGCAGGTCAATTATTACATGAAAAAAGCAAGCAGATGATGTGATTCCAAAGGTACATACCAACTGATTCAACACCTTAGCCAAAACCTGTTGAGTGAATACATGTCGCTGCTCAAAGCAAGCAGAGCAAGCCTCCATAACCTACATAAAAAAATAACTTATTTGTCCAACAAAGAGACAGTAGAAAGGAAAGAAAAAGGGCTACATGCCTTTTTCAGAGGTACTCCATCTTTCTCTGGATCAATGCCGTGGATTGAAATCAATATTTCCGCTGGAGCGATGGACGATCCTGCTTGTGGTAACCCCTAAATACCATATTTGAAGTTAATAACACGGAAGATGAAGCATCGAAGGAGAACATTTACTAGGAAAAACAATAGGATTACAAAATAGCAGTCAGTAAGAAGCAAAAATAATCATTCATCAATAGAAAAATATGCCATAAAACAATGTCACTTAAACTATGTCCATGTATGACTAACATATAGGGAAATGTACCAGGAAAGCTGATCTCAACCCATGCAACATTATCAAATTTTGAGAATGCATTATGTTGACTCATGTTGAGGTAATGTAATTTCCTATAGATAATTTATCGATCTTCGCGTCTTGTCTGCAATTTTTCCAAATTCTATGAGAATTTGGAGGATGCGAACTGAACATGCCAGTCAACAGATAACAAATCATTCATGGAGTTGCTCACCACAGCCAGCTCCATTTCGATGGGATAAATATTAGATGAAGATGATGTACAGGATCTTGTATATCTCAATACATGAAATTTGGGGAAAATGTTCACTAGTTTTGAGAGTATCAGTTCTTATTAATAGGTGAAATCTCAAACGATGTACATAAACGGAAAAATGTAACCTCCCACACCCCCCCCAACACCCAAAAAAAGGCCTGGTGGTTGGGGCATTGGGCCTTGGCTCAAACGGCCAAGGGTCGATCCGTGTCTATGGCATATCTATCCCCAATTTCCAATTACTAGGCAATGCAACAATTGTGCTATTCACCTGGACTCCGAAAGTGGGGCCCAGGCGCTGGGGTTTACTTGGCTGGTACTAAGCCAAAACGTCAAGCGCGCTAACTAGTCCATTCAAGAGGTGTTGGAAAACATGGATTTTACCTCAATAACACCGAAAACTAATAATAAGTAAATGAAGCAAGGCAGGTTGTTATTCAAAGGAAATCACCTAAATTTGTTATCATCAATGTGCAACTTAGGTGTTCCACCATCGTGATTGCAACTGTAATCCAGCCTTTGACATATCTCACAGGCTATAGCTGGTTTGGGTACCAGATACAACTACAAGTTCGATGGACATGCATGGGTTCACCATAAATGATCTCAGGTTCACATTAAAGAACCAAGATGGCCATGTGATTTGACTGGGTTATGTTGGGAAGTGGCTTGATATCAGAGAGGAATAATTTACTTTTATTTATAAAAGTAAATAATTATAAGATCTTGCAGCATGGAACTAAACAATCTTCTCTAACTTTCTTAATATACTAACTATGAAATACACAAGCCCAACACCGCCAACAACAAAAAGGAAAAAAACCAAAAGAAAAAAACTGAAGCATATATATATCGATCATGCCTCACTAATTAATTAAAAGTGGAAATATCCCTGAATAATGCTTTAGTGAAAATATCTAAAGCCTATCACTATCTGCTTGTTTGATACTAATTGTGGTGTTAATTGGCATTCTACAGTTGGAATGTGCTTAATGTGCCTCAGCATTTTTTTATCACTTAGTTGTCAGCTCATGGGAGATTGCAGATTCTGGGAACACTGCTTAAACATCATATTGTGCAAGATGAGGTTGGTGTTCTATGCGAGCGACATAATGAAAGCCTGGATTATCTAGTTTTATTATGCCCAGTTTCTAAGCAAGTTTGGTCAGCTATCTTGCTATGGTTGCACATTCCTAGACCATTGATGGATTGGATGGATGAGATATCCTGGTTTTGTTCTAGAATTAGAGGAAGGTCTGCTAAATGCAAGATTGCTAGGGATATTTTCCTGGCATAATTTATCACCTTTGGATCGAGAGAAATGCTAGAGCTTTCAGTCCAAAAGCAAACCTTTCATGAGTCCATTGTCAAATCTGTACAGATTGATGTTTTAGATAGGAGGCAGATTAAGGATCCCAAGCTACTGCTTAGACTGGTTTACTATTTGTAAAGTCTTGAAATTGTACCCAAGTATGCCTGCTTTGAAGTTGTACAAAATTCTACTGGTAATGGAATTCTATCTTATTAAAAAAAAATCATCAATCTAACGCACCAAACTAACAAAGGAAATGACAATCTTTACCCGACTAAGTAGTTATCTCATTGATAATCCTCAACAACTTTATGAGCAACAGTATAAGTCGAAACTTTCACAAAATAAATTGTTTGAACATAAGCAATCATTTTCGACACAGATTGACTTTGTTGTTCAATTTTAAAATAGTAATGACAACACAACATCATGGACATCTTCAATCTCAGACATAGGGACAAATAGGTTTCAAACATAAAATTTGGAAATATATAGTAGGATCCCAAACATGAAGACATGTAAAGTCTCAGACATGAAGATAGGTAGTAGGGTCTCAGCCATGAAGACATGTAGTAGGCTCTTACTCCCAGGCATGAAGACAACTAGAAGGAAGAAGGCCACAATAGAACCGCAATAGTAAATAAAAGGAAGCTGATTGGATCATATATGAGATTTTGCTAATTTCTTTTACTTTTTTTTGTTCTGCTCTGTTTTTGTTTTTGTTTTTTGTTTTTTGTTTTTGTTTTTGTTTTTGTTTTTGTTTTTGTTTTTTTTCTTTTCTTGTTTTTTTTTCTTTTATTTGAAGCATGATATTCAATTAGATACCCATAGCAGACATTACTATGGGAGAGTTTGAAAAATGGAGACTAGTGAGACTGCTTTTGGGCATGCATTTGAAACAAAGAAAGAGTCTATTTCTAGAAGTTTTTTTAAACCTAGCCGGCTACAAAGGTGTAGGGGCTTGTTTGAGAAGACTTCAATTTTTTTAGGAGGGGGTTTGGGAGGAAGAGTAAACAGTTTTTCTTGTTGCAGTTTTGAAGAGGTTTAGAGAGGTGGGTAGTGGTCCTAGTGGACAATGTTGTCAAGGGAACAAAAATAGATACTTGAGCCGGCAGTCTCCCTTGGTGATCTTGAGTTTTAGACTTAAGAAAAGAGATTTTCTAAGGTTAGGAACATCACTCCGATATCATGTTGTATTGGAAAACATTACACAGGCTACGACCCAACAAATTTCTTCATGCGGTTTAACATTTTGATAAAACAATGTTCACTCAAACTGAATTGAATGAGAACTCTATTGTCACAGCTAGAGGTTAACGCACCGGAAAGAAATAAAATAAAATTAAAAACAGAGCTGCAATGTAATAAAGGAATCATATAGAAAGTTATGAAGATGCGACATCACAAAAAGGAATACCTGCAACAGACGAATGAGTGCAGCTTGGAATTTCTCCATAGGAAGATTGACAAGTTGTGGAAAAATGGCAAGGACCTACCAGACAGTGGGCAATCCATTATTACTTAGATATCAGGGGGAGGGGTGAGGAGGAGGAGGGAGTGAGGGAATAACAACCTCTTCCTTTGATAAAGATGGCAATATTGGTATTAGAATTTCAGCATCCTGCAAGCAACAGAAAGAAGTAAAGACTAAAGATATGACAATAAGCTTTCATCTTAAATATGGGGAAAAAAAGAAAAAGAAAATTACCTTCAGTTTGGAATCATATAATCGCCTAAGAGCGGAGATCAAGTCTCTAGAAGGAATTGCTCCATCTGTAAGTGTTTGTAAAACCTGCCATGAGGAACAAAAGGATAGTCACCTAACTAGTATGTTAAAACTTGCGGGAACGGGGACTTCAAGTTTTTAACAATGAAAGATGAAATTGGACGGCATGAAGACAGAACAAAGGTCGTAATGTGACAGATCATGTAAATAAATGAGATACTATTTCTCATTGCGCCTTTTATTTTGTTCTTTTTTTTCTGCAAAAAATGTTATCTAATTTGCACGCAAGTCCAGAAAAGAACTTCCACAATATTGACCTGTTTCAACTAAAGGTATTGTCTAATCAGTTGAAGTTTGTTTATAGGGAGGGTATGCCACTGAAAGTAATTCTGTTTTGGTCCACCATCTTTTAAGCATAAACGAAAGAAGAGCACAAGTATACCAACCACTGAACAGGTTTTATGAAACCTATATAGGCAATGTCTGCCTAATCAGAACCAGAGAGATGCGAAGAGTTCAGATGATTCAAAATTTTCTTTAGCCTCTCCAGGAAGCAAAAAAGAATTTGCCAAGGAGTTGGTAACTTTGTATCAATATCACAACGTAAGGTGGAGTTCATATAAAACCTGCATGAGGAGGTCCTTGCTTCCTCTTGGAAGATCCGAGATAATTCCAAGGAGTTCAGATGACGACCCTACTGTGCGAATCAATATCGGAATATGGCGGTGAACTGCCTGCACAATTTACTCGTTAAGATAATGCCAAAGAGACAGACATAGAACACTAATAAATAACATGCAACAAACAGAATAATGCAGAAAGAAACCTGTTTGGCGCCCATGGATATGTTTTCGTAAATAGTAAAAATATGCTGAAGAAGTGAATGCTTCTGTACAACATATAGGAGAACGGTTTAAACTTTAAAGTCATAATAAACAAGAAGGTATTGGAACCAGATAAAAAGATCATAATCACATGACATGAAAGGAGGAGCGGAAGAAATGCTTTCACATTAAAGAAAACTATACCTTGGTGCAAAGTGCAAAGTAAAGTGATGTACACCGTTGCGCCTCTGCGAGAGAAGCAGATGATGAACTTTTTGCTGAATGACTATCAGATGTAACTTCACTGTTAGCAAGACTAACTGCCAAAATTCCTGCACCAGTTGTTTTTTCCAAATTGCTCTCCTGTAAAAGCTAGAATTAGACAGCAAATAGGAAGCAGAATGTAGCCAAAACGTACTAAATCTATCAACAAGAATTAAGTACAGGATACACAGTTTTAATACACAAAATTCACTATTTAAATCCACCAAAAGTACAATGCTGAAAGAAATTTTGGTTTGCACATGTTACAAAATCTTACATGATTTTTTCATTGGTCAATCTGATGTTCTCTAGCAACTTATGTAGTATGTACCATGTACCAAGATGTCTTACCAAATTGACAAAACAAATAAGGAACCAAAGAACTATTAGCTAACGAACATACAGATACAACTAAGTTCATCAGGCGCTCAAGAAAATCCTTTTATTCTAAAACTGGAAAATAGACTCCATCATATCTTATACTAAACAACTGAATCACAGTGTTAATCAAGGTACTTCACACCTTTACACAATCTCTATTATGTATAGAGAACATTACGCCTTTCATTAAGTCGAGATAAAAAATGAAACCGACTTTGAAAGAATAGAACTTAATACCGTTTGCAATCCAGAATTCAATCTATCAGCACCCATGCAATCAATGGTAGGAAAATCATCTATTACAGATTGTAGATTCTTAATAGCAAAATCTTCAATCTGTTCAGAGATACTCGACATGGGAAATAATTTGTTCGCTACCTGCAAATCAAAAAGTGGCAAACTCGGAATAAACTTGAGAAAAGGAATTACTTATAAAAGACAAGCAGCAGACAAATTACCAGACGTATAGCCTTCATTCTCACTTCTTCCATATGGTGAACTGCACTCTGTAAGAAAAATGTGTAAAAGGAATAATTAATAAAACAAGAAATAAATCCTCGACTCACAGAAAGAAATATGGATATGATGACTCAGAATATACAACCTAAAGTTGGAATTCCCAGGGCGGTACTTAGATCGCTAGGCACAGGTGAAAGAACTTACATAAGACCTAACATCCCACCCCCGAGAAAGGAAGAATCATACGATTCTGAACTTATATAGCTGCTAACACTAACCCATGGTCCAGCTCAAGTCATGTGCCATAATTAAAAGTTTCCAAGCCCAGCTTGCTTTCACTCCCATCATTATCAGAATCAGATCAACTTTAATAAATGTTGAAGCAAATCAGTCTGAATTTAATTGATTGCAAATTTTGATAGTAATAGATGCTATAAAATCCAACACAATCATTATAGAAATAAGTAACTATATGTGAATTAACTGCAATTTTTGTTAAATTAAAAGTACATCTCATACTTTAGTTTTATTGTAATCTTTTATCTTCTGAATATTAAACACATAAAAATGACGGAATATACATTTCAGCCTTACTTGGGATAAAGAAAACTAAACCATATTAATGCATCCAGCTTACTCATTTTTTTCAATGATGATCCATATTTAGATTGAATAAGAAAAAGAATTCATCTTAGTAACCTCACTCAAGTTCAACAATATAGCACCAAACATTGGGAACAAAAACAGGTCAAAATAAGTTTCAAGCAATCAGGCCTGTAAACATATCTGTAAACCATGTCTAAATGTTTTTAAGAGCATATAAAAACTAAGGAGAGAACAACATATACTTAGAAGAAGCGATTCCAAGCTAACAGATACTCAAAAGATCCTTTAATTCACCAATATTAACAGTATAAATTAAATTGCCATCAGAGTTGAACAGTTATTGAGTTTCTTGTTCAAAATTCATGTTTTATACTAAATATTTGTTTCTAGAAGAAGAAACATCTTCCTTAAGTGATTTTATTCACTTTACATGTTATCCTGAGTGTTAGAATATAAAAATATAACAGTCAACCCTTACCGCAACTTCGGAGTTGTGGTGTAATGGTTAGAGTGACTTTAAGATGGTATAACCAGGTTCAAATCCCACCGGCCACGAATTTAAAGCGGAGTTTCTAAAATTTGACACCACTGCGTGAGTTCAGGTTTTGGCCCATAAAAAGGGCGCTCAACCTACGGGGGCATGTTAAGAGTATAATAATATAACACTCAACTCTCACCACAACTTCGGAGTTGTGGTGTGTAATGGTCAGAGGGACTTTAAGACTGAGCATAATGTTCAAGCTTGTGTTAGCTTTCACAATTTATGCAGAACCATGATATTAATGTTTTACTCAAGATGCAGGTGCATTAACATAATGGATGACACTAGGAGATATTGACTATTAAGATAAATGTGTGACAGGTAAGACTTCAGACTCAACTAAAGTATAACCAATTCGATGTTATACAGGTTTTGAAATCCCTTCGATTCCTTGGTTTACGTATAGGTATCAAGATTCCACAGTTTCAGATAGGAATTATTGGACTGCCAGTATCTTCGGATTAAATTTTTAAAAATAACTATAAATTAGTGATAAATAGAGATGTCTAAAGCAACATTTTTACTTGTTTCTAGAATAATTGGTGATGTTTAGATCAAGTTGCAAAAAATACTGTATAATACAGTAGTTTATGTAACTGCAATTTACAAATAGACAGAGCATCTGAATTAAACATTTTTATATCTTTTATGTAGTAAAAGCCAAAGAAATTAATCAAGCATCAGAAATATATCAGGTTTTGTCTAATCAATCGATCAACTAATTAGTTCAATATGTCTAGAGTAAAATAATTATAAATATGGTCATATTTAACTAAATCAAGTGAAGTTTATTCTTCAACTTTACTCAAGAAACTACAACATTTCTAGATTTTACTAATTAAACACATTAACATATTTACATAAAGTAGAAACTTCATTAGTGTAGATTTTGATCAACTTCTCAGTTCAATCAACTCTTTTGCAATCAGTGAAGTGACAATATGAGTTTTTAGAGATTTATAACTCTGATGTGATTTTGTGTATCCTTATGTTAGACAGAGTTCGATTTTTATACTCTTCAATCGTTTTGGGTTCAGAGTTAACATTTCACCATATAATGATTTTGAGGAGACTTTGTACACACCTTAAGCACTTCTGCAGTTGAATATAAATTTTGGAATCAGAAAAGGGTTGTTTGATACCTATAAGGCTATATCCCTGAGGCACGGTTGACATCTATATCTCTGAGGCAGGGTTTTTTTCATAAAAATTTAAGTTACATTTTGTTTATCACTTATTTCATTATCGAGCTTGTATAGCTTTAGGATGTATGTCCACATTGTTTACCATCCAACTTAAAACTCTAATATTAGTGGCGGCGCCTGCTGGAACAGCAGCAGCATTCAAGATGAAAAGAACAGACCTGATGGGATTATGGTGAGATCAAAATGATCAACTTCCAACTATTGGGGAGTATCTCAACATCCCATCAGTTTATCACTATGTCAGCATTTCATCCCCTCCCTCCCTCCCGAATTTTTCAAGGAATGGATTTCCTGATGTATGGCAAATAATATTGTTGTGCACTGGTTTCGGCACATTTCAGCCTGATATCGGCCAAAATGGGAAACAATAATTGTTTTACTAAACCTTCTGCTATAGCCACAACATGAGAAAATTGTCTCTGACCAGGAAGGCAAGAATGCAACCTGATGAAGGCCACGCATGTTGGAATTGCCCGATTCTTTGAAATTTGAATATCTAATTTGTAGGATACTATTCAAATTCCTTTTCCTAAAAGAAACTCATTGAAGACTAAACCCAGAACCAGTACAAAAGTGTTACATTCACAGCACTGAAACAAGGTAATCAGACAGGGTATCCAACTTTAAGAGAAAGGAATGGAAAACAAACTTAAAGAAGGAGATAACATCACATCAGAACAATATTGCAAACCTTCAAAGCAATCTGAAGGCATCTATCTCGATTTGCAGGTCTCAGTAAAATTAAATTCCACACAGCACTAAGACCTTGTGTAACTCTGTCACCACTTTGAAAATCTTTATCATTTGTTTCCTTGCTCTCTGGGCAGCACAACGACTCCAACAAGTTAAGTGCCCCATCTGAGAGGTACGGTACTTCACCCAGTAATCTTCCAAGAGATTTATCCGAAGCAGGGAAAGTATCCCGAAGGGTTTGGGCCTGTCACCGATATTTTGCTCAGAAAAGAAATCCACATAACATATCAAACACATAAAAGGAAAAAGAAAGTATTAACACACCACATTCAGAAGAAATGTTTCATAAACTGATGTAGCAGTTCTAGATGAAAGGAAATCTTGATCCTGCTCGGACTCCCGATATAACCTATATAGGACACGCAATGTCAACTCGTGTCCCTGAAGATAACAAAAAAGGAGTTAGCTAATATGAATGTCATGTGTCAGAGGCAAATGGTCATATATTCTGCTTGGTGCAGCATCCATACAAAATTAATATAAAAATAAATGGTTAAGTAACTGATCATTTTATATTTGCAACTTGCAGGCTTCATAGAGTAAAATGACCAAGGAATAACAAAAAATAAACATATCCATTACTATTATTTGAAAGAAGCTAGCCCCTGGTGATGTGAGACACGCTTTTAAAAACCCAAGAAATGCCCTCACAACTAGTAATGATATTTTAAAACTCATGGGAGGGAAAAAGTTGGGGAAAAAATAAAAACAAAAACGAATTCAGCAACCCCAGGTTCCTCTATTTCAGCATCCCAGACGGCCACATGTTCCTTTGTCATGCATGCGTCGTGTCGCGTGCACCAAAAGAACAGTAATATGATAACAGAACTATCAAAGATGCCATTAAAACAAGTGAAGTAAATAGTAAATCAAGTTTCCAAAATACGTAGGGCCACTAAGCTAATTAATCAATGACTATACACTCCACAATGTGAAGAAAACATAAGAAAAATAAAATTTATGTAACAAGCTTCTCAAATTATAAGGGGCTGAAGTTTCTCAATCAGTGTCATTGTCTATCCTTTAGGTAAACATTATGATGCCAAATTTCGTGACTTCTGAGAAATTATTTACTGAACCACAACTCAGATCCAAATATATGCATGCTAGTGATAGGGAAAACTAGAAGAATTTACCCCAAAATATGACTATTTGTTAACTTTTCCTACATTCTTTGTAATTAGTATAATCTATCACTCCTATTTTTTGTCTGGGAATATTCTGAGAATATTCTCACTTCTCAGATTTTCTGTTAAAAGACACGACTTTTTTTAATATTTTATTATTCCAGCTAACTTAATTAAGACTTTAATTCCTAATTAGTGGAGTGAGGAAGAAAGAAATCTGAAAGCAACAGGTGGGAAGAAGGCGGGTCGGCGGTCAGGGTGGCGCACCAGCAGGAGGGGAGTTTGGTCCCCTGGTGATGACGGGGCCGGCATTCAGGGTGAGGGTGTGTGTGTGTGTGTGTGTGTGGGAGGAAGGGGGGGAAAGGCGCTTGGGGGAGAGGGGGGAGGGGTGCTGTTCGCCGGTTGGCATGGGTATGGTTTGTTGATCTGGGGGTGATTCGTTGCCGATGGGGGGCTGGACGGGCTAGGGTTAGGATTAGGGAGGAGAGAGGAAGAGAGAGGAGAAAGAGTAAGGGTAAGTCTACCCTTATTCTGTTTGGAAAGTAACATTGTTAACTGTCGGGTAGTTTAGTTTAGTTCAGTCCCAAGAAATATAGGGATGAGTTAGCAAATATTCAAATTTGAGAGTAAATCCGCAAATAGGGTAGATTCCGGGCGTATATGTGCAAAAAAAAGTCTTTTATGTTTATCAGCATGAATCATAGCTTGACGATGTCTGAATATAGTTATTGGGCAGTGCTCAAACGATTACATATGCTCAGTTTTACATTTACGGTTTACGTAAACAAATTTATGAATTAAGAACAGTAATGGCTTTCTTCATGCCAAAGCAGACATTAAAGCTCTTAGATTCAAGCCATCATGCATCTTCTGTTTCCTAGTACTGTAGTACATAAGGTTCTTAAGAAGAAAAGAGCTAATACAATACGTCTCTGACACGTATTTTCGCAGCATTCCATCAGACTACATCAGAATTACTTCTAAGTTGTAATGTTATAACTAATCAAGTGGAGGAAAAATATTAGTTACACGGATCACCCTTCTAAGATGGATAACTTGTATAGCCACTAAACATATACCACTACATGAAAACAAGTCAGCCTTACATATCTGATACTGCATAATCTGTTGCACCTTTCCTAGACCTTAAATTTAGTGTCTACAAAGAGATCCCATATTTCATTTTGCCATGGAAAGGATGCACATCAATCACACCGAATAAAAGGAATTATAAAGAGAGCTTATATGGATCAATGCCTTCTCAGAAATAAAAGGAAACTCCGTGACATGACAACATACTCTTACTAGGTGTAGAAAATCCTTAACATGTTTAGATTTCATCAATTCGTGGCGTTATACTAGATTATTATAATTTCTAGTTATGCGTCTTCCAGCACCGGCAAAGATTAAAACTTCAGATCATTTCTTCTATTTACCTCCACCAAGCTAGAATGCAGTTCAGGTAGTCTAGGCGGCTCTAACACGCTGCTTCAACAGCTTGCTTGAAAATTAAATAACCAGGGCACTCTACACATGCCTAATGTACCTAACTTAGGTTTGAAGCAATCTCAAGAAACTCTTGACATAAACACATTTTTTCCAGAAAAAATCCTTGTATAGTAGAAATATTAACATAAATAATTTGGTATATCAATGAAATTTGAAGACAAAATTTAACTGAAGCTCCTGTTACCTCATTATTTGCATAGTCAGACAACAGATGTTTTTGCAGAAGTTCCCATGGATCTAGGTCTAGAGGAAACTGTAGGAGAAGGAGATAATATGTCAGTATAGGTAATCAAATTTGGTATATCTAACCATCTGATGACAGACACATAATAGAAATAACAAGCTAAATATAATAATATGTAACAGAAAAAGTCACACTAATGCGAAGCAAAAATAAGGGAAAATCGTATGCAAGATAATCTAACAGACGTAGTATAGCTATCTATTGGACCACAATGCCAACATTAGCAACCCCATATACACAAGTACAAACAATATCCAGTGCATCAATATTGCGACACCAACAGTCATATTATCTCAAGCGTAACACAAGTTGGTGTTTCATATGCCTCCATGGAAATATTCTAAAGCTTCAAAATTCCTCAGAAAGAAAGAGTTTCTACTGCAGTATGTCATGTATAATATCTTACATACACTAAAAGAGCATTTATTGAAGACACCCGAGGGACTGACAGTTGCAACTATGGAGTTGCTCTTTCTGAGGAAAAACATTCATCAAAATTGATTCAGTAACAGAATACAAACCACAGCAAAGACAGTGCATCTCATCATTCTGTGTTAAGTTAGAGTGATCTATATCATGTCAGGCCGTGTAGATGTCTTCAACACAAGTGTGATGAACCAGGCTGGCAAAAGTGCATTGAATTACATTGGATCTCTGACACGTGATTGCTTTTCTAAATATGCTAGACAATGCAAAAATGCGCCGTAGCTATAAATCAATTAAGGATCTTTCAAAATTACCTTTTCTTGTAAACTAGGTAACAAGGACACTTCGTTTTGGGTGCTGTGTATGTGTCCGACACCGAATCTCCGCGGACACTCCATGGACACTTGTGGTTCAGAGAAAAAACCCGATTTCCCCATTACTTATACCCTAAACTAGTTTCTCTGGTAATATCAGGTTCAAAACCAATTGTTGTTTAACCCGAAAACTAAAACTCATTACTTAAATATTTGAAAAATACCCATCGTATTATCCCATGCGATCAAAACTAAACTTTTTGTTGTTAAATCTTATTCTTGGTTTGATTTAACTTGATTCTTAATTGTTATAGATAATAGAAAGAAACATTCAAATGTTATTGGTATTTTCGTTCAATATTTGATCATGTGTGTGTATTATATACTGTGTCCCCATATCCTACATTTTACTAATTTGCCGTGTGTAGTGTCCGTATCCGTGCTACCTAGCTTGTAAACGATCTTTCATAATTTTCTTTCTTGTAATTGATCAAAGATGAATGATGCTCATTCCTTATTAAAAGAATGCAACCAACAGATATATTGAAATTTTATAAGTGCAATTAATTTTATGGTTAACAGCAGTTACCCATGCTAGGTATGTTAGCTACTATTTACCTCTAAATTATTTTATTAGCATACAGTACAACCCCACCAACTAATATTTTGACTTTTTTACTGTTTAGGGTATCTATAAAAAAAACTTTCTGCCCCCTCCCACTCACTGCCCCATCCTCTCACTCACGCACCTTAGCCACCTACCTCTCATTCCTCCGATCACCCTCTCAACTTGACGTAATGAACTTAGATTTATAACCATGTTACTCAATGCTTCTAAAAGTAGACTTGATTAAATAGCTAAGAGTGGTTAAATGATCATCTAGAATCAAATTTTAGAACCACTGTAATGTTCATTGAACTCCTTATACCAATTCTGAGCAAGGAATACAACTGTAGAAGATTAGTTCAACAATTATAGGTACCTTTTTGGGATAGTTGGTTTCATCTAGTGTAAATTCTAAATTGTGCAATCTTGAGAATGACTAGGGAGATTAGCACGCATCATGCTTCAATTGTTTATATCCCATAGTTTCAGCATATTATGCACTCACGATCATTCACTTTATTTTGCTCATGTTATTGAAACCTTTGCATATTTATCCATACATATCTCATACATGCAATGAAGGAGGGGCTGTTGGGTGAGAGAAAGAGGAGGGGAGATAAGGGTGGGTGGATTGGTGTGAGACGGGGAAGAGAAGAGAAAAGAATTTTATTTCATTTCTTGTTCTTTTTCTTTTTCAGACAGCACCCCGATAAAACAGTCAAAGATTACTTAGATTAGTCAGTCATGTGGTGTATGTGCTATTAATATAGTTTAGGGGTAAAAAGTGGCCAGGTCCCCTTGCTACCCGGGGTGTATCTGCAATTAACTCTCTTATACTTCAACATCACAAATCAAAGATGAAAACTGTTATCAGCAACAACAATTGACTCAAATCATTTTTTTTTCCATATATAAACAAAGAAACTGTATCTGAAACAGAAAGAAAATGTATCAAGTAGAAAAGCAATCTTGATAAGTTTTTTATACATTGTACCCAAAAATAAAAAACAACCTCCGATGGTCCCTAATGTGCAAATTATTTAATTAATAATAAAAAGATGGTAACTATAGACAGATACAGTACTTAGCATGCAGATAATTTGACAAGTAAATGCAAGCGATAAAGCTGAGTTGATCTCTGACGTAGGATTAATACCTCAACCCCCAAATGAGCAAGCAAGGACAAGTGCATATGAGATCGACCAGATAAAGAAACTTGCTTGTAAGCTTCAAGAATGCGTGTATACGCCAATTTTTGTAGATTATCCTTTTGATCATCATTAAGGTTGACATCAGGTACGAACATCTTTGGAAGAACATATTGGGTTGGAATGACAAGAGTACTTGAAAGCACAGGGCTTGCATCCGAGACAGCTTGACTCGGGCTAAGGGTTTCTGAAGTACAAGTCACTGAAGAAATGTCAAGAGGAAGTGTGCTGCCCAAACTTAAATCATGCTCCTGACTTATCCCATGCAGCTCTCCAGTAGATGTTTGAGAAGCATCCAACGAATCCTCAACTTCATCAGAAGATCTAACTGACTCTAGGCCAGGGATTGCACTCGGTATCTTCTCTGTCTTATTTTCATAAAGTTGAGTAGATGAATTGATCTTCTCTGGAACAAATTCATCAACAAATACTGGGATGCTAACTGGTGGTGTTGCAATAGCACTATCAACAGGAGTCGAGCCAATAATGATATTCTCTTCAGTCTTAATTTTCTTTTCATCCTCTTGACTTACTTTCTGCAACTGCAAGTGAAGTAATAGCTTTAAAAGACTAAGTGATAGAGACTAAATAGAATACGCAAAAAGTATACTCTAAGAGAAGAACAAAACCAACTCACATCATTATCACGAGATGTTACAGAAGGAACATTCAATAATGATGAAATCAAAGGGAATGCACTTGATAATGAAAAGGTATCTGAAACAACTGTTGACGGCTGCATGAGAGGAAGATTTTTATTAGCTGAGATGGGGGAGACGCTAGCAATAGGAACAGATTCTTCTTCCCCGTATGATTTAGGGCAACTAGGCGGAAGATGTCGTATATTAGCCATAACAACTTCAGCTAATAATTCAGAAGAGATACTTGAAATAAGAATTTCTAGGGACTTTGCAGCTTTGTCGCCCTGGGCAACCAAGGCAGCAAACATACCAACAAGTTGCTGTACAGGTCCAGAATCCTCATCCTCAGTGGAATCCTTAGAATCAATCAATGGTACCTCATTATGAACTGAATCATGACTTGTATGTTGTGGTTCTTTAGCAGTTTCCTCATACATGACAGGTGAGGCCCTAAACCGTTTTCCAGGTGTGATATCATCTTGTGTTGAGTCTGTGTTGTCTTGATCTATGTTTCTTTTACGTGTAACATCACTATGTGCGTCATCACATACTTGCAGTGAGACCTTATCTTCCTGCAATTGTTTCAACAGAGTCAAAAAGGCCAGACACGCATCAAAAAAGATTTTCCGATAAAATTGACGGAAATTATTTATGCCTTATTAGATAATTGTTCCTCTGTGCTGACAATACTTCCAGAACTCTTGTTAAGATTAATTTCTTGTTCTTCAATACCCCCATAACTCATGGTTCTCAAAGCTTCAACCAAGCGGGCACGCCACTGCAGGCACATAATCAACAAATATATTAACTATACCAATCATGAACACATTTTCAACTAGAAGTTATCCGATAACTCATTCTTATCAAAAAACATCACACTTAATTTAGCGCAAGATTGACATTAGAGAAGTTTAGGACAAAACAACAGAATTGCAATAAATGTGCCCTACACCAATCAATATGAGCACAAACTTAATTGAATAAACTAATGTAATCCAAAGAAAGGTAAATTACCACAGAAAAAAATCCCCAAAGGTTTGCATGATTGACAAGAAATCACCCCAAGGTTTCCCCCTCATTTTAAATGTCTAGGTAAACAATCATCAATTATTGGATGAAAGAAGGCCTATTTCTCATGAAGGTGCATGTAAGGATATTTTTTGCCTATAATGGATAATATATGTGAGTCATGCCATGCCCCCAATCCTACTGTTTATTTTTTCTGCTTCCATCTCGTCTTATGTCCCACATCCATGCTTCTTAGCATGAATACACGCTGAAAGGTCTGTAAGAATCTATAATGAGAGGAAAAGTAGGTGCATAACAAAATTTTCCAAGGAAAAAAGATATACCGGTGCAGCACTTGAATGTGTACATTTCAGACATGCCACAAAGGCATTCTTCAAGGCATGGTGTGCACCTGGGACTTGCACTCCTTTGATTACGGAGCTTGCCGGGTCCAAACAGAGTAACACCGGTAGTATGCGTCCATAAAAAGAAGGCCTTCTCTTTGCAATAGCTGAGAGACTGATGATCATCATAAATGGTAAGAGTTAAAAAAAAAACATGAGAGAAAAAGACATGCTATATAGTTGCTGTAACTTGTCAGCAATGGGAAAAATAATAACAGTATATAGTTGCCGTAACTTGTCAGCAATGGGAAAAATAATAACAGTAAATATAATGAGCATAAGAGTTAACAAACGATATTTACTTGAATCAATCGAAGGGTATTTTCCACTTAAAGAAAATAATACAAGAAAGCATTACAATAACTTTGTTAAATTAAGCTATTATAGGGTTCTCCTGAAATGGTGATATACAATGAATTATACGAAATACATCATCCAGGACAAAGGTACAATATTAGACTCTGTGGAATATGCCAAAATGTGGCACGATGAGCGTGTAAGCATGTAAGGTTAGTTTAAGAATGTGTACATTATTATATACCGTGCAGGGGTGTATGCACACATACATCATTGCACACAGGTACTTCACCGAGCAATGTTATTACTAACAATGATCAAAAGGAAGGCGCATGTAATGAAAATGTAGTTACTAAAGATATCAACTGGATCTATACCTCAATGACCAAGGTACAATGAGTTATAAGGTTAAAAAGCTTTGAACAACTATTGTCCTAACAGTAATCCTTTTCCAGCTCAATGTCCTAGCTAAAACAAATTCAGCAAGCCATGAATAGATGCGCACAAGGGTCTGAATTTGACATGTGAGTAACAAATAATGGGATGCAAACTTGAAAAAATGTAAACAATTTTGATTTAAACAATCCGTACAATATTCTATATCTGTCCTGAAGTTCACAAGATCTATATATTTTGTACATACATTTCCACTATTTTGCTAGAAAGAAGTAGGAAGTCAGAATGCCCTTTAAAGTTAAATACTGATACAGGATCGAGTCAATGCCTTTAAGATCTGTTTGAGATTTTCCAAGCAAAAAGTTCACAGAGATTCCTTTTAAGAATTGTTGTACACCTTTCATTTTAACTATTATAATGTGAACACCCAAGGGTATCCCGACTTGAAACCTGAATTTGTCCAGAGAGCACAATAAAGAAGTATTACATGATGCAACTTTAGAAGCCTCTCTGTTTTTCTGCCAATTAAATAAAAAGGAGAAATTTCTCCTCAGTTATCGTGAATTCAATTGTACGTAACTGTATATACATCCTACAACTATTTTGCAGAAACGCCCACAAAAATCTATGTATTGTTATCGGCTGTCTTCTATATTCCTCTCTATACACTATACAGTTCCAATTGAACCATTTATGCATTATCTGGTTTTAGCGAGCATCTTACATGTCCAACCTTATAAAGCATATATATCTTTTTTTTTTTAAAGTTGTGTCACCAAAAATCTAAAATCTAGTTGAAGATAGCACATTTGTCATGCTCACTAAAATTGATAGAGCCTATCATTAGGAAGCAAAAAAGAAAAAAATACTAGGATAAGAAACACAAACCTATTGATAAGCACAATGATCATTGAGTTGCTGAGTGATTTAACTAGTGGCGACTTAAGTTGGTCGAGCATTAATCTCAAGCTCTGGCCGGCTTCAATCGCTAGGTCCCCAACATTAAGCAAAGGATGCCCCCCCTTAAGCCAAGATATGTTGAACCCAAAACCTGTAAATAAAAGTTTGTAACCACCAGCTATGTTAGTCATATAGATAAAGAACCACCTCCAACAGCAGGAGTATGCTCACATGTTTCTCCACATCCCTCTAAATGAAAATTTTTCATGTTCCCTTACCAGCATCATTTGGTGGATCTGAAGGAAGTTCAGGGTCTGGTGTGTAAAGAAGCACAAGAGCTTCAACAAACTTCACAGCTAGCAATCTAATTCCATCAATCCCAGGCTGTTGCAAAATAGTTAACAATGAGGTGAAGATGACTCAACTTAGTACTAAAATCATGACAGAACGACATTGGTTTACCTGGAATGCCATCTGAAACACGGCATTTTTGAACTTTAGCATCCAAGTCCATGATAATTTTAATGAATCGTCTATTCCACTAGAGAACAAGCCCTAGATACACAAAAGGGGAAAATAAACGACAAGTGTTTTATATTTGTAAGAAATAGCATACATATAAACTTATTTTCACTACACTCACATGCATTTTACCCGATAGATACATAAGTGCAAGAACTTTGGTCTCAATAATTTATGACCACAACATGCGTATAGAAGTACACAATTGATATTGAGGAACTTTTAACTATTAAAAGCTGAGTACTTGTCCCACAGTTGGTCTTGCTGCCAATAATGAACTTGCTCTATATAGCTCATAGTACTTTCTCATGCAGGAAAAAAATCATGCAGAAAATCAAAGAAAAAATTATTCAGCAGGACCCAGTAATTCTTTGGAAATAACACCAACAAGCTTGCTGGCCAATAAGATGTCTGAAGATTAAGAAAGCTTGCCATGGTCACACTCTTTGTTTATGTATTGAAAGACTTCAGGTAGACAATAAATCACACAATAGAAATATTACCATAGATTTAGCTACCCAAGTACAGAGTTTTCTGCAGATATTAGTACTTCACTGCTATGCGGAAGAACCATCTTATTTCAAAAACAAAAAAAAAACTTTTTATAACCATTAGAATCCTCATATTTCGAGAATGTACAGTAAATGATCAACCTAGTTGAAGGAAATTATGCACTTGCCCATGCAAGATAAAAGATAGATCAAAGAACCATGAAGGTAATGATGATAAACTTCACCAAGAATACCACATACACACGTAAGTGTTGAAATGGCTCCTCAACCCAGGTAAGCGCATAGTAGTTATCCTTAGATCTAATTATGAACCATCATAATGGATTGCCCACACTAAATGATTAGGTATAGAAAAAGTGAGAACTTTAGAAACATTTTTTATTCATGAGTCAAGTGGTAAAATGAATGTTTCCCAATAACTGAACAAATAAAACCACTTGTCAATGAGTAACACATATGCAAATAATACAAATGTTTACGCACAACCAGTTTATGAACTGTCTGACGACACATACTGATCGTACATCATCTATCTTACATCAACTTCTTGATAACTATGTACCTAAGGGGTCACCTTAGGAAAACTTTTGCTGTATATTTTAAATGAACTATAGAGAAAATCAATGGAAACTTCGTGTATGCGTGTGTGTGTGTGTGTGTGTTTATGTATGTATAAAAGGGAATAATATGTGTATAACTGAATTACTTGCATCATTGTACCTGAGTAACAATCTTTTCTAATACATTCCTAAACAAGTTAGTCCCAGTCGTAATGGCTTGTCGAGCAACTGCTGGTGTTTCATCCTTTAGAAAGAATATCAGAGTAGGAACCATATCAGGCAAAAGATCCTCATTCTCTGTTCCAATTTCACCAATCAGCCTACAATAGGACAGCAGTGTAAGCCAAAGAAAACTAAAAGTGACCTCCTTGTTAGAATATTGGTAATCAACAAGAAGCAAATAACACAAAGAAATCATAGTATGATGAATCATAATTCTATGACCAATTTCATATTGAAAATTACTCTGGAAAGTTCTTATGCCTTCAATTTAAGCCAACCTCAAGAAAGTTGCAATGCACAAAAGGTGTGTCTATAATTTGTACTGAATGACAAAAGAAAATATACTAGAGATTTCATCATTAGATAAGTTTGCTAAACTGCTAGTGGCCTATCCCATTCAACTGAGTAGACCCAACCCCCATCCAGTTGCTGGCATGATGTTTTCCCCTCACAAGCTAAGTGCAGATTAAGCACCATTGAGGAAGTCAAATTGTTCAAGTAAAAGTAGTCTCCATACCTTCTGGGGTTTACTATGATAGTTATAGGACTGCTTTTGTATTCAACAAAAAATATTTCCCATACTGTAGCAGAGATATACCGACTTCTTAACCTTGTAAGAGTTTGTTTAACTTAAAATATGTGTGAAACTCTTTAAAGGTAAAACAACAAGCACTGGTCGTAATACTAATAGCTAAATGGAATGTGGAACTCATTAAACAGGTCAAGCAGTTAAAGTATGCACAAGAATTAAGAAAAGACATCTTCTTTTGTTATTGCATTTAAATTCTTAAAAGGTAAAATAACAGCCACTGGTTGTACTGAAAATAGCTTAATGGAATGTGGAATTCATTAAGCAGGTGAAGTATGTACAAGAAAAGATGCCTCCTTGAAGTGCAACCATGCAAGTGAAACAGTAGTATACAGCTAGAAACTGCTCACAACAGACCATAATAAGTCAAAGCTGCATGGTTAGTGTATATGCTTGATTGCAACTTGACCGCCATATCTCATCATAATTAGCGTAGAAAGTTAAGGCTCTGATCTGTGAAAAGGGACCAACATTATCAACAGCACCACGGAATAAGATTGTGAATAACATGGTATATCCACATAAGAAAAGGTAAAGGTTGTAAAAGCATGACTGAAATTTCAGCCTAATACCACCCTACAAAATTGGCCTTCGTACTCAGCTGGCAAATATCAACATTTTTTATGTTGAAATATAAGACATAATTTTAGCTGCCTGCATGTGTCCAATTGCTGAACTATCAAGTAGTTATAGAAAATTAACTTTATGTATAAAACAAATGATAACTCTTCCTCATATTAGCTGTTAAACAAGTGTCAAGAGATTGACATTAATATTTGATGAGAAATTATATAAGCAATCTCTTTAATTAAGAAGAATTTCATGCTTGTTATTTAAAAAATCAAGTTTAGCTCCAACATTAACAGCAACCTCAGAGCTCAATATATTTTTTGGAAAGACAATTCAGTAAAATAGTAAAAAGTAAATATGCTAGTAAAGAATTACAATATGGAAAAGGTATGTGATCATTTCACGCTTTCACTGAAACCGTGCACTATTTGCGACTAATTTATCCTTGATATCCACAACTTTTCTTCACTGATAAAAATGGTTTCAAGCAAAGATCATGAAATTTATGTCCATCAATAACCAAAAAATAGTTATAAGTTTTCATAAAAACACACATATTTCAATCAATAATAGTGAGAAAAACCATCCTGACATATACGGTTTACCATATAATAATGTAATAATAGGAAGCACATTTCAGCCGTCTATCACCATAACTGCTTTCAAAGAAGGAAAACACAAAAAAAGCAGAACAAACTTTTTATTAGTTGGGTTATGTGAGGCTCTTAAAGTGATCCCAACTATGTTACCTAGGTACTTCTATCATGAAGCCATACCTGTATCGGAAACGTACTCAATATGTTACCATACCGAAACTTCATGGACACCCCTTGGATATATGCATACACAATTTTATGATATGTTTTAACTTAAAACACTTGTTATACACTGCCTGGACGTATGTTGGACATGGGTTGTTTGAGTGTCTAGTTCAAAAACGAGTAGTTTCCAATTTATAAAAATCAACATAATAAAAGAAACTTAAAAATGTGATAGGAAATTTAATTTTAATTTTAATTCTAATAACACATATAACCAGAGAAACAATAATGATCCCATGTAATTGATTAATTTCAACATATATAAGCAGTCGTGTCCCCATACCTACATTTTACAATTTTGTCGTGCCCCATACCCGTACCCGCACCCGTACCGGTATCCGTACCCGTTCCCATGCAACTTGGGATCCCAACAACTCCAACTAGCAACCAATTGATCATACAAATCTACAAAATTTAAAATACGTCGTTAATAATTTTTTGCCCATTTGTGCACAGCCTAAAGGAAGGTTTGGAGAAGACAACCAAACTCGCATATGAAAGAAATTTAGCAAAGGAAGTCCAACATCAATCATAAGGTTTGAGAAAGAATCCCTGTCAGCATTGTCCAAGAGACCATTAGATCCAGGACTTACGTTGCACAAGCTCGAAAGGAAGGTTTGTCATGTTGATTTTTCAGCTCATATGTAAAATTACAAGTTTAAAAAAAGTTTTGGCTGCTTCAACAGTTCTAGAATTTTAATAATAGAAGTTAGGGAAAAAATAGATGAAGAAGTGAAAATTGCAAACTAATTCCTTTGGACACTCTATAGACATGCGGATATTTATCGTTTCATATATGTTTTCGGTAATAATTCATTCCAGAGAGAGAACACCTACAAAAAAGAATATGATACCATGATCCGTAAATATATATGAAACTAATTGCAGAATTTGGCTTACTTAATTTTTTTACTTAATTGAAACTCCGGGCAGGTAACATGCAAAAGATGATACAAAGGTAAATTAACAAAATGCTCCATTAGTCCTAATGCAGTTGTGTATTCCAATCCTACTCAAATACAGATATTAGTTTTAGATCTAGAATTGATTATCAATTCCAGAACTCTTTTTGATCCCATCAAATTTTATTGAATGGCAAATTTCAGAAAACTAACATGAATATATGGGGGTTTGGCTTGTGCTCCTATCTCAGTTTCTCAAGTCTGGGGTTAGGCCTTACTTCTATTTTAATTTGACTTTTTATGTCTTTCTAATCAAGAAAACTTACAGGTTTACCTGAGGACCTGCACAAAGTTCCATGGTTAAAAAAAATAGGGGAGGCTTGGCACAAAACTGCCGCAAACTCTTATATTAGAGAAAACTACCATATACTTTTGTCACCAAACTACATTAGGGTAAGTTGTCGCATGCTTTGAAAGTAACATGGTTTGGACAATTTTGAATGCACTTTATATATCTTCAACATTACCCTTCCTGTTTTCAAGGATAATTTATACCTGTTATCCAAGCTGTTAAGGCCACTAGCAATGATTTTCAATGGTATATTGTACCTTTTAGCAGTTTCGAAAGTTCATGATAGTTTCCTCTCATAAAACAATTATAGTAGTTTTGTGCAAAACACCCAAACTTCATGGTAGTTCATTCTTTGCTGTCTTTGGATCATGTGCATTTGGAACTTCTTAATCCGACCAAATTTAGTATATTCCCTATAATACACCATGAAGCCTCAATCTGTCTACCTATATCACACAAACTGTAGATAGGATATTCACGGAAGTTGCTGCTGAAAGAAGATGACATATAGTCAAGAAGGCATCATCTACTTGCAATAATCAGGCCATAAAGTTTATTTTCCTTTTCTCTTTTCTACTAATTTCTCTTTTCTACTAAGGAGAAGTTGGGCAATATTCTATTATGTTATTTACATTTGTCACGCAACGAAACAAAATTCTTCAGTATTGTTTCAAAGAGACAACATGGAAAACGATTCTTTTTTTATTCGATTTCAATGTTCTACAGCACAGTTTCATTACACATTCAGTCAGAAAGCACATAATGCATAGATGGACTATGAGTCAATTAAATGAATTGTGGATTATGCTAGACTTGAAATGTGTGTGTACACACATACACATACAAACATATACACAGAGATACATATATGATATACCTATACAAATACTCATACATAATGTATGTAGACATGTGTATGTATATGTAGATTTAAGAATTACAATCTAATATACATCAGACTTTATGCTAAAATCAAAGCAAGATAGCTGAAGAGGACAAAGAAAAGAAAGAAATGAATTACTAGCCATATAGACTAGTAAACTATAAGGTGAAATACTTGGACGATGAAAAAGTGAACAATTCTTTCCAAATTGGGCTGTTGTAGGGAGGCCAAGCGTGCTCATAAAGCCCTTGAGAAAAATTCATAGTGATTCCAATTGTATGAGGTAAGGTTTGTTGCAAAAGACGAGGACAACGGATGGCAATGAGATCCAACACCATCAAAACGAGAAGGATAAGCAGTTTAGTTTATTTGTTTCTTATTTTACCCCTTGTTGTCATGCTATGCAATGTCGCAAGAAAGTTATGGTGTCGGATAACACTTTGGAGACTTTGAGTAGTACGGTCTTCTGGTAGCATTTGGTTCAAACAGTTCACTACATACTATTAGATTTTTATCGTTCTGAAAATGAAAATACAGGTAGTAGTTCCCAAACTTCATGGTAGTTCATTCTTTGCTGTCTTTGGATCATGTGCATTTGGAACTTCTTAATCCGACCAAATTTAGTATATTCCCTATAATACACCATGAAGCCTCAATCTGTCTACCTATATCACACAAACTGTAGATAGGATATTCACGGAAGTTGCTGCTGAAAGAAGATGACATATAGTCAAGAAGGCATCATCTACTTGCAATAATCAGGCCATAAAGTTTATTTTCCTTTTCTCTTTTCTACTAAGGAGAAGTTGGGCAATATTCTATTATGTTATTTACATTTGTCACTTAACGAAACAAAATTCTTCAGTATTGTTTCAAAGAGACAACATGGAAAACGATTCTTTTTTTATTCGATTTCAATGTTCTACAGCACAGTTTCATTACACATTCAGTCAGAAAGCACATAATGCATAGATGGACTATGAGTCAATTAAATGAATTGTGGATTATGCTAGACTTGAAATGTGTGTGTACACATACACATACAAACATATACACAGAGATACATATATGATATACCTATACAAATACTCATACATAATGTATGTAGACATGTGTGTATGTATATGTAGATTTAAGAATTACAATCTAATATACATCAGACTTTATGCTAAAATCAAAGCAAGATAGCTGAAGAGGACAAAGAAAAGAGAAAGAAATGAATTACTAGCCATATAGACTAGTAAACTATAAGGTGAAATACTTGGACGATGAAAAAGTGAACAATTCTTTCCAAATTGGGCTGTTGTAGGGAGGCCAAGCGTGCTCATAAAGCCCTTGAGAAAAATTCATAGTGATTCCAATTGTATGAGGTAAGGTTTGTTGCAAAAGACGAGGACAACGGATGGCAATGAGATCCAACACCATCAAAACGAGAAGGATAAGCAGTTTAGTTTATTTGTTTCTTATTTTACCCCTTGTTGTCATGCTATGCAATGTCGCAAGAAAGTTATGGTGTCGGATAACACTTTGGAGACTTTGAGTAGTACGGTCTTCTGGTAGCATTTGGTTCAAACAGTTCACTACATACTATTAGATTTTTATCGTTCTGAAAATGAAAATACAGGTAGTAGTTCCCTAACTTGAAATTGGTTATTCAGAAATTTTCTATTGCTTGTGTTGATGTTTAACTGCTTGGAAATACATGAAATAACTGTATTTAGTACTTTATGAAATGTGAAAATCAGTTCTGATGTTTAACAACCAGACTATAGTAAGGGCTGATCATAGGAGTTCCACAGAATTTCTGGTGAAATTTGGTGTCTAATTTGGACTACCTGGCATCTTTCTCTAGTTAGAGAGTAATAGTCGAGATAGTTTCAAATAAAATTGTCGCAAAATAAAAACCATTTTTCTCAGTTATCTATATTATTTCATTTTGCTGCTTCTTCTGCCTAGATAACATAGCCCTTTTTTCTAAGAAATAAAGAGAGAATATTGATGCTGAGCGCAATATTATTATAACACTTCGCATAATGTAAAAATGCAATCTTTCACTGTAAAATTTCAACAGACTAAAAATCACACCAATAATCCACACTACATACTCCAAATTAGTTCAGTTAAGGATTTAAATCTTTCGGCACAATAGTACATATAAAATTTTAGACTTCAAGGAATCGTTCTTACTCGGCGATAAATCTTCTAACAGGACTGGACTTCTCCTCCTGCAACTCGACGATTTGAGGCACGAATTCGGGCAAAAGAGACCGATCTCTAACCAAAATCACCTCCTTCAACTGCCGAAGCTGCTCGATCTTGGAAAAAGCGTTGCTCGAAGACTTTACAGAGTTGATGAGAATCTCCGCCCTCTCTCTCCAACTCGCCGCCATCATCCCTACCATCGCCTAAAACCCTAGCTTCAAACGCCGGCGGTGACGGGAATCAGCAATCGCGCGTTAGAGAGGAGGGAACGGAATGAGATTTAGGGTTAGGGTCCGCCAGCGGTGAGAATAGGAGAAGGTTACCGGTCGAAGGACTTGATCGGAATAGGATTTTAGGAATGGGGATTTAGGCGCTGTTGGCGTTGCAATTGGGATTTACGGACGTCGCCTACGTTGTTCCGAGAGATTGATATAAGATAACCGGTTCTAATGCGGCGGGCAACCGATAAGCAGCTGTAATGGGCTAAATTGTGTACGGGCTGATTAATGGGCTTATACTTTGTACTGATGAGTTAATGGGCTCAATTATTGTACTGTTGGGCTCATGCAAATTAACAGGCATTTATTGAACAATGATTCCCCCCTTTTGCTAGTAGACACAAGGTTAGTTTTGTAAATCCTTTAAAGCTGAGCCATTATTGTTCCTGGTCTGGGTTGATTCCAACTGGGCTAGAAGGTTTTCAGGGAGTGGATTACAAAAGAACTGGTTTTAGGGCTGAAAATCGGCCTAAAACAATAGATTCAGTCCTGACTCGGTTTTTGCCAGAAAAAAAAATTAAAGCTAGATTGGGATCAATCGTAATCAAGTTTAAGGAACTGTACGTTCTCATGGTGATCTAACCATGTAACATTTAGTGTCTTATTTATGGTTGGTTGTGCATTGTATATTTCATATTTTTATTTTTATTAAAATTAAATTTTTTGTAAAAATTGAAATTTCAAGAGTAATTAAAAATAAAATATGCGGAATTTTGATAAAAATGGTTTAGATCAAATTAATTGACGATAGAAAAATAAAAATGCTTCAAGTTTTATTTATCATAAAACACAAACTTCAAGTATATATAAGTATACATTAATGACCATATATCATACTATAATTATATATATTATATATATTTTAAGTGTATATTGTCATTAATATATACTTATATATATTTTAAGTGTATATTGTCATTAATATATACTTATATATATTTTAATATTTTTAATATATAATTATAGTATGATATGGTCATTAATGTATACTTATATATACTTGAAGTTTGTGTTTTATGATAAATAAAATTTGAAGCATTTTAATTTTTCTATAATGAATTAATTTGATCTAAACCATTTTTATCAAAATTTCGCATATTTTTATTTTTATTAAAATTAAATTTTTTGTAAAAATTGAAATTTCAAGAGTAATTAAAAATAAAATATGCGGAATTTTGATAAAAATGGTTTAGATCAAATTAATTGACGATAGAAAAATAAAAATGCTTCAAGTTTTATTTATCATAAAACACAAACTTCAAGTATATATAAGTATACATTAATGACCATATATCATACTATAATTATATATATTATATATATTTTAAGTGTATATTGTCATTAATATATACTTATATATATTTTAATATTTTTAATATATAATTATAGTATGATATGGTCATTAATGTATACTTATATATACTTGAAGTTTGTGTTTTAGATAAATAAAATTTGAAGCATTTTAATTTTTCTATACGTGAATTAATTTGATCTAAACCATTTTTATCAAAATTTCGCATATTTTTATTTTTATTAAAATTAAATTTTTTGTAAAAATTGAAATTTCAAGAGTAATTAAAAATAAAATATGCGGAATTTTGATAAAAATGGTTTAGATCAAATTAATTGACGATAGAAAAATAAAAATGCTTCAAGTTTTATTTATCATAAAACACAAACTTCAAGTATATATAAGTATACATTAATGACCATATATCATACTATAATTATATATATTATATATATTTTAATATTTTTAATATATAATTATAGTATGATATGGTCATTAATGTATACTTATATATATTTTAAGTGTATATTGTCATTAATATATACTTATATATATTTACATATATATTTCTAATGTATATTATATATAATTATAGTATGATATGGTCATTAATGTATACTTATATATACTTGAAGTTTGTGTTTTATGATAAATAAAATTTGAAGCATTTTAATTTTTCTATACGTGAATTAATTTGATCTAAACCATTTTTATCAAAATTTCGCATATTTCATATGTAATTACTCTTGAAATTTCATTTTTTACAAAAAATTAATTTTTAAGCAAATAAATAAAAAAAACTGGCCGGCCCGGTGCCAGGCCCACCGGGCCTGGGTACCCCATTTTGCCCGGCCTGTTTGGACACCCCCACACATACGCATCAGTGGCCCATTACTGTAGCCCAGCTACCAAGGATGCGCGCGTACAAATCAATGGGCCCCGTATTAGCCAGCCCATAGCCGGTGCATAAATTAGCACAGCGAGCTCCTTTAAAGTTTTGTATTAGAGGGACACAAACTAAGGTCCACAGAGAAAGAAATTAAGGGGTAGGAGACAAAGCACACCGGCCAAGCCTTAACAAAGCTCTGGAAGAGGGAAAGAGATGGGGGTGATGGTAAAGCAATAGCTTTTTATGGGAGCATGATAATGGTGTTTCTACCAACCTTGCAACAAAAAAATTATGCTGTGTTTTGACAAAGCACACACTTTTAGTTAAACGTGGGTGTGCTGGTGTGGAGCCGAATATTGTGTTCCCATTGCCCCCACCCCCCCACTTTTTTTTTTTTTTTGCTGGAATTCGGAAAATGTAGTGGAGAGACTACTATTATTTTAAAATTTTTAATTAGTTAATAAATGATTATGATTTTTTAAGTACAAATTAGAAATGAGTGTAATTCATGGGATTATAATGAGTGTTAGATTTATAATGAATCAGAATCACCCACTAGATAATTATCAGCTGTGATTAAAAATAATGGTCCCACAACTGCTATTTGGTAATGGAGGGGATCCAAATTCCTTCGCAGTGCGTTTAGTTAGAGGTAGTTGTACTAGCAAATATAGTCGCAGCAATGTCATTTCAACTTTTGTTATTGCACCACTCTTCAATTTCAACACACTAACTTATGTTTGATTTACTTTGTTCTTGTAACGATATCCAACCAAACATATATACATACGCTGTTAAATTTCGGATGTAGGTGGACAACATAATCCTCCAACTACATCCATCCAAACGCAGGGGAAGCCTTTGTATTATTTAAAAAAAAAATGGAATGAACAAAGTACAAGTGAAAATGCTTCTAGACCAGCTAGCTTTGATTTCTGTAATCTATCTGACGGATTTATTAGAGATACAAGTAACATTCTCATAAGTAGTCTTTCTCCTATAAATTTTTTTTGAGGGAAGATTCTCCTACAATTGTATCTTCGATTCGAACTTATTATCTGTTGTTGTCGTGTTGCTCATTTTCTTCCATAAACCCATCATTTTCATGAAGAGCATATGAGAACGGTCTCGTATATAAGCCAATCGCTAATGTGTAATATAATTTTAAATTAACGAAAGGCAAAAAGAAAACTTTGGCCGATTATTGGATAAACCCCCATAACTTTAGAAGTAACAGAAAACCCTCCTAAGTTTAGGGGTTATCAGAAAAACCTCTTTAACTTTGAGACTTTATCAAAACCCCTTTATTTAAGGAGGGTTTTTGATAAAATCTCAAAGATAAATGAGGTTTTCTGATAAAAGCTTAAAAGTTAAAAAGGAGGTTTTCTGATGTTTTCAAAGTTATGGGGGTTTATTCTATAATCATCCGAAGATAAGGGGGTTTTCTGTAAGCCTTAACGAAATTATCGTAAAAAATGTTAACTGAAAATTATTATACAACCCAAGTTAGAAGCCTCTGAGCAACAACATCATATATATCCGTTAGAAACTTTACTTCCACACATTAAACATGAAACTCGTGCTATTATCTAACACGTGTTGGGGTGACTTAATAACTGAATTAATTAGACAAATCCAAATATTAATAAAACGAATTATAGGAAGTTACAGTCAAATAGTTGAATACAGTACGCATGTAGATGAGCAACTTGAACAAGTCTCGTATCTCTGTTGACAATGAGATGCATCCATCGCGTGTGAGGTATTATTTTACGTGTCCTGGTCCTCCAGCCTTAATTGACCAAGTTGGCCATCTTCAGGTGAGATGTATGATATATCCCTCAAGCCTCAAGTCTTCAAAAATTTTGAAGGGGGGTTAAAAAAAATAAAAACACCCTTCCTATAATCCGTATTGATGTTGTGCTTTATGCTGAAGTATGAAATATATAGATAGTGACATCTTAACCGTTCATTTGGCATCATGAAGGCTAATATATGACATATACATAACGTAAATAACGGTACAACATTTTAGAAATACAAAAATATGTAGTACATAGTATTTGTATGAAGATATACATTACTACTTTTGTTATGAATGATTTTGATTTTTAAGTCTATGATTAGGAGGATTTTCTTGTCAAGAATCGTTAAACGTCCATGAATTTCAGATCAATTGCCTTAATAATGCACAGAAAAATATCTACCACTGGATTATTGGATATAAGGGTTTGTGTAATAATCTAAGGATAGATATCTCTTTGGCACAATATTAATGTAGTGTAACAAGATCACTAGATACATCTTCAAATAGATCGCATTTTATCGAATTTCAAGCTTTTCTTAGGCTGTATGTGTGTCGACAACTCTAAAAAAACCTGGGCTAGTACTGGTTGTTAATCCATGGCCTGGAGGTTTTAATTAGTCCAAAAGAAAACTAGTTCATGGTCACAATTGAATAAAAAAAAAGTTAACTAATTCTGGTCAAATTTGATCCAATTTTTGTCGAACTAAAAGAACTTATTTTTCGATCAAAGTTGTGTCCACTAAAACTAGTCCTGCGCAATCGACCAAACGCAATCTAAAAGAATAATTGTGGACACCCATAATTAGAATTTTCTCATATGCTCTCAAGCGTGAAGCTGGAGGCAGACAGGATGCAAATCATTAACAAAAATTAGTCACATGTTCGAATGAGCATCAAATTTGAAAACTCAAAGGGAGAGGTGAGATAATCATTTGGATAAAAGAAAGAAAAATCTTTTGGTGGCCAACCTCGTTTCTGTGCTATGACCAGGACTATCCAAAAGTCTAAGTTGAACAACTCCCATTTGACCAATACTTGTAAAGAACATCAGAGCTTGACCGATGCAAACTTCTCTAGAAGACTACTTAATTCATCTAAATCGTACGCTTCTGCTCCCCAATGTGATTCCCTCCGAGATTATGTACCTTTTTGACCCCCAACTAGATTCCATCGGGGAAACTCAAGATTTACTGGGTTCTCAAAAAATGTTGATGTCAGCTTTTCTCAATAATTTTTTTATTTATTTTATATTTCGTTGTAAATTCTGAAGTCACAAATATAGTTTTTCATTACGATAATGACAAACAAAAAAAAAGAAAAAGCGATATTGGTTCTTATTTGGCCTTCTGATATGTGTTTATTGCATTTTACCTATCTTTTCAGTAAATAAATAAAATTACTATGGAACTGGATTTTCATTTTACTAACAATATATAATATACTATTCAATTCACATATACTGTTCTTCAAAAACTTCACAATTTAAATAGGACTCTGTATATCTCGATTTAGTCCATTTATATTTCCAAAAATATAGAGCTAAAAAGCGTATCTAAATAGCTAAATCCTTGCACAAAAACGAAAAAAGAGCCACATACTTTGTTGAATTTGGCAATAAAAATAACATAACTAGAAAAAATCACTAATTTTGTGTTAGAAGAACTATATACACACAACAGGAAACCTTGCGACAAATGTATGAAAGAAAAACTTCTCCCAAAATCAAAAAAAAATCAATTTTCCCTCAAAAAAATTTCAATCATAGGAACCAAGAGAGATACTGGCACTAGAGATACTCCCATGACTATCTCCACACATCGCCAGCGCGCTCTCAAGATTCGAAACAATGTCAGTCATACTCGGCCTCTCTTTTCCCTCCAAACTCACACAATGCACCGCCGTGTACGCCACGAGCTCCACCGCCTCCGCCACCTGCGCCGCTGTCGGCCCCACCCTCTCATCCAAAACCCTCCCAATCTCCCCTTTAACCATACTCGGCACCGCAAAATCAACGACGCTCACAGGACTCCCTCCTCCTTCGGCGTCCTTAAATATCGCCCTCTTCCCCGTTAAAACCTCGAGCATCACAACTCCGAGGCCATAAACATCGCTCTTTACGGTCAAGTGATGAAGCCCGTAGTACTCCGGGTCCATGTACCCGACCGTCCCCGCTGCCGTCATTGATATATGCTCGCCGGCTGCAGTGGGGCCCATTAACGACAGTCCGAAATCGGACACTCTGGCAACCCAATTGGTATC
Source organism: Asparagus setaceus (assembly GCA_012295165.1). Lineage (NCBI taxonomy): Eukaryota > Viridiplantae > Streptophyta > Magnoliopsida > Asparagales > Asparagaceae > Asparagus > Asparagus setaceus. Next base: position 95,523,640 of record CM022702.1, on the reverse strand, counting down.
GAGCAAAATATTGGATGATTTTATGTCCCTGTGGATTATCGGAGGCACGGCGTAGGTGTGCAAATACTCGATCCCTCTGGCTGCGTCGAGCAGAATTTTGATTCGCAATTTCCAGGAATTGACCACTGGCGATTCTTCATGGGTTTTTGAATGTAGGTGATCATAGAGGGAGCCGTTCTTCATGAACTCGTAGACGAGTAGGCGTTCTTCTCGCTCATCGCAGTATCCGACGAGGCCCACTAAGTGTTTGTGATGGAGGCGAGAGAGGAACGAGAGCTCCGACTGAAAAGCGCTCTCTTTTTCTTGAAGCTTTTTCGTTTTCGGGCTTGTTTCGCTTCTTTTAATGGCGACTTCACGGCCGTTGGCGAGTTTTCCTTTGTAAACCGTGCCGAAACTCCCGGCGCCAAGTTTGTTCTCGGCGGCAAAGTTCTTCGTCGCGGCGGCGAGGTCTGAGAATGAGAATTGCTCAGCACGTTCCTTGAACGAGGAGGGCCCGCTTCGTTGCCGTTTCATCATCTTCGCCCGCGAGCTCTGTCGCCCGAAAATCCTCGATTTTGAGGCCGAAGGCGAGATCCGAGGGCTCGGAACGGCACCGGAGTTGCTACCAGCTACGCCATTCGATGCTCCATTGCCGGAACTGGCGGTGATCGTCGGCTGAACCGAGTTGAAAACCTTTTTCCGTCGACAAATCCCCTTCCAAAAGCAGTAGATTATGCTGCAAACGCCAATTAGAGTTCCAACGCCGCCGATGATCGCGAAAACCCACCACCATTTACTTGTTTTCTTCGACGAAGGCGGCGACAATGGCGGCGGCGGTAATTGAACCGGACTCGGCGGTGAAGCTGGAGACGACGAAATCGGGCATATACCGTTACATATCACACCCGAACCCGAACAAAGGCTCTCAGAATTGGGAATAATCCCACAAGCACAAGAGCTCTCCTGTTGATCTTTATTAATACAAATCCCCGGTAAAATTTTAGGAAGAGGAACAACGTTGACCGACAAATTTCTCCGGTCAGCGACCCAACAAATGACCGAAAAGTTATCGGTCGTCACACCGCAGGTAAGGTTACCGCCGGCAACCAAAACCTCAACTGACGTGTTACCGATTGGCTTATACGCACCGCCGGCGACCGCACCGCCCCAGCAAACCACAGTCTTGTTCGCCCTCTTAATCCCGCAGCTGTGCTCAACGCCCAACGCCAAACCGGCGAACTCGGAAGCGGATCCGGGCGAGCTCCCCAACTGACCCGAACTGTTGCTCCCTTTACAGACCAAAAACCCGGCCTTGTTCTCACCGCAGACGTGGGCCCCACCGGCGAAGAGAGTCGACATCGTCTCATTGGCAAACCCCCGCTGGATCCCGTCACCGCCCGGTCCCCAGCAGCGAACTCCGCTGCTGTTGGTCTCAATCGCGCAGGTGAAATTACTGCCCGACGTCAGCCAGCCGTAACGTCCGTTGACGGCGAGGGGGAATGAGTGACCGGCTCGCCAGAAACCGACGCCGCTAGTTGTAACGGCGGCGATCTGGGTGGAGCCCAGAGAGAGATCCGATAGGGTTTGGGATCCGGTGTGGACGCGTTTCGGGGAGAGGGTTAACGTGTTCCAGCAGAGAAAAGTGAGGGAACCGGGTAGGAGGGCGCAGAGAGAGGAGTCGCCGCCCGTTAAGGAGAGGTAGGTGATGTTGGGGGAAATTGGAAATGGGGAGGGGTTTTTTGAATAGAGGTTGACGCATCGGATGCTCCGCGGGGAGACGCCGGTGATGATACCGCAGATGGTGTTGGTTGAGGAGGTGATCGAGAGAGTGGAGGAGGAGCCGAGGGAGAGAGTGAAGGGGAGGAGAGAGAGGAAAACGGCGGTTAAGGTTACCGCCTCGGTGAGGGGAATTGCCATCGGAGGTTTGGAGGCATGGAGGAGAGAGAAAGTGAGGGGGTTTTTAGCGAGAGGGAGATGGTTTAAAGAGAGGAGGAGGAGACTGGGCATTTTGTATATGACCCATTGACCCCCTCAAATTTTAAGATTGCGGGTTTTTAATATTTTCACCGTTACCCCCTCATCCATAGTTAGTATTATTCATCACCTCAACTCCCTATTTTGAGAATAATAAATAGCAAATAACCCTCTCATTACTTTAGGGTTTTATATGCTAACGGAATAGTCAAAATGGTTGAATAAGTGTAGATAAAGAAATTATCTGCAATTTCTCCATTATTAATAATTCTTTCTAAGCAAAACATATGTTTATCTTATATGTTTGTTTAAAATACTAAGAAATAAAATTATGGTACTAAGATGTAGAAAATTAAACTTTGAATGGGTTAGAGCTCATGAATCATGATGCAGTGGCAAACCATGCTAAAAATCTGTGATTTTTCTTCTCTGGATAGTTTAATGTGAAGCATCATTTTTTAATTTGAAGTGAGGAAGTTCAAGTTTCATTGCCACTAAGTCATATATATCTCAACGGTCCAGTAAAAATATTGTACTATTAGCATAGAAAATTTGTTAGCTAAGCCTTTTATATCTCATTTTTTATATGCTCTACTTAGACGCACATAATTTTCTCACTTCAAATAAACCGTGCTCTACTTAGAAGCATTGTCAATAAGGCATACGCAAATGACGTCATGTTAATGGTTATGATGGATTTATTTAGAAAAAATAAAATAAATCACTAGTATTAATCTCCCACTCAATAGTTTATTATGAATTTTGGGACCTTTCAATTGTCTTCAAACTATATTTACTTGATTTCTTCTGTTTAGATCATTGTGTTTCACGTTATATTTGATGTTTGTCTTGACATTTTTCACCCTACAATGTTAAAGTAAAAAGAGGATAATGGGACTCTGGTTCAAATTCACACTATGGTATTTTTCTACAAAACTCCAAAAAAATTAAAAAACAAACAGGACTCTCTCTCTAAACTGTATTAAGACAAATATGTAATAAAAAAATCAGGGAGTTTTATGCCAATGGCCGCCACAAAATTAAAGAGAGTGTAAATAAAGGAAGAGGAGATCACCGCAAAATCTTGCGTCTTTAATTTTCCAGCAACGGTGGGTGGCAACGACTAATTAAAGACCAAATCCCATTCTACTTTAATTTCTTCATTCAATTCCAAAATACTCTCCTTTCCCTTTCACATGCATGTTTCCTTCTGTTACCCACTATTGAAATGAATCAATTTTATTGTAAAAGGATTACATAAATCTTAATTAATTTTCATTAACAGGGGATTAACTAAAATCTACTTAAGACTTGGACCAAGTCCAAGCCTCTTCTTTTATGGTTCACGTGGACTTATGTTGCTGGTCTTAGGCTTCTTTGTTGTTATTTCTAACCCCAGTGTTTTATCCTATTTTATTTAAAACCCGCTCAATTTCAAAAATTATTTTCTGTGTAGCATCATAAATCTAAATATAGCTACTGATATAACAAATATAAGCGGTGAAACAGAAACTAAGTTAAAAATTACTTCAGTACGGATAAGTTGGGCTTAAGAATGAATCAAGGCAAAACTTTGGGTTTAGAGAGAGAAAACCACTACCTTTGGTATTTGTTTTGGTCAGAGTTAACAGTAATCTTCATCACATTTCATCAGCCCTGTCATTGTTGTTGTTACTAGTCAAAGTCTTCGAAAAATAAAAGTTCGAGAAGAAATGAAGGGGTCAGTTTGGTTTATTTGAACTCTTGTTGGAATTAGTACAGAAATAGAAGGATTTGGTGACAGTGAAGGATTTCCAAGAGAAAAGAGTGTGGACTCCATAGAAATTATTAAGACGGACCTTGTCAAATTTGGAAGATCAATCTACAGTAACAAGGAACAAGGAATGAGGGAATATGTTATATGTGAGTTGTGGGTTCCATGGATTGATTATGTGTGGCTCGTTTCTCTTGGAGTGTGTTTATGTGTATTAAATAGAAGTAGAAATGATTCTTTATAGAAGGCTTATTTTCACTTTCGTACCCAACTTTGTTGATTTTTTCATTTTGATACTCTAGAGTTTCACTTTTTTTTTTACTTTGACACCCATCCAATATTGATCGATTTTTTATTAAATTTGTTATATTTAGGTTAAACTAGTGTTTTCTAAACTAGGCCAAAGTTAAACCATATAAAGGTTGGTTCACAAAAGAACCAGTTTAGGGGCAAGATTTTGAACTAGAAAGAACTAGTTCAATTTGGGCCTAATTTTTGCCAAACTAAAAATAAAGTTTTGAACCAATGTTGTACCACTTAAAACAAGTTTTGTAGAGTTGCCAAACACACCCTTTGTATCGGCAGGCTATATGCATTTTGTATGCACGTAAAATTTTCCAGTTGGTAATGAAAATTTTCAGTTACCAAAAAAAAAAAAAAAAAAGGCCTGGTTCGTCTCTCAACATCAATTAGAACACAATGCTACATGTCAGAGCATTTTTGGCCACTACAGAGCGAAGGAAAAAAAAAATGTAGGGTATAATTTTAATCTGATTTGTTTCAATCATTGCGTCGGCGTCCAGGTTGAAATTATAAAGTTGCATCATTCTCATGGACATGTCTATTACGTCCCTCCCTATGCTGTGCAATGAATATTAAAATATATCACATGAAATTGCTCCAATGATTGTTGTATTTTTTTTCTCCAATTAATTATCTCTTCACCGTGATGCAAAAGCTTGTAGATTCCAATTTGAAATTGAATTGTCTCTAATATCTGTCTTACTCACATCTATAACACTGTGTGTTCTGCGTGTTAATAATATAGAATTTATAAAGTTTTCCGTAAAACAAAAATATTCTCAACTTTTTTAAATCAAACTGCTAAGGAAATACATTTAAAACAGAATTAGTGAATACATTATTATATGCTGCAGTTGGTAAAGACATTAGCATGAGATTGACTACAGTTTTCCATCTCAACTTGTTGATGATTGAATCAATATATAGTAATACTCAATCATTACACTCCAAAAGGACATAAATGATATCACACCGTATATTTAACTAATTATGTAGATAGAGATTGGTCATCACAATAAAACAATAATAATCATTACTTTCCAAAAAATGATATAGAATACAAAGGCAAATTCTATACCAAGCAATACTAAAATTCAAAGAACACATAATAAAACCAAGTGGTAGTGTTGAATTCAAAAGCAATAGGTGCAACCAAATATAGACCTGCAGTTTCTCTCTCTAATCATTTCTCACTGCCAACCACTCTCAATAGCAGAAATAATTTGGAAAAAGAAGTAGGAATCAAGGACCAAAGGGTGCAGAGCAATTTGAGATTTTCAAGTTTTTTGAGACTTAAAAAAAAATTTGTTTCACACTTGACACACTTTATTTGTAGATAGATCAACCACCATTTCAATGTGCATAATATCTAATAGAAGTATGGTAAACAAGTCACAACAAATGAGATTCTCCTCAATCACATTACATGTGATATATCTCCAATTATTATACAATAGCAACATAACTCTTCAAGTGCTTGCACTAACTTTGAATATTCACAATAGCTTTAGGGAGGTAAAACATTAGTCTTAAAGGAACTCGAAACGCATTAAGAGCTTCACATGTTTCAGTTTTTTTCCTTCTCGATTGCAAAGAGGGATTGCTCGAATCCCAGACCTTAACTCCCAAACTGGCAAGCAAGTTTGGCCACCAAAATCATCTCTTTTGTTGAGGTCATATTCGTGCACTTCAATCCGAAGCAATGCTAACTCGGGTACAGTCAATGGAAATATGAACTCTTCATCCCAAAATGGAGCCCAGTTATCCTCAACTGCCTTGGTTTTCCTCATTACTGAGTCAGCTGATACTCCGGCTATTCCAATCTGTGCAAAATAAACTATAATTTGTGCATGTTTCAAGTTCAGTGTTTTTAAATGGACACTGTTACATTTTGCTGAATAGGAATCTCTCCATTTGTAGAGTTTTTGTATGATCTTTTACTGTTTAGTTAAGAACAGGAAACAAGTAAAAATGTTCATCGCAATTTGCAGCAATTTTTTAAATTTTAGGGTTAATTGCAGATAGGCCCCTGTAGTATCGCTGTTTAAAACTTACTACCCTTACACTTTTATTTCTGCAGATAGACACCCTGAATATTTTTTATTATTTTACTCTCAGGGTGTCTATTTGTCCAAAAAGAAAAAAAAAATCAATCTTCTCTTCCTCTGAAGGGTGAAAGTGTCAACCAAAAAAAAAAAAAAAAAGCAGAAGGGGTCTATTTGCAAATATAAAACTAGAGGAGTAGTAAGTTCAATACAGCAATATTACAGGGGTCTATCTGCAATTAAACCTAAATTTTATGGTTGTGCCTATTGTGGTTCGTATGCGAGTTAAATCACATTTGAAAGAAGTAGATAAAGTAATGAACTCAATAGGAAGTTGGATTCAGTATCTATTAGGTCAACTTTTTGAATTAATTCGATTGTCAACATATATTTAAGCTCTGTTTAACTCCCAAAAGGTCTGAGTTCTCCCCTACAAATGGTATCAAAATCCAAGTCATGGCTCGCGGAGAGAGCAGTGAGTACAATCACACATAAAAAAAAACTGCATTAAACTTTTAAACCTCCTTGTCACAAGTCAAGTCTTACCGATTTTCTAAAATTTCCTCTTTTAATTTGCAACAAAATTTCACGTTGTTAACTATCTCACCCTTGTATAAAAGTCTGGTGGAGAATATCGATCAAAATGTGTACGACTGAAATCAAATTGCCATCCATCGCCCATATACACCCTCACCTGTGGCAAAATGCATAAACTAGACTAGTATTCAAATTATCAGGCCAAAAAAGAGAAATTAACCAAAATTTGCAAGTATCTACGATCACCGACCTTCAAGACTTTTTTAATTGGCAGAGCAGTGTTAGGATTGAAAACCTGACCATCTTGATTAGTATTCAACAGAAAATCAGGCTTCTTTACATACCCACACCCTCCATTGGCCCTAAACATTCCATGCACCAACCAGAGTGACTTCCCATATCCCTGTTATACAATATGTAAGTGCATTTTAGTATAAGTTTAGTCAATAAAAATTGTACTGAAGCCGACACAAAAGATTAGAACACATATTTTCCAGGCATGAAAATATTTTTCAAGCATTGTTAAGAATGAGACTTGAAGGCAATTATGGGATTTTCCGAGCATTTTTAAGCAAAAAATAAAATAAAAGAAAATAAAAACATATAGGAAAATAAATAAATAAAAGGAAAGCACCTGCATATTTAATGCAACCATCTGAGCACCATGCATCCAACCAAGAACAGGATTGTAATTTGAGGAGGTAACGCGTGTACCTTTTGGATAAATCCTCAAAAGATTCCTTTGTGTGAACCTAGAAACAATGTTTTTTGCATCTTAGACTTCAATGTTAATGTAGACAAATAAAATGGTAGAATTAAATGATGAATAATATGAATTACCATAGTTCCAATGAACTCTAATATGAAAAAAAACACCACATCATCATTTAAAGAAACTACCTCACAAAGGCCAAATGCTAATTTGAGATACCTGATAATTTCAGGACCATGAGAAACTATAGCCTTTGCAAAAGATTGCTCACTTAAGCTGAGGCGTGAAACTTTATGAGGATCTCCTCTTAATGAACCACTCAGTTCTTTGTGTGAACCTTTCTTAGCAGAGACAGCGATAAGATGCTTATATTCAGGTGCAGTTGCATGGTCCTCCTCTTCATGATAACGTTCATCATGATCATGCTCGATCTGACAGCAATCAAGAAGTATAAAATAAAGTTGCAGATATCTAGATAAATATTAAATCTCTAATAAATCACATTAAATTCACCTTATGTTCAAACTCGCCATCAGATTCACCCCAAGGTTCCTCTTCGGATTTCTTTTGCAATTCATGCTCTTTGTCCTTCATACTTTTGGATTCAAGGAATTCCTTTGGTGGTTTGGTGGAGATTATTATCCTCAACTTTAAATCTTCTGGTGAAGGAAACTCCTCTAGTGATTCAGATTTTGGATAGAGCAGCATTTCTCCAAAAGTTTCAATAAGAATCTAGAAGATAAAAGATATACCATGATCATTAAATGGCATATTAAAACTGACATAAAAAGATTTTGAAATTATCATTTACCTGTGCTACTTTAGCCTGAAGATCTGGAGTTAAGTGATCTTCCAATGTAATTATAACTGGATATGGAGATGCAACAAATGCATTTTCCTTTATGGACCTTACGCATCTGATGAATTCTGCAGGAGTGGTTAATGTCCTACAATGAAGAATTAACTCAAGTTACTTTCAAGTTAAAGGATCTCCTAGAATTAAGGATTAGCTCAAGTAACCTCCAAGTTAAAAAAAAAACAAAACAAAACAAAACAAAAACAAAAATAAAAGCAAAAACAAAAACAAAAACAAAAACAAAAAAACCAGCATCACAGATGCAATCACTCATTGGCTAGGATATAGTACACAAGGCATGTAACTAAAAAGTACACGACAAACAGCAGAACTAGTTAACTGAAACGTGATTGCATCAGATGGATTTACACACACGTGCCGCACACACACACACGCATGCGATAAATTGCAGACAAACCGCTGTCGTAGAAAGGTAGTCACAGATAACCGCCTATATTAATACTCTTAAGGTCCCCTCAGTTGCCCATGCCGACTATCAGATTGTTGCAATTTTGTTCATCACTATCAGAAGCTTTTAGCCATTGCAGCGAAAGCAAATGATGTAAACAATTACCCAACAGAGAGAGAGGTTAAGTCGATAGTTTCAACTTTAGTTAGATCAGATCATATTAGACTAGGTTTACAATAGGGGTAAGTTTAAGAGTTTATATAATAAAAGAAATAAAAGGATAAGAAAATTATAGTTCATAGTTCATATGTACCATTCATGCGCACCATCCTTCTCAGGATCTGTTTTGTAATTCCTTTGAAAGGGTTATTTTTAAATCTTTTATGTGAAGCCTGTACTTAGGCTTAAGAATCAAGTATTGGATACCTTTCAGATAATAAATGAATTAAGTTGTGTGTCCATGAAGAGTTTCTCTCTTCTAATTTTAATTTGCTCTACATCGTTTTCTTTCGTTAAAGATAAACCAAAGCATAGGAGCAACAAAATTATTCTAACCTTCTCTGAGGCGCGCATCATTCTTCAATATCTAACCGAAGAATCATCAGAAAACTCATGGTTTGTTAAAACTAGCGAGTTCATTTTTCAAACCAGAAATGTTACTGTTTCCTCTGAGTAAAGCTTATTTACCTGCCATGACGAACCTGCACCTCGGTGTTTGTAGAATTTGGCCATATATCCAGCTCAATAACTCTCACTCCTCTTTGCAATGCGTTGATTATAGGGACATCGCTCGCATCACTACTAAGTTGATTGCCTGTTAAGTAGGAGTTGTGACCCGTATATATGAAATAGTGGGATAATGGAGCTGTCATGTCTTGATAAACCTGAAAATGAATGTTAATATTTAAGCATCATAATACTCTGCTACTTGAAATAATTTGAAAAAAAAGAGAAGAAGACATAAAAAGGAAACTGCAGAGATATTTATCAAAGAGGCCACAAATTGGAAAAAAAAATCATAACCCAGTAAAGTTAGGAAGTATTTCATCCATGTTTTTGTTATGGAATAACTATTGATGCAGCAAAGTTTTCTGTCAAGGCGGTAATTATGATATTCTGACAGTTTGCTACATCTCATCCATTTGTGATGTAGGACGCATAACGAGCAAATTCATGGAAAAGTTAGAGTCAATTTAGATTAGGAAATATATTTAAAGTTAGAGTCAATTTAGATTAGGAAACAAATTCAATTTTGATTCATGATTTGTTTCCTCTATTATAGGAGTCTTTTTAGGGTAGGATTTGATACTTTCTATTTCTTTGTAATTTTAGTCTTATTAGGAGTCTATTTTATTTTTCTATTTAAGAAGAGTCATGCAACCCTAGAATAATATATCTTTTCATCAATAAAATTTCGTTTATTATATTTTCTTCGTGGGTTCGAAACTCTTCGTGGATTCGGAGATCGCTCTTTGTGGATTCAGAGAGCAACCCTTGGTGGATTCCGAGGTTTCAACTTTCGCGATGCGTTAATTGGTATCAGAGCCTTGTTCCTCCGATCCGATGGCGGTGATGAAGCTCTATTTCTAACCGAGTTCGATGAGTTGAAGACCGATGTTACCCTAACTCGCATTAAGACTCGCGTGGAGCCGACTTGCGTTGGCGGTGGGCGTGAATCACGGAGACGGTTCGAATCGTTGATGGTCGCCAAAGACGATCCGACTGCAAGACAAATTCTACAATGATGATCGAGAGGCTACCAAGAAAGGAGAACTACGATTTGGAGGATTAAAGATACCATCATTCAATAGAAAGCTTCATGATGATGATTTTCTTGATTGGATTGATGAAGTGGATAGATATTTTGAGTATGAGATAATCCCAGAAGATTGGAAAGTTAAACTAGTGGTTTACAAACTTAAAGGAAAAGCATCTGCATGGTGGGATGAAGTATTGATAAATCGATACTATCAAGGGAAGGATCCAGTTCGAACGTGGGCAAAGATGAAAAAGTTATTGAAAGCTCGTTTCCTTCCTACCTATATGTTCAATCGATATCCGAGTGTTGATTCTAACTATGATCATGTAGATATTAAACAAGCCCAATCTGTCCCTAAGAAAAATCTTAGAATTATGAAGAGGACTGAAGAAGCAACAAAGAGAGAAGAACCACCTCAGAAGCATAATATCTTCCGCACGAGATGCACTGTGATGCAGAAGGTTTGTGATGTTATCATTAATAGTCACAGTACCAAGAATCTTGTCTCTCGGCGTATGGTGAATAAGTTAGGTTTGAAGACAGAGAAACATCCACCTCACTACAAGATCGACTGGATTTATAAGGGCAATGATGTGCATAACGATGAGATGTGTCGGGTATCTTTTTCTATTGGCCGTAACTATTTCGATGAGGTGTTGTGTGATGTGGTCGAGATGGATACTTGTCATATGCAGTTAGGTAGGCCATGACAGTTCTATGTCAGTGCTTTCCACAGAAGCAGAGACAATATTTATGTCTTCAAGAAGGATGGACGTCGATTTGTACTCATACCTCTTATAGAAAAGGAACAATCCAAGATAGAGGCTACTGAGAAGAAGAAACCTTTGGTGACAAGCAACGAGACTTTAGCAGAAAACTTAAAACAATCTGAAGAGGTCTATGATTTGGTTGTAATTGAGAAAGAAGAACCTGCCCCAATCGAGATTCCTCTTGATGTGAAAGCCCTTATTGCGACCAAGATTCTTGATGTTGATGGTGATATGTCAGTGAAGATGGATGTTATGCATGAAATTCTCAAAGACGTCGTGAGTGATGTTACACATATTGATGTTGTCCCGATGGAGGACAAAGATAAATTAGAGAGTGAGGTAAATGATGATATGTGTGAATTGCTTGGTGGAGGGCTCGAGGCAAAGAAAATGAAAAAATTGTGTATGGAGTATGAGAGAGAAAATTCTTCTTTGAAAGCAATGATCATCAATAATTTTAATAATGATGAGATGATACCGCCGGCACTAGAATATGAGAAGCAACAAGGAAAATATTTGGAGGAGTTTTTCATGTCAACTACAGAGCCACATACTGCCAGTTACATATACATGCCGTGGGAAAGATTCATACACAAGTTTGGTTCTGAAGAAGCCCTGAGAAGGTAAAAGAACATGGAGAAAATCAATGCGGCATATAACGATCGATGCAGAGAAGAAAATTGTTTATCAAGGAAGCTGCTATTCAAACAAATATAAGCTCGGGGTCGAGCTTCTTTCAACAAGGGGAGACTGATGTAGGACGCATAACGAGCAAATTTATGAAAAAGTTAGAGTCAATTTAGATTAGGAAATATATTTAAAGTTAGAGTCAATTTAGATTAGGAAATATATTTAAAGTTAGAGTCAATTTAGATTAGGAAACAAATTCAATTTTGATTCATGATTTGTTTCCTCTATTATAGGGAGTCTTTTTAGGGTAGGATTTGATACTTTCTATTTCTTTATAATTTTAGTCTTATTAGGAGTCTATTTTATTTTTCTATTTAAGAAGAGTCATGTAACCCTAGAATAATATATCTTTTCATCAATAAAATTTCGTTTATTATATTTTCTTCGTGGATTCGGAGATCGCTCTTCGTGGATTCAAAGAGCAACCCTTGGTGGATTCCGAGGTTTTAACTTCCGCGCTGCGTTAATTTGTTCCAAAACTACTCCATTAAGCTAATTACTCCATGCTAACTGAGAATTTTTGAATTTCTTCACCAAAATTTGGAACATATTGAGCAAACAACAAAAAATTTTTGGAACATAGCTAGCAAACAACAAAGAATTAGCTGAAAATTCTTTCTTTAGTAGAGGTAAAGTTCATATGCTAACTGAACAGTTCAATTTCTCAAATGCCTTTCATTTCTGAGCTGTGGAAGATAAAGAAAAGCACTAAGAATAAATCCAACAGCTCATACATGAGAATCTAATGAGTAGCACTAAACCAAGTTAGAACCTTTCTAGAATGAGAGAGAGAATATTTCAATTGATTTGGATATCTTACTTTAGCACAGCATAAACAAGTAAAATATTGGAATCAGGAACTAACTTGATTGATGCACAATTTCGGAACACTTAACAAAATCTCAAAAATCATCCAAGCATAAAGACCAATTTTTTTAAAAAAAATAAATGGGTAAATACCCTCTAAATACCCTATTGTTTACCCAATGTTGCACATAAATACCCTCTAAATACCCTATTGTTTACCCGACGTTGCACATAAATACCCTCAGTTGTAAATGACTTCACAAAAATAACCTAAAATTTGTAAAAGTTGCACTTTAGTACCCTTGGTTATGCAAACGTAAGAATTTGCGAATTTCCCCATAAAAAAATTCCCATGCGACACTCACATGCTATTTTTAGAACAATTTAACATTTAGTTTTTGTTAAGTTTATTGTTAAACCTATCAAAATCCTATTTGAAGCCTACCTGATTCTAATCTTAAAATTTCAAAAATTTCACCAAATCATAACATTTCAAAATTTCACCTCCTCGCCTATTCTACGGTTTCTACCCATTAAAATTTAAACTTTTCCAAATAAACCTACATAACTCCAAAAACCCATATCCACCCACCCATCAAAATCTCAACTTCACACCCAAAAATAAAAATAAAAATAAAATCAAAATACCAACTTACTCCAAGAGATGGATTAAGAGGTGGGTTATCATCACCGGCTAAATACCGAAAAAACCCATCAAGATTAAGCGCCTTCTTCTGGAACGCATACTTGAAATCCCTATGCGACTCCAAGATTTTTTGTGCCATTTCCCTCGTAGCGCTAGTTTCGCCCTGGACCTCGACCAGGAACCGCTGCAGGTGGTCCAGGCCCATGAGCCCATTATCGGAGTAACTCCTGAAGAGATCCTTAATGGGCTTTGGTGGGCCGTCTGTAGCGCCCCGGAACTTTCGGTGGAAGCACCAGCAAACTCTGAAGGTTGTCATGGAGGGAGGGAGCTTAATGTAATTTTTGAGAAGGTTAGGGGGCTGGTTTAAATAGTGAGGTTGAGTGGGTGCGAAGGGGGATCGTCTGCTTTGCTTCTTCTGCATGGTTTGGGTATTGAATATGGATGTTTTTTTTTTGGCTAAATATCATAAAACCCCCCTTAACTTTGGATGATTATCAGAAAACCCCCCTTAACTTTGAAAATATTAGATTACCCCCCTTAAGTTTAAGGTTTATCAGAAAACCCCCTTTAACTTTGAGATTTTAATAGAAAACCCCCTTAATTTAAGGGGGTTTTCTGATAAAATCTCAAAGTTAAAGGGGGTTTTCTGATAAAATCTAAAAGTTAAAGGGGGGTTTTGTGATAATCCCAATACTTAAGGGGGGTTTTCTGATATTTTGAAAGTTAGGGGGGGTTTTCCGATAATTGTCCAAAGTTAAGGGTTTTTTTTTCTGATATTTAGCCTTTTTTTTGTTCCTTTTCTTTATGAGTAGACTTGATTCTGACTGTAGGGTCCCACTTAATGGAGTTCACGTTTGTGGGTGGTGGGTGAAAAGTTGGGTTTGAAAAAGTTTGTTAGTGTAATGTTATTCTCTCTCTGTCTTAGTTGGCTTTGTCAACTTCAAATAACAGAAGCAATTTATCTTAATAAAAGAAGGGGAGAAAAGATAGAACTGTAAATAAATTTTGGTGGTTGCATTATAAGTCAACTTAATTTCATAAACTCAATTTGATCAATATTTTATAGTGCAACTGCAAACCCAACACTAGATACTGTTGGTCATTTCAAAAAATAAAAAATAAAATAATAAAGGCAAAATGACAGGATAAGAAATGTTTACATATTATTTTAGTGCAAATCATAATTAATAAATCTGAATTTCTTGTGATTTAACTTTTAAAAAATGAGTCAATTTCAAGATAAAAAATTGGGATGAGAATCTTATCTTTTGGAGGCAAATCGCATGTCAATCTTCTCAGGGTCCTAGCTTGTCGAAAATAATCTGATCCTTATTCTCTTCTTTTCTAAAGATTTTTTATACTCAAGCTATACTTATGTTTTTTTTATATGTAGGCACATAATGGTTAATATTTTTATCTTTTTAAATCAAATTTGTATATGTTCTTAAAACAATACTGCCAACTAGACTCAAAACTTATTAGAGAGAAAAGCTTAGAATGGAACATTAATGATCACATATTGTCTTGAATATAGTCTTAAACGTTCTACTAACGCCAGTCTTATTTTACATAACTAAAAGTAGATTTCACGTCAATACAGCAACCACAGATTAGAGGGCACTTATTAGACAGTAAATTTTCGCATTAGACATGGAATATTCAGTTGAGAGTAAATCACTTTTTAGCCCTCAATTTAAAGTACAATTTATCTGCACATGATGCTCGCGTGACATCTCAACCTAAACCGAGTTAGAAGTAAGTAACAATTTTCTCAAACAAATTCAAAATGCATGATAAGTTTTACAGGCTTAAACTCATTCCCCTTGCGATCAAACAAAGGCACTGCACGAATTCCCGGTCTCAGCTCAGAAATTGGCAAGCAAGTTTGCCCTCCGAACCCATCCTTTTCAGCCACATTACACTTGTGTACTCTGATCTGAAGCAATGCAAGTTCAGGAACTCTGAGTTCAAATTCGAACTCCTCGTTCCAAATTGGTGTCCAATCTTGTATTCTCTTTGTTTTGTTAGCAATTGTATCTGATGGAACTCCGACGATCCCTACCTGAAAAATTAATTCAGCAGTTTATGCAAAGTTTTCATCAATAAGTTAACATAGAGATTAATTTGATGTATTTTGTTACCTTTGTAGATAAGATTGGTGGGAGTGATGTACCCATATTAGTCTGATTGAACTTTGTATGCCAACCATATCCCAGATAAATCTTGAACTGTTGAAAGTGCAAAAGTAAAGATTAATTTTGAGATTTTACTTTAAAATTTGAGTATCAAGAAGAATTTCTTATAAGTAATTTTTTTTACCTTCAGGATCTTCTTTACTGGTAAATTTTCCATAGGATTGAAGATCTCATCATTAGGATCGAACTTCGTCAAAAAATCAGGTTTCTTTACGTAACCACACCCTCCATTGGCTCTAAAGAATCCATGCATTAGCCACAATGATCTTCCATAGCCCTATGAGAGAAAAATGCAAACAAATCATATTGTGTCAAAATAATTTTTTAAAGGTGTTTATGAATTAAAATATATATAAACTTTCATGTAAATTGCAATAAATTAAAATTAGAAGACACAAATATCATCCAAAACATAATGTGGGATGCTTAAACATTTCTAAAGAAGACTATTGTAGAACATGCACAAAAACATGCACAAGGTTTTAGGGCTTAGTAGTCGACTAATCTGAAGTAGTAGTCGACTAATCTGAAGTAGTAGTCGACTAATCTGAAGTAGTAGTCGACTAATCTGAAGTAGTAGTCGACTAATCTATGTTGTAGTCGACTAATCTGATAAGTAGTCGACTAATCTGAAGTAGTAGTCGACTAATCTCAGGATTGGAAAACGGGTTTTGGTTTTAAACCGGTTCGTTTAGAGTTTATAAATAACCCTAAACGATTATTTGAAAGCTAAGAAGCACGCTTTGGAGCGCTCGAGGGTTTTGTGCATCTTTGGAGAGGAGATCTTTTGAGAGATTGAGAGGTTTGTTTTTAGGGTTTCTTTGTGAGAACTTGTAATCCTAATTTGTATTCTCTCTTTCTATTAGTGAAAATCCCCCCTCCTTACCCCGTGGACGTAGGCAACTTGCCGAACCACGTAAATCTCGTGTCTTTACTCTTTTATTGTGTTTTTTGCTATCGTTTGTGGTGGTTTCTCTCGACGGTTTCGTCCGCTTCAACAATTGGTATCGAGCTATTGTTGATTGGAAGTGGTGTAATTTCTAATTTGAGGGTGTTGGTGATTCTGAGAGAAGCGGATTCACGAAGACAAACAGAGGATGGCCAACCAAGAATCACCAAAGTGGGAAAATTGAGATTGAAAAGTTCAATGGGAAGAACGACTTTTCTTATTGGAGGATGCGATGAAAAACTTTCTAATTTCGCAAAAATTGCACAAGGCTTTGGATGGAAAGGAGAAGAAGAACAAGGATATGTCTGATGAGGATTGGGAGGAGTTGGATCTGGAAACACGGGCGTCGATTATCCTATGCCTTGAGAGGGATGTAGCTTTCTTGGTAGATGGAGAGGAAACGATGCGGCTGCGTGTGGAAGAAGTTAGAGGGTACCTTCATGACGAAGAGTCTAACTAACCGGATCTACTTAAAATCCAAATTGTATACTTGCAAGATGGAGGAGGGCTCATCAATCAGGAACACATCAACAAGTTTGATAGGATCATATCGATTTGAAAGACATAGATGTTAAAGTAGAAGACGAGGATCGAGGCTTCTACTATACGTCTCTGCCGAAGTCTTATGAGAACCTGGTGCAAACACCGATGCTTGTGGGAGAAAAATTGAAGATGGATGAGACTAGAACGGCACTTCTAGCGGACGATCTTCTAAGATTGCAACTAGTGACATGGCCACTGGTGGTAACAAGGAACAAGCGAGGATTGTTTGCAAGAGGAAGGAGCAATGAGCGAGGAAAAGGCAAGGAAGGAAAGTCTAGATCTAAATCAAGACCTCTTGCGGAAAAGGATGTTTCAAGTCGCGGTGAAGTGGGCATTTCAAAGTCGACCGTCCAAATAAGAGAGTAGGTGGAAAGAAGAAGAACAACAAGACCGAGAGGAGAGAGGGCAAGGAAGAAGCGAGCTACGTTTGAGGAAGGAGCGATAAGGAGTGCTACGTCGTCCGCGGTGGCGAGGATATCTCCGGAAGTGGATACTTGATTCGGTTGCTCTTACCATATGTGTCCAAATAGGAAGTGGTTTACTACCTACAGAGGCATTGATGGTGGAACTGTATTGATGGGGAATAACCATGCTTGTAAAACAGTGGGGTAGGTAATATCAAAATCAAGATGCATGATGGAGTGGTTCGAACCTTGACGGATGTGAGGCATGTTCCCGACTTGCGGAAGAATCTTATCTCAGTTGGTGCTTTGGACTCCGGTGGTTGCAGGATTATGACGGAAAACGGAGTGAAGAAGGTTGTTCGTGGTTCCTTAGTAGTGATGAAGGGTGTTCGTCACGGTAATCTATATACTCTCTCGTGCACGACGGTGACAGAGATGCATGGGTTGGAACTGGGAAGTGGTGGAGACACATGTGAGCACACGGTTATGGCATAGGCGCTTGGGCATATGTCGAGAAGGGTCTAGTTCGCTTAAAGAGGGTCAAGAAGAATCAAGGAACCTAGCATGGATTTTTGCGAGGATTGTGTGTATGGAAAGTCACACAGGTTTGTGCATCTTGGAGAGGAGATCTTTTGAGAGATTGAGAGGTTTGTTTTAGGGTTTCTTTGTGAGAACTTGTAATCCTAATTTGTATTCTCTCTTTCTATTAGTGAAAATCCTCCTTACCCCCGTGGACGTAGGCAACTTGCCGAACCACGAAATCTCGTGTCTTTACTCTTTTATTGTGTTATTTGCTATCGTTTGTGGTGGTTTCTCTCGACGGTTCATGTCCTACCAACAATTGGTATCGAGCTATTGTTCTGATTGGAAGTGGTGTAATTTCTAATTTGAGGGGTGTTCGTGATTCCCGAGAAGCGGATTCACGAAGACAAACAGAGGATGGCGTCAACCAAGAATCATCAAAGTGGGAAAATTCGAGATTGAAAAGTTCAATGGGAAGAACGACTTTTCTTATTGGAGGATGCGATGAAAAACTTTCTAATTTCGCAAAAATTGCACAAGGCTTTGGATGGAAAGGAGAAGAAGAACAAGGATATGTCGATGAGGATTGGGAGGAGTTGGATCTCGGAAACACGGTCGATTATCCTATGCCTTGAGAGGGATGTAGCTTTCTTGGTAGATGGAGAAAAGCATCATGGGCGTGGGAAGAAGTTAGAGGGTACCTTCATGACGAAGAGTCTAACTAACCGGATCTACTTAAAATCCAAATTGTATACTTGCAAGATGGAGGAGGGCTCATCAATCCAGGAACACATCAACAAGTTTGATAGGATCATATCAGTTGAAAGACATAGATGTTAAAGTAGAAGACGAGGATCGAGGCTTCTACTATACGTCTCTGCCGAAGTCTTATGAGAACTGGTGCAAACACCGATGCTTGTGGGAGAAAAATTGAAGATGGATGAGACTAGAACGGCACTTCTAGCGGACGATCTTCTAAGATTGCAACTAGTGACATGGCCACTGGTGGTAACAAGGAACAAGCGAGGATTGTTTGCAAGAGGAAGGAGCAATGAGCGAGGAAAAGGCAAGGAAGGAAAGTCTAGATCTAAATCAAGACCTCTTGCGGGAAAAGGATGTTTCAAGTCGCGGTGAAGTGGGCATTTCAAAGTCGACCGTCCAAATAAGAGAGTAGGTGGAAAGAAGAAGAACAACAAGACCGAGAGGAGAGAGGGCAAGGAAGAAGCGAGCTACGTTTGAGGAAGGGAGCGATAAGGAGTGCTACGTCGTCCGCGGTGGCGAGGATATCTCCGGAAGTGGATACTTGATTCGGTTGCTCTTACCATATGTGTCCAAATAGGAAGTGGTTTACTACCTACGAGGCATTGATGGTGGAACTGTATTGATGGGGAATAACCATGCTTGTAAAACAGTGGGGTAGGTAATATCAAAATCAAGATGCATGATGGAGTGGTTCGAACCTTGACGGATGTGAGGCATGTTCCCGACTTGCGGAAGAATCTTATCTCGGTTGGTGCTTTGGACTCCGGTGGTTGCGGGATTATGACGAAAACGGAGTGAAGAAGGTTGTTCGTGGTTCCTTAGTAGTGATGAAGGGTGTTCGTCACGGTAATCTATATCTCTCTCGTGTACACGGTGACAGGAGAGATGCAGCGGTTGGAACTGAAGGAAGTGGTGGAGACCCATGTGAGCACACACGGTTATGGCATAGGCGGCTTGGGCATATGTCAGAGAAGGGTCTAGTTCTGCTTGGTAAAGAGGGTCTGCTGAAGAATCTGAAGGAACCTAGCATGGATTTTTGCGAGGATTGTGTGTATGGAAAGTCACACAGGGTTCAGTTTCTGAGAAGCAAGTCTAAGAGCAGAGGGATACTAGATTATGTGCACACGGATGTTTGGGGTCCGGCTCAAACCACTTCTAAGGGTGGTTCCAGGTATTATGTCTCGTTTATAGATGATTATTCTAGGTATGCTTGGATTTACTTTCTGAAGCACAAGAATGAGGTGTTCGAGACATTCAAGAAGTGGAGAACAATGGTTGAGAACAGGACAGGAAAGAAATTGAAGACGCTGAGATCGATAATCGGCATGCAGTATCTGATGGTGCTTTCAAGGAGTTCTCGGATCGGAGGAATTGTCGACATCGACGTACCGTGTCTACACCACAGCCAGAATGGGGTCATGGAGATCAACCAAACACGCGGAGAAAGCGGTGAGTATCGCGATCTTATGCGAGGATTGGGCAGCGAATGGTGAAGCGGCGGTGGCTCTGACTTGTTACATTGTGAACCGTTCACCACATTCGACATTGGATGGTGATACACCTATAGGGTGTGGTCGAGAGAGCATGCGATTATGATAGGCTCGAATTTTGGATGTACCGCCTACTATCACGCCAACGAGGGAAAGCTTGACGCGAGGGCCAAGAAGGCAATATTCTTGGGATATGCAAAGGCGTAAAAGGCTATCGCCTTTGGTGTCTGGAAGATTCAAAGTTCATGGTCAGCGGGGATGTTACCTTTGATGAGAAATCCATGATTGCTAGGGCCCAAGGATAATGGTGTTATGACCGGGAGACTTCTAAGTCTCAGTTATTGAAATAGAACCTAAAGACCAACTAGGTTCTAATCGTGCTCAAGTGGGAAGTCGTAGATGATGAGCTTGGCGGGGAGGTTCAGCGAGGAAAATACACAGTACTACAACAAAGCGGCTCGAGGATAATTTGGCTTCCACTAGGCCAAAGCGAGCATACAAGGAGTTCTGAAGTCTGATCAACCCCTGGCACTATGGCAAGCTAATATGATTGAATCGCACTCGGTGGAGGAGGACGAGCGGTCTCCTTCAAGGAAGCTATTCGGGACAAGGATAGTGAGAGTTGGTTAGGCTGCGATGGAGGAAGAGATGGAATCTCTTGGAAGAATCATACATGGGAGGTGGTCCCATTGCGTAGGAAGAAAAGCTATTGGTTGTAAGTGGGTGTATAAAAGAAAGGAAGATCTTTGAGCTTCGGTGGTGTAAGATACAAGCAGGCTAGTGGCTAAGGGTTTTGCACAAAAAGAGGGTGTGGATTACAATGAGATATTTTCTCCGGTGGTGAAACACACATCTATTCGGTGCTATTGAGTATTGTTGCTCATGGTGATTTTGAGTTTGGATCAACTCGATGTTAAAACAACCTTCTTGCACGGAGACTTGGATGAAGAGATCTACATGCATCAACTTGAGGGCTACAAGGTTGAGGATAAGGAGAATCATGTGTGTCGTTTGAGGAAGTCACCTGTATGGATTAAAGCAATCTCCCTGATGGTACAAGCGATTTGACTCCTTCATCTTTGAAGCATGGGTTTTCAGCGATCATGATTGTTGTGTTTACATTGGAAGCTTAGCGGAGGTAATTTTATCTATCTTCTTTGTATGTGGATGACATGCTTATTGCTTCTAAGAGCGGTGGAGATAGATAGGTTGAAATCTCAACTTGGTGAAGAGTTGAGATGAAGGACATGGGTCTTTGCTAGGAAAATCTGGGTATGGAGATTAGAAGAGAGGCCCGATTGTTCTTAGTCGAAGGGCTACATAGAGCGGGTGATCGCGAGGTTCGGGATGCAAAGTGCTAAGTCGGTGGTGACTCCATTGGCTCCACACTTTAGGCTTTACGGTAATCAATCTCCCACTACGGAAGAGAAGGCACATGGGCGTGTTCCCTATGCTAGTGCAGTTGGCGGTTTAATGTATGCAATGGTGTGTACGCCCGAATATTTCCTGGCGGTTAGTGTGGTCGATAGATTCATGGCAAATCGGGAAAGGCGGGAAGCGGTGAAGTGGGTCCTCAAGTACTTAAAGGGTATCGTTGATCACAGTGCGTGTTTTGGTGGAGAAACATGTGATTGATGGGTTTGTGGACTCGATTATGCGGGCGATCTAGATAGGCGACGATCTACTCTGGTTATGTATTCAAGATACATGGGGCTCGGTTAGTTGGCGTCGATGTTGCGAGCTCTGATGGCACTTTCTACTCTGGTGAGTACATGGCCATGACAGGGAGTGAAGGAAGCATTGTGGTTGTGGGGTCTTCTAGATGATTTGGGGATTGGCGGAAGCGTGAACTTGTGGTGTGACAGTCAGAGTGCAATTCACTTGGCGAAGAATCAGGTTCATCATGCTCGTACCAAGCATATCGATGTCAGGTATCATTTTGTGCGGGATGTCATAGAGGAAGGTGATATTTCTCTCATGAAGGTGCACACGAATGAGAATCCAGCGGACATGTTAACCAAGGTGGTCCGGTAGTAAGTTTAAGCATTGCTTGGACTTGCTTCATATCGGCTTCGTGTTGATTTGCCCAAGAGGGCATGGCCTTCAGGCGGTAATGGGTAAGGTGGAGATGATTTGAGGTGAACTACGGTGAGCTTGATCGGTGGAGATGCGTGGCGTCAGCGGTGTAGTGGCCTTGTTGGATTGGCTGGATTGGCTAATGGTGATCTCTAGATGTTCTTGGTGTTCTTTCGGTGTTCGTCCAAAATTTGAGGTAAATCAAATGATGTGCGAGGTGGAGAATTGTAGAACATGCACAAAACATGCACAAGCGGTTTTAGGGCTTAGTAGTCGACTAATCTGCGGTAGTAGTCGACTAATCTGCGACGACGAAGGTGTGTTTAGCGTTGGAGTGCAGTAGTCGACTAATCTATGTTGTAGTCGACTAATCTGATGAGTAGTCGACTAATCTGAAGTAGTAGTCGACTAATGCGGGAAGATTCAGCGGGTTTTGGTTTTAAACCGGTTCGTTTAGAGTTTATAAATAACCCTAAACGATTATTTGAAAGCTAAGAAGCACGTTTTGGAGCAACTTTTCAGAGGGTTTTGTGCATCTTTGGAGAGGAGATCTTTTGAGAGATTGAGAGGTTTGTTTTTAGGGTTTCTTTGTGAGAACTTGTAATCCTAATTTGTATTCTCTCTTTCTATTAGTGAAAATCCCCCCTCCTTACCCCGTGGACGTAGGCAATTTGCTATCGTTTGTGGTGGTTTCTCTCGACGGTTCCGCGGTCCGCGCGCCCAACAACTATCAAATGTGCAACCTGAACTCTAATGCCAAGCCAAGTTGGAGCATCTTTCATAATTTTGTTACTCAAGAACAAAAATTGAAGCATATGACTCTCAGCAATTTTACCAAGGAAGTTTATAGAAATTGAAGAAGAGATGCAAAATTACCTGCATATTCAAGGCAACCATCTGTGCACCATAGATCCAACCAAGGATTGGCTTGTAATTAGAAGAGTTAACACGTGTAATTTTCGGATAAATCCTCAAAATATTCTTCTGAGTAAACCTACAACATTACAAATTAAATCTTGGAATTTAATTTCAATACAAAATAAGGCACACAAAGTATACAACATCAAATAAAGGGCATGTTTTTACCTGATAACTTCTTCTCCACAAGTTACTACAGCCTTTTCGAACAACAGCTCATTTAAGCTTAGACGTGTAGGTCTACGCCATCAAATTCTAAGGAATCCTTCACGTTTTCTTTTCGTTTTTTAGAGCAAATTGAAATCATACGTTTGTATTCATGAGTAACCTGTCTCTGAGACATTTGTTCATTAGCATCATTATGTTCAGCATTGAAATCTGGTTTTGGTGGTTTTGTCGAAATCAATATCCGAAATTTTAATTCTTCAGGTGAAGGAAACTCCTGTAAGGATTCTGAAGTCGGATAAAACAGTGAATCTCCGAAAATTTCCTTGAGAATCTGGGAGATAAATTATGTATCACGATATGAAATAAAATGAACTAATAAATAAAAGTGAGAGGAGATTAGGGTTGGAAGTGATTTGTCACCTCTGCAGCTTTAGCTTGAAGATCTGAAGTGAGATGGTCTTCTAGTGTAATTATAACTGGGTATGGAGATTCAACAAAAGCATGCTTTTTTATGGAATTCAAGCATTTTATGAACTCCACTGGAGTTGTTAATGTCCTGTAATCAAGAGAAAACTTGTATCAATTTCAATTAAAAGTGCCTTGCACCTGTAAATTTTCTAAAAATTATATGGTGAATAAATTGTTGGTTTGTTAGCTTAAGCTTTGATATGATGTGGTAATCAACATGGTGTCAGAGCAGAACATATTAATCAGATTCATTGCACAACTTTCTCAACTGAGCACAAACCTACATAAAGTAGTGATTTTCAATTATTTTCTTTTTGTCAGTTTTAAGCCAATGAAGTCATAGTAAACATTTATGCATCATAATTCCAATTTCTACATTTCCGATAACTTGCAATTTATCTGTCACCTATGAACATCAAGTAGAGTGACGATGAGTATCTATAATTTCAAATCATAACATAAGTTAGTACCATCCTAGCTAGAATTTTTATTTCATATTCAATATTACATCGAGCATAAGTATATCATAAATGATTAATCATGAATTCTTTAATGAATAAAATAGCATACCTTCCATGGCGAACTTCAATATCAGTTTTCGTAGAATTAGGCCACAAATCCAGTTCAATAACTCTTACTCCTCTATTCAATGCTTTGATTATAGGAATATCGCTAGATTCGCTACTGAGTTGGTTACCTCTCAAGTATGAATTATGGCCTGTATATATGAAGTATTGTGACAATGGAGCATTCATGTCATGATGAACCTGAAATTAACAAACAAATGTTACTCCTTCTACTTCAAATAATTTCTACATTAGGGGGATGTTTTAGCTGTAAGTAGGGTTTAATGTGCAATTTCAACAGCAACCAATCTTCATAAGACATCCGAGAAATTAATATGATATCTCAAACAAATATCTATGTCAGTAGCTATAAATTATAGAATTTTAAAAATGAACCAAACAATTGCAACATCTAGCAGAAGTGTGCAATAACAATAACAAGTGCAGTTGCAATGTACCAAACTATCCTTTGAGTGCTTAACTACCATCAGATCGTTTGCTTACCCCAAGAGATGGATTGAGAGGGGAGTTATCATCACTCTCGAGGTACCGAAAGAACGCATCAAGACTTAGCCCTCCCTCAAGATGTTTACACTCTAGCCCTTGAGAATCTATAATTTGCATAGCCGTCTTTTTCGTAGCATCAACTTCACCTTGGACCTCGACCAGGAACCGCTGCAGGTGGTCCGGGCCCATGACCCCGTCCTCAGAGTACCTTAAGAACACGTCCTTAAACGTGTCCGCAGGATCACTGGACGCATGCTCGAACTCATTTCGCAAGCAAAACCAAGCTCTGTACATATTTTTACCAAGGACTTAATGAAGAGTGAATGAACTATGGTGTGTGATAACGAGGAGGAGAGTTTAAATAGAGAAAAAGGAAAAGGAAAGGGAGTTGGTTGGAAAGTGGCCTTGGTTTTTTGGCTTTGCTTTTGAGCATAAATGCTTTAACTATTAAATTATATATATTTACAATGAGATGATGATTTGAGGAGAATACTTTTTGAGAGAAGTCTACTTATAAGTCTTGGGTTTAGTGGAATTTGTGTAAAATGTGTTGGTTAGGACATGAAAGTGATCGATGTTTTTATAATATGTTGATCTTGTTCCCTTTAAACAAACACCAAATTGGACATAGTTTATGTGATAAAAGAATTTTTTAATATAAATCAGGATTCAAGTGGGAGAAATCGCTTTCGATTATAATAGTTCAATAATATGTAGATGGTTATGATTCATTATAGACATAACTAACATCATATTATTCATATGAAGTGTATTCATTTTCATTCAAGAAAGTCATAACCATGGACTAAATGATTAATGATTATAAATGAAGATGAGGTCTCTCCATTGTGTAGTCACTTGTTTGTCACCATTTTTTTCCCTCCTGAGTATAAGGGTTAATTTTAGTCTATTTTATTAAGAGGATCTAATAGAGCAACTTAGAAAAAGAAATACACATATCGGTACGTGTAGAAGAGCTTACAAATGAAAATAAACTAAGGACCGCGAATTTAATATCAAAGAAAAAGAAATAGTGTAACATATATCTCACAAAGAAAATGTAGAAATCATGCTGGACATCCCATAAATAAAAGGTAAAGAGGATAACTCCGCAAATCAAGACCACCTTAATACAGTCCATAATACAAAAGAATGTTCATTTTCTTTGTCTAATCCATCTTATTTGAGTATTTAGAGCATATACATGATAAGATCTATATGATTTTTTGTTATCTATGATATACTTATATATGCATTGTCTTTATATATGAAATTTCTTTGCAAATTTTGTGAAACCCTACTGGCACAATCATTTCTGGCCTGACTTGGCACAATCCATAGGATGTAGTTTTGCGTATTTCATTACGATCTTATTAATGAAACATGTGAATTTATAGTATTGTGCATCTTTTATTTTAAAAAAATTGGACTGACCAATTCACAAGTCGAGAATAAAGCTAGATTAAATCAATTAGGAGCATCTCTTTGGACTCAATGTGCTTAACATGTGAAAGAATCACTTAAAGTAACTAGATAATTTCTTAGAAAGAACTTTATTTTTCTTATACTTTCAAGTCTCATAACTTTGTAAAAAGTTCGATGCTTTTCCCACTTATATAAAATAATATGTACAAGATTATCACCTCGTCACAAAAAGAATGTTATGGTGACGGTGGAATGAGATGGTATCAGCTTTTTACTGGGTCAATCAAATTGAGAATCTACTTATTATATTGAAACCAAGTGAGATCCATTTTGAGAAATGGTCCTAAAGTTGCAACCTTTACAAGTTTTTTTTTTATGACTATGTGGCCCTTGATTCATGTCTCACATGACTGGACCTCAGTTTGCATGAATATTTCCGCGTCAAGCATGGTAGATAAACATGAAGGAAAAGAGGAAGCATGTTTTGGGGAATAAAAGATTTGTCCTGTTCAAATGTCAATGTAAGGTTTCATATTAGAATGATTTAGAAAAAGGTAATATATCGAATAGAAAATTGGAAGCAAATATTTAACAAGTTAGATTGCAAGACAATTTGGTTCTCATACTATGTCAAAAACTTAAAACTTCCAGAGACGTCTGATATCAGAGTTCAGAATATAGACCAATTATTTGCAGAATGACTAAGATTTGATTAGTAAATAGACGATGTAAATCATATGCTGTTGGTTTATGATTGCCGGACAAAAAATTAGATTAATTAATTTTTGTATTACTCATTTTATTTTATAGAATAGGCAAGGTCGAAAAAGATTCTCCCAGTGATTGATCAGCTGGTAGGAGTCTTCATCCTCACTATGTATTAAGTGGGCATATTAAGGGGAAAAAAATATACATTCAAAGAAATTGGGCTCATTTACAAGGAAGTATCATTTGCTCACATCTATAACAATTAAGGACAAATTTTCATTTTAGACCCTTTTATAAATTTATTTGTCAAAAACGACCTATTTCAGATTTATTTGCAATTTTCGCCAGTTTCAACCAAGTGGCTGAAACTGGGTCGAAAATTGCAAATAAAGTTCGAAAACTTCACGGGATTTAAAATTCTGTGAAGTTTAGTGACCAATTACCATCCCTAAGTGGCTAGGCTAGGAAGTTGAAAATACGTCCAAACTTCACGGGATTTCAAATCCCATGAAGATTAGGGCAAACTTCACGGGATTTGAAATCCCATGACGATTGGGCACAACTTCATGGGATTTCAAATCCCATGAAGTTCAAGTGGGAACATGAGAGAGCAATTGAGCTCTGCAAACCCTGCTGACTTTACGGGTTGAAATCCGGTGAACTGAGACCTCTTGAACTCTCTCTCTCTCTCTCTCTCTCACCGTGCACTCTCTCTCTCTCTCACCCGTGCACTCTCTCTCTCTCTCTCTCTCTCTCTCTCTCTCTCTCTCTCTCTCTCTCTCTCTCTCTCGTTCCCAAACCTAGAATTCCCTCTGCTTGCCTCCACACTCTCTCTCCGTGCTCTCTCTCTGATTTAGCATTCACACACTCTCTCTCCGTGCTCTCTCTCTGATTTAGCATTCACACACTCTCTCTCAGTGCTCTCTCTCTCTCGGGTTGTGGGAGTTCAAATTTAGGGCTTCATCAAAATTTTGGTAAAATTTTTAAAATTTTTTGTTTCTTATCCTAAATTTTGACTTATTCTCACTATGTTATCATAATAACTTGTTTTAGTTTAGATTTTAGAATAATTTTTAATTTATTTATGACTTTTGTGAAGGAAAAATAAAGAAATTTGTATATGAAGTTAGATGTGAAATTAGGAAAATTGTAAATATTAGTGTATTATTTTTCAATTTTAAAAGTGAATATTGTTTAAATTATTTAAATTAGGAATTGTAAAAATTAGGAAATGAAAATATTAAGGTTGGTTTGACCTATGGTAAAATTATGGATGTGTAATACTATTTGATATTGGATTTTT
The DNA here is from genome assembly GCA_012295165.1 of Asparagus setaceus. NCBI lineage: Eukaryota > Viridiplantae > Streptophyta > Magnoliopsida > Asparagales > Asparagaceae > Asparagus > Asparagus setaceus. The sequence continues at coordinate 95,495,396 of CM022702.1, read as the reverse complement.
ATTTCGAGGTAACAATGAACGATCGAATTGTAATCTTTTGTTCGTATGATGGGAAGATTAACTATCTCGAGAATAATATGCCAGTATATGAAGGAGGTGTGACGAAACCGTTGTTTATATCCAAAGCATGTACTTTCGATGGATTGGTTAATGACTTACACAAACTTACATTAACCAATCCACATGAGTATCACCTCAACGTAATTTACAATTATCCCGTTTCGGGGAACAGAACAAGCGGCAATCAAATCTCAAGTGACTACGATATGAGTCCCATTGGAATATTAAATGACGAGAAGCGTTCGGTGAAATTATTTATTGAAAAACATCACAGAAATTTGGGCAAAACGGTGAATCAGGACGGAGTCTATTCTCGCATGTTGGAGGATCTTGAAGTTGACTCGACCGGTTTTTTGTCTCCGCAACGGGATATGGGATGGACACAGTCACAAGACTTTAGCGGTCCTTCACTTGTGAGAACTTCAAGTGCCTTCGATCATAACGCTCCCAATCAAGATATAAGGTCTTCCACATGAGTGATGATAGAAGATGAGAATGCAAGTGTTGAATCCGAGGATGATGACGAAGAGGATGACTTACAGATTAATAGCATGACGTGTGTGATAGATCGTGATAAAGGGAACAACCAATTAATTGACCGATGCTATTCTAACAATGAGTATGTCGTATTAGAGGATCCGCCGCCCGATGAACATCATGGAGATGGATGGATTGATGACTCCACAATAAAAAATATTCTCATTGGTTCAAATTTAAATGACGATACACAAGGCGACGACTTCTCATTCAAAAAGGGTGATCTATTTGAAAGCAAGGAGAAATTGATTCATGCACTTCGTTTGTGGGCCATAAAAAAATATCAAGTTTAGGCAGACGAAAAGCAATGCAACAAGCTATAATGTAGTTTGTTTTTACAAGAAAGATAGTGAGCAAGAAGATGTTGGTGGTCACCACGACGGAAATACAAAGTGTCCTTGGAAGCTTAACTCACGCTTGGGGGTAAGAGTAGGCGGGCAATTTAAAATAACACACTACAACGGAGTTCACACATGTAGCAATCCTCGATTAGAGATGAATCATAAACATGCGTCCGCCTCTTTCATATACCGATTGATTATGCATAAACTAAAGGAGGATCACGATCTAAGGCCAAAGGATATTCGTATTTTAGTGCGTCAAGCGACCACCTTGGACGTGTCATACAACAAGTGTTGGAATGCTCGGAGGAAGGCAATGATAAAAATATTCAGAGATTGGAACAAATCTTATGAGATATTACCACATTATCTTGAAGCTCTCAAAAAAGAAAATCCGGGGACATTGTATGAAGTATCATCGGATCCCATTGACGGCGGAAATAGACGATTCACGGGGGTATTTTGGGCTTTTGGGCCTAGCATCGAGGGATTCAATTATTTCCGTCCTATTCTTAGCATTGATGGAACCCACTTATACGGTAAATATAAAGGCGTTCTGCTCGTTGCAACCGGAGTAGACGCGGATGACGGTTTATTTTCGTTGGCCTTTGCAGTGGTTGATGTTGAAAATACTGAAATTGGTCATGGTTTTTGCATGTATTAGATATCATATACCTAGTTTGCGAACGCGATCGATTACATTCATATCTGATAGGATGAAAGGAATTCTAAAAGCACTCCAACAATATTTTCCATCATCTCATCAACATCTGCTATTGCTTACGACATATTAGGGACAACTTCAAGAGGAGGCATGGATAAGTGCATCTCCAAAATCTTCTTTGGCAAGCTGGATGTGCACCAGAAAATTAATTTATGAGCAACTATGGGAGAAGATTAAGTCCATTTCACAAGCTGCACATGATTGGATCGAAGATAGTTTGGGTCCGAATAATGTCGACAAGTGGGCCTTATGTGAAGATGGCGGGAAATGATTTTGCATGATGACGACTAATGCTTCTGAGAGTTTCAATGGTGTGCTAAGGGGAGCTCGCGGTATGCCAATACAGTCCTTAGTTGTAAAAACTTTTTACAGACTCAATAAATTTTTCCTCAGACGACGTACACTTGGAGTTAATTTTTCGTCGGAGTTGGCCCCGAAAGTTGAAGGCATATTAGCGGATCAGATTGTTTTTGCTCGATCATGTCATGCCATTAGATTCAGTTTAATACATGGGAGGTCATTGAGGGAATATGACACAGAGAAAGTCGCGCTTACACCGTCAAGATGTTGGTGGATCATACTTGCACATGCACTTGCAATATATCGCAATTACAGTGGCTTCCTTGTGCTCATGTTGTAGCGGCTTGTTCGTATCAAGATGGCGGTGCGAGGATATCACATTATACATTCGCCGCATCATGGTATTCAACTTATAATTACCAACAAACATACAAGAAGTGTTTTCATCCACCATACGATAGTCGACATTGGACACAAGGCGGGCCACGGATGTTACCTCCTTTGTATAAGAGATCAGCTGGGCGACCTCGTTCCGTACGAATTAGAAATAATATGGATGAAGGACGAGAAGGAGTTAGGAGGAAAAATAAGTGTAGTACATGCGATCAACCGGGCCACAACAAAAACAGTTGTCCAACTAGGCTTAGGAATAGATTATTTGGGGCTTGATTGTATGGAATATTTGACCATGGTTTTTGTAATATTTAACCTTTTAATTTTAAATTTGAATGAGATATCATGTAGTGTGCTCTTTATATGTTGATATGCGCTATCGTTGTGCATGTTTTATTTTTATTTTCTATTGTAGTAGATGAGATATCTAATGTATTGTATTTTAATTGCAGAGAGATACACTATGGATCCGGGACCGATCCAACCCGACTTATTATACCTTCAGGAAGAGCACCGTTCCCACAAAATTTGCTTAGGACATGTAAAATAATTACGTATATATTTCTTATTTTTGCGCTAGTTTTATTTTTTTTTTTTGTATTCTAAAAGATTTCAATTAATGTGCAGGCCGTACCAAATATCAACATAGTGGACCATTCCCAGAGTCATTCGGGCTGGGTGATAGAGGATCAGCGAGTACTACAATTGATAGATCAGGCCGGTTTTTTGGAGTGTTCATATGTGAGATGGATTAGGCTTGACTGAGCCCTTATCAGTGCTCTGATTGAGAGGTGGAGGCCAGAGACCAATACCTTTCATATGCATATAGGGGAGTGTACCATTACACTTCAGGACGTAGCCGTTATACTTGGGCTCCGGATTGATGGGCCTGTTGTTACGCACGGATGACCATAATGGGCGAAGTATGTGAGAGGCTTCTTGGCGAGTTCGAATTGAGGAGTGGTGCGATGAAGCTATCGTGGCTTCATTCGACATTTATGGGAGATATACTCATTGACACCATGGATGAGACGATTCAGTATTATGCTCGTGCTTACATATTGTACATGATAGGGTGTATGTTATTTCGATCACGAGCAAGAATTGTGTACATGCACGATGGTGACACTACTTGAGGATTTTGGTAATGCGGCTCTATCATGGGAATACGGTTTTGGCATACCTTTATAGAGAACTCACAGGTCTCCTTGTGTGAGAATAAAGATTTCAAGGGTGCATGACATTGCTGAGGTTTGGTCATGGGAACACTTTCATATTGGACGACCTACTTTGCGGATGCATCGCGATCTGCAGGATCGGTTTCCTTTGGGATGCATGTAGGTCAGAAAAATTACCGAAGACGGCCAATATCCATGAAACACTATCAATGAAGGTTACAAGCGATGACTTTCCGCGACAATAAAGGAGAATCGAGCTAATGTCTCCGAGTACAAGGATTACAAGTTGACAACCCTTGTGAAAAGAGATCACAAGTATTGATCTCTTCAAAGCAAGCGGGCTCACCCGCGTTTCAATTCAAAACGCGAGCACATGGCCCGCGTTGAAGCTAAGCAGCGGAGCACATGGCCCGCGTTGAAGCTAAGCAGCGGAGCACATGGCGCGTTTCAATTCAAAACGCGGAGCACATGGCCCGCGTTGAAGCTAAGCAGCGGAGCACATGGCCCGCGCTCAAAGCTCAAAACGCAGGCTTCCAACCCCGCGCACTAGTTAAAATGTAGGCGGAGGTTCATTCCCGCTCCTCGCACTAAATGCGACGCGAGGCTTGCTCCAAAACGCGAACTCGCTTTGACTCATTCAAACATGAGTTGAGCGGTTCCTCAACCGTTTGAGATTTAAGGGGTGGTTACACCCCACTAAACCCCATTATGGAGTAATTTTAGGGTGGTTACACCTTTAATCCATATAAATAGAGGTTTTCACACCAAATGAGGGGTTGGAAGGGTTTGGCCGGAGCACTAAAAACAAAGGAAACGGTTTCTTCTGCGCAGCTGTGATTGGCGTGACGATCGGACCTTCATCCGTGGTCTGATCGAGTGAAACTTGGAGGGCAGCCTCACACTCGTCGTTCCTAATTCTGAGCGGTGGAGATTGATTTCTACGGTTGGATTTGGAGATATCGAGGTTTTACCGAAGCCATTGTGCAGAGAACGGTTTCTTCTGCGCAGCTGTGATTGGCGTGACGATCGGACCTTCATCCGTGGTCTGATCGGAGTGAAATTTGGAGGGCAGCCTCAGCACTCGTCGTTCCTAATTCTGAACGGTGGAGATTGATTTCTACGGTTAGATTTGGAGCTATTAAGGTTTTACCAAAGATCGAGTCGCTTGTTCAGATCAAGATGGCGGTGCGAGGATATCACATTATACATTCGCCGCATCATGGTATTCAACTTATAATTACCAACAAACATACAAGAAGTGTTTTCATCCACCATACGATAGTCGACATTGGACACAAGGCGCCACGGATGTTACCTCCTTTGTATAAGAGATCAGGCACACTCGCCCGCATTTAATTAGAAATAATATGGATGAAGGACTAGAAGGAGTTAGGAGGAAAATAAGTGTAGTACATGCGATCAACCGGCCACAACAAAAACAGCTTGTCCAACTAGGCTTAGGAATAGATTATTTGGGGCTTGATTGTATGGAATATTTGACCATGGTTTTGTAATATTTAACCTTTTAATTTTAAATTTGAATGAGATATCATGTAGTGTGCTCTTTATATGTTGATATGCCATCGTTGTGCATGTTTTATTTTTATTTTCTATTGTAGTAGATGAGATATCTAATGTATTGTATTTTAATTGCGAGATACACTATGGATCCGGACCATCCAACCCGACTTATTATACCTTCAGAAGAGCACCGCTCCCACAAAATTTGCTTAGGACATGTAAAATAATTACGATATATTTCTTATTTTTGCGCTTAGTTTTATTTTTTTTTTTGTATTCTAAAAGATTTCAATTAATGTGCAGCCGCACAAATATCAACATAGTGGACCATTCCTGAGTCATTCTACCGGGTGATAGAGGATCACGAAGTACTACAATTGATAGATCAGGCCGGTTTTTTGGAGTGTTCATATGTGAGATGGATTAGGCTTGACTGAGCCCTTATCAGTGCTCTGATTGAGAGGTGGAGGCCAGAGACCAATACCTTTCATATGCATATAGGGAGTGTACCATTACACTCTCGTGACGCCGCTATACTTGGGCTCCGATTGATGGGCCTGTTGTTACGCACGGATGACCATAATTACCGGCGTGAGAGGCTTCAAGGTGTTCAATTGAGGAGTGGTGCGATGAAGCTATCGTGGCTTCATTCGACATTTATGGGAGATATACTCATTGACACCATGGATGAGACGATTCAGTATTATGCTCGTGCTTACATATTGTACATGATAGGGTGTATGTTATTTCCTGATGCGAGCAAGAATTGTGTACATGCACGATGGCTGACACTACTTGAGGATTTTGAGCTGTGCAGCGCTCTATCATGGGGTACGGTTTTGGCATACCTTTATAGAGAACTCAGCAGGGTCTCCTTGTGTGAGAATAAAGATTTCAAGGGGTGCATGACATTGCTACAGGTTTGGTCATGGGAACACTTTCATATTGGATGACCTACTTTATGATGCATCGCGATCTACGTGATCGGGCTTCTTTGGGATGCATGTAGGTCAGAAAAATTATCGGATGCCAATATCCGCTAAACACTATCAATGAAGGTTACAAGTCGATGACTTTCACGACAATAAAGGAGAATCGGTTAATGTCTCCGTGAGTACAAGGATTACAAGTTGACAACCTTGTGAAAAGAGATCACAAGTATTGATCTCTTCAAAGCAAAACGCCGCTCACCCGCTTCAATTCAAAACGCGGAGCACATGGCCCGCTCAAGCCCAAACGCTGAGCACATGGCCCGCTCAAGCCCAAACGCTGAGCACATGGCCCGCTTCAATTCAAAACGCGGAGCACATGGCCCGCTCAAGCCCAAACGCGGAGCACATGGCCCGCGTTCAAAGCTCAAAACGCAGGCTTCCAACCCCGCGTACTAGTTAAAATGTAGACGCGGAGGTTCATTCCCGCGTTCCTGCACTAAATGCAGACGCGAGGCTTGCTCCAAAACGCGAACTTCGCGTTTTGACTCATTCAAACATGAGTTGAACGGTTCCTCAACCGTTTGAGAGATTTAAGGGGGGTGGTTACACCCCACTAAACCCCCATTATGGAGTAATTTTAGGGGGTGGTTACACCCCTTTAATCCATATAAATAGAGGGTTTTCACAGCCAAATGAGGGGTTGGAAGGGTTTGGCCGGAGCACTAAAACAAAGGAAACGGTTTCTTCTGCGCAGCTGTGATTGGCGTGACGATCGGACCTTCATCCGTGGTCTGATCGGAGTGAAACTTGGAGGGCAGCCTCACACTCGTCGTTCCTAATTCTGAACGGTGGAGATTGATTTCTACCGGTTGGATTTGGAGATATCGAGGTTTTACCGAAGCCAATTGTGCAGAGAACGGTTTCTTCTGCGCAGCTGTGATTGGCGTGACGATCGGACCTTCATCCGTGGTCTGATCGGAGTGAAATTTGGAGGGCAGCCTCAGCACTCGTCGTTCCTAATTCTGAACGGTGGAGATTGATTTCTACCGGTTAGATTTGGAGCTATTAAGGTTTTACCAAAGATCTGAGTCTCTTTTTAAAGAAAAGATCAAACCTCCTTTCTTTGGCATCAACTCTCCTAGAGAGTTCAATTCGACATAGTTTTCAAACTTGCACGGCAAGTTCTTCTCCGCCATTCTTGGCTAAAAGGATTACTAATCCTTTTCTAAAATCAACTCTATCAAAGAGTTCTTAACTCGCCGAGTTCTAAACTTGCTCTGCGAGTTATTTTTCAACCTCGCCCCACGAGTCAAGACGGCGGATCGCCAACGGGATACAAGATTCAAGCTCCCACCGCCACCGTGAAGAACCCAGATTAAATAAAGGGAAGGATCTCCGTTGATCCTTCTCTCTTTGTAAATCGGCAACCGATCGAGGAATTTGTAATTTCTTTTATCTAAGTCAGTTAGAGAGAGAGATTGCATTCGAGAGATTGTATTCATTATTCTTCAAATAGAATAGACTCAATTTTACATCTTCTCAAAATTTTCCTCGCGAACAAAAGATGGCGACTCCGCTGGGGACGATCTCTTTCACCGATGAAGAGGTGGTGGCGCAATCCGACGTCAAGCTCATTAGGACGACTGTTGAAACTCTGACCGTAGAGTTCGATCAAGCCAAGTTCGAGGAGGCACTCTCCTCCGGATCCCTTAACCCCAAGGCTATGCGCAAGATCCACAAAGCCTCTAAGGAGGCCAAAGTCCATTCGGTTACCGTGGCTAACCTGATCAGTAAAGATGGTGATGTCACTGTAAAAGCCTCAAATCAGGCGAAAAGAAGTGCTGCTCGCCGAAGAACACAGCCCCGAGATGGCCAATCGACCAACCAACGCTAACTTCGCTTATGAGCCAAAACGCGATCCCGAAGCCGCTTCTTTTACGTAACGCAAGCCTCGCGCTATGTGCCCGATCACGAAGCCGCGAAAGCCGACCAACGCAACCCTCAATGGCGCCGCTTACCAAATGCGGGTCACAACCCCGCTCAATTGCTCAAACGCCAAACTCACGCTCGCCAGGGTTGCACGCATCCTCGCGCTTCCACTATAAAACGCGGTCACAACCCGCGCTCAAATGTTCAAACCGGACCCGCTCGCCAGGGTTGCACGCGATCCTCGCGTCCCCAATCTAAAACGCTGGTTTCAACCCCGCTCAAGCATTCAAACTTGGACCTCGTCCCCAATCCAAAACGCTGGTCCGAACCTCGCTCAAGTGCTCAAACACGATCTTCGCTCCAAGTGCCAAATCATCGGCATATCGGCTCACATGCGACCAAGCCGCCGGTGTTTGAACGATTGACATATGTCATTTGGTCCACCGAACGACGGCATTTTCACAGAATGAGACTTCAGAGGTCGAATACCTTGGAGTCACTTCTAACATGATCGGGTAATGGAGGCGTCAATCTCTAGCTCCAATGAGCCGAGGCAAATCGGTTCCCCGCTTGAAAGAGGCTTTGAATGACTCGACGGAGTTTACCGACATACTGACTCAACAGGGTCATACCCGCCAACTACCAAAAGTTGGCTAAAGGAATTGAGTCCGATGATGAGCATTCACCATCGCATCTCAATCCTCTAGTTCTTTCTTGGAGCACATGAGCCGCCTACATGACGAGAATGTCAAGATTTCAAGAAGAGGCTCAAGAGTATCGTGCTATGATGCAAGAAGCCTGCGATCACAACAAGAGTCCATCGATCAACTTCGAGAAATGGTAGCCCAACTTGTTGCGATAGGGCTCAAGTTCACATGTTCGCTCAACACCTCAACCGTAATCATCACGAAGGAGGGTTCGATCCTCAAACGAAAAGAAAAGTGAATGAAGCTCCCATCAAGAAGCTCATCACGTAGAATCTTCATTTGAAGAAGAGAATAGGGCCGAAAATGAGCATAGTCCTCAATCGGCAAAATGCGAGAACCGAAGCCCGCCAATGCCATGGCTAATAGGTGCAGCCCAAGATCGGGGGTTGTCGAGGCCGTATCTGAGAATGGGATACGGTTCCTTATCCTCCAAAATGCAAAATCCCGACGCTACAAGCTGACCACGACGATCACCGAACCAACACATCTACCATTTTAGGTCACGATCGAATGTGATGGCAAACGATGCCATAGCAGCTCGTTTGTTCATTGGCACCCTCAAGGGGTTGCCTTTGAATGGTTCATGAAACCGCTCGAATGTATCCGTAAATGGGCGATTTAGAGAGACTCTTCCTATCACGATTCTTTGAAGATGACACGGAAATCACTGTCACTTCTCTCCTTGCCATTAAACAAAAGGAGGGAGAGCCTATCAAAGTCTTCGTCGAACGGTTCCGAAGCATGGCTCTTCGATGCTCACGTATGACACAATGCTCGATTGACACTGTCGGCACAATTTACAAATCAATCTCCTAGCTCGAATGGGGGTTGCAAAATGTCGTTCCTGGAAACAACTAGTCTCCCAGGGCGAACAGGCTGAAACAATTATTGCTAGGATTGAAGCTGAAGAAGAGGAGACCGACTCCGAAGACCTGGCTATTGGTGACCCGGCTCTAAATCGCGAGGCCGATGACTCGGTTAGTATCAACCTAAAATAATTACAGACTGGGGGTTGATTATCTGTTATTTTCCGAGTAGAATAATAAATTCTAAATATTGTCAAGTTAACAAAATACTTTTGACAATGTAAGCACTTCGACGTGCAGCAGCACCACCAAAATCAACTTATCAATCCTCTCCAATAGGATGATAAGCCCACAAAGTTGCTCAAATCGTAACACAATCCCGTCAGGTTAACAATGCACCTCTGACAACCAACTTATCAATCCTCTTCAACAGGATGATAAGTCCACAAATTTGCTCCAATCGCAACGTATCCTTGTCATGTTAACCTCACACCTCTGACAATCAACTTATCAATCCTCTCCAATAGGATGATAAGCCCACAAAGTTGCTCAAATCGTAACACAATCCCGTCAGGTTAACAATGCACCTCTGACAACCAACTTATCAATCCTCTTCAATAGAGCGATAAGTCCTCAAAGTTGCTCCGATCGCAATGTATCCTTGTCATGTTAACCTAACACCTCTGACAATCATCTTATCGACTCTCTTCAATAGAGCGATAAGTCCTCAAGGTTGTTATTAATAACACCACAATCCACGCCTCACATGGGTGGGGAATTTTCTCCCAAATCCTAAGTAGGGATAAGTCAACGCCTAACACACGTTGTCGGTTTAGTCTTTTACCGATCAAAGAAGACACCAGAATTTAAATCTGGGGAATTTTATCTCGAAACCTAAGCAGAGATAAGCCTGCATCTAATACATGCAGCCGGGTAGTCTATTTTCTTGAGAAAGACGAAGTCTACGTATTCAACATCGTAGCATTAAGCCTAAAAGAGTTTTATTCTTTTAGCACAACGCCACATGCAACGGATTTAGATAATCAGATGCTAGCCCGATTCAAACGTAATCCAGAAGGCTCATCAAGTCCGCTGATGGTCGGGGTTGGCTAATAACCCTAAAGTCAACGCCTAACACGCTGCGGTTAGTCTCTTGCCCGTAAAAGACGACAAAGTCTACGATTCAACATCGTAGTACAACGCCACATGCAGGCGAACTCCTCTAACATCAACTTATCGATACTCTTCAATAAGAGCGATAAGTCCTCAAAGTTGTTCAAATCATAACTAAATAACGACAAATAACTTATCAATCCTCATCAATAGGATGATAAGTCCTCAAATTTGCTTAAATCGCAATCAACTTATCAATCCTCCTCAACAGATGATAGGTCCTCAAAGTTGTTCGATCGCAACGCATCTTCATCAAGTCAACACTATACTTCGATGATATAATCAACTTATCAATCCTCCCACAGATAAGTTCCTTAAAATTGTTCAAATCACAACTAAACCCCGTCAATCAACTCATCATTCCTTTCCAATAGAATGATAGATCCACAAAGTTGTTCAAATTACAACACAATCCTATCAAAATCTGTACACATCCTCAGCAGAGTTTGATAACCAACTTATCAATCCTCCTCAATAGGATGATAAGTCCACAAAGTTGCTCACATTGCAACACAATCTTGTCATGTTAACCTCACACCTCTGACAGTCAACTTATCAATCCTCCTCAATAGGATGATAAGCCCCAAGCCTTGTTCACATTACAAGCCTAAAGCCTTGTTCACACCACAAACCCAAAGCCTTGTTCAAACCACAAGCCCAAAACCTTGTTCAAACCACAAGCCTGAAGCCTTGTTAACACCACAAGCCCGAAGCCTTGTTCAAACTACAATCCCAAAGCCTTGTTCAAACTACAAGCCCAAAACTTTGTTCAAACCACAAGCCCAAAGCATTGTTCAAACCACAAGCCCAAAGCCTTGTTCATACCACAAGCCATGTAAGCCTTGTTCACATCACAGGCCTTAAACCTTGTTCAAATCACAGATTTCATATTTTGTCCCCCGACAAAACCTAAACTTATCGACTCTCATCAATAGAGCGATAGGTCCTCAAAATCTTGTTCAAACCACAAATACCCAACTTTATCAAGTTAACCCCACACCTCTGATAAAATCAACTTATCGACTCTCTTCAATAGAGCGATAAGTCCTCAAAAATCATCATCAAGTTAAAAATTCCACCTCTGATGATAAAACCAATTTATCAACTCTTTGCAATAGAGTGATAAGTCTCCAAAAGCTTGTTCAAACAACAAGTCTGAAAGGCATGCCAAGTTAACACTATACTTTTGGCACCTTAAAGAAAAGTCTAAAAAACTTAGTTGAAAATGTGGGGTTCATCCCCGCATTTTACTCATAAAATGCGAAGGACCAGCCCCGCGTTTCAACACAAAGCGTGAGGGTCGGCGCGCGTTTAAACCGCGAGCGATGGCCGACTCAGGTGTTTCAACCTCAAATCGCGAGGATCAGTCTCACATAGCAAAGTTCAAGACGCTTACGCCACTCCCCGCATTTAAAAAGCAAAACGCCGGAGTTCACCCATGCAAGACTAATGACTAGCGTGGACAAAAGCGTAACACAACTTTTTGAAGACGTAATGAGGAGCAATACCTTCTCGAATCAAACAAAGAAGATATCCAGTATTCAAAGCTCGCCCCACCAACCGCGACCTTCAAAACTTTGGAGGGTGTAAAGTGTAAAAATGCGAGAGCGGCCAATATCCAGCGAAACACTATCAATGAAGGTTACAAGTCGATGACTTTCACGACAATAAAGGAGAATCGGTTAATGTCTCCAGAGTACAAGGATTACAAGTTGACAACCTTGTGAAAAGAGATCACAAGTATTGATCTCTTCAAAGCAAAACGCTGGCTCACCCCCGCTTCAATTCAAAACGCTGAGCACATGGCCCGCTCGCTTCCAAAACGCTGAGCACATGGCCCGCTCAAGCCTAAAACGCTGAGCACATGGCCCGCTCAAAGCTCAAAACGCAGTTTCCAACCCCGCATCAGTTAAAATGTAGACGCTGAGGTTCATTCCCGTTCTGCACTAAATGCGACGCGAGGCTTGCTCCAAAACGCGAACTTCGCGTTTTGACTCATTCAAACATGAGTTGAACGGTTCCTCAACCGTTTGAGAGATTTAAGGGGGGTGGTTACACCCCACTAAACCCCCATTATGGAGTAATTTTAGGGGGTGGTTACACCCCTTTAATCCATATAAATAGAGGGTTTTCACAGCCAAATGAGGGGTTGGAAGGGTTTGGCCGGAGCACTAAAAAACAAAGGAGAGAACAGTTTCTTCTGCGCAGCAGTGATCGGCGTGATGATCGGACCTTCATCCGTGGTCTGATCGGAGTGAAACTTGGAGGGCAGCCTCACCACTCGTCGTTCCTAATTCTGAACGGTGGAGATTGATTTCTACCGGTTGGATTTGGAGATATCGAGGTTTTACCAAAGCCAATTGTGCAGAGAACGGTTTCTTCTGCGCAGCTGTGATTGGCGTGACGATCGAACCTTCATCCGTGGTCTGATCGGAGTGAAATTTGGAGGGCAGCCTCAGCACTCGTCGTTCCTAATTCTGAACGGTGGAGATTGATTTCTACCGGTTAGATTTGGAGCTATTAAGGTTTTACCAAAGATCTGAGTCTCTTTTTTAAAGAAAAGATCAAACCTCCTTTGCTGGCATCAACTCTCCTAGAGAGTTCAATTCGATTACAGTTTTCAAACTTGCACGGCAAGTTCTTCTCCGCCATTCTTGGCTAAAAGGATTACTAATCTTTTTCTAAAATCAACTCTATCAAAGAGTTCTTAACTCGCCGAGTTCTAAACTTGCTCTATGAAGTTATTTTTCAACCTCGCCCCACGAGTCAAGACGGTCGGATCGTCAACGGGATACAAGATTCAAGCTCCCACCGCCACCGTGAAGAACCCAGATTAAATAAAGGGAAGGATCTCCGTTGATCCTTCTCTCTTTTGTAAATCGAGCAACCGATCGAGGAATTTGTAATTTCTTTTTATCTAAGTCAGTTAGAGAGAGAGATTGCATTCGAGAGATTGTATTCATTATTCTTCAAATAGAATAGACTCAATTTTACATCTTCTCAAAATTTTCCTCGCGAACAGCAGGTATAATTTTGCTTAAAAATATTATAATTACCACTTAATTTAATTCATATTGAATTTGTTCTCATATATTTTTTATACTACTTAGGTATAATGTGAGGCATTCAAATTACAGCACTGCGACCAGACATGTAGAGTTTTACAGAAATGAGCTTGATTGCCTCCAACACGAACAGGTAAATATAAAACTCAATTCATTATTTATATTTCAATTTTTCTATAGATGCTGATACAAGTTCTTTTAAATTTCAGTTCAAGTGGACGCCCTATTCTCCGCCGAATCTCGATATTTATACCCTTGCACATATTTGTAGAGATAACGCTGCTTTGTGGAGAGCTAGAGTCCCGTTAATATGTTGGGAGATTGTGGAGATGTACGTCCCAGATCGTGTGCTGCGGCAATTTTATCTAGATCAGCATGTGTTAGATCCTGTTGAGCGAATCGATCGCAAACGACGGCCGACATCGCATCATATGGATTGGGCTATATTCCGTGCGGCCTACATAGACAGGTGGAATGATAGGTGGAATCACGTACAACGTGTGAGAAATCCAGCAGCTAGTTATACCGAGTATATGCGTTGGTATTGGAGTATCACACGCAGATGGATAGGACGCGACCCACAACCATTAGCTGGATACTTACCACACCCACCGACAAATAGTTACATCCCTAGTGCCATGATCGAGAGGGATTATGTAAGTTTTTAAAATCAATTAAAATATCAATTCTTTTTTTATAATTATATTATTTGCTAAGCTGCGTATATATTGATTAAATTGCAGATCCATGCTTTTGATGAGATTGAGGCTAATATAAATGAGCATATTGTTGAGGTTCGGGATCCAATAGTGTTAGGGGTCTTCAGTAGGATCAGATAAAGGATAGCAAATGTGTTCCATAAGGCTCACATCGATGAGTTTGAAGGACGTGAGGACATGTCACGCCAATTTGGTAGAGTGTATGAGCGAAGATGTAGAACGGGTAAAAGAGCGGCGCGTGATGATGGAGCCGGCACTTCTCATAGTGCGGCGCATGATGGTGATGGAGCCGGTACTTCTCAGCCTCATACACAACCAGATACTTAGACCATCGAGGCTCATGAGCATGGACATCGGGGGCAAGGGGCGGGGAGAGTGAGGGGAAGGGGTAAGAGAGGGAGAGGAAGGAGGGGAGGACTTTTAGGATGTATGTGAATATTGTGATTCTGAATCTCAAGAAAATATATGGTTAGATTGTTCGAAATTATTGTTTGTGCGGATCGATTTTTATTTATATATGTGATTTTCGTGTGTATTATTGTGATTTATGGTTGAATTTTCATGTATATTGTTGTAATTCAGTATATATGCGATAAATTTGGTGTTTATGGTTGGATTGTCGTGTATATTGTTGTGAATGAGGCAGAAATTTCACTATATACAACAGGTTTTGAAAATTTGGCGGAACATGCACTATGTGTGCATGTTTGTGCAAGACCTGCAACTTCAAATCCCATGAAGTTTGGGTTTTCATTAGCCTTACTAATCAGCACTAAACTTCACGGGATTTCAAATCCCGTGAAGTTTGGGTTTTCATTAGCCTTACTAATCAGCACTAAACTTCACGGGATTTCAAATCCCGTGAAGCTGCAGGCTATTTTTACCAGAGTGCTCGATTCGAAATCCCGTAATTTGCCCCCAAACTTCACGGGATTTTAAATCCCGTGAAGTTTGGGTTTTTCATTACCCTTGCTAATCAGGCACTAAACTTCACGGGATTTCAAATCCCGTGAAGTTTGGGTTTTCATTAGCCTTACTAATCAGCACTAAACTTCACGGGATTTTAATTCCCGTGAAGTTTGGGTTTTTTCATTAGCCTTACTAATCAGGCACTAAACTTCACGGGATTTTAATTCTCGTGAAGTTTTCGAACTTTATTCACCATTTTCACCTGCGGTTTAAACTAGGTCGAAAATGGCAATTAAATATCAAATGGGTTGTTTTTCAAAAATAAATTCCTAATAGGGTCTAATTTGAAAATTTAACTATTATCTTTTTCTAATTCTCCTAAAATAAAACACTAGGGTCCCCCTCTTGGTGCAAAGATATAGGTAGTAAGGTTAGCCTGGAAGCTTAGTTCGTAGAAAATACTATTGTTTCCATCACTATTGACATTACTCTTCTCAAACTCATGTACACATCACAACATTAAGAATAAAGGATGGAGGCAAAATTATAATACGTCATCAGACTTCCATATTTCTCAAAAGAACTATATTACATGTACTTAATTGGTTACTTTAAACAAATTCAAAATGCATGAGAAGTTTTACAGACTTTATCTTATTACCCTTGCGATCGAATAGGGGAACTGCTCGAATTCCTTGTCTGAGCTCTGAGACTGGCAAGCAAGTTTGCCCACCAAAGCTATCTTTTTCAGACACGTTCAACTTGTGTACTTTCATTCTGAGTAAAGCAAGTTCAGGAACTCTTAACTCGAACACGAACTTTTCGTTCCAAATTGGAGTCCAGTTTTCTATTTTCTTCGTTTTCTTTGAAACTGTGTCAGCAGGAACTCCAACTATCTCCACCTGTAAACTGACTTATCAGTACCCAAAATCTCAAAGTAGCGATGTTTTCTATTCAGTTAAAAAGGGAAGAGAAAATTGTTTCCATTTTTCTTTCCAGGGATTATATTGCAATTTAATTGATATTGAGATGTTGGCATAAATTATGAATATATATCGTGAATATATGTATGTCTGAACTTAGATATGAAAAATAACTATCAGTTCATATAAGGATCTGATATTTCTTACCTTTGTATAAAACATTGGCGGTGAATATAAACTAAAGTGGGTCTTTTTTGAGTCCCCAAGCCACCCACTGCCTAGGTAAACTTTGACCTGTTGATAATAAAAAATTCAAAAAGGAAAAAAGTTTGAGATTTCTATAGAAAACCATTTGTAACACCAAGGACAATTTATGTGTAATATTTACTTTCATGGTTTTCTTCACTGGTGAAGTTGCCAAAGGATCAAAGACCTCGCTATGTGGATAGGTTTTTAGCAAGAAATCAGGTTTCTTTATGTAACCACATCCTCCATTGGCTCTAAAGAATCCATGCATCAACCACAATGACCTTCCATATCCCTGCAAAAGAGAAATACAAATAACATTTAAGAACTAACAAACTTAAAGCATTCCTAAAGTTATTATTTTCCTTTGTATATTGCTAAATTGCATTGTTTTCCTCTGTATCTAGTGATGCAATCAGTTAAGAATGTTGAAACAAAGTCATGTAATAACCATAATTAACCAGAAAGTTGAAGAAAAGCTATAATAAATACCTGCATATTTAATGCAACCATCTGAGCACCATACATCAAACCAGGTAATGGATTGTAATTGGAGGAGGTGATGCGTGTACCTTTTGGATAAATCCTTAATATGTTCTTTTGAGCGAACCTGGAAAAATTACAGCTTGAGATAAGCAAAATGCTACAATGTACTGAATGATGAAATAACTGAAACAAAAAAAATTAGTCCCTTCTACGGTTTTAATACCAGGCAATGAATGTGACATGAAAATTCACACATCAGAATTATACAGAACTAAATTGATTCCTGGAGTTACCTAATAAGTTCTGGTCCATAAGAAGCTACGAGCTTCTCAAATAATAGTTCATTTAAGCTTAAACGAGTGACATTATTCACATTTCCTTTCAACCAATTGATAAGTTCTCCTTTTCCTTTTCCTTTTCGAGAAGCGATAGATATTAAATGCTTGTATTCATGCGCAATTGGCTGGTTAGGAGATTGATTATCGGCATCATGTTCTTCCTCTTTCTGATAATGTTCACTGTGATAATGCTCAACCTACAAGTAAATAAAAACCATAACATTATGTAACATATTGATAAGAGATCTTTCATAAAGTAGTAAAAATAGATGCTAATAAGTTTCTGTTCCTTAGCGCACCTTATATTCAACATTCCTATCAGCTTTTAGGCATGATACTTTTGCATGCCATTTTACCTCTTTAGTTTCCTTTTGCAATGCCCTGTAGTTTTCGTTAATGCTCTTTGATTCAAGGAATTCTTTTGGGGTTTTGGTTGAGATTAAGACCCGATACTTTAAATCTTCAGGTGAAGGAAACTCATCTAAAAATTCAGTTGACGGATAAAATAACAAATCTCCAAAAGTTTCCTTCAGCATCTGTGAAATAATTTATGAGCCACATTAATATTAAGTATCATACTCAACAAATGATAGAAATGCATATTTGTAACAACTTTCTTACCTCTGCTACTTTAGCCTGAAGATTTGAAGTTAAGTGATCCTCTAGTGTAATAATAACTGGATATGGAGACGCATCAAAGG
Source organism: Asparagus setaceus (assembly GCA_012295165.1). NCBI lineage: Eukaryota > Viridiplantae > Streptophyta > Magnoliopsida > Asparagales > Asparagaceae > Asparagus > Asparagus setaceus. The sequence continues at coordinate 95,477,408 of CM022702.1, read as the reverse complement.
CATGTTCTTTGATGGACTTCAAGCATTTGCTAAGTACCACAGGAGTTGTTAGTGTTCTGTAGTTAGGAACAAACATTGTTTATTTTGAGGTAAAAGCAAATCCAATACTTAAGTTAATCATGGCAAAGTTATATGACACTGAACCAAGATTGTTTAATATACTCAACTGAAACATACATACGCAAGGCATACATACTATTTGATGAAGGGCGCATCGAGATCATATCCTTTCCATGTTAACCATTGGGAAATATCTAAATATAATTGTAATTGGCTGCTAGTCTCTCAAGCCAATAATACAAAACGACAATATATTCACAAATTTCAAACTTTGTGAATGGTATAGCTTGGATTTCAGTTAGGAAAATGTCAAGGTCAAGTCATGTAACTAGAAATAAATAAATAAACTTGGGGCGCTCTTGATTGAGAAAAATAGAGGAGAGGAGGTGGGGTTTGTCCATTAATAAGGTTCTTTGCAAGTCATATTCCTTTTAGTATCTGAATCAAAATGGATCTTAAATTTCAAATATACGAATATGAGCAGACTCATGGATAAGCTGCACTTAGCAAACCTTACTAAAATTATTTACCTGCCATGACGAACTTCAGCATCTGTTTTTGTAGAATTTGGCCACAAGTCGAGTTCGATAACTCTGACTCCTCTTTGCAATGCTTTGATTATAGGAACATCACTAGATTCACTACTAAGTTGGTTGCCAGTTAAATAGGAGTTATGACCTGTATATATGAAGTAATGAGACAAGGGAGCATTCATGTCTTGATGAACCTGAAAAATTCAAAATAATTCTTAAGCAGCATAATTCCATGAAACATTAAACAACTTATCAAGGAAAAAATGGCAAAGTAAATTTCTTAAATTTCTCTAATGATAAATACGGTAGAAAATTATTATGAAATGTCAAGCGATGTGATCAAAGCCAAATTGGCTAATGTGATCATTGTCAAGGAACTCACTTGGGCATTTGTACAAACATCTTGTGTGCATTATCAGCAGAGAAGTATGTGGGACAAATTAAGCTTGAAAGAGCTAAGAATAATATGGGTTTTAATCTTTATTGCTCTTTCGTTTTCATTGGAGAATCTCTCATATCACCTCTTGGAGCTTTCATGACATTCTTTTATTTCTTCTCTGTCGAGAGAAATTGATGTACCCTAATGCACGCAGAGCCGCAATCGGGTTGGGTCCCAACTTTATTTCGAGTCTAAAGCTTTAAACCCAATTCAATTTTTACATAAAGAACCATCTTGAACTTTGGGAGGGGTCTTCACAAAACTTCTTAAACTCTGTAAATTTCACAAAACCCATCTGAACTTTGAGAAATTATCATTAACGGAGTAATAATAAGAAAATTAAATGTTTGATTTGCTACAAGAAAGAACTGCAGCAAATGTTACGACAGCAAATGTTTCATGCTACTTTTGTTGTAGGAAATCAACTTCAAATTTGTTGTTTGGATTATTTACAATTTTATTCTGAAAAATATATTTCCAGTACAAATTCAGTGTTTGGTTGACACCAAATGTTGCAAAAGCTACTTGATTTTCTTTAAATTTGTATTAGAAAGTAGTTATTTGATGAGATGATATTTAATATTTAATTTTTAATTTCCTCTTTTGGGAGCTTGCAGGTTTTCCTTCTATCAAATTGACCGGAACATTTGCATTTTCTAATTATAATTTTGCAAATCGGATATGGAAAATACAAATCTTGTTGTCATACTTACCATTGTGGATGTATTTCCTCTCAACCAAACAGCCGCAAAGCAATCATCATCCACCTATTGTGGATCTTATTCTCTTATATTTCCTTTATTAATCGGATAATCATTTTGTCCTAATCTTAATCCTCTTAATATTCTCGTTACTAATTGTAGAATCAAATTTCCATGCCATTAATTTAGGAATCTCGCTCTTTTTAGAGTGAAAAGTAAATATAATCTAAATCAGCTAATTAATCTTGAAGAGAAATTTAAATTCATCAAATATGTTATCACGTTTAAAGCACGGTTCAATACTAAATACAACTTCTTTTGTTTTCACACTTTTTCTGTTGTTAATTCTCTTTCTTTTTCTTTTGGATAATGTGGATGCACCCATCAACAAGAGCCCAGGTTAAAACAGTTGCCAACCCAATCTGATGACGGAATAAATTTTTTATACATAATTTTAGCAAGCATATATACTTTCGTTTGTTATCTAATATCATTACCTATATGCTGTCTAAAAATTTGTCACCAATTTTCTAGAGATCTAGTAATTAAATATGATTATTAAAATGCATTCATATTATTTCTTTAATATGGTACGGCTTGAAAAGTTCAAGACCCTTTGAGTATAAAATTATAATAATCAACTGTCGTGATAACTTTGGAGTTCTACTTTATGGGAGAAATTTTAACGTGCATGGCAGTTGGTACTAGAGTAATCTATAACTTTGGAGTTTTACTTGGTGGTAGAAAGGTATTAATGTTGTGCTAGTCCAGATTTTAACCCATAAAAATTTTTACTAAATCAACTCTCAACCCATACAATAAACTTCGAAGTTTTGATGGAGTGACAGGACATTTCTACCTTTTACCTAAATGAAATCACACTCAAACTATCATTCAAATAATTCAACAAACATGAAAAATCTAAAAACTCATTAAACTTACTCCAAGAGATGGATCAAGAGGAGGATTATCATCGCTCGAGAGATATCGAAAGAAAGCATCGAGGTCAAATCCTCCCTCTTGGGAACATTTAAACTCCAAATCTTGAGAATCTACACCTTGAAGTTCATCACCTTGGACTTCCACCAAAAACCGCCGCAGTTGGTCCGGGCCCATGAACCCGTTGTCGGAGTACCTTAAGAACACGTCCTTAAAAGCCTCCGCAGGATCAGCGGACACAGGCTCGAGAGGCTGGCTGAAGCAAGAGAGCACTCCGTGCATTCTCACGTATAAGAAAGAGAAAGGAAGCCTGCGTTTTCTCTGAATGCTCGGGGACTTTAAATAACTAAGAAAAGGGAGTTTGGTCTTGCTTTGAATAATTACAATGTAATCGGAGTTTGTTTACTTTGTGAGTATAAGAAATTCTAGATGAGCGAACAGAGATCGTAGACCTTGCGAAGACTCATGGAGTACAGTTCAGTGGGGAATATATACTGATTTTCTTCTGTCTTTGCCTAGCAATATAGAGACAACTTTTTAGGCTAAATATCAGGGGGGAAAAAAATCCCTCTGAACTTTGGAGGACAGCCAAATAACCCCACTTAGATTTCAAAATATTAGAAAAGTCCCCTTAACTTTAGGGGTTGCCAGAAAACCCCCTTGAAAGTGTAAACCGGGCAATTTTTACTGGTAAAAAAGGCTCCCCCTGCATATTTTTAGCCATCCATGGGAAAAATTGCGGCTAACGCTGTTAGGGGGGCTTTTCTGATAAAATCTTAAAGCTAAACGGGATTTTCTGATAACCCCTAAACTTAAGGGGGTCTTTCTAGTATTTTGAAAGTTAAGGGGTTTTTTTTAATAATCATCCAAAGTTGAGGGGGGATTCTGATATTTAACCAACTTTTAATTGAGATTCTTTGTACTCATATATAATATATTCCTTTCTAAACTTTTCTAATAGCAATTAAACTATCTGATGGCTAAACATTTTCAGTTATCTATTTAATATATGTATTCGTCAGGTGGGTTGCCAATATGTCACAAATAGATCCCTTGTATGTGAATACATTGTAGACAGATCTCTATTCTCCTATCAATATTGAAAATGCACCTCATATAGTACAAATACTAGATAATAAAGAGATAACTCTGTTTGGACATCATGGTGTAGATTCAAGTTCTAATAAAAATGTTGAGCATTAATAACTCAGTTGTTTAAACTCTATATAGTATAGAAGATAGATCCGTAAGTGGAATTATCTCTTTTAATTATAATCGTTTATTAATTATTCGATGGAAAGTTGTAAGTTGCTTATAGAATAAAAAGCAAGACTAAGTACATTTTATGAAGAACATCATGATAGTGATATTTGAGATGGCCACGGTCATTCAAAATACCTTTGGAAAGCTAATACTAAGCTTCACATCCTGCTGGTCATCTTCAATCAACAAAGAGCAATATATACCTTATATAATAAAAAAATATTATTTCAGGATATGTACGAGGGACTGTAAAAGGAGATTCTAAAATGATAAGAAATAAAGAGAGAGCAAGAAATATTTAACGGAAGGATATTAATTAGGTAGAACCACGGAAAAGCATTTGCATGAGGACAGCTATAGCTCAAAGAAGAATTATTATTATTTTTTAAAAAGAGCTTAAGTATGAAGTATATATTAATGTAAAGTCAAAAGTTATGTCAAAAGTTATGTGTAACCTCTTCACATTTAATACACAAAACGATGGAGGACACATAACGCATAAATTCATGGAGGAAATGGACTATCACGAGCTAAACGCAGATATGTACATATTATTGACTTGCTCGCGAAGAAACGACTATATATCTCTGATGTAGGACGCATAATGGATAAGTTCATGGAGGAGCGGGACTATCATGATCTAAAAGCGGATATGTACGCTTTATTAACTTGCTCGTAAAGAAACGATCATATTTCTCAATCCAGAAGGCGGATTCTAACATATCATATATGTAAATCGCCTATTTCAAGGAGACAAAGCTAATCAAATTGTCAAATTTCTAAAATAGCATCATCAGTTTTTGGAAGAAATCCGAAAATAATTAGCTTTTTGCTTATTTTTAGTTATAAAGTTGTAGTCAATTTAGATTGGAAAACAAATTCAATTTCGATTCATATTGGACTGATTTGTTTCCTTTATTATAGGAAGTTTTAGGATAGGATTTGATACTTTCTATTTCTTTATAATTCTAGTCTTGTTAGGAGTCTATTTTATTTTTCTATTTAAGAAGAGACATGTGAACCCTAGAATCATTAAGATCACTTTTGACAATAAAATTTTGTTTTATATTATTTCATGGATTCGAGGTTGTCTCTTTGTGAATTTGAAGATTGTCCTTTGTAGATTCAAAGAACATTCCTTAGTGAACTATGAGGTCTATCACTTCCATGTTGTGTTACAAAAATCTGAAAATATTGAGTTGTTTGAACAAGGACCATGCTTACATGGCGAAATTGAGGAGTCTTTAACTATGCAATTATGAAGTAGACATGCATGGGCAAGTATAACTACTTGCAAACTCATATCGAAGTTATATTTTATAAACCAGAATTTCAAAAAAAAAAAAGTGAAAAAAGAAATAATTTGGTATGTAATCAGTAATTATGATTATGTAGAAAAAAACTCATCTGTAACCATCAAAATCATATATATATATATATATATATATATATATATATATATATATATATATATATATATATATATAGAGTTTCTATGAACTTAAGTTCATATGAATAGTGCACCAACTTTTCTAACCACTCATCTTGCTTTGGGATCCGTGAAAGATATAAAGGCCACTTTGAGATTTGTGCATCACAAATCTCAGCATTGAAATGAAAAAGTTGGTGCACCACTATTCATTATTAACTTAAGTTCATGTGAGCTCTTTATATAGAGAAGAAAGCCTTTATGAACTTAAGTTCATAATGAATAGTGGTGCACCAACTTTTCTAACCACTCATCTTGCTTTGGGATCCGTGAAAGATATAAAGCCACTTTGAGATTTGTGCATCACAAATCTCAAGGCAAGATGAGTGGATAAAAAGTTGGTGCAACACTATTCATTATGAACTTAAGTTCATAGAGCTTCATATATATATATATATATATATATATATATATATATATATATATATATATATATATATATATATATATATATATAAAAGAACTATTTAAATTTACTATAATTTGTAAAATTAGAGCTTCTAAATGTACTTAATTAATTTGCATCTTTGGATCACCAAATTCAATTTCACTGCTAATTTAGACCAATTTAACAAGTCCAAAGGAAACTAACCATGAAGGGACAAGATGCCCACAGTTGTAAACAGCGTGTGAAGCATATAGGAGAATCCATAAAGGCTTATTATGTCTTTATTATTGTTTGTCTGTAAAGTTTTAACTTAATTCAGACGTCTACATGAGTTGCTGAGTAGGTAAATAAAATGTTTGGAAATGCTTTTCTCATTGAAAATTTTCTCGTTTGTGGGGTCAGTCAAATTGAGAATCAATCTGCAATAAATAAGCAGTCTAAGGTTATTATTAGTAAATGGTCAGCTTAGTCTAAGAATTTTCATGACATAAAAGCTGGACTTTTATGAGTAAAACCATGTGTAGAAATTAACAAAAGAAAGGTGTAATGAAACAGTACAAAAACATATAAATCGATAATCACAAATGAAAATAGTTACCAGCAAAAGAAAAAATTAGAATAGTTGGATTTGAGTCCAATTTTACGTCATTCTATATATATATATTTCTTTTTCTATGATAAGAAGACAAAAATAGAAACCAAATCTCAATCATCACTTTTTAATTTAAGATGGGCACCACTATCAACATTCGGATTCCTCATCAATTGTCATCATCTCGTCTTTTCTTCCCTTGTCATATTGGTAAATAAAGTTTTTAGATGTCATTTTCATAATTATATCTTAACTGGCAAAAAACCAATCATCTAGACAAACTCAGCTGAGGTATTTATAAACTAGAATTTCAATATTTATTTCTAATTGAACCTGGATAATTTATATTGTATCGCTACTGTCAAATGAAAATACTCTGAAATAAGTAAAATAGTTTTACGTAAAAGTTCAATATAAGACATTTTTATTTATACAGTAGGTAAAGCTGTGGAAACTAATGTTTGTTTAAGAGGACATAGACTGAAGAAATATTGCTGTCAGATCTATGCTTTACATCTTTGATTACAACGTTGTAATGAGAAAAGGTAAGCAAACTTAAAATTACAGAATAATATGCAACAAATGCGACAACCAATTTAATAGGAACAAAAACTGTATCCTCTCCAAAAAGAGATTAAAACTAAAAGTATAACCGCTCATATAACCAATCTATATTTTATCAACATATAACCGCTCATACTCTTTTCCATTAACTTGTTGAAAAACCAAACAACTCCTGGTGAAAGGGACTGAAACCAAAAATAATTTATGAAGGCAAATGACTAAGGAGTCAGCTGCGTATAACTGTATGGACAGCTGTGGAGTGGAGACACAGAGGAGAACCTGCTGGAGACTTCCAATCTTTTGCCGACTTGCTAGAATGGGACATTATCAATAATGACATCTCCGAGACAGCAAAGAGGCTCGTTATTGACTTCATTATTTAGAATGTGAGATGTACAAATACTCAATTCGTTAGCCTTTTGTTGGATCTGAGATGCAAGCCTAAAGGGGGGTTAAATAGACTTGCTATCGTTTTTCGCTAAAAACACAAAATATGTAGTGAAATAAATAACATAAAAGTGAAAAACAACCAATCAATGATACACAAGATTATATAGTGGTTCGGATGACAATTCTACGTCCGCTCTTTCTTCTCACGAATGGGCTTTCTCACTATATCAAGAGTTCTCCTGAATCACAACTTGATTCAGTATGCTTACAAAGACTGCACATTGAAATCTATCTGAAACCAGTCATCTAACCTAACTCTCCACAATGAATAAACACTTAGCTCTCGCTAGTCCCAACTCTCAATTAACAGCGGTTTGAGTACGTCGTAAAAATAAGTTTGAGACAACCAATCAAACACACTTAACCACAAAAAATATGAAAGATGTTACAGCCATTTTGATAAACAAACCGTCATTCGATGAATCTAAGCGTAGCACGATGAAGAACAGTGCAGATGATGAATCTAAGGCAACTCTCCTCGCCGAAACAATTCGGAGATGTGCGCGACGAGAAAGAGTTTGTTGAGTCTCCGAAAGTCAAAACCTTCAATGAAATCTTTTCTCAAATCAATACCCTAGAACTCTCCATTCTCTCTATTTTTTTTTCAATGATATATAACCTTCAATAGATCAGAAAAGATATATCCTAAACGTAGTAGAGTTTAAAGGTCAAAAGGAACGATGAACGGCTGTGATAAAAATATTAAATCTGCAATCATCCGACTTAACTGTCAATGGTTGCTCACCACCATTGATGGGTTCCTAAGCACCATCGAGTTCCTGTAATCTATCGATGAGCTGAAATCCTATTTTTAAAATTTCATCAATTGATTCTTGTAATGATCACACACTCATTGATGAGTCACTGATGACCATCGATGGTTCGATAGTTAAAATCAGCTATTGTGCTGATTTTCACGTCGTTTCGCTCCCTACACGTCTAATACCTATATTCACCTGTTTTATATCATCTCAAACAATTATTAGTACCAAATGAGAATTTTTTATTACCCAAACAAGAGCTATTGTACAAACTACGTACTAACAATTTTCTCTAATAGAAAGCAACACTTTATTCATCATTAAAGTTCTCTAAAGTTTAATCAACAATTTATAAGATCACATAATACACGAATACACCGATATGCAACAAACCTTACACCCTTTCTCTCACAAAGAAAATAAATGAAAATAAGAAGGGGGAAAAAGTAGGAAGAATTCTATAATACAACACTGATCACACCCTCTCGAGCTTCTAAAATATATAAGAGTTACAATTTACATATCCAGCGAGCTCAAACAAACTCAAAACGCATGAGAAGCTTCACAGACTTGAACTTGTTCCCCTTTCGATCAAACAATGGCACACACCGAATCCCTGGTCTCAGTTCTGACACCGGCAAGCAAGTTTGTCCGCCGAAGTCATCTTTTTCAGACATATCATACTCGTGCACTTCAACACGAAGCAATGCGAGCTCAGGGACTCTTAGCGAGAAAATGAATTCCTCGTTCCAAACTGGAGTCCAGTCATCTTCTATTGTTTTTGTTTTCTTCATAACACTGTCATCCGGAACTCCAGCTATTCCTACCTGTTAACCAAGCAATCAGTATCAGAATCCTATCTTGGAATTTTAATGCTTATTTTGATGTGAAGTGGAGTAGCAAATTCCATCGTCAAGATATCCAAAGGGCAAATGTAACCCCACTATCTACTTCCAATATAACTTTTTTGTTTCACTTCCAACAAAACAAACAAAAAATGCGAATTCTGAAAGGTGCGGAAAGTTAGGGTTTACGTTTGGGTTATTTGCCTTAAATACCTCAAAATACACCTTTTTTAACTTTGAGACCCTGAAGTCTTTGCGCCCAAATAAATACCCCAAAGTTACAACAAATTTAACTTTGGTACCCCTTGCGAAGTCATTTAGGGTACCAGAATTGAATGTTTTTGAACTTTGGGGTATCTTTGGGTGAAAAACAACTTTGGGGTATCAAAGATTGAAATGAACATTGGCTTCTCAAGGTCGAACATCCCCATGAAGGATCAATATTGCTCACCCTTGTATAGAAGTCTGGAGGTGAATAAGCATCAAAATGGGTCTGTTTGAAGTCCATACGCCAACCATCTCCCATGTAAACTTTAACCTGTTAAAGTTCATATGATACGAGGTTTACTATCGGATTTGGAAAAAATATCCAAAAAATAACGAAATTTTTTTCTAAGAAATTGTTTACCTTCAAGGTTCTCTTAACTGGTAAAGTTGCCCTAGGGTTAAAGACCTCACCATGTGGACCGGTATTTATCAAGAAATCAGGTTTCTTTATGTAACCACACCCTCCATTGGCTCTAAAGAATCCATGCATCAACCATAATGACCTTCCATAGCCCTATAGGTGAGAAATGCAACACAATTTCTGATTAAGAAAAAATTCTGAAACATTTAGCTAGCTTCATATAAATCAGTTTTCTGGACAAACTGGAAAAAGAATGGGCTGAAAGATGCATAGTTCACCAACTACAAATAGTAATTGTGATGTCTGATAGAGTAGAAATGATCAGATGTACGATAGATTTCTTTCTAATGTTTAGTACGACTTTTAAAAGAGAAAAAGATCAAGTACGAGCTAAATATCGCCAAATCAACCATAATGAGTTTCCATTCATAAATTGACTTATCCGTAATAACTGCAATATCTGTACGTTAAGCTGCAAGAGAAAGTCGCTACTTGCTACCTTAAAAATAAATGTTTGCCTAAAAGAAAGCTTGACATCAGTTATAATGCTTGTACATAACCCTTTCTTAACCAGCCCACTAATGATATCAGCTAACGTACGTTTAACAACATAACAACTTTTCTAAACTTAGTTGTGCTTTTGAGTTTGAGAGCGAATGGTTATTTGTTGACTATACCAAGCAATGTGGATTACAACAATATGATATACTCAGTTTCCCAAATTAAAAAATCAGCAGAAACCTTTTCCTCTGTCAAATCTATAGCAAAATCTTGCAAACAATTAAGATGAAGAGTGCGCACAACAAAGAGGAGTTGACTGTTATATGTTCCCTTAGTCGAAAAATGTTCAGGACAAATTAATTTTCCTTTAATTTCCAGCATGGTTTATCACAATTCCGAACCATAGCACTGGAGTTAACCTGAGAAGGCTATAGGAAAAGCATGAATTCACCCTATTGAACTCCATGTAGAAAATGATCCTGAAGTAAGTTCCTCTGAAAGTCACATCGTAGCTAGAAAATCAACTGCCGGTAAATAAACATATCACAGGTAACCTTTTTTTTTTCCCCTTCCCTGCATCAAAAACAAAGGCAGATCAAGCATAGAACCAAACCTGCATATTGAATGCAACCATCTGAGCGCCATGCATCCAACCAATCAAAGGATTATAATTAGAGGAGTTAAAGCGTGTTCCCTTTGGGTATATCCTGAGTATATTCTTCTGAGTGAACCTAAAGAAAAATGACACGAATAAGCATTTTCCAGAAATCACAAACAAAAGGACCGCAGGATTAGTTTAAACTAAATTAAAACATTGTAATATAAAATGAAGTTCATGTGACTTTGTTAGATTTTAACAACCATATTAAATAAGGCATTTTTCCACATTACCTCTATTTTTGCAGGAACCAAAAAAAACTAGCCTACATTATTGAAACAGAAGAGAATGTGTGAATTTTCAAAGATAAAACTACCTTACTATATCTAACCCATGAGATTCTGCTGCTTTCTCAAGCTGCTGCTCGCTCAAACTAAGGCGTCTAACTTTGTCAGGATCTACTCTAAGTGCATCTTTTAAAGAACCCTTAGGCTTCCCAGCCCTGATAGTGATCAGGCGTTTATACTCAGGTGCCGAATTCTGGCGTAACTTGAGGTCATCATCAGCAGCATCATCCTCGTCATCACTCTGATCGTTCTCATCCTGTAAATATCAATCAATATTTTTAAAAGGGGGTTAACGATAAAATTTGGATAACATTCAGTTAGTAAGTGTGAAAATACTATGTTGAAGTTTCACCTTATCATCGAATTCAGATTCAGATTTGAAGTCTGTAAGCTCCTTTCCCCAGGCTTCTTCCTCATTTGGATCTTTTCCATTTTGAGATCCATTCTCCTTGCCCTTGGAATCTTTAGCCTCAAGGTACTCTTTTGGGGGTTTGGTTGAAAGGATAATTCTCTTCTTAAGAGAGTCTGGTGAAGGGAATTCTTTGTGATCCTCTGAATCGGGGTAATACAGCATCTCTCCAAATGTTTCAGTTACCATCTAAAATAAATTTAAAAGAAAAAAGATCAATTGACAATACATGAATGTTTCCAAATTAATCTGTAGGCTGACTCCCGGAAAAAGGAAACTACCTGAGCTACTTTAGCTTGAAGATCTGGAGTAAGATGATCCTCTAGAGTTATTACAAGAGCGTACTCAGATGCAGAAAAGGCATACTCTTTAATGGACCTCAGACATTTAATGAGTTCCACTGGAGAAGTCAACGTCCTTCAGCAAGAACGTAAATCAATCAAAGTCAGAAAGTAGAATATCAATAAAATTTTAGAGTGAAACAGGCTAATTATGTTGCATCATGTTATAATTTAGATTTAGCCTAGTACAGTATAGGATGATGAAACTAAAGAATTTAGAAGGTAAAAGGAGGAAAAGTTTCTTCTCAGATCTGCCTTATTTGATCAGGATCAGGTTATTAATAGACGGGTGATATTGAAATAAATAAATACCATAATAACACGATTGTGAAGATAATTAAGAACATATAAAGAAGGTAGATAGGATAATATCTTCCTTTCTATATGTGTAATAGAGAAACAGAAGGAAAAAAAAAAGAAGAAAAGACGCTCAGGTTTCTGCAGTATCCATTTTATTTCAGTCCCAAGATTAAAATTGTCACTGAGTTTCTATATGGAATATCTAGTAAAACAAAAACACTGAATATTAAATCCTCAGTAATCTTTTCGAAAAGACAACACCTCAATGGTTACACCTCAGAATTAATGATGCCCATAAAGCAAGAATAGTCAAATAGAAAATGCAAAATGTAAGATGTCCTGTCCATGCACTAGAAAAGGAGAAGTGGGCGAGTACCTTCCATGAAGAACATCAATATTATCTTTAGTAGAATTCGGCCAGATATCCAGTTCAATAACTCGAACACCTCTTTGAAGAGCTTTCACAATTGGAACATCACTGCAATCACTGCTGAGTTGGTTCCCAGTCAAGTATGAATTATGACCTGTATATATGTAATAATGGGACAAGGGAGCAGTCATATCTTGGTGCACCTGGAAATCAAGATATTATGTCACGAAACAGGATTTTAGTCGGGAAGTAATAGTCATTAAAGGCACAAGTTGAAATACACGAAACATAGCTGCATTGCATGTACTAAGGTGTTGTTAAACAGTAAGAGCAGCCTGTTAAATACGCACGCATAAGTTCATATCAAATAAAAGAGTTAATAACAAAAGAATCATATCATGTTTTGTTTGGCTATATGAATCATGAATGTACTTAGAAGGACACATTCAAGTAATGTGATACGACAAAAGAGTGCATGATTTGCTCCTGCAATGAAATATTATAATATTTTCATGCTAAAAAATGCAATGGATATGATGGACTTTAGTGGCTAGTCATACATTGTCTTTGTCTATGTTGCTATTGGGAGTTCAGAGAGATGCCCAAAGTGGACATTATAGAAAAGATTAATCCAATTAGTCGGCACTGAATCTGTAAAACATAGCAATATGATGCAGTTAGATGGGCAAACATACAGTTGTTTTGTTCAAAAATATTAACCAAGAGTCATGTGTCCTCTTTCACTTTAGTTTGCATAACACTTTGATTATCAAAGTGTCGTAACCCGATTCCTCTTTTGAGATCATTTTGTGTCATACATATAGGGATACCCACACGAGAAAACTTGATATGTGATTGCCAATCTAGGAAATTCATATATTACATTCCGAAACACATGTTTGACCTCCACAAACATATAGTTTTTTATTCAAAAGTATTAACCAAGGTCATGTGTCCTCTTTCACTTTAGTTAGCAAAACACTCTGATTATCAAAGTGTCGTGCCCGATTCCTTCTTTCGAGATCATTTTGTGTCATACATGTAGGGATACTCACACGAGAAAACTTGATACGTAATTGGCAATCTAGGAAATTCATATATTACATTCTGAAATACATGTTTGACCTCCACACGCTTATGCAGAAGCAAGCATACAATTTAGGGTGTTCTTGCACATCCACCAACTGGTCTTGTTTAAGAAACCATTCAAATTACACTTGCATCGACAAATGGTCTCTAAACCGCTTGATTTAAATCACAAGTAGTGTAAAAACCATTAAAATCATGAAGAAAACTATACATCTTCCATAAGAAAAAAAAAGGTGCATAAAACATTTTCAATCGTCAATTGTAAAGTCCATATGAGCACACCATCATGAATCAATAAAAAGTAGCAAAGCGCTTATGAATTTGCTTAATTCTTCAAAAATGCTAAGATCAGCTTTGGAAATAAATTCAAAGTCATTAATTGCTTCTCCTCAACCGAAGCAATAATTATCAGTAAACAACAAAAGCTAGATCACTCAATTAAACTCTTTCACACTTACTTCCAAATCTTTCCAAAAATAGAAACAGACACTTCAAAGCTTGTTTGGATGGAGGTTAATGGATGGAAGTTAAAGTGGAATTTCAATTTCACCTTGTTTGAGAGTTTTTTTTGGGAGGGGTTAGGAGGATGGAATGGAAGGTTAAATTTCCTTCCATTTGCCCCCTCCAATTGGAAGTAAAGGATGGAATGGAAACCAATGTAAAATTTTATAATGTGATAAAATAATTATACCCTTATGACATTAAAATCAATGGCTAAAATACACTCCCATCCAATATGTAAAGGTATTTATGTAACTTCATATATATACACTTCACTTCCCTCCTCTTTATTAAAACTTCCAAACATGGTAAAATAAATTTACTTCCTTTCCCCTCGCTAAACTCCCAAATAAATATTTTATCCTTTCACTTCCACTCCTTACATTTACTTTCCATTATTTAACTTTCCATCCTCTCCCTGGGTAAACTCCCAAACAAAGGGTTTTCTCTAGATTTGTAACCTAAACAACCACAACTACTACCATAATTATCCCTAAAAGCACTGATCAAAATCAAATCTTTTCAAGTTCTTCTAAAACCCTAACTTCACCTGAGATCTAAGCGGGGGATTGAGCTCCTCATCGAACAAATAATGATGAAAATCCTCAACAGCGATCATGGATCTCGCCAACTTCCCGATGACGTGGCGCTGCCGGTGCTGCCGGATCTGATCGAAGATCCGATCGGCCTCCTCGCCGGAGACGCCGCCGTCGCCCTGAGACTCGGCGAGGAACCGCTGGAACTGGTCGGAGCTCATGTGGGGCCCGCCGCCGGCAAACTGGTCGAAGGCGGCCTTGACGTCCGGCGGCGGCTGGGCCTCGTTCCATCGGAACTTTCGAGTGAAGCAGATGCAGTACTTGTAGCTCCCCATTCCTTAATTTGCAGGATCGACCTTTGCTTTTTTGGTATTTGCAAAATGAGGCCTTGGGTTTCTGGTGGTGTTTGTGCCGGGCTTTTGATCGGAGGTGGAGGAGGTTCTGGAGTGCTTTGGAACTGCTGTGATTCTTCAGTTGACCGCTGGTCTGTAAAAGACTGGGTTTTATAGAGGGGAAGTTTAGCGTTTAGACGCTTATTCTTTGATGAAATTGCATGCGTTAGCTTCTTTCTTTTACATTTTTTTGCTTTCTGTTCAATGATGGAGGAAGTAAAAAATGACACAGATTTTTACCATTTAAATTCTTTTTTTAAATTGTCCAAGAAGATAAAAACGTAAAATTGCAATTAGATAATATTATAGCGGTCTCCCAATTTTTAACTGAAATAAGCTCTCTAGACGTTACTTTGAAGGAAAAAAAGTCTCTTATATCCTTACAAACACCATTTTTCGATTTTTTAATTTTGTATAAAATATATAGCTTGGTAGTGAAAACATAACCTTTCAAGATTCAGTTTCTCCAACTTCTTTTCTTAACATATTTCTCAATTCTTTTAATTGTGATTTAATCACTTCTTTAATTACAACTATAATGTAATTAACAGTAGTGTAGAAAATAAATATAAATTTTGTAATTAACAGTAGTGTTGAAAATAAATGTAATTTCTACTTAGTACATAAGATCTTAGAACTGAAAAGGAACTATTAAATCTCGTTGCAAATTTAATTAATGAACCTATAATACATTAGTGGATGATAAATGCAAAACCCGATAAGAAAAAGAAAGAAATGGAGGTAAGTCAAATAAATGTACCTATTAAAATTGCATACAGAGGATAAAATGAGGATCAATTGTGGATGTCTTTTGTATAACGAATCCATTTCAAAAATCGTCATATTCTATTATATTAAAGTAATATGGTAGTTTGGAGGGAAGAATCACCTAATACTATTGTCCATCTTCTTTTATTGATTATAATAGTGCAAGTTCTTAATTAATGAAATCTTTGTAATTTTCCATTAAAAAAGTTTGCTGATAGCTTTTATAATTATTGTTATAATCAATCGCTTAGCTTTAACAGGTTACACCAATTGTTATTATCGTCAAGAAAGTAAAGGCACTCGAAAATTAAATTGCTTACATCGCCGTTTTATATGACGAGGGGTCAAAAAAGAAAAAAGATAATCCTCACATCACGGTCGAATGATTATTTATTTAATAGACAAATGGGACAGAGGATCATATTTAATTAATACATAAAATCGTGAGAGCGTAATTTTTAATACGCATGTTCTTCCAACGAAACCAACGCGATTAATCGTGTGCGTGCATGAGCTGGTGAAAAGTAGCTAGAAACTGACGTGTCCCTTCTTTGTTTTTTGGTTGGAATTTTTCTATGATTGCCATCAGCTTTTTTAAATCTTATTAATACTTTTCATAATCCTTGATTTTGGTACACTGACTTCACAAAATTGCAGCTTTGATGTGTTGTTTAGATAAACAGTTCCTCAAACTTCAATTCCTAAATTAGATTAGTTTGAACTTTTCTCTACATATTAATTTCGGTAACTTTCTCGCCTCCTAAACGGAACAGATACGTCTGAAAAATCTCTTTAATCGTAAATTGATAATCTAGCAGGTGATTATAATCAAATTACATAAAGTATGCTAATAAATGTATTTCAAATAGATCAGCTTAATTGCACTTAATTACCTTATAACTTAATTACCTTATAGTTTCATGTATTTTGTACTTATATATCCTCATTTGTTTTCTGCAGTACTTATGTGTCATAAAATTTTTAAATTTAAAGTTTATTACTCTGAGTTATGCAAATGTGGGAATTTCCGTAGAAAATTTTCATGGGACACTCACATGCTAATTTTAGAACTTTTTAACCCTCAAATAATGTGGAATTAACATGTGGGTGTCACATGAGAATTTTCGAACAAAAAGTTTAATTTTTGTATAACTAAGGATTTTTAAGTGGTAATTAATTTAAAAAACTTTAGGATAGATAACTTATCGAAAAATAAATAATGGTATTTAAGTGCAATTAATCCGATACAAATTATAGATATTCTAGATATATAAAAATAAAGAATTGTGATCTGAAAGTAGGATAAACCCAAGATTATTTTTCCCCCTTTTTTGCCCTTTGATAAGGTAGACGTTCAATGGATAGGACGTTTTGTAGCGTCTGCGTGGTATTGGTTTGGATATTGACTAGACTCGGTGACAGTTCACACTAGACACGGTGGGGACGCGGCTGTTCCGACTACTAAAGAGTGGGGGCCCACTTAAACATTATGTGGAATTTGTAATGACCCAACTGTGGTCTTTGTCAATTTCTGGGCCTCGCCTAATTGGGTTAAATGGGTATCAGAATAGCTGGATTCGGACTGCAAGCACATGGGAGCAGGCTCGTCGGCCCGACAACAACCTGAATACAAATTACATCAGAACTTTTTGCATGGCAGCGTATCCTCAGCGTAGGACTCAAATCTCATATTATGTCATTTTTGATAAAGGCTAAATTATCAAATTTGTATTTTAATTTGATCATATTTTTTAATATTGTAATTATTTCTGCTCCGGTGTTAATATGGTATTTTAACTTGTGCATTGATGACAATAAGCCCATTTTGTCATCGACGGTGAGAATTTTTCGATGAGGCTCTCACGTGCCATACATGTTATTCATTAATCTAATGTGACTTGTTGATGTGGCAGGGGTTATGGGATTTGGATCCTCTCTACTATAAAAAAGTAGTGGAGAGACCACTACTTTCATTTTAGTCCATTGATTTTATTTCAATGGTTGAGATGAAATTAATCTTTCCTAACGATAATTATGGGAATCAATTAGCCTAACGTATCTCTTATTTTTACTTCTATCTAATCTACTTTCCTAATCTTGTATATCGATCCTTCTCTCTATTTATTTTAAGATTTTTTCCTGGTTCTTTTCCCCTTTTTTCCTCTTTGAATATTCTCTTTCTTTTTATGTTTTTACTTTCCGATCAAAAGAATTTTTTTTCAATTTTTCTACAATATTTTTTATATCATAATATTTGTGATTATTCTACATTAGGAAAAAGATTTATTGGTTTTATTTCAAAAATTAACTTGAAAAATATTTATCTTCATGAAAAAGTTTTCTCTAAATTCTAAATTAAAATATTTCTTCATTTTATTTGATCCATAGTATATTTTGTTATGAAATATTTTTGTAATTATTGCATAATGGAATTATATTTTTGAAATTATATTTAATTCTTTAACTTTTAGCAATTGAATGGACATCGATGAGATATGTCTTATTCAAAGAAAAATGTGAGGTTTAACAATACATTTAAGCTAAAATTGAAATAAGATATATTGAATTACTCTAATATCAAGTACAATTACAAATAGTTCAACAAAGAAGAATCGACATTGAAAATCAACCTCTCGACTAACAAGACTTCTACATAATCAATAAAAATTTGAGAAAATATCAATGGAGAAACTTGCAACTTGCATCATTTATCTTTCACATTTTTATTAATAAACTCTCATAGCTTCTCTCCGAAATAAAGTAAGCATGTAATTAATACATGATTAAAAAAGAAAATAATTGATCATTTATTCGATTTTGGAACTAACCTCTTTGAGTTAACCATCTATAAAACATTGTGATTTTTGTCATATGTCATTGCCGTATTATAACCTGAAGCATGTGAGGTGGCCTATAAACATTATTAAAATATACATCAGTGATTATAACTAGAAAATGCTTAATAAATATACAAATTTCATTATTATAACTATTTAAAAGATACCATCAACAATTCAGTGATCATTGCTTTGGTCATAGCTCATCCATGCTAATTCCGTTGGAATCTCTACTCCCTATTATCAAGGTAAGAAATATTCTTAGTAATTGGATGTAGGAGATGCAGTAGAGCTCCACCAAAATGAGCAAAGAGGAACTAGAGGATAGGAGGGGGGAGGAGTAGGAGAAAAAACCATAGAAAAGAATATTCGGCAGAAAAAAAAAGGAAAAGAAAAAAAGAGAGCGGAGAAAAAAAGGAAAAAAGAAAGGAAAAAGAGACCGGAAAAAAATCGAAAAAATAAATAGAGAGAAGAACCGGATATACAAGATTAGGAAAGTAGATTAGATAGGAGTAAAAATAGGAGATATGTTAGGCTAATTGATTCCCATAATTATAGTTAGGAAAGATTGATTTTATCTCAACCATTGAAATAAAATCAATGGACTAAAATGAAAGTAGTGGTCTCTCCACTACTTTTTTGTAGTGGAGAGGATCAAAATCCAGGGTTATGCGGGTATATTAAATATCCTAAAATCCCAAATCGCCTAAAAATTGTGAGGTTCCCTCTTTTCATCAAATGCACCCAAAAATTGCCATAATGTCACTCCGTCACAAACAAGATTAGGTTTTGATGAGTGGTTCTTGTCTTTCCCCTGCTTAATTTATCCTTATTTATAGCGGACATTGCATCCAATTTTAAAATATCCCCCAATGTTGCTTTTAGTTTGAAATAAAACTCTAATTTAAGTCTGCTAACTACATTGGCCACGTCAGACGTTCCCTTCCACATAACGAACGGTTAAAATAGGTCATGTTGGAGCTTCGTTGGGAAATCCTAACCATAGAGGATGAAAAGGGGCTTTGTTGTCATTAAAGCACAAGTTAAAATACCATATTGACACCAAAGCAGAAATAAATACCATATTAAAAAATGATGTCAAGTTAAAATACCAATTTGGTAATTTAGTTGTTTGATCAATCATATCTAAATTTAACAAGGGATCTGCAACAATCCTATTACGATTTTCTTATTTTTGCCTTCTCTGTATCTATTTTTTTCTTTGCTTTTTCCCCTCTCTCTTTGCCTCTCTTTTTTCGTCGACATCTAAATTGTTCTCTTCATCTTTCCCTACTCCCTCAGCATCTTTATCTAGTTGTAGTTAAAATATTAATTTGGCAAAAAAAGCTATCAAAAATATAATAAATACTAATGAATAGAGGATGGATCAACATTTGATCTTTGACGCCATTAGCAGTTTAGCATTGTCTAGTAACGTAATTAATAAAAGAGAATGAGATTGCACCACCATTCTTTGATTTATGAGAAGAGAAAGAAGCAATCCAGTCTTCAGATAAGGTATATATATTCTACAATACTGTCAGAAATTATTAACAGTGCAACTCTAATCACTGAAAATTGACATTCTCACTGTATAGTTAATTTGTATATTCTATTTTATTCTATTACAGCTCGTAAACTTTTTCCTCTCTAGTAGCGTAGGTGTTAGAACTACAAATATAGTCATAACACCATGGATATGTTTGGATTGATGCAATTAGAGTGATATGTTGTTCTAACTATATTTTTGGGGTGTTTAGTTGGACGTAGTTGCAACACTAAAATATTACTGCAATACTTGAATATGTTAAAAATGAGGATGAT
Organism: Asparagus setaceus; assembly: GCA_012295165.1. Lineage (NCBI taxonomy): Eukaryota > Viridiplantae > Streptophyta > Magnoliopsida > Asparagales > Asparagaceae > Asparagus > Asparagus setaceus. The sequence goes on along the minus strand of CM022702.1, from coordinate 95,456,943 downwards.
GCATCTACGCTCCAATTTTAGAGTATAGTAACAACATTCGAGTTGCAATGTAGATGTAATAATTTGAGTTATAACTACGTGTGGCTACAACTAAACTTGTTGATACAATACGATTTAACCAAACACACACACACTTATAAGTCCCTTATTCCCCAAAAAAAAACGCCAAAAGAAAAGAAAACAAAGATCATAATCTCTCGCAAACAACAAACAAATTCTTTTTTAAAAAAAGTTTTTTAGATATTAGTTCCTCAAATCTTCAAAAATTCCATATTGGTCCATTAAATCTTTGAAATTGTTCATAAGTCTGTCAAATTCCAAGGGGTCTTGCAATTTGGTCCCTCTACGATCAAAATACCATTCACTCTTTCTTCTTCGACGTCGTAAAGCCCAAAACCCAAAAAAAAAAAAACTTCGTGCTTGAGCACTCCTTAACAAAAAAAGCTTAATCTGAACATTAACCACTTAACCACCAGTCTGTCGTATCCCAATTGCTCTTTTCACAGTTAAATAGAACCCCAACAATATTACTGCCTAGTCAGAAGAGCTTAGTTTTTTGAAGCTTGGGAAAAGGGTGGAGAGGAGATCAGAGAGAGGAGGAGGTAGGTGATGATGGAGATTGTCAGAGGCAAGTTAAGCAGGGGTGTGCAGAGAGAGTTGGACATATGGATTTAAGATATTCTGGTTGGATAAGAAAGAGAGTAGAGTATTTTGGAATTAGAGATACCAAATTGCAAGACCCCATGGGATTTGAGGGGCTTATGAGCAATTTCAAAGATTTAAGGGACTGACTAGCATTATTTCACGTACAAATGCATGTGATTTTTATATAAAGGGTCATTTTAATACCCTAAAGTATCATAGGTATTTCTATCTTTTATGATTTGTTCATTTAATATGAGATATTTTGGCTTACCTTATTATTAGAAATTGGTTATGACATATATTTCAATTTGAGTAATGAAATGTAATTTTTCTAGATATGTTATTAAGAAGAGTCTTTTTCACATTTCGTCTTTAGATTATTTTATTTAATTATTTTTAACCTAAGTATTTAGATATTTTTCATAATATTTATATTGGAATACATTGAAATTTTAATTGTTATTTTTATTGTATCTATTTACATGGAAAAGAATTCTATCCTTTTATATCTTTTTATAATATACAATAAAATATATATTTAGTTAGTAAGTTTTATGACATTGCTTTAGAACGTTCTAAAATAAAGAAAGAGGAAAAACAAAAGCAAAAAACTGTGTGAAATGACCATGCTATCTTCATGTCTTTAGTGAGATGAAGGACAGTTTTCTCATGTCCTTCAAAGTTTTCCTATCATCCCCATCTAAACTAGTTAAAACCTCTAAAATTAAGCTAAAAAACAATTGGGTCATGTCTGGTCTAGTTTTTTTTTTTCAATTAGAAAATATCCTAAAACTGGACCAGGTTCAAACCTGACCGAGTTTTATTAGGTTGCTAAACATGCCCTACGTTTTTAACATAGTAGTGTACACATATTGAATTATTGAAGATTTGAGGGAGTGATATCTAAATAACCCTTTCTAAAAAAAAAAAAAAGAAACACATTAACTAACAGAGGATGAACCTTTCACAAAAGGATAAACTGTATGACTAGGAGTTATCACGAACAAAAGTCAAGGACAAAATTAAGAGCCAAAACTCCTGTTTTATTTTTGTCGTTCTTCAGTTGTTTATGTTCAGTGGTCAGGATGGGAGCAAATAACGCTAAGTTGGCTTTCTTGCGCGTCGCATGTACATTCGCGTACGCGCGCGGAGCGATGTCGGCTCTGGAGCGCCCGAGATTTTGCTTCTGGATAGAAAATTGATACAAAGGCGCCCACTGTTACGTTCAGATAACCAGAACTTTTCCAAGTTCCTTATGCAGGGAGCAAGATATAACGCGGTTTCTCGCCGCGCGCCGCAGCATATGGCCCGCTCTGATTTGGCGTATAACAGTTTGTTGCGGAGCTGTGTTACACTCAGAGTAAATATTCTATCAGAACATTCATTTGAATGGTCTATACCATTCATAAGCGGTTAAATGGCTAGTTTAGAAATTGCATTTACTCTATCTACAATGTATTCTATAGGATTCAGATGATTAGAACTCCGCATCTATTAGTGTATACTAAACAATTGTTGAATATGTTATTTTTTGCGGAAATTAACTTTAAATTTATTTTTTATATCTTTATTTTGGTAGAAGATATATTTATGAATTTAAAAATCTAATTTTCTGCTAGTTCCAAAAGTAAGTGGTTTTGCATATTTGTTGAAAAAAACTGTATTTTCACAACAAATCAAATGGTTGTGCATCGATATTGTAAAACGAGCTACATTTTATGATTTCATTCAACTAACTTGATGATATGGCATTAAGTTTAATTTCTAAATTTATAAAATGACTTACATCATTGTTGCAAATCAAATTGACTACATGAAACGTTGCAAGTTTTTCTATAAAATAAAAATTCAATTACTCTCAACTACTTAGTTACTTACCAAACAGTGAAAATAAAAACTTGTCTACAATATTCGCTGCAACTCTATCTTATTTCAACCAAACGACCCATACTAGTAGCTTGTTTGGGATGTAGGCTGTCAGCAGTTTTTCTTCCGTCATGTATTAAAATATGTATGCAAGCTGCTTAGTTCTTCCCCGCTTAATCATTGCGCCTTGTTCTCTTCACCATGCGAATACTATCGGCTCATAGTTTTCATTGCAAGAATAGACTTGTGTCATAATTCAAGCTTATTTCTTACTTTATTCGCCGGCGTTTAATGCAAATGCAGTGGTTTTAGCGCAAAAGTCCAAAACATTTTATATAATTCCTCCTATACTTATGACTTAAGTTATATGAGGTAAGGAATGAACCCGAGTGATGTTCTCATTCACCTCCCCCGCACTCCACAAACAAACAGCGCCCCTCTTTTCAACACTACCCCCTCCAGCGGGCCCCACCAAACGACCAAATCCATCCTCCCCCCCGCCCAATTCCATGTGCTTCTACACCCCCTCTAGCGTCTTCCCTCCCTCCTCCTATTTAAAAAAACCCCCCCTCCCACCAGCCTTCCCAAACCCCCCTCCTCATCCCCCTCCCAGCCCCACCAGACATGTCTTGCCGCCACGGTCGCAACGGCACCCCCGCCCCCACCGGCAGCGGCGAGCCCTTCGCCCGCTCCTTCGAGCACTGGCTCCACCAGCTCGACCAGGATCTCCGCTCCCTCCGCTCCGCCGCCGAAGCCCAAGACGCGCAAGAAGCCCGGGACGACGCTCTTCTCCGCCAGCTTGTAGATCGCGTCGTGTCTCACTACGAATCGTACTACCGCAGCAAATCCGCCTCCGCGAAGCTCAACGTCCTCCCGATGTTCTCCCCGACGTGGACGTCCTCGACGGAGAACCTCTTCCTCTGGGCCGGCGGCTGGCGCCCCTCCGCAGCGTTCCACGTCCTGTACTCTAAGTCCGGACTCCAGCTCGATTCCCAGCTCGACAGGCTCATCGCCGGCCTCCCCACTCATGATCTCGCCAATCTCTCCCCCGACCAACTCGCTCGCATCGATCGACTGCAGAGGAAAACCATCCGTCTGGAGAAGGAGATATCCGAGGAGGAAGCTGCTGTTCAAGAGACGGTGGCGAATGCGAGGATGGTGGAGCTGACGGAGGCGATAACGGAGGAGGGAGGAGGAGCGGAGAGAATGGGGCCGGAGATGGAGAAGAAGGAGGAGGGGATGGTGACGGTTCTCGAGAGAGCAGATCGATTGAGGCTGGAAACTTTAAAAGGGGTGGTCGAGATTCTGCAGCCGACGCAGGCGGTGCATTTTCTGTTAGCGGCGGCGGAGCTGCAGTTGAGGGTTCATGAGTTTGGGAAAAAGAAGGATGAGGAGCATGGGGCGGGAAGCGGGACTCCAGTTACATAGCGGTTTCTACGGCTAAAGTTTACAAAGACCCTCCATGAAGTCTGTTCTACTTTAAAATACTCGGAAAAGTTGGGAAATGTCACTCAGTCATCGAAACTTCTATATTTTTCTGAATCTATTTTCAGTTCGGAGCTATCTGAAATTTTTTTGGAGGTTAAACGATATTTCCAAACTTTTCCGGCAAGAATAAACCAAAGTTTTTGGGGGGTTTTGTGAAAATTTACCCTCTTTTTAATCCGGTTGCTGTAGTAAATGGAGTTTGTGCTTCTAGAGGGGTTTAAATTATAAGTATCTAGATATATTATATTATATATAGTTTTAGAGGAGAGTTTAATTTCAGGCGTGTTTGAGTGTTTGTATGGGTAAAATTTTGGTGATGCGTTGACCAAGGGTTCAATTCATGATGTGCAAGTTAAATCATAGACATATGTTGTCGTATGGACGGTTGTGATGAGAAATGCACAAGGTGCTAAAGTTAAATCATAGACATATGTTGTGGTATGGACGGTTGTGATGAGAAATGCACAAGGTGCTAAAAGGAGAGTTTATTTTTGTCTTTTTAATATATTGACGGTTGTATTAATCATGATACTAGTATAGTTGAGAATTTATCTTTTTGCATAACTGAAAAATCTTCTGAGGTGCACGAGTATTAGCATGAAAACTTCTTTAGAAGTGAACATCTTGTATTGAATCTCTGTTTATCTATATTCTACATTATTTATATATTAAGAAAAGTCTCTTTTTGGTTTTTGTGAGACATTTTTAAAATTCTGGAAATGTCCTTGAACCTAGAAAAATCAATGTAAATGCTTCACATTTGAAAAAAATCAACGAAAATGCTCTCACGCTTCGATAGAAAAATAAATTTGAATAACCTCACTGTTGAAAAAAATTCACAGAAATACCCCTAATTACAGTTAGAAAAATTGAAAAAAAAATCAACTTAAAAAAGCACTCAATGTTTTCTTGAGATTTGACTATAACATTCCCTCACATTTTTTGTCATGCACGCGTTACATGCACCAAAATACTAGTGATTATAATACAAAGTATTCTAGTAATTGATGGACTAATGATTTCATGGTTTATACGGTACACACTAAAAGGCTTAATATGTTGCTTGGTAATGCTAATTCATCGCTCACTCTAAAATCTTCCATTATTACTAGTAAGTAGTAACTCATAATTAATCTCTTGAACATCATAGACTTGATATGATTTGTTTCTCAGAACATACATGGGACTGATCTTCTTCAGATAAGACACATACTATATACAAGTTTGATTGTTTACGGTTCAAAGAAGATGCTGATAAAAATAGTTGATAATTAATTGTACCCTTGATAACTCCATTAGCTCAGCAAATCCTATTTATTATCTTTTCTCTCTTTTTTATTATTCAATTTGGATTGGTTCGGATGTTAGATTCTGGGAGTTTAATACACAAAAGTATGTTCACTGTTAAATCACTCCGCCGTTCCATCAACAACAATTTTTTAGAACCCTTCTCAATATCAACTATACTGTCCGATTCCGCTCAAGGTGAAAATTTTCTTGTATTGCTCACTGCCGATAATCGTATCAAGAGAAATTGGCCTCATAATTCTATTTGTGCCTTAACTAATAATGATCATGAGTCCAATGACCACATCTTTCTCCACTGCTCTTATGCTCTTAGTTTTGAGATCCTATTCTCATTCATTATTGCTCCAATTCACTTCTATCATCTACTTCAGCACTTTGGACTCTTGACACCAAGAACATTCTCTCGCATCTTATTAATCAATGGGATTGTGTTGCCCTTAATTGCTACTCAACTACATTTGGAATGAACTGAATGAGAGTGCTCCAAAATAAATTCAAAGATACAGATGTGTTTCATCAATTGATTGTACGATCATCTTTTTTTTTCTTATACGATAATATCACCTTACATCTGAGCAGACGTCCGACTCACCTACCTTGATTCGAGAAGCGATATATATTAGTCCCCTCTAATCTTTCATACTATCTCCTCCCACTGTTCTTTTCTTTCCCCTCTTCCTCTTTATGTATACTTTCTGCTATTTTCCTCAGTTCATATTATCTCCTCCTAATTATATTTTACCAATTAGTCCACCAAATTCTTCTGTTTATTTTGATATCATAGAAAGAACCTCGACATGTGAAGAATCTGACTTCCAATTCATTCGCAGTGCCTGAAATCTTTACGCATAAAAAGACCAAATGCGTGATTGTGGGATAAGTTGGGTGAGCAGTGTGTTGAACATTGTATCTTTTTTTTAAAAAATAAATAAATTTTGATTCATCTCAAAACATGAATTTCGCTATTTATCCGTCTTTAGGACAAATTAATTAAGTTAGCTCATTTGAAAAGAAAGGATTAAGCATCTTACCTCTTCTCTTAACTAAATACTAAATACACCAACAACAACTTCTATCACCCAAAAAAATTAAAAATTAAAAAATAAAAATAAAAAAGAAAACCAATAATCAAATTCAGGGGGCGGCTGAGCTATTATATCCCCCAACAAACCCTCTTGTCCCGATCTAACTTCATCTTCCGAGTCGAAGGACACGTGTCAGTTCACAACTCGTTGGAGCCCCCATTGAGAAATCCACCGAACCTTCATCCAGCTCACCATCCGCAATTGGTCGGTGATCACACGTTCCTCCCGCTCCTCGTTGTCTCTCTTTACTCCCTTCATCTACTACATAAATTGAAGCTCAAGCAATACAACATTCATCAGTCTCTTCCTTCAATAGTTCAATCTACATACAAAATTCTCTACATCACCCAACAACCAATGGCTACTCTCAATCGCCTCTCATCCAAAAGAGACGTCACCTACAGGTAAAAATTGCATTCTCAAGTCTTTATCCGTCGTCTTTCTTTGGATTTGGATCCTCTCGATACAATTGTGTATTGATATTTAGATAATCGCGTCGTCTATACTTTCAGTAGCACTAGTCATTCTTGAAGCAAGGGTCTATTGCTTGAGCGAGCGCGATTATCTGCAATTTATCCTTCTCAAAATACTAATTCCAGAAATGATAGATGTTAATAAACAAGCAAAGGGCAATAAACATGAACAAAACTAGGAATGTTTGAGATAGGGTAAGTGTTTGACCTATTATTTTATTCTATCTCTAGCGCCTATTTTAACTTGTGTCAATTTTCAACTGTCTTAATTTTCAAATTTCTCATAATCTTTAATGTAGAAAGAATAAGTAATAGAATAAATTTCAACTAGAAAATATTGATAAATTTTCAATTTAAATTTCTCTAGCTTATTTGAGTTTTGGTTCTTAATTGAATTTTTTAGTGAAAGTTTATAGTTATGCTCTTTAATAACATTTTGATGATTCATTCTGTTATTCAATTGTGCCTTACATGATCGAATACTATAGCTCTGCTCCTGATAATATGTAGTACTATCCTTAGTATTTGGACAGTTAATTGCTGTTCCTTTAAAATCTAGTACTATCATATATCTTTTAATTCTACTCTGTTTGAAAACTTTCAGTCAAAGCAAATCACAATCGTCCACTAGATAATAGATACTTGAATTGAAAATTTCATTACCTAAATTTTCAGGTGTGGTTCTTGTTGCTACGAGCTCAACCTTCACTCCTCGAACCGCAACATGAAGAACATCAACTACTCGAAGTACGGGAAGGCGATCAGGAGAGGGGTCGTCTCCTTCGTCGAAATAGACGAGAGCAGGTTCTCTGAGTCCGAAGAGATCGGTTGCATGGGCATTTTTGGGCGCCGGACTAAACTCACCTGCAAAAAGTGTGGCAATTTTATTGGAGCAGCTTATTATGAGGGTGCTGGTGATAAATGCAAGAAGTATGATATTAGGATCAGCGCTTTGCAGCCCACGGAATGTGAGGAGCTTTTGCAATGAGATGAGTTTGTTTATGTTGTGGTTTCTGATTGAATTGTAAATTGGTGTGTGTATAAATTGTACTGAGCAAATGTACATGTTTTCTTTTGGATTTGGATCCTCTCCTCTGTCAAATTCTGTGGGGAGTTCACTATTTGTTATAACTTTCTTTTATTTGGTTGACGGTTGTGATTCATCTCAAATCTAGAACTTATTGAACTTATTGTATCTTTCACCTTCGTTTTTTTATATCTCTTCCTATTGGGAAGTTTCATTAATTACTTTTAATGGAACACTGAGGGGTTTATACCCTACAATGAGGTTTATATTGTAATTGAATAGTGTAGAGGATATGAATATGTTCTCTACTATGCATAGAGTAATTAATTAAAGCTGGAGAGTTATGTGTATGGGACTATGGATGGACTGTGCATAAAGTAGATGTCTATTTTAGGAAAAAATATGGCTAAATTACTTGATTTTGCTATTGCTGGTAACACTTTTATTACAATCTCATGACACATCAGATTATATTGTCTCAAATAAACCATAATGTAATCTAAGACCCTCTCATATTTATTTATTAGGAGAATACATATGAATCAAGCAACAATACAAAATCTCAAATGCATCAATCACAAATAAAGTACATTTCAAATAAAAAAAGAAAAAGAAAAATAGAATCACAATCCTTCACTTAAATCCCAGTTCCCTCTCAAAATGATATATGAAATACTAACAACTACATTACTGTCAGAGGTTCAACCACGCCAAACTCAAACCTGCAACCAAAACAATCCCTCCTCCAATTCCCCTCCCCATAACCGCCGCCGCCGAATCATCGGCATCCTTAGCCCCCGCCGGCCCATCAGCCACCGCCGCTACCCCCTTCTTCTTCCTCCCCTTCGCCGGAGCCGGCGCCGGCGCCACAGACGGCCTGAAAATCCCCAGCGGCAACAAAACCTTATCAACAGTATAAACAAAAAGCTGACCGTCTGAATACAGCGCGTTCGACACCGTCGTATTCACGATCCCCGTCGACACGTTCACGCTGTTCCCTGACGTCGTCACGTTCAACGGAAAGTTCGAATCTCCCGCTTGAGTTCTCAAAGGATTACTAGCCGTTTGAAATTGAGACATAGATTCTGCGTTCGGGAGGATGTGGAATTGGAGTAGAGAGACCTTTTGCTGGTCGGTGAGGGAGTTCAGAGTGCCGGCAGGTAGACTGGAGAAGGCGTTGTCGGTTGGCGCGAAGAGGGTGAGGCCGGAGTTTGAGTTGTTGAGTTGGTTGTTGATTTGATCGGCGATTTGGGTTGTTTTCAGGAGGCGGATGAGGGTGGTGAATTGGCCGGCTTTTTCGAGGATGGCCGTTATGTTTGTTGGGCCTGGGGGCCGGAGCTGCGGCGGGCTGGGCTTTGGTTTTGGTTGAGAGGGTGAAGAGGAGGAAGAAGAAGATTGAGAGGCTTCTCATGGCCATTTGATTTTTGGTTTGTTTGCTTGGTTTTGGTGTTGATGTTCCCTTGTTTATATAGTTCTTGTTCTGATTTGGTGGTTGATTGGAGTGGTACTCAGCAGCTGCATTGATGAGATGCAGCAGCTACATTGCTTAGTAAGTTTGCAAAAGAGGTACAGAAAAGAAAATTCCCTTGGAAGGTCCTTAATGGAAAATAGTAGAGGGTATGGGTAAGTGTCCACCATGAATTTTTAAGTTTGTGTGTGATGATACATTGCAGCAACTTTGGATTATAATCTAATTAGTTTATAATGTACAAATGACCTGTAAGTCAAATGGATATTATATAATCTATTTTTAATAGTAGAGTGTTTGGCAAATTAGGGTCTTATAATCCATTCTTTTTGTCAAAATGACCAAAAAGTTGGAGATAGAGAAAGAGGACTTTTGAATTTTCTCAAAATGTTAAGGGATAGAATGGTCTTTGCTCGGTCAAACTATGTGGTCTATAAGCAAGCAAAAAATAAGCTAGGTTACACCCAGCTTTTTTTTTGGCTTATAAGACAAAATAAGTTGTTTATCAAATATGTCTCAGTGTCTTATAAACCACTTTGACCAGTTGCCAAACATGCTCACAGTAGACTGATTGCACCCATATAGTATAATTGATTACCAATATTCTGATAGTATTGGTGGTGATTTTATTAATATTGAATTGAACTGTTGCAGAATTGCACCCTGACTGTGAAGATACAGATAATGATATTGATTTTAGTAGAATCTTGACTTGATTATCCTTCAAGAACATAGGTAATCATATTGATTGTTGTACGTCATTAAATTACTATATTTAAATTGCTGCTCTCTCTACTTTTGTTCTTTCTTTTGTCAATATGTGGTGTTGCCCGCAATTACCATATCATTCTCCCCTGGATGCACTTTCTACTATAGGATGTTTTTCCAAAAAAAAAAAACAACAACAACAACAAAATAAATAAATAAATAAAGGAATGAGGTATGAGATTGATGTCAGTGCAACAATGGCGAGGGATTGAGGGCTTTTTTTTTTTGGCGTGATATAATTATGGATGGAATGCTTCTCTTCTACTCTATTTCAATTATTGTTTGTGAACTCTTTTCACGTATAAATCTCTTCACTTCTGTTTCTGGTACTTGTTGTTATCATTCTAATTTTGATGGTTTTCATGTTACAGCTGTTGTGGGCCAAATATGATGCATCTTGCTTATGAATGCAGCAAGGGGCAGGATTATAGGAAAGGTTGAAAGAAAGTATAATATAGAACTCTTTCAAGAAATTAATATTGGGAGAACAAACAAATAGATAACTTTCCTGTATTGCATATAAGAGATATTGATACTTTTAAAATAACTACTCATCAAATTAAAAATAGCACCACGTTTCGGATGCACAAGGGTGGCTACTTTGTTATTATGAATATATAGTAAGCAAAGAAGAGCAAAATAGAGACTTGAAAGAACAAAATGGATACTTTTAAAATAACTACTCATCAAATTAAAAATAGCACCACGTTTCGGATGCACAAGGGTGGCTACTTTGTTATTATGAATACATAGTAAGCAAAGAAGAGCAAAATAGAGACTTGAAAGAACAAAATGGAGCCAAAAGTTATTAAGAAAGAGAAATAAACTAGCTGTTCATAGTTTCACTTTCACCAAAATGGCAGGGAAACCCCTGACTTGTATAAACTCAAGTATAATAAATCACTGTGCATACTTTGTCATATAAAATGGCAGAAATGATCTTTCTGAAAAGAGAAGGCTACCAACCTTTCACTGTCAGAAAAGGATGCATATACCTGTCAAGAGCAAACTTAAGACTTCAGTGATACTGATACTACAAAGTCACTCAAAATACTTTACAACAACAAATTATAGAGCATAATCATTAGGTCTAATTATGCTGAGGCATAAGTTTAACTGAACAAAATATTCTGGCTCTTGCCCACCGTGAGTGATCCGGATGGTTGGGACGCTCCAATATGACTCCCGCAGTCTTGAATAAATAATAGTAATAATAATACTGGCTCCTTGTTTTGGCAACTAGGACCAATTGCTCAGATAAACAATTTCTATCTATGATCAAATGTGCACCTCCTTTGAGACAATATTATTTAAGGAGACATGAATATGAAATATCTCCTAACACAAAATTATTAGTCGACATCCTTTTCTTTCTCATGCAGATACATTATAGCGTTTCACGGTGATAGTTGAATCTTGCGGGATAATGGAAAAGAAAAAGGTTACCATTCAAAATTTAGCCACTGGCTTCTCTCAGGAGGATCCCAATTCAAGCGATGGATGAAGAGTATATTAAATAAGTTAAAATATCTAACATCATTCAATTGTTAAAAAGCAAGCAAGAAAAGGTACTGCTAAAATCAAACTCATATTCAATAAAATCGCTGGATAACCCCACTTTGTTGCAGAGCAATTAACTTTATGTTCTGAAGTTATGTAAAATTTTGTATTCATGGACAAATGTTTCCAAAATTACATGTCATCTCGCTTTTCTGAAACTCTTCGAAATTACAAAGTAGGCTTTTTCCCTCCCCAGAGAAATACAATGTACTGGGGAAAATCAGCCATGAGTATAACTTCCAAGGGTAAAAAATCACTCCTCGAATTGAGGGCTTCTTCAAATTGCTAAACTGTTCGAGTTTACCCTCGAGGTCCTTCAACTGCTCGATTTCTAGCTTCCTCTGTTAGTTGAGCGTGCAACCTTGAAAAGAATAAATTTACAGGAGGCTGTGATCAAAAATTGAACTCAAAGCCTCCACCACCACCAGGAAATCCGCCACCACCTTCAAAGTGAAAAGTATATTGCTGACCTCCACCGCCAAATCCACCCCCAAAACCACCACCAAAAGGATTAAAACCGCCGCCACCACCCCCTCCACCCATACCCGTTTCATCAAGATCCTCGCCTCTGTCGTATCTCACGCGTTTGTCATCATCGCCAAGTACCTTTCATAGGCAAGATCGCAGAAATTAAGAATAACAGATTGAACCTACTTAGTGAACCTATATAGGCAAGATCGAGAAATTAAGAATAACAGATTGAACCTACTTAGTGAACCTATATATATATATATATATATATATATATATATATATATATATATATATATATATATATATATATATATATATATATATATATATATATATATATATACACACACACACTGTAGTGCATGAAGCTTTATGGATCAGAATGTCAGGTAATTGAAAAACATGTGCAGAAAATGATTGTAGCCGAAATGAGAATGTTATGATAGGTCTTGTGGGTGTACACTAAAAATTAGGATAAGAAATGAGTGCCTCCATAAAAGGTTATGCTCCCGTTGAGGATACAAACAGAGAAAATTGGTTGAGATGGTTTCGAATGGAGGCTCTTAGTGTACCAACTAGGAAAAGTGATAATATTATAGTTAATGGAGCAAGTAGATCTAGAGGTAGACCTAAAAAAACTTGGTTGGAAGCAATTAAGAAGAATATGATAATAGTTAACCGAAACTTAACTGAGCAGATGACCAAAAATAGAACTGAATGAAAAAACAACATTCAGTTAGCCTACCATAAAATTTTGGTATAAAGGCTTTAGAGAGATAGTGCATCACCTAATTCAAAATAACATGAGGACGTTATTACAAGGTAAACATGCTAGCACTTTTTCCTTCGACATTCCACAAGCTACAACTAGCACTTTGACCGATAGTTTGCCAGCACAGGTTTTAAGAAGTTGTCATCACACAAAATCTGACAAACATTCAGCTGATTTCTTAAAGGGTCACAATCAGATTAACGAAAGAGTGGCGAGCTGGTGCAGTAAAGAATACATGTTACTGGAGTTAAGAAAACGCAAGTCATTGCAAAAGTATAATTTTATATTGAAGGAAGATAGTGCGGTAAAAGAATGCATAGGAAAACGGTATGAATGAATTTAGGAAAAAAAAAAAGAAAAGCTAACACATTGAAGAGGAAAATGTTAATATACTGCTCTTTGATATACCTCATATGCAGCAGCTATTTCTCGAAACATGGCCTCTGCTTCTTCTCTTTTGTCAACATTCTTATCGGGGTGCCACTGTAAAGCAAGCTTCTTGTAAGCACGTTTTATTTCTGCAATTGATGCAGTTTTCGAAACCCCTAAGATCTTGTACCAGTCCTTCCTTTTGCTCATCTTCAATGCTTTTTCCGCCCTCATTAGTGCTTCTCGGATATTCATATCCTGTAGTTAAACATGATTACAACCATGGATTTGTAATTACTGAAATTATGTTTTGACAAAATCAAAGATTGGTAAATTTCATTTAACAATAACTAGCAAACTATCCGCGCACAAAGTAATGAAAAAACAAAAACCTGAGGAGATTTCTGAGCGGCTGCTTTCAGATCCGCAATAGCTCCTTCCCAGTCTTCTGTTAGAAGCTTTGCCTCGCCTCGCTGTAGAGAGAGCAACATCCAGTCAGAACTTAGACACCAGATTAACATTCTAATGACTGTCATGACAGAGGTAGAACATAAGGAATGGCAAAGTAAAATCTGAACCCTATGTCCTTCAGCAACAGCTAAGCCCTAAGAAATCTACAGCTGCACCACAAGTGTGTGTGTGTGTGTGTGTGTGCATTGCCTACCTGGCTATGAATAATATAAGTTACTGGGTAGTACGTAAATAAATTTATGCAACAGTAACAGCAAAATTTACCATGTGATACAGAAATAGCAAGACACGGGGCAAGATTTGTCCAAAGTTCAAGCAAAAAAACAGGAGACGTGAATAGAACATGAAGGCATTAAGGCAAAAAGAAAGACTCGTTGAATGAGAAAAATATTGACCAGTACTAAAGGGGTTATCGATGTTTAGGCTTCCAAGTCATTAAGATAATATGCTATATTAAGAATTTTCATCAAATTTGTATTATCTAGTTCTCTTAAAAAAAGATAACACAGTGTAGATATCCAGGGCTGTCCTTTTAGGAGAATAATATGAGAAATGAAAGGAACTAAGTAAAATCATTGGGAAAAGCACAAACACAAAAAGCCATAAGCGACTCTTAGAATGATGTCAATGATTTGAACAAAAACAAAATCATTCATCAACAACCTTAACTTTCTAACACAACTTGAAATTATCTCCGTCAAGGTTGTCGATATGATCGCCGCCGTCATACAGTACCGCAATATTATTTCTGCTATTATGACAAAAATCGCTGCAAATCAAATAGCGGTCAAACATAAATATATTTAAATATTCTAAATAATAAGAAAAAATATTCTAAATGAACAAGAACAAATAATATTATTAGTACTACTAGAATTTTTCAACCTTATCATTTATCAAAGATATTATTAATTGTATCATACAAATGATGCATCCTTAATATTTTATAGCACGCTTCAGAATTAAGCAATAGTAATTAGTAATAGTAATTGTATCGAAATTAAGCATTAGCATACAAAGAAATGTATCGAAATTAAGCAATAGTAATTAGTAATTAGCAAATAATCTAACTTGGAAAATAATTTTGATTAACTAATACCTCTTTTTCTCTCTCATGTTCCTGGCCCACCAGGTTGAGAGGAGGGAGGCGCTTCGGGAGTTCCCGCCGAGAGAGGAGAGGAGGGAGGCGCTTCGGGAGTTCCCGCCGAGAGAGGAGAGGAGGACGAGGAGCCTCACGAGCTCGTGTTGACGAGGAGGACGACTTTGACGAGCATGCGACGATGAGCGTGAGAAGGACGGGACAAAGCACCGAGCAGACGAGGACGACGAGCTTAGTCGAGGATGATGGCCGAGAGAGAGAGGATGATGACGAGCGACGAAAGCAATGAGGATGATGGCGCGTGGAGCTTAGTCGTGGTCAAGAGAGAGAGAGGCGGTGGTGGAGGCTGGAGCGCAGTCGGGGTCAGGAGAGAGAGAGGCGGCTAGGGTTTAGTCGGGGTCAGGAGAGAGAAAGACAGAGAGAGATGTAAATTATTGTATAGGTTTTTTTTTGGGTTTCGGGTCGGGTTCGGGTTCGGGTCGGGTTCGGTTACGGGTTTGTGTAAAATAGAAAGCGGTTAATAGCGGATTTTAGCGTTTTTTACCGCTAAAGGCCGCTTTTTCGCGCTAATCGGCCGCTTTCGAGCAAAAGGCGGATTTTCCCGCTAACCCAGGCCGCCACGAGGCAAATCGTGGCGGGAGACCCCCGCAAACGCGAATAGCGGCGCTATAGCGCCGCTATTCGCCGCTTTTTACAACAGTGATCTCCGTAGAACACAACTTTGACGGTTCAACAATTCATAAGGATAGCCATAATTTTGGCCTACGGCTAAAATGCCAAATAGTCTCATTTGGTTGGTGGGGTCAGACTAATCTGTGAAGCAGTACAAAGCTATATTATAGCCGCCATTTCATCTTGGCAAAGGTTATAGTAATCTATAATTAACGTTACTTACCCATAGGAAGGACCAGTGTGACCATTTAGGCATCCCACTAAAAAGTTTTATATAATCTGCTTAAAGAATGATAATACAGAAGTACATATATTAAACTGCGCATATGATCTATGAAATAAAGGTCAAACAGGAGCATTTACAAACCTGAACCAAGGCCTCATCAAGCTCTCCATCAATGTCCAGCGCTTCTGTGCAGCTTTTGACAGCATCCTTTCCTCTGCCAAGCTTCACCAAGACTTTACATAAACCAAGATGAAGATGAACATTATGTGCACTATGACTGGGGTCCAAAGCGAGGGCTGCCTTAAAGTCCTCTACAGCAACACGTAGTTTACCCTTTGCAGCATTATCTTCTGCCTGTAATCATGTTCACTAGCAATTAATCACTGAATTTTCCTCCAGGTGGAAAAAAATTTGCATCCGCCTTTTGAGTTACATAAGGAATCTCAAATAAATCTTACACTTTTGGTCTTCTTTGAAAGGCTTTTTAACCCAAAATAAGCTTTCTTCAGTTCACTATGTTCTGGGTCTAAGCGTAGTCCTTTCTGAAAGTGCCTGAATTAAGTATGCATTATGCAAAGTAAACACATTAATGCATATAAATTTATCAGCGCAATGTGCCTCTCAATAAGAGCTAATCATACAATTCATGTGAGGAATTCTAGCAATCTCCCTCCCCTCTATATGCACACGAACACGGAAAGATTCTAAAACTAACCTTAAAGCAACATCATGATCGGAGAGATAATAGTAGGCACGACCTCGCAAAAGTAATGCTTCCAAGTTGCTCTCGTCTTCTTTAAGAATGTACCCGGTTTCTGAAATAGCGCCTGAGTAGTCCTTCAGTGCCAGTAACAATTTCACTTTAAGTAGTTTTGCCTGTAGAGAGAAAACTTAACTGGTATAAGGTTTACATCAAAATACATCTATAATCTGACAAGCACAAAGATAAATCATTAGCCACAAATACCTTAAAGCAACTAGGAGAAAAAACCAGGACAACTTTGGTAATGTAATCCAAAGCTTTGGAGAAATCACCAGAATCATAAAGATTATATGCTGAGTCCAATGCATTTTTTGCCTGTATCAGCTGAGAAAGCTCCTTCTCCACAGAAGTAGTACCAGGTTTTAGCTCGAGAAACTTGTTGTAGTTTTTCTCAGACTCCTCATATCTACATCAACAAAAATTTCTGAGTTCATATAGTTTTCGAATCAGATGACAAATTTAACTTAAATCCATATCGTGCTGTACATATTTCCAATCTAAAAAAAATCATCAGAAAACAGTGGCTATGCCATGCTAATTAATCAATTAACTGATAGTGGATTCACTCTTTTTGCCCATATGGATAAATCCGTAAAATCTAAAATTATGAGAAACCAAGAAGGAAAAATGAACATTCTTAAATCATTGGTTTACAAGTATGGTTTTAAGATTCTAGTAAACTAGCGTAATCCTTTTATATAGCAGTAGATATTGGAGGTCTGAAAGTATATATTACGCTCTGTTATTGTCACGCCCCGCTTCCCAAAATACGAGGCGTGCGTGGACTAAACATGACGTATTAGGTTGAGAAGAAATACAAATAAAATAAAATATTTCCTCTCAATTTAATACATGGCGTCAAGTAATAATAATAATAATCACGATCCGCAGATCGATCCACGGCCGGTAAGAATAAATAAACATCGAGCAGGAAGTACATATCACGGAATAAAATAACATCGGACTATAAAAGAGTCCACATGTCTAACACAATACATGTAGCTAAAACTAGAGAAGCATAAAACAAATGTCAACCGAGCTAAAATGAAAATCTTGAAAGAAGTCTAAGGTTCATCAAACTCGCAAACAAAAGGAAACTAAGCTTATTTCGATTTACTCCATCGTCGGAAGATTCTCTGGCGAAACTCATTTCAGTGCATCTTCATCTTGAACTTGTCCGTCATCTAAATCGGCGTACACCAAGAGAATAGATGCGTCGGCGTGTATAACACACGGCAAGACCCCACAGGCAATGACAGTATAATAATAATGCAAATAAATACAATGATCAGAAAATGCGGGTGAATATAATAGGGTGAAGTGATGCATGCATACAACTAAAGCTGACCATCTAAACAACCGGGAAACTCTGGCATTCCAAACAACAGTAACGGGTAACTCACCATTACATCGATCTCGGATCTACATCTCATTTAAAGTCAAGGTTCATATCAATCGGATAGCGGCGGTTCATTATCCTCTGGCGCATCAATACCGCGGAACAACGAGCGGTCAAGGACTACACGCAATCGGGTTCCGCTTGTCCGGACACAAGCGAGACTTCGGTGAATACAACGATTACAGCGGCCACATGCGAAGCGATTCACGGGCCCAACAAACCCGCCCCAAGTCGCGGGAAACAAGGTCACTTGCGCAGTGCGGAAGATACATAAACGGCCACATCCGAATACATGAACCAAGACTTTCCCATCCCACGGTCTCAGGTAAATCAAGTCAACGATGCCGATATCAAATACGGGTTCACCTCCTAAGCATGGTCAACACACACATGTCACTAGGTCATGTTCATGACAAATCAAGTCCCTAAGTCATGAACTACTACGGTTCTGGACACAACAAGACTATGAATAAATGCGATTAACACGGCATATCAATACAAGAATGCATCGAAAACATGAATAATCAATAAGCACGAAATCACGATAACAAGAGCCATGAGCGACCAACTACACATGTAAGCGGATAATATCGGAATTTCACTAACGAGATTTTGAAACTTTTAAAATAATAATTCCAATATTCCTTTAATAATTCAAAAATCCTTCATAAAGTAAATCCTTTAAAATATTATTCCTCACGATTATTCTAGAATAACATTTTGACAATAAACTTAATAATTGAATATTCATTTTATAATAAATCTAATAATTGAAAATTAGTTACAAACAATTCCTTTAAAAATAACTTTCCTCACTATTATCCCAAAATAATATTTTTAACTAATAATTCAAATATTCATCTTACAATGAATTAATACTTCAAAATCCTTTTACAAAATTCCTTTAAAAGTATAATTTCCTCGCGGTTATCAAAAATATATTATTGTAACAAATAACTTAATAATTAAAATAAATTCAATATTTCAAAAATTCCTTTTCAAAATAAATCCTTTAAAATCATTTCCTCGTGATTATTCTAAAATATCAGGAGAGAGAGAGAGAGAGAGAGAGAGAGAGAGAGAGAGAGAGAGAGAGAGAGAGAGAGAGAGAGAGAGAGAGAGAGAGAGAGAGAGAGAGAGAGAGAGAGAGAGAGAGAGAGAGAGAGAGAGAGAGAGAGAGAGAGAGAGAGAGAGAGAGAGAGAGAGAGAGAGAGAGAGAGAGAGAGAGAGAGAGAGAGAGAGAGAGAGAGAGAGAGAGAGAGAGAGAGAGAGAGAGAGAGAGAGAGAGAGAGAGAGAGAGAGAGAGAGAGAGAGAGAGAGAGAGAGAGAGAGAGAGAGAGAGAGAGAGAGAGAGAGAGAGAGAGAGAGAGAGAGAGAGAGAGAGAGAGAGAGAGAGAGAGAGAGAGAGAGAGAGAGAGAGAGAGAGAGAGAGAGAGAGAGAGAGAGAGAGAGAGAGAGAGAGAGAGAGAGAGAGAGAGAGAGAGAGAGAGAGAGAGAGAGAGAGAGAGAGAGAGAGAGTCACGGGATGGGAGAGATGGGATGGGGTGTCTGGGTTTGGTTTTGATTTTCAAAATATGTATATATATATATATAGCTAGGGTTAGGGTTAAGGGTTAGGCTATTATACAACATATAAAAATAAATTCAATATTTCAAAAATTCCTTTTCAAAATAAATCCTTTAAAATCATTTCCTCGTGATTATTCTAAAATATCAGGAGAGAGAGAGAAAGAAAGAGAAGGAGAGAGAGAGAAAGAAAGAGAAGGAGAGAGAGAGAGAGAGAGAGAGAGAGAGAAAGAAAGAGAAGGAGAGAGAGAGAAAGAAAGAGAAGGAGAGAGAGAGAGAGAGAGAGAAAGAAAGAGAAGGAGAGAGAGAGAAAGAAAGAGAAGGAGAGAGAGAGAAAGAAAGAGAAGGAGAGAGAGAGAAAGAAAGAGAAGGAGAGAGAGAGAAAGAAAGAGAAGGAGAGAGAGAGAAAGAAAGAGAAGGAGAGAGAGAGAAAGAAAGAGAAGGAGAGAGAGAGAAAGAAAGAGAAGGAGAGAGAGAGAAAGAAAGAGAAGGAGAGAGAGAGAAAGAAAGAGAAGGAGAGAGAGAGAGAGAGAGAGAGAGAGAGAGAGAGAAAGAAAGAGAAGGAGAGAGAGAGAGAGAGAAAGAAAGAGAAGGAGAGAGAGAGAGAGAGAGAGAGAGAAAGAAAGAGAAGGAGAGAGAGAGAGAGAGAGAGAGAGAGAGAGAGAGAGAGAGAGAGAGAGAGAGAGAGAGAGAGAGAGAGAGAGAAAGAAAGAGAAGGAGAGAGAGAGAAAGAAAGAGAAGGAGAGAGAGAGAGAGAGAGAGAGAGAGAGAGAGAGAGAGAGAGAAAGAAAGAGAAGGAGAGAGAGAGAAAGAAAGAGAAGGAGAGAGAGAGAGATGGGATGGGGTGTCTGGGTTTGGTTTTGATTTTCAAAATATGTATATATATATATAGCTAGGGTTAGGGTTAAGGGTTAGGCTATTATACAACATATAAAAAGAAATTAATTATTATAATGATAATTAATAAGAGTGATAATCATAAAATTATCACACATATATATGTATTTTATGCGTTCAAATACCAAGCTCAAGTTTATAAAATCATAAATAATATCAATAATCAAGATTATGGTGAAAGTATTTATCGAAATTATTAAATTTATAATATAGCTAAATCATAAACATAAATATAAAACTCTATTTTGAATTAAGTAGAGAATCACGAAAATTTGAGAAAATATTAATAATACTTTTAGAAAATAATATTTAATATTAGAAGAGCAATATTAGAAGATCATTATCAAAATATTAGGAAAATAATATTAGAAAATAATGATCGGAAATATTAGAAAAATAATGATCGAAAATTCACGGGTGTTACATCCTACCCCTTAAAACAAATTCGTCCTCGAATTAAGACAACCCAAAGACGAGATATGGATTAAGTGAAGGGTAATGAACCACAACCTAAAGTTAATAAATCTTGAAGCGATAATATAAAGAACAAAATTATGCTAACGATAACAAGTTAGATACAAACATAACAATTCAAGGCTAAAGACAACAAACAAAAAGTAAATGCAATATTTAATGACTAAAGTTAACAAACCCCAACATAAGGGTAAAAAAATAATAATAATATATAAGACAAACAATTTAATGACTTAAGATGACAAACCTCGATGAAAAATAAAAGTAAAGATAACATAATTAAGCGAAGGGTAATAAACCGCATCTTAAGAATAAGTCAAAAAGTGGTAAGGACATAAGTGTCAAAATTTAACCCAAAACTATCAAATTAAAATAACTCAAATAATAAAAAAATTATTTCAAAAGGTAGCAAACATTGACCATAATATACAAAATCTAAAGTGTAAACAATATTAAAAGGACACAATTATGCTAAAGGTAACAAACTTCTACACAAATGTATGAGACTCAAAATAAATATCAGTTCTTCTAATGGTAAAATAAAAAAATAGACTTCGACATCAAGGTAATAATTCTCAAAACTCGTAAAAGGAAACAAATATAAATAAAGGTAACGGTTATACCAAGGTTCAGTGTGATACTCACCTTAAAGTTAACGAAAATTCAAAGTGAAAATAAATATAACAAAATATGCTAAAAGCATAAAGTTATAAAGAAAATATCAGTTCATATCTATAAGTAACAAAGTTTAAAGTGAATATAACAATTAATGGTTAAAAGTTATAAATTTCAACAAAAGTTCACAAGATAAAGGTAACGACTATGACAAATGATCTAAAAGACCAAGCGACAATTAAGCCAAAATCATAACCAAAGATAATAAATCTCAACTTAAGGATACTAAATCTCGACTTAATGATACCAAAATCTAAAATGGAAAAAATAAAAATATCATCTTGTTGTAACAAGCGTGTAGTAGACAACCATTCAATAAAAGAATTTATACCTAAAGGTAACAAAGTTCAAGACTAGTAATAGTTAATAGCTAGAGTTAACACAATCCAACAAGGTAATAATTCAAGGTTAAAGGTAACAAGGTTCAAATCAAATTTGATAAATTTTGACTCAAAGATAACAAATAGGAAATAAGCATCGTGCGATTAAGCCAAAAGTTAATAGCTAGATGTAACAAACACCAACGTAAAGGTAAGTAACAATGCTTAGCGAAAGTGATAAAACTCAAAACAAAATGTATTTTATCTCAAAAGTATCAAATAAAAGAAAATTTAAAGGTAACGATTAAGTGGAAGGATTATGGTATGTTGTACATCTCAACTTAAGGATAATAAAATTAAAAGCGACAAAATAAGAACAACTATGCGAGAATATAATAAGTTAGACAGAGGTAGCAATTGAAACAGGTGAGAATAATAATCGTAGGGGCAACATTGAATAACTAAAGGTAGCAACATCGTCAATACGGTAACAATCATAAATAAAGGTAGCATAATTAGCTAAAAGGTTCATAGCTAAAATTGACAAACCAAGATGTAGAGATAAAATATAAGGGTAAGAAATAAAGGTAACAACTTACGTTAATAGTAGCAAGTACACAAAGCCATCAATTAATCATATCATGTTTGTATAGCAATCACGAAGCATTATATCAATATAATGCGTAAAATATATATAGTACTTATAAATCGTAAAATAGTGTCACATATTCGACCAAAATAAATAAAAATGTTGTAGCCAAAGAAAAATCAATAAAATATATATATTGGAAATTAAATCATGCAAATCAATACAACATATCATTAAGCATATAAAATCCATATTAAGTACAAAACACAATTCTCATCACCAGCATACATAGAAAAAATATATATAATTAATAATGTTTATTAATTTTAATTGAACACGATTGTTTATCAAATTAATAAGGGCATATATATAATCAAGCGAATTAAGATTTACACAATCAAAAAGTATTTACGTAAATCATATATATATATGCATAAAATAAATTAAGTATATAAATCGAATAATAACATAGTCTAAAATATACGATATAGCACTATGTGTGATAATTAAAATATTGTAATAACCAAAGACGAGGAAAGAGAGCTATAGGAAGAGTGTATAGTCGTAGCGATGGGATAACAAATAGTGAAAAGCTCGGGGTCCAAAAGTGATAAAGCAGAACGGAAGAAACAAGAACCTTGCCTAATGCGGACAAGATAAATCTGACTAAACTTAGTACTCATAAGCATGTCCTAGCATGGTTCTAGAGAAAAGACGAAATCAAATTCATTCGAGGAGAACAAGGAAATCAAGTCAAAATCAAAGTCGAAATTGGGTAAGATAGAGACTAAAATATAACCTACAGGATAAGGGTCAAACATAGTCTTATGGATGAAATAGTGATACGATGTCTAAATTATTTATCATATTCTTCTTGTGAAAACTTCGGGCTGTGGTGAGATTGTGACTAGACTGGCAGTCGATCATTCGACTGCATGGGCCACCACCAAAAACTGTCACGCCAGCTTCCCAAAATACCGGAAGTGAATGCGTGAACAAGCATGACGTATTAGGTTGAGAAGAAATACAAATAAAATAAAATATTTCCTCTCAATTTAATACGCCAAGCGTCAAGTAATAATAATAATAATCCATGATCCGAGATCCATCCGCGGCCGGTAAGAATAAATAAACATCGAGCAGGAAGTACATATCACCGAATAAAATAACATCGGACTATAAAAGAGTCCACATGTCTAACACAATACATGTAGCTAAAACTAGAAGCATAAAACAAATGTCAAGCGAGCTAAAATGAAAATCTTGAAAGAAGTCTAAGGTTCATCAAACTCGCAAACAAAAGGAAACTAAGCTTCACCGATTTACTCCATCGTCGGAAGATTCTCCTGGAGAAACTAAAACCGGGTGCATCTTCATCTTGAACTGTCAGTCATCTAAATCGGCGTACACGAAGAATAGATGCGTCGTGTATAACACACGGCAAGACCCATGAGCAATGACAAGATAATAATAATGCAAATAAATACAATGATCGAAAATGCGGTGAATATAATAGGGTGAAGTGATGCATGCATACAACTAAAGTCGACCATCTAAACAACCGGAAACTCGGCATTCCAAACAACGATAGCGGGTAACTCACCATTACATCACGATCTCGGATCTACATCTCATTTAAAGTCAAGGTTCATATCAATCGGATAGCCGGCGGTTCATTATCCTCTGGCGCATCCAATACCGCGGAACAACGAGCGGTCAAAGGACTACCGCATGTCGGGTTGAAGCGTCGGACCAAGCGGACTCGGTGAATACAACGATACGGCCCGCATGCGAAGCGATTCACGGGCCCAACAAACCCGGCCCAGTCGCGGGAAACAAGGTCACTGCGCAGTGCGGAAGATACATAAACGGCCACATCCGAATACATGAACCAAGACTTTCCCATCCGGTCTCGGGTAAATCAAGTCAACGATGCCGATATCAAATACGGGTTCACCTCCTAAGCATGGTCAACACACACATGTCACTAGGTCATGTTCATGACAAATCAAGTCCCTAAGTCATGAACTACTACGGTTCGGACACAACAAGACTATGAATAAATGCGATTAACCACGGCATATCAATACAAGAATGCATCGAAAACATGAATAATTAATAAGAGTGATAATCATAAAATTATCACACATATATATATATAGCTAGGGTTAGGGTTAAGGGTTAGGCTATTATACAACATATAAAAAGAAATTAATTATTATAATGATAATTAATAAGAGTGATAATCATAAAATTATCACACATATATATATATATATATATATATATATATATATATATATATATATATATAGCTAGGGTTAGGGTTAAGGGTTAGGCTATTATACAACATATAAAAAGAAATTAATTATTATAATGATAATTAATAAGAGTGATAATCATAAAATTATCACACATATATATATATAGCTAGGGTTAGGGTTAAGGGTTAGGCTATTATACAACATATAAAAAGAAATTAATTATTATAATGATAATTAATAAGAGTGATAATCATAAAATTATCACACATATATATATATATATATATATATATATATATATATATATATAGCTAGGGTTAGGGTTAAGGGTTAGGCTATTATACAACATATAAAAAGAAATTAATTATTATAATGATAATTAATAAGAGTGATAATCATAAAATTATCACACATATATATATATAGCTAGGGTTAGGGTTAAGGGTTAGGCTATTATACAACATATAAAAAGAAATTAATTATTATAATGATAATTAATAAGAGTGATAATCATAAAATTATCACACATATATATATATATATAGCTAGGGTTAGGGTTAAGGGTTAGGCTATTATACAACATATAAAAAGAAATTAATTATTATAATGATAATTAATAAGAGTGATAATCATAAAATTATCACACATATATATATATAGCTAGGGTTAGGGTTAAGGGTTAGGCTATTATACAACATATAAAAAGAAATTAATTATTATAATGATAATTAATAAGAGTGATAATCATAAAATTATCACACATATATATATATATATATATATATATATATATATATATAGCTAGGGTTAGGGTTAAGGGTTAGGCTATTATACAACATATAAAAAGAAATTAATTATTATAATGATAATTAATAAGAGTGATAATCATAAAATTATCACACATATATATATATATATATATATATATATATATATATATATATATATATATATATATATATATATATAGCTAGGGTTAGGGTTAAGGGTTAGGCTATTATACAACATATAAAAAGAAATTAATTATTATAATGATAATTAATAAGAGTGATAATCATAAAATTATCACACATATATATATATATATATATATATATATATATATATATATATATATATAGCTAGGGTTAGGGTTAAGGGTTAGGCTATTATACAACATATAAAAAGAAATTAATTATTATAATGATAATTAATAAGAGTGATAATCATAAAATTATCACACATATATATATATATATATATATATATATATATATATATATATATATATATATATATATAGCTAGGGTTAGGGTTAAGGGTTAGGCTATTATACAACATATAAAAAGAAATTAATTATTATAATGATAATTAATAAGAGTGATAATCATAAAATTATCACACATATATATATATATATATATAGCTAGGGTTAGGGTTAAGGGTTAGGCTATTATACAACATATAAAAAGAAATTAATTATTATAATGATAATTAATAAGAGTGATAATCATAAAATTATCACACATATATATATATATATATATATATATATATATATATATATAGCTAGGGTTAGGGTTAAGGGTTAGGCTATTATACAACATATAAAAAGAAATTAATTATTATAATGATAATTAATAAGAGTGATAATCATAAAATTATCACACATATATATATATATATAGCTAGGGTTAGGGTTAAGGGTTAGGCTATTATACAACATATAAAAAGAAATTAATTATTATAATGATAATTAATAAGAGTGATAATCATAAAATTATCACACATATATATATATATATATATATATATATATATATATATATATATAGCTAGGGTTAGGGTTAAGGGTTAGGCTATTATACAACATATAAAAAGAAATTAATTATTATAATGATAATTAATAAGAGTGATAATCATAAAATTATCACACATATATATATATAGCTAGGGTTAGGGTTAAGG
Organism: Asparagus setaceus; assembly: GCA_012295165.1. NCBI lineage: Eukaryota > Viridiplantae > Streptophyta > Magnoliopsida > Asparagales > Asparagaceae > Asparagus > Asparagus setaceus. The sequence goes on along the minus strand of CM022702.1, from coordinate 95,430,278 downwards.
GTTAGGCTATTATACAACATATAAAAAGAAATTAATTATTATAATGATAATTAATAAGAGTGATAATCATAAAATTATCACACATATATATATATATATAGCTAGGGTTAGGGTTAAGGGTTAGGCTATTATACAACATATAAAAAGAAATTAATTATTATAATGATAATTAATAAGAGTGATAATCATAAAATTATCACACATATATATGTATTTTATGCGTTCAAATACCAAGCTCAAGTTTATAAAATCATAAAAAGAGGTCAAACCGTCGAAAAATCAATCAAGAGGGTGGAGAGAGAGAGAGAGAGAGAGAGAGAGAGAGAGAGAGAGAGAGAGAGAGAGAGAGAGAGAGAGAGAGAGAGAGAGAGAGAGAGAGAGAGAGAGAGAGAGAGAGAGAGAGAGAGAGAGAGAGAGAGAGAGAGAGAGAGAGAGAGAGAGAGAGAGAGAGAGAGAGAGAGAGAGAGAGAGAGAGAGAGAGAGAGAGAGAGAGAGAGAGAGAGAGAGAGAGAGAGAGAGAGAGAGAGAGAGAGAGAGAGAGAGAGAGAGAGAGAGAGAGAGAGAGAGAGAGAGAGAGAGAGAGAGAGAGAGAGAGAGAGAGAGAGAGAGAGAGAGAGAGAGAGAGAGAGAGAGAGAGAGAGAGAGAGAGAGAGAGAGAGAGAGAGAGAGAGAGAGAGAGAGAGAGAGAGAGAGAGAGAGAGAGAGAGAGAGAGAGAGAGAGAGAGAGAGAGAGAGAGAGAGAGAGAGAGAGAGAGAGAGAGAGAGAGAGAGAGAGAGAGAGAGAGAGAGAGAGAGAGAGAGAGAGAGAGAGAGAGAGAGAGAGAGAGAGAGAGAGAGAGAGAGAGAGAGAGAGAGAGAGAGAGAGAGAGAGAGAGAGAGAGAGAGAGAGAGAGAGAGAGAGAGAGAGAGAGAGAGAGAGAGAGAGAGAGAGAGAGAGAGAGAGAGAGAGAGAGAGAGAGAGAGAGAGAGAGAGAGAGAGAGAGAGAGAGAGAGAGAGAGAGAGAGAGAGAGAGAGAGAGAGAGAGAGAGAGAGAGAGAGAGAGAGAGAGAGAGAGAGAGAGAGAGAGAGAGAGAGAGAGAGAGAGAGAGAGAGAGAGAGAGAGAGAGAGAGAGAGAGAGAGAGAGAGAGAGAGAGAGAGAGAGAGAGAGAGAGAGAGAGAGAGAGAGAGAGAGAGAGAGAGAGAGAGAGAGAGAGAGAGAGAGAGAGAGAGAGAGAGAGAGAGAGAGAGAGAGAGAGAGAGAGAGAGAGAGAGAGAGAGAGAGAGAGAGATGGGATGGGGTGTCTGGGTTTGGTTTTGATTTTCAAAATATGTATATATATATATATAGCTAGGGTTAGGGTTAAGGGTTAGGCTATTATACAACATATAAAAGAAATTAATTATTATAATGATAATTAATAAGAGTGATAATCATAAAATTATCACACATATATATGTATTTTATGCGTTCAAATACCAAGCTCAAGTTTATAAAATCATAAATAATATCAATAATCAAGATTATGGTGAAAGTATTTATCGAAATTATTAAATTTATAATATAGCTAAATCATAAACATAAATATAAAACTCTATTTTGAATTAGTAGAGAATCACGAAAATTTGAGAAAATATTAATAATACTTTTAGAAAATAATATTTAATATTAGAAGAGCAATATTAGAAGATACATTATCAAAATATTAGGAAAATAATATTAGAAAAATACGTGTCGGAAATATTAGAAAAATACGTGTCGAAAATTCACGGTGTTACAGTTATACAATTCCCTATAACATCAAGATTGTTATATAGCAGTGTCTTAACATAGTGAAACAAGGCATAACAGTCACAACAAAGTCATGTGCAGTAAATAAGAAAATGAGGATTTTTTGCCATTTTTTATCATTTCAATCCGTGTAAAACTATCATATTATGCTACTAAAACGAAAAGGTTTTGAAAAGATCGACAAGCAAAAAAGTAAATTCATGGAGAAAGACCTGCAAAGCTGCCGGAGAACAGATGCTCGCTGCCTATAGGCTTCTGAAAGACCTGCATTTGCCTCAATAGCAGAGTTCAGAAGTTCAAGTGCTGCATCATATTGCCTTGCTTTTATCGTTTCAGTGGCTCTTTTCAACAATGTAGCGGCATCTCCAGGTTGACTATCTGGATTATAAACACGTATTACTTACAAGAGAGAAAGAATAAAACACTGCATCCGTTGTGTTTCTGTGCAAATCAAAATGGAGATTCCATATGGTTGTAACATTGATCAAATATTAAATGGGGAAAGTGCGGAATATCTTGCAACTTAAAGGTATAATTTCTCAAATGTGTACGTAGAATAGCGTTTTCAAAAGGGGGAAAAAAGACAATAATGTAATGCTTGGTGAATCAGAGATATTATATAATAAAACCAGAAATTCGATATTTTTCATATTGGTATCAATCTACCATCATTAGTCATTAAAGTGGTTTGCATACATCAAGTAACACAATAAATGAAGCACATACATTCCCTCCCTCTAATTTGGATGATGTTTCTTGGGTGACCGAAGACCCAAACCAATTTCTAACAAGATACTACAAAAACATTTGTCCAATGACTTAGGGTCTAGTACAAAACTGATGGTTTTATTACCAATTTCAATCAAGTAACAATTTTCCAATGACTTAAAGTATAGAAACAACGATATGTGACTAATTTAATAGCGATCAAATTGTTAACTCATGCCTACAGCACTTCAACAAATAAAATTTCACGTCTTTAGGAACAATGCAGCTCTCAATGCAATAAATAACGAATCAAATATTTCGAAAAGTTAACCAATTGAACAATACAACAGAATACCAATCCAAAGATCTAAACTTTATTGATAAAACCCTAATCGGATCAAGAGACTAACCCTGCGCACCGAAGAGAGAGGGAACGAAGAGAAAGAGAGGCAGCAAGAAGACTCGAGTTGAACCCAAAAGCATCACCATCGTCTTCTTCCTTCAAAATTCTCCACTGTGGAATCCAATTAATCGAGATCTTTTTTTTCTGCTTATTTTTGTTACTTTTCACAGGATGTTCTGAATCGAGGTAATAATAAATCTGAAAACTTTTGGTGGGCCCACTACACGTCAATCTTCAACATTGGTGTGACGTGGATTAATCTCATTGGATAGCTGGGTGGGGGCTTTCGATCTACAGAGTCACAAAGGAGTAGCATGTATCGTAGTCCAGAAATTAGGTTTGCTTTGAGCATACACGTAAAGTGAGCCAATTGATATGTGCCACGTGTAATTATCAGACCCGGTGTCGTAATTGATTATTCTGCATGATTTGGCCCAGCCCAAAAAGCTCTGCGCCTCGTTACTTATGGACCGTAAGCTTTACAAAAACCCACTCCCGATAATGAAAAATGAAATAAAGTCCACAGTGATGCCACCGCACAATATGCCATGAAGAGAAAGTATTTGGTGGGCCGGCGGAAGTGGCTGAAGTACATAGTGTCAAAGAATGTCGCTAGATTACTTATATTAGTGCTTAGGATACCTAAAATTAGAGTAGGACACCAATAAGAACTAGTATAAATAAATTAATGAAATTGTCAATGTCCTGGCTACAATCACGATAATGAACTGATAAGTTACATGGAGACACTGGAACAAAATCCTCGATCCGCCACTGTATTGTGGAGAGTATGCGTATAGTGGGCAAGGATGTCTTTGAGTAGATTCACGCATGGTTACAATACAAAGGATGTCTTTGAGTAGATTCACGCATGGTTACAATACATGCTAATTCGAATACACAACACAGCAACACCTTCCAGAGGGTCATTGTATCTATAATCAAATTATCCATGAGGCAATTTAATCGAGTCCATCTTTTGGACTCACTTTCTCTAAATCAAACAAAATAATAATAATAATAATAAGCAACACCTTCTGACATTATCACTACACTTTTTTTATACTCCCCAAAAGAAAAGGAAAAAAAAACTAACATTTTATGAAAAGATTGCATTTCATTATCATTACCAAAATAGAACCATCATCAACAAAACAAAATAGACGTTATTACAAAAACAAACAGATCATACAAAATCCAACCCGGAATCCAAATAACCAAACTCAGCCACCATCTCGTTGCGAAAACGCTGCACGGATCCATTTCCTCCCAAGCCCAAGAAATCCCTAGTGGCGCCATTACTACTACTCCCGCTCCCAAAAACGTCAACCTCCATCTTTCCCTTCGGAGCCCCCGTCATCAGCCCTCCGAACAAAGACGACGATGGGCTGCTGACGCTGGCGCCCATCTGTGCCGCTTTCTGCAGCAACGCCGTGGCCGACAAGTGCGCAGATGCCGCTGTCATTGTGGTCATGAAGCTCGTGGGGTCTTCAGTGTCGGCGGCGGTGGGTGATATTGAGGAGGAGGGGAATGAGGGGTTGTTGGGGGTGAATGAGGCGATGTCGACGGTGGAGAAATGCGGGGTCGGAGGAGGGAAAGAGATGGGGAGGTTGTTGTTGTTGTTGTTGTTGTTGTCGGAGGAGGAGGTGGAGATGAGGGTGGAGAGGTTGGCGGTTTCTTGGGTGAGTGCGTCGCAGAATGCTCGGTGGGTGATGAAGCTATCCTTCCTGTGTTCAATTTAACATAAAAATAGGGTGTGAGCTAGCTCCGTAAATATTGTAAGATTTGTTGTGATAATTAATGGATTCAAATCCTCTCGACTATTAATAGATGATTGTGATCAATATTTGATCACAACCATCAATTATCTAGTGGGTGATTATGATTTTTTTTTTTTGAGTGTAATACACGGGGTCCGGTGATTGTTACTAATTTTATAGTGAAGGGAATCCCAATTGATTGATAATCAATATGCTTTAGTTGGATTCAAAAATTCCTTTTGAATTTGCATGCATGATACTTAATCATAAAATTTTTGTTAACTTGACATTACAAAAGAATTAAATTACAAAAATTGCAAAGTAATAAAGTGATATTCAAGAAGTAAAATAAAGTTATTTAAAAAATACACAAGGTTAAACGGTTTTGCATAATATAACCCCAAAGCTAAAATATTTGTTCAAATAGCACCGATATATGCCCACCAGTTAAGTAAATTAATTTTTATTGATTCATAGTTAGACCTTTTAATATTTGTTCAAATAGCACCAATATGCGTATTAAAGGTATATTTTAGACCTTTTAATTATCTAGGACGGAAACAATATTTTTCAATAATTTCCAATAGTTCATGATACTTTTTGTACTTTCTATTCAAATTTTCATTATATTTTCCCAAAAATTATGATAATTCCAAAATTCATTTGTAGCTCCGCAAAATTTAACCAAAAAGTTAAAAAGCAACTGATATACTCAAAGATTAAAAGTGACAAACCTTGAGATAGAGGATGTACCTAGCAATATTCATCCTTTTATGTTGAGTGATATCTCGCATATGTAATGTTATGTTGTTCCATTCTTAATGAAAATCTTTTCTTGATCCAAAAAAAAAAAAAAAAGTGACAAACCTTGAGAAGACAACCCCGCAATCACACTTGTACTCCCGCATCCCACAAGTCTTCCCATGCGCCTTCCAATCCGACCTCACCGCATACTTCTTCCCGCACCGCTCGCACTTCCACTTCTTCTCCCCGTGCTTCCTGCTGAAGTGCTTCTTGATCCCCGTCAGGTCCCCGAGCGCACGCGCCGGGTCGTGGTGCACGCACGTGGGCTCCGGGCACACGTACACCCGCCGCCGCGGCTCCTTCCCCGGGGCCCGCTGGCGGAGCTTCCACGGGAGGTTGTGGCCGCGGCGGTGGAGCTGCAGGTTTTGGTCGCGTTGGAAGCCCTTGTTGCAGATTTCGCAGATGAATCTGTTGGTTGCCATTAGGCTGTGCGGTGACAGTGCGATCACTTCTGCATCTGGATCTGCGGTCGAAATATAATAACCATAACGAAACTACATGATTATGTCCTGAAAATTTCCATTCTCTATTTACAAAGACAATACATGAATTATTATTGGAGATTACATACTCTTTTATTAATAAAGCATGGTGGCTATATATGCTTAGTTTTTTAATTTGAATCTGTTCTCTGTGGATACTTGTATTCTTTGAAATGAAGGATGTACTACACAAACACAATACATGTTTCTGTTTTTAATGTCATGTCGTGTGTGGGAAACAAGATGATTATAATTTGAAAATTTTCATTCTATTTGAAGATGTATGAAATTTGCACTGAAAAACAGGTGAGGTGAATTAATTAGCCCTCTTATTACAATAGAAGAATATATTTATTAATATTAATATTAATATTATTATTATGAACTACTGTTTTTAATAAAGTATTTGTGTTGACGATATATGCTTAGTTTTTGCTTACTTTTCCATTTTGTTTCATTAATAAGATGATAATAAATTAGATGTATGACATTCATGATTTCCAAATATATATAGGTGACTAATTAACTTCTCTTACTACAGTAGAAAATTTAAATATATATACAAAGAAAACACATGAATCATTAGGTACAGTTTGCTTCATTATATCTCTTTAATGAAACAGAGTGCTACTTCACTTATTTTCTAAAATTTATAATACTCTACTTCATCATATATAAGATCTTGTAATTAAAATTAGTCATGATATGACATTCGACAGGTGAAATTAACTTCTCTAACTACAAAAGAACACCAACTAAATATGTTACAAATTGAAATTTCTTATTCATCACTCTTTACTGAGATGACTATATGTATTTCATCTTTTCGTTTAATAAATAAAAAAATTGAGTTCTCTAATTTTAATTTATTTACCTGGAGTTCCTGGTAGATTTCTCTTCTTTTTCGGCAGCGGCGGAGGATTAGGGTTAGGGTTTGAGGAGGGAAGAGGGAATGCATCATGGGACATCCTGCTGAAAAGAGCAGAAATAAAAATAGGAAATTGGCATCATGGTTAGTAAGCGGCAAACAATAATAATTAGACTTATCATCAATAGTTTCTATAGGTAATATTACTTACATATGCAGGTGATGAATATGTATTAAAGATCAAGAAAAAAACAAAGGAAGAAAAGGATGAGTGAGCTAGTGAGAGAATTTCACCTGAGTTGAGTACAAATTAAAACTAGCTGGAGAAGGACTTGTACAAAAACTCCAAAACTCCGAGCCCTCTCTCTTTTATTAGCAGTATTACTTGAAGCTGAGAAGATTTAGTACGTTTCTTTCTTTCTTTCTTTCTTTCTTTCTTTCTTTGTTAGATCCTTAAAACCCTTCAAAGCTTGTCACTCTCTTTGAGTCTCACACGGCTTCTTCTTGTTCTTGTTCTTGCTCATGTCCTTGTCTTTCTTCTTGTTTTATGACAGAGATTGGTCAGCCATAGATAGACATCAAGTGGGCCACACACATCCTCTATTTCTCTCTCATCTCTTTCGCTTTTCTTTTTTTCACTAGAATTGGAAGGGGAAAAAGTCAAGGGCCTTTGTAGAAAAGTGTATAGAAAACTATGTAGGAAGGAGATAGGATATAAAACATGCTTGATCAGTTTCAGTATAGATTCTACAGTGAGTTTGGATAAAAAAGAGAAGATGAGGGGAATGATTATAGTAATCTTATTGGGAGGGAGTGGAAACAGAGAGAAGGTGTAATAAAACTAATTATGTTTGGATAGACAGCTAGGGAAAGAGAGGTATACTGAGATTTGTGTTTGTTTAGAGTAGAGAATAGAAAAGGAGAAAAACCACATGATAAATATGACTCAAGTATGGGGGTAATCTAGAAATTTTTTTAAAAAAATCACTTAAAACTCGATCACTTCCCTCTGAATTCATCCACTTTTTGAGGGTTAGAAAAGTGAGGCAATTTGCTTTATTTTTTTTAACCCTCCCAACCCTTCCCATCACTTATAAAAAAATATAAACAAACACGGTTTTTAAGTGATTAGCGTTATAACCTTCCCCACTCCCCCCTCTTAAAGTTTATGATTACACTAAATTTAGTATTTGAATTGCATTAATATGATATTTTGATTGCAAGATTAACACAATATACAGGTTACACTGATATTGATTGCATTGATATTGTATACTGATGATTAGCTACTAGTTTAAAATAGACAATAGTGTATGTATCATCTTATTCCTGCTTTCTAAATAATATAGAATTAATATATGGAGATTACTGATCTATATTATATTGTTTTCTTTGCTAGATTTCAAATTAGATATCACTGTTACATGTGAGTGACATGCCGGGCATGGGATTTGGCATCTTTCATTTTGTTTAATTGTGTTTGTCTGCCTTTATAAGGGATTCAGGCTTTCGAGAATATTTTAGGGATTATTGAATAAGAAAGGTTGGAAAAGTGAGAGGGAAGTCCAAGGCAATGAAAAGTAGGTTATTATTGATTGATGATGAGGGGAATGGTCAAGTAGATTCTAGCTTAACCTAGTTTAATTATTGAACCCAAAATGTGATCAATCCCATCAAAAAGATGTGCAAAGTGTATGATTTGTAGAGTAATATCTGCATCATGAAGTTTCTTGCAAATCAACTATGACGATGAATAACAATGATAGACTAAGTATCTTTTGCATGAAAATTAGCTTTGTGGATTTGCAAACCATTAGATCAATGTTGAAGCAAATTATCTCATAATGTTCTTCCTAGTTCCTTTTTCTTCTTGGAATGCTATCTCTAGCCTAAGAATGGTTTGAAACACTTCAGTGTAATTGGTCTTATGAAATGGGAATATTACAAAAAAATTGATAAGTGGATTTGGAATGTTAAACGAGAAGATGCTAAAAAGTAAATAGTAAAAAAATAAAGAAATAAAAAGAGATCAATGATTAGGACATACAAGGATACTGCCGACACACCAACATGCCATCATTAATGCATATATGATGTGGTTGAGGGCTAAGTTAATTCCTTTCACGTCTGGAAACATTAAGGAAATTAATTTATGGGAAGTAGGGAGTACAATGGACAAAATGAATATTATCGCATATAACTTGTTAGCATGACTTGGGTCCTCAACATGATTGACTTTTCAGTACTAAATGTTATACATGATAGTTTATTTTAGAACAATATATACACGATAGATAACCATCATACGTTTGAACATCACCACTAAATGTGCCTAATTAATAATTTTACATTTCATTAGCATGTAAATACTAGAAAATAATGAAGGAAAACTTACAATGAATTCTACATGTCTATCTTTTGATCATCATTATACACATATTAATAAGCAATGTAATCATAACACCATCTCATTCAACTCTTTAATCATAGCAACAAAGGATTCTCGTAGTTTTTGACTTTAAGAGAACGTGACAAGAGGAAAGAAAATTTGAATTAAGGAATGTAATTTAATTTTCCATGTTCATATGTAAATATCATTACTTGTCCCTGTCAACAAACAAAGTAAAATATTAGTATGCCTTTAATTTAATCATAGGGACAAATAACGTGGTAATCTTCTCCTACTCCAATAAGAGGGTGGGGTCCATTTTTTGGCATGATTCATTCGGAGCTTCCCTCATCGAAGGCCGATGCCTATGTATGTTAGTTCCTATTTCCAACTCAAGCGGATCAACCATGCATATAATAAGACAACCTACAAACTTATAGATTCTCTCTATTCACCCATTATTCCACTTTATGTCCTTTATTATAGTCTAATCCCACACCAACTTGTATTGGTTGACGAAAATGACTTATAAAAATATTTTTTTTCCTTTATTAATCAAATGTTTATTTTGTGGGCCAATTGGACCATATATCAATAGGTTGGAAGCTAAGATTACAATAATCACAACTAGTTGGATTGGCTCAATGCTAAAGTTAAATTAAGGAAGCAACTTTTGGGCTAATTAAACTGGTTAATTTTGTACTAGGAGGGAAGTGAACCAAAATAAAACCAATTTAAGGCCAAAATCAACCTAAGAAGATCAGTTTAAGTTCTGGTCCAGTTATTTTATCAAACTAGGAATTAAATTGCTTTTGTTCCACTAAACCGATCTTAAGTGGAATTGCCAATAAGTACCCTAAACTTCTAAAGTTAAGTTGAATGAAATTTAATTAGATAGACTTACTAAGAAATCATCACCTCCAATGGTAAACAAGATCATAGGCATGTTAAAATGTGTGCACGATTATCAATGAAGGACAATTCTCTGTTTGTTGTGCCTATCCCTTATTTTAGGTGCCAATCCACATGCAATCCTCTCCTCAATCTAATCCCTTTTGCATGCATGCATTTGGAATCTATTACATTATGAAAATCTCTTTTATTATGGCCCCATTAGAGGGAGACCAATGTATTTCTATGACCTTTGGCATAGTGCCCTGCATTATTATGCTCTTGGCTTAGAGTTAGGCAGAAGAAGACACTGAGAGGAACTATATAGAAACTATTTGTAGTGGTTGGCGAGCTCTTGTGAGCGGATTGGGGAAATACAGTGAATTATGCACAAACTAGAGTTTACTCATGTTTTCGAAAGAATATGTTTTAATGGACTACTATGAATTTTGATCATTGTCTCATGAAATTTATATGGTCGTTAATTTTGTGAAATTTTAATGGATTCATGGTAGTCCCTTGGACAAATGACATTCACTATAAAGTTATCCGAGAAAACAATAAGGCCTTGTTTGACAAAGGGTTAATGGAGGGGTTAAGAGGGTTTAACCGTCATTAACCTTCTAAACAACAAAAATACATAAAAGGCTAACAAGCCCTCACGTGATGTTAAAGCTCCCTTGTTAACCCGTCAACTGACGGGTTAACAAATTCAAGTGAAGAGACAGAATAACTTCATGCGGGGGTAGGATTCGGAATTTTCTAGATAGAAACAGAATATATTATAAGATAGATATTTTTTTTTTTAAACCAAAAAAGTCATACAAGGACTGCAACATTCTATACACAGTTTCTAAGAAGCGGACAATGTCAAGTTAGGCTAAAAAAAATCTATTGAACCATATGATCATTTTGAGTCCATGTGATGTAGAGGCTTACAACAGTCTACGCTTTTTTTCAATTGCATGTGTCTATACATGAATCATATGTCATAGTCAACACATTTATAATTTCATGCTAAAATGATTTAAATATAGACCATTATCCCTCTTCACATTTAATTCCCAATTTTAATTTTATGCTAAAATGATACAGATATACATCATCATTTCGCTTCAACATTTAATTTTCATTTTAATTCCATGTTTTAAGTCTCGTATTTATATCCATACAAAGATATATATCATTTTCCCTCATTAATTATAAAATGATCGTTTACTTTTACTATAAAAATTGTTAGTGTCGTATACCTATGTAACCAAAATTTATTATTTTTCTAAGTTAACTTTATTTTTATCTTTCTCAACAATCATTTATTTAAATAATATGGAAATGCCAATATTTTATGGTTGAGATAAATGAAAATTCAAGTTGAACTAATATTAATATACAAATTCTTAGCAAATTTTTGCCTTTCAATAAGGTTAAAGTTGGTATTTTTTTTAAAAATAGAGGAATTAACCCACTTAAACCTTCTTTATTTGCCAAACCAAAAAAACCATTATGTTAATTATCTAATCCAAACGAATTAGATTATATTTAATCCATCTAGATAAGTTAACTAAGTTAACTCTTCTCCTTAATCCTCCTCTGTTAAGTCCTTGCCAAACTATACCTAAAAGTTCTTAATGATATTTTGAAAATTATTATTTTTAAATGTATAAGTGGATAATTCCATAAAATCTAGCCACTCTAGTCTTTATCATTCATGGAAATTAAGATGTACATGTGTGCCACCATTGGTTAAAACTCCGTATTAAGGAGGTTGTAGGCAAGTTCTTAATAAAAGATATTAATATTTCACAATTTATGTTTTGTTGGAATCTTATAGCCCTATCCATTAATGCAATAAAGCACTGAAAGCTACAAAACTATTCCGAGAATAATCTTGCTTTTGAAATTGCAATGCCTGTCAAATCATGACATGGATGCGTCATGATTTTTGCTGAAGCTGCAAAGTATAGTTGACTATCGGCATTTAATCATATCACAATCAATGAATCAGCCATCAGCGTGGTTCACATACCAAACAGTGGAATCCTTGCTTTTGGCTTCTCACTCTGATGAAATTCAAGATTTTTCTGGCTTTGATAGATTTTATTGACTTCATATGGGTCTTTGATCATGACTTGCGTCCTTTTAGACCCTCAATTTAGCCTTTTTCCATGAATTGATAAAATCAACTGTACCAGCCTCATTCCCAGAATCTCATTGTGCAAAGTGCTGGCATATCCTCATTTATAGGGAAGAGTTGAGCTCTTATGCTTCATATACTCAAGATCCTGGAATTTGAGAGAGATTCTGATTGCATTTGCAATCAGTCATGCAAGAGATTTAAAACACTCTTGCCTTTGCAATCAGGAAGATGTTAAAAAATAGAAAGTGTTATTACTTTTCCAATTCTCGTGTTTGTTTCGCCCTTAAAATTTGAAAAACTTTTCTTGAAACTCAAGAATGATCACTTTTCAATTGGGAACCAATTCCGCTCAAATTGGAGGAAATGGAATGAAAAAGGATGAAAAGCTAAATTTTAATGATTAAATAAAGGGAAGCAGTTGCATTTTCGTTTTCTTATTCAGGTACAAAATGAAGAATGTGTTGGAAACATTTTCCATCTAATTTCATGCCGAAAGAACATGTAAAACCCTTTTCCTAGAAACTCATGGAAAAACATGGAAATAGGTTTTCATTACCATGAATGGTTTCCTATAGCTTTGGGAAATGAAACAAACACGCCCCTCACCCTCAAATCAATTTCACAAAACATGCTCTTCAACTAAAACCGTGTAAACTAAAGGAGAGCTTGATTGCTTGAACCACCACCAATAAATTTACAGAGGTAACAGCGTTTTTCAAATTTGTAAAGACAATGTCAATAAGAGAAGCATATTTACAAGAAAGCTAGATAAATGAGATAAAGATTGGAACCATCTGATCTAAACAGGAATCATATTTTTTTCTCCTTCAGAGAATCGCTGAAAGCAGCAGCCTTGCAGATTGGGCATGCATTCTTTATCAGCAACCAATTCTTGATGCAGCTGGCATGGAAATCATGTCGACAGCTTAACCTTCCCAGCTCATCTTGGTCTTCATAATTTTCCTACCAAATTAGAAAACCCAATATAAGAGCATTAGCTAATAAGAGATTGCATAAATATTCTAGAGTTAATTGCGGATAAAACCCCTTAGTATCAATATTTTTGAACTTATTATCCCTCTGATTTTACTTTTGCAGATAGACCTCCTGAGTGAAATTTTGACTCTTTTACCTTCGGAGAAAGGAAAATATTTTTCTGAGAAATAGTCTCTGAGGGTAAAAGAGTCCAAAAAAGTTCCACTCAGGGGTCTATCTGCAAAAATGGAACTACAAGGATAGTAAGTTCAAAACATCATGTTACAGGGGGTCTATCCGCCATTAACCCAACATACTACATAGAAACTTACTCAGACTTACCAGACAAATTGCACACTTTTCTTCCTCCTCATCATCTTTGATTTGATCAGACGAACAATGTATCATTTCTTGCAGGCACCCGGAGATGGTCTCTTCAGACAGACCTGTGCTCACATTTCCTATCCTCTCTTCTAAAGCAAGTAGCTCCTACAATGACAATGATGATAAATATCCGAGACTTATGAAAGACTTTTTAAGTAATATCAGTATAATAATTACTGAAAGAGAGCACTAGTCGTCACCTCATAGCTCATGTTGTCTATGTCTAGCCTCATATCCCTATGCTGATCAAACCAATTCCTTGAGTCATAGAAGGCTGATTGGTCCATCACTACTGCACCCTGAAATTTTTTTTTTTTTTTTGTTTTGTTAAGTCATATATGCTGTAATTTCTATAAATAAAATAAAATTTGATCATTATTGAGGAAACTTGCCTCAGGTAGCCATCTGCTTCTGGAACTATCATAGTCATAACTTGACTGAGACCTGTTGTAGGAGCTCCTTGTCCTTGCATTTCTATAGCCGCTACGTCCTGTGATAGAAAGTGGCCTCGAAAATCTAGAAGATGCAACAGACTCCATTACTGAGGGTCCACTTTCCTCTACAGTAGAAGCAAATCCTACTGGTGTATAGCTCGAACTTGGCATATAAGGATTTGATCTCTGATTGTAGCCAGTGCTACCATCAGCTGTTGAAGAAATTGTATTCCTGTTCTGAGTAAGGTTCGGGTGAAATACCCCATTGGACCCGATAGTGTTATTGACAACACTGGGGGCTGCAACATACGGGTATGTCTCATGGTTAAAGCCGGGATCTGCAGTCCCAAGAACACAAAGACAATTAATATATTAAAAAGACAATTGAATACATGAAATCTGCAACATTACACTAACCTGAAGGTCTTCCTTGGGGAGCTATAGGCATTTGTACATGGCTCATTTGTCCTTCCATGGTAACTCCAGGCAGATCTCCTGCTCCATGGAAATGGAGTGGCATGTTACTTGATGAGTAAGCCACAGACGGGTTAATTTCCACATGCACAGGATGTTGGTTATGCCGACTTCTCACGTTCCTCTGAGAGTCATCTATAGCACTATAACCATGAGTAATGTTAGTGGGATCCTGAGGCCAGTACTGAGGCCTCATTACAGGCTTTGGAAGTAGATGACTAGTTGAGATGTGTAGGTTCGAAGAACTTCCAGTACTGTAGTATCCGCTAGTGTTCTCTCCAGTTAAAGTTGAAGGCATAGTTGGGTGTTTCCTTTTAAAGGCTGACCTTCCATCTCCATTTGGGGATTAACCATGCTACTCCCATGATGATTGAAGCAAGGTGGTGGCAAGTACTGGACTTGATCTGGTGGAAACCGACTGGAGCTGGCAGCGAATGAAGGATGCGGATATGGATCATGCAACAGTCCAGGATTTGATGTCGTGTAATTTGAAAAACTAGATGAAGGGTAGTCATTTGGCCTCAACATTGTTGTGCTTGCAGCACCATCCGCCGGGAGCACAAAAGAAGCATTTCCTGCACCTCGAGATTTGATAATGAGGCCCAAGTTTCAACTTATTCAATGCTGAAACCTAAGTAATATTGCTACAGTAAAGAAACTATGGCAGTAAAGGAAGTATAATACCCAAGTGCATGTGAGAGTCGGAGTGGTGATGGCTCCACACTTGATCAGGATCCCTTGTCGGCATTTGAGGTGCATTAAAAAAGTTCCTCTGAGACATTGCTAACTGTTTCCACTCTTCAAAAGAGCACAAAATCTGCACAAAAAACAGATTACTATCAGCTTTCTCATATAGATTAACCTTCTGGGTAACCGTTGTATAGAACAAGCAAGGAGAGAACCAAAATTTCCAAGGTACTTTTTCTATAATGGAAATGCATTTAATTCTCAATGTTGTCATAAAGAGTAGCAACGACAAGATTTACTCCAAAGCTACATTTAGGTCCTGCCGGGATAACAGTTTCCTTCCAGTTTCAGTTTGAAAAACACATTTCGTGTCTCAATGTAACATCAATAACCCTCTCAGCATTTAACAAGTTTATGGGCTAGCCTACTCATGATCCAACATTGCAGCTTGTAGACAAGTTTCAACTTATTTTAGAAGCAGAACTGTATCAAAATAGCTACTGTCACTATAGTTAGTTTCTAAATTGCGATTGCTGAGTGTATGAGTTAAGGGCACTATTCAGGTGGAGCTTACCATTGTTTCTTCCAGTATAATTATACATCTGTTTTGCATGTCAAAATGTGATTCCTCTTAGAAATGTTAAGGCCAATCAGTTCCAGAGATGTATATATAGGCAATACAATAAGATGGTTCTGAACGCTAAATTTGTAATGCTCTTCTCACATTTGCTTCCCGAAACTAAAAGGAGTTACACAAGAATCTAACTTCAACCATGTTCCGCCAATAATGCACACTTCAAAAGACAGCACAAAATGTAACTGGAAACATGATGAAAGCATTGAAATCTTGTACAACTGAAATTGTTCTGCTGGGAATGTGCAGTACATAGACTTTACCAGAGGATCAGTCAAAACATATCCAACCATCAAAGAATTAGTTATACCAGTATGCAGCCCCATGTACAAATGAAACTTTATTATTCAGTATGTAGGAAAGGGCTGGAAAAGTATTCAAAATTTTGGACAACAACAAAATTAACATGGCAATACATGTAAACTCTGATGATCAGAACAAAGATTTTATTTAGTATTAAAAGCGGAGATCTAGGAAATTTATAGAAAAGATTAACATACTAACTATCAACACATGACAGCAGGTTCTCTAAAACAAACTGTTGTGGCAACTTGGAAGTTGGAACACATAAACAAAAAACAAAGATGCCTATGACACCGCCAATAAAGGAACTGCTAATTCGTGTAAGATGTTCCCCATAAAAAGAACGCAAAGGGGATTGAAGTACCCTTGAACTTTTAAAAAGGGAATTGAAATATTCCATTAAACTGTCCAACGGTTAGTGTTTATGCACAGTGTAAGGTCAATCAGTCAGATAAATGAAGGAAAGAGTAATATTACATGCGTGAATACTTTTGGAGTTCTTACTACTGTCATTTTTAAATAATACTGAACTTAGTATTTATAAATATGAACAAAAAAACCCAGTGGATAGGCATATTTATGCATAACCCTATGTACTTTATGTTCTATTGTGTAATGTGCCAGGTCACCAAGTATAAAGCAACTAAGAAGATCACAGTTCTTAAAATAGGCAATGTCAGGATTACGGAACGCCAAAATATGGAAAACAACTGTAAGCAGAAACCAAGTACTACAATCTGTCAGCAATAGCTAGCAGATATAATCAAAACTGCCACCTTACAGTAATGTATCACTATTCAGTTAATTTGTTCATGAAATAAATCTGGTGGAAAAACACTCTTAAGCATAACCTAGGGAGGGAAGACTTCTATGTTGGTAGCTGTATCCATGCGTGACAAAATGAGTTGCAGAAATTCTAGACACGCTTAGTCCAAATCAGGAGAGAGAAGACTCGAAGAGCTAGACATCCAAAACACACGGGAACAGGCCCGCTTCAGGCACATCGAGCTATGTTGCTCTTAACCAATTGCTGGATATACCTATATTTTTTAGCTGAATTGCACAAATCAGTGTAGACCTAGTTACCAGACTACCAATAAAATAAGCCAAATATGGAAAAAGTGTAATATATTTCATACTTAATAATTTGTTTTATTCATTATTTTTTCAGTCACATTCAGAACTCTGTTATCCAGTAGACAAACAATCAGGTATAGACCAGTATACTTTTATTAAACCAGAATGAAGAGACATTAAGTGACCATTAATTCGCATAATTAACTTTACAGGCGGATCACAATTGTTTCTTAGCACCACAAAAGGATCATAATCATAATTCTTCTCTACTACCAACCGGGACACGATAGCTTAACAGGTTTTAAAAGACAGCCAGTTGCAAAAGTTAACAACATGGCCAATGATGTCAGTGATCACTACAGGTTAAACATAAGGCAGAATAAGAAGCAAAGACAAGAACTCCAGAGAAGACAGCTAACAACTTCAAAACTACAAATTCCTACCTCTAAAATGAAGTAAAAGATTAGAGCACCAAACAGACCTTAAATTTGCAAAATCACAATGGCAAAAATTATGTTATATGATTCAGATTGGCACAAATATTGTACCGTACACTACCACTATAACTACGCTCTATATAGGACTGATAGATGCAAGCTGAACAACAAAATACCTGCTGGATCCATTGGTATAACGCCTAAATAGCCCTGGCTTGTCATGTAAACAGAAGAATGGCTGATCATGTGAACAGCAGAATCAAGATAATAACATCAAATTAACAATTTAGAAAAACTGCAGCTTGAGCTACAAGAACTGAAAGGAAAATAGTTTTCTGACCTTTCTTTGATAACTGCTGATAATTTGTTCAATCACATAATTTTACTGCGGTTGAAAACATAGGTCTTTGTATTTTCTTTTACAAGACTCGGGATCTCTTCCCTAAGCTTATTATGGATGCTATAAGAAGAGATAGCCAAGTTTTATATATTATTACACATGGAGTAGATTGTGGATATAAAGGACCAGATATAGAAAGTTAGGAGAGCCGTAGCAGCTCTAGACGAGCCAATAAAAGTCGTGGCCATGAAGAGGTAACTTCCCACATGCAATGTACCCAGTAATCGGGGTAATATATCATATCTCTCTCCAAGAATATTGAGAGTTTTCTTCAAAACACCATTAACTTCAATTAATTTGAAAAATCAAAAACTTCCACCAAGAATGTTATATCTCCGTCCTTGTTCTCTCAGCATTTCATCATGCAAAGAATGATCATTGAGAGAGAAAAATAAAAAAAGTCCTTGTAGACACTCCAAGAATATCAGGTGCAAGTATATGTTCACTCCATGACAAGCATAAGTGAACCCAAAAGAAGCCAAACCATCTAGCTTGCAATGCCAAGATATGTTTGCAAGCTGAGCAAGACTAAAAAATGGATGCAACCTCGGAAAAAAACCTTCACGCATCCAACACAACTTCTCCAAACTTAAGACTAAAACTAAATTTGCGGACATCAGATAAGTTTCAGAAAGAACGCCCCAACTACCTCCAAGCATCATTATTTTTCCTTCCTGTGCACATGCACCATATACAATAAAGGAAGGGTAGTTGTGAGAAGGCAAGAGTTCCTAGTGCAAAAGCTTTTTATCTCAAGTTCAATTGGCAACCCAACATCAACAGAAGTCAAGAGTTCTTGACAACAACTCTATGAATATATCACAGAAAATCATCCACATGTATGGCAGCATTGTGAAAGATACTAAGTTATGCCTGATTGTTTCAGGTAGAAAATCCTTCTTTTCATAAAAGGTTTATATCTGTAGTTCTGTACATCAGAGAATTAACTCTAACAATCCTACCATTCCTGGTGCTGAGACCAGGACAATGATTAACACCAAATTGGCATAGTTTCCATCTCAAAGACATTCTCTTGCAGTACTTAGTTCAAATACAAGCAATATAGGATATAATGAACTTGGCTGACACCTCCAGATAAAGGCGGATATACTAGAGCCTCCAATTCCATCTGTTTGTACGCAATAAATTTTGATGAATAGTCAAATTTTCAAAACAGAAGGCCTCTTCTCTATGGTCACCAATAAGGCCAATCAAGTGCCTGCAATACCATTTAAATTTCAGTTGAAACTCAGAAGAGAATTTTACCTGCTACCTACAACCTATCCTTCAAGAAAAGGATTTATCAGACTAGACTATCGAGTATATAATCATCCTGAAAACACTTTTATGTTTTTTTTTTTTTTGGGGATAACCAAAGACAAAAGGATGGAAAATACCAGGAACTAAATACTAGACTATTTTTAGTAGAATCTGAATGAAAGGCGATAAAAAAAACCCAGACGATTATTATAGATTTTGAATCAAGTGGCAAGAGTGACAGACCAAACCTAAAGTGGTAACAACCTGTTAGAAATAAAGATAAAAAAGTGACAAGCTTCTAATCAAAAGGAAAGAAATTTGTTTACTGCCTTAATCCGATATGAAGATCCAATCCATAGGTCAACTTATACCAAACCACCTTGCCAGTTGAGTACAGATTTGTTCCAATCATAAAAATAACAGGTCCTCATGGCTCCTTGTTCACCATTTTCTGGTATTTGTCTATGAGATCCAAAGAAGTTTAGAGTGAGAGTAACTTATAATGGAACACCTATGCACCTGCATATTAGCAACAATTAACTAATCTCTAATGATTAGGAAGCATATCATAAAAAGAAATAACCAGATGTAACTTTAAGAAACAGCTTAAATGTAAGAAACAGCTCAAATGTAAGAAACAGGAGTGCATATACAAAAGGATGGTAAGAATATTAAAGTCTCAAGCTCACAGAAGAACCTTGAAATGTAGGAAACAACACCAGTACATACATATAGATGCATATAGAAAAACAAAATATCATACGCATAGAGATGCTCACTCGATCAAAGTGATGATCATTCCCTTTACGTGAAAAGGTCTTTTGTATTAATAATATTTTCGAGTAGCCATTTCTCTATTATAAGTGCAGATATCATGAATTTTGCAGAATATGAAGAAAACTGTAGCTTTCTATTAGAAAGAAACCATGGAGAGTGACACTGTTGTGAGTGAAGAGCAAATAGGAGTTGCCAAATAACACAGATAATACAGTGTAATCCGTACCTCTTGTTAAACGCCTCAGATATAGTCAGGAAAAGGAAATCTTGTATGATTGGATTCCAGAAATTAAATATCTTTCTGAAAAATAATCAACTGCTGATAGAAGAATATGATTACATAAATCCAAATGTATAAGAGCTTAAAATATACGCAAAGTTTTCCAGTGATGCAATTTCAATGAGATGAAAAACACATCTGAACAAACGGAAAAATATGGGGTGCATGGATAAAGGAGACAATACGCAAACAGTAGACCAAGGTATGAGTCAAGGGACGAGACAACAATGACCATATATCAGAAACAAAACTACAGAATAAATTGACAGTCAAGGACGCAAGGTTCATCAAAGGGTTCGTTTTTATAACTTCCATCCGTAATCTAGAAAAAGGGAGAAAGATGAAGATGATACTAAAGCATAAAACAGTTAGTCTACCAGATTGCAATTATACTTGATAAAAAGTAAACGACAACTATGTTGCATGGCAAATACAGGACCACCATACAAAATAACTTGGTAAAAATGGAACAGAACAATAAAATGGGAGTACTGAAACCTAGGAGGAAAAAAAACAACAGAATGACAAAGAAATATAAGATTTTCAACTCTAAAATGGTAAAGATGCTTCAACCTGATGCAGGGAGTAGAAGACTTCAATGCTGCCCACACTAAGTTGTGCGATGAAAGGATCATAAAATGCTGATGAGAGGAAAAAACACAAGAATAATGAAGGAAGCTTGCAGTGGATATAACCATGTGATATAGTAAACGGCCCAAAACAATTTACCGTACTCCTAGAGAGTTCTTTAAAATATGCTTCCAAGCAATTTAAAGCCTACTTCAAGATAGAACCTCTCAAGCCAGATAAGCTGAACAAAGTTGAATAAAAGGATGGTCACTATGTTCATCATTATCTCGGAATCATTGTCCAGGACTATAAGGCCAGCAATGGAAGCGAGCTATATGTTAACGAAGAATGCGCCCAGAACGAACTCGAGAAAGTTTTGCAGTTGGCTATTAACTTCAGCGTTAATCTCTTATCAAGCAAGCAAGTTATGAACAATAGGGGCTTTGCTTCGGACATAGAATGTTGCACTTTGAGATTATCAAAATTTTCACATGGTTCAAAGCAAAAGATAAACGGTTCTTTATAGAAACTCTAGGACTAGAACACAGACCAAAAAGAAAAAGGAAAGATCTATCATTAAAAGTACTTTGAGGGACGGTATACACCAAACATATCAAACTATAAGCAAATTCCAGATATCCATAAGGTAGCTTCAAAGAAGTTGAAGATTGTATAGGCCTCAATATCAAGATCATACTGACCTTGAGTAGCTTTACCAGTGACAAGAATATCAGTATAAACAGTCCGGAAGAAACAAACAAGTTGTCTGTTGTACACTTACAATATCAACAACTCAATGTTTTTCCGCTTTGTGACAAGGAATGTCAATTGATTGAGACTATATGACTCATAGAACAGACAAATCTCCTTAGCATCAAAGTAAGGCTTGAACTCCAATAGAAAACCTCAAAGAAAGAATTATGAGAAAAGGTGAGTCAGCAACTGATAGCACCCAATAGAACCTAAAAGGGATGTATGAAAATGTAGGATATAATCTTCGAAATAAATAAAAATAAAGCTCATATAAAGAGACAAAAAGCAAGGTGAAATATGCTATTTCTCATAGACATAAGTTTACTAGAGCTTAAAACCTTAAGGAGAAAACAATATTGGAGGATTTGAAATTACCAAATAACATGTAATACAGCACATAATGCTAAGATATGTTGATTGGAAAGTATGGAAGTAAAAATATCAAGTAAATTCAGGCGCCAGAAGCTCAAAGAAGTGTAGATCAAGATCCAAGGTGAGTGTGGGGTCTTGCCAGGCAAATTAAGGTTCTCAATGCAATATACTACAAATCATGATGCATACAGTTTAAACAGTATCTGAAGCACCTTTTCAGGATGAAATAACAATTTCTGTGGTTACATATATGGTACTTACCGAGGACAACAAGGAGAACAGGTCAAAACATTATAGTCATTGCCAAGGTGAAGATTCATCATAGAGATAATTAATTGGAGACCTACTCAAAAACTCATAGGTTAATTAATATTGGCTACCGTTAATGTTATATAGCTGCCATAAGAAAAGAAAACATCTTTTCCTCCTAATAAGTTATAAACATCTAGCCCTCGTGTATAAAAAGTCAGACACTAAGATCACTACATTGGACTTCGAAAATCATGAATCTAATAACAGAACATGCAGCCAGCATGTACAACTTGGAACCGATTACAGACCTCAAAATCTAATGTTATATATCTCAACTACTGCAAAAATAAGTACATCTAGGATGAGTTGCTTGCTCCCTTAACTTATTGCATAGAAATTTTATTAGACCATAAAAATTTTTATGAAATGCCTTCTGTCCTAGTATATCAAAGGCTTGAGAATCTAGTCACCCAATTTGTCGCTATTCCGATAAAAACCAAATGTCATCGAGGATGCTTCACACAGAGATAATGGAGTAAAATATAGAGAATCTAGCAATCTATAAAGAGGAAAAGAGAGAGGATGTTCACGAAGGAAGCTAGAAGTGCTAAGTACTTCGAAAAATCAATTCTTTTCCTTTGAAGATCTCTTCTCCAAACATGTGGAATGGGTAATCAATTTTCATATGGACGGAACAATTTACTTCATTTTCCAT
Source organism: Asparagus setaceus (assembly GCA_012295165.1). Lineage (NCBI taxonomy): Eukaryota > Viridiplantae > Streptophyta > Magnoliopsida > Asparagales > Asparagaceae > Asparagus > Asparagus setaceus. Next base: position 95,407,282 of record CM022702.1, on the reverse strand, counting down.
CCAAAACCAAGATCAGATGGCAGTAAAATTATGAGATAATTTACTTCATTTTCCATCCAAAACCAAGATCAGATGGCAGTAAAATTATGAGATAAGGTGTTTATGCGAAACCAAAAACATCAATAATTCTCTAACTTGTAAATAAAAACAGGAATTAAAGTTTTTTATTAGTAAAGCAACTCATAATCAATTAAAATCACCAAAATTACCAATTAAAAACATCAATAATCTCAATACCCCCGACCAAGCCAACACGATTAACATTAAGCATCATCCAGAGCCCCAGAACACAAGCAAAATGACCAAATTTTGCATCTTCATTAAAAAACCAAACAAATAATCAAATTTCGTTCGTAAAAGTTCAGATCATAATGATCGCCTGCGATCCGTTCAATCAACAGGAAATAAACATGTTTTGGATTCAACCGGACGGCAAATTTTTACCTTTCAGTTTCCGATCAACGAATTGCTGCTGCAAGATCGTAACTTTTCTTTTGTGAGTTCAGAATTAGGGTTCCGGGTGAAATTAGGGTTTGAGATTTGGGGGAAAGTGAAGAGAATTGGGGGAAATTCAATTTGACATTCACGCTACCGGTTTCTTATTTGTCCTCTGTTGTTTCTTTCCTTTTCCTCTCTCTTTCCTCTAGCGGTTGTATTTTATAGAGAGAAGAGGTTGACTATTTGCATCCACGCCCTTGTAAACTTTAATAGTTGCAATGAAACCCCAATTTGGACCCCAGTCTTTCTTTATTTGTTTTCTTTTCATCTTTTGGCATTATCCTTCTCCATTTTTCTTTCCTTTTAGTAATTTCATGGCATAAATATAATACTTTGTGTTGGTTATTAGATATACAAATATATGTTGTAGAACATTTAATTTGTCTATCTAAATGTGTCAATTGAGAAATTTCCACTAAAGTTACGACCTAGTTTATGTAATGGGAGAGATAAAGGGTAGGAGTCTCGTAAAATTAGTGATTAGATTATTCTTTAATCTAACTTTAACATAATTACCTTAAGGAAGGTTTACAGTGTTGTGCCAAATTGTGAAATAGGTTATCATTTAAATGGGAGCATAGTCGATCTTTATCAAAAAAGAAAAAGTTAATATGAGAAGCTAATAATATATATTATTGTGAGAAGTATCGTTGTGTTAGTTTCATCTTCATAGTTTCTGATATCAACTAGTTTGATTCAATTCAACTTTGCACAAAATCAATGGTGAATTTATTTAGTTTATTTCAACTAGTGTTTTCATGTATAAATAGATTTTGTTCTCGTTGGAGAAAAATATATAAAAATTGATTATGGAACAATAATTATAAACAGTTATCAATAGATTACAGACTTAAAGAAAGAGCACTAATGGATTCATTCGAAGGAGATTGCAGTTATGGTGTTTGTTGATCTTTTTATAAATACTCACTCATCATTGTTACCTAATGCATGGTTATATATTGTTCATATATTCAAAAATTGTAAAAGTGAATATTCCTTCTGCTATATTTTATGCTTAAGTTACTTAACCTTTTATCATCATTTATCAGCCAATGTTTTCCATACTCGTTCTTTATTAATGTTTCATTTTGGATGGAAATTCACCCATGGGGTTCTTCTTGACACACTTTAAAGGAATTAGAGATCTTAATTGTCCAAAAATATTAAGAGTTTCGGGCCTAATGTATGTTGGGATTCACCCCAAATCTTAAAACAAGATAGATGAATTCATGTTTATCATGAAAGTTTAAATAATGCGTGCATTGGAATCTTGAAGGTTGCCAAAAGCATTAATTGACCCTTGGAAATAACATAGGAAACGGTTATAAAAAGGGATGTGGTAGTGTTGGGGAAAGTTATCCTCTTAGTGAGAGGGGGGATCCTCTTAGAACTCTTAAGTGATCAATATTATCTGGTTTTTTGAGTGATGTGGTGAGATAATGGCCTATCAGAGCTCTTGAGTGATCGGTGTTCTCGGATTCCTTGAGAGATGTGAGTCGTGCGAGGGTTTTCAAGTTTCGTCCATGCGAACTTGTATTGCTCGTATTGGTTATATTGATTATATTGATCATTTGTGAAGATAATGGATGTCCATGTTGAGAGACTATGGAAGTTGGCATGTTTGGATAAACCACGTAAAAAAATTCTTTATATCATGTTAGTGTTTGCGCTTCTTATTATGTGTGTTTATTTGTGTGTTTTAAATCCCCAACAGAATATAAAGAAGATTTTAGGGTCATATATCATAAAAATCTTTTGATATTTTGTCCAAGGTGACAGCGGGGGCGCAACTCGCTTATTAAGAAATTTGTTCCATGTATTTGCTACAAAAAGGCCCGATGTGCAGAATCGCAGTTTATAGAATGAGAAACGCCATAGGACATTTGAAAAGGGCTGAAATGCATAACATTACTTCAGTCTCCTGCGCGTCGCGTGGCCCGCGGGTGAAATGGTGTCGTCATGATGACAAAACCACCTCTGCCGCCGCTTCAACTCTGTCTCTTTCTCTCTATTTGGAGACTGCCCATGATTAAAAGGAAACCAAGGTACAACTTAAACTGCTCCTTGGTTGGAGCATTCTTAATTTACAATCAATTGACTAAACTGGTGTGCTCGGCAATTACATAAAATTGGGTCATCATTGAATCGACAGAAACTTAGAGCCTTTCCAATTTTTTCTTATTTTGTGTTTGGATAAAACAAGGTCAGAACTGGCCCAGTTTTTTAAAGCCAAATTTTGGCCTTTAAACAGGTTCTTTTCCAAACCACCCCTCATATGGAATAACTCTAACCCAGTTTAGGATAAAACCGGGTCAGGATTAATCATAGCCCAGTTTTAAGGGTTTTGCCAAACTGACTCTGATAGCTGTGCTTTAATTAGTTTTTTAACTATCCTCAGATCAATTTTTCTAACGGTTGTCTATGAGCAGAACTCTGTAAGAAATGAGAGAGATAGAGATGAATGAATAGAAAGTGAATCCCTTCTAGTTTGTACTAATTACTCTTCTTGTCTCTTCTCTCTATTTATCTCTCATCTCCTAATGAGTGTCTAAGTGTACCTGTTAAAAAAACCCTTCCCCGATTTTACAAACTTGGCTCGTATTCTATTGGACAAGAAATGGATTAAGGTAAGATTGGTTCCTAAGTAGTTGGTATTTGCTTTATCTTGTACAGGACAATCAAAAGAGACGTATATGATTAGATACTTTGAGGTGCGCGTATTCAATTGGAAGAACATCTTGGAAACTATAATAGTATAATTGTCGCCACGTTAATTACAACGCTTGTATTAAAAAACATCATATTTGTGAAAAAGGAGGGTAATAGTACCTTTTTCTTAAATCAGAAGCGATCTGATTTAAGAAGAGTTTAAATAAATTAATAAGCTATTAGTAATTTAAAATCAATATTTGGTGTAATCAGAAAAGTAGACTCCAAATATGTTCAAATATCAAAATGTAAAAGGTTGTGTTTAGCAACTCAACAACCAGCTTTTGATGGTTTGATCGAAAAACTAGTTTTCAGTTAGGTGACACCCGTGCAAGAATGGTACCAGTTTTATTTATTTATTTTGTTCAAACCAAACTCTAGTCATGTTAGAAAAAACAAACCCCGGTCCGATTCTATTTTGGAGTTTGCAAAATTACCGAAGACTCAACTTTCATAAAGCTCAATCATCCCCTTTTACGGATGTTTATCTTGTCGGTAACAAATACACACTAAGCACGTGGACAATCGACTGGTTCAGGACAAAAATGAGAAGCAAATGCCACATTGACTGCTTCTCCCCTAACTTTAGTTTGACGAACAGTAATTTATAGAAAGTTAGTTGGACTCGGGCTTCTTATTCCATCGCCCACCGAAATAGTATCGACACGTGCATCAAGCAATTTGTTACTTCCAAGCCAAACGCTGCAGGTTTTGTGGGAGAACCAAAGAGTCACCTTTAACCATATTGAATCATGAACTAACAACAGACATCAAACTTATATAATTCTCAATCTTTGATACATATGTATCGTACCAGTTCAACCAAAAACCTAAACCTATTATAATACAAAGTAACTATGATAACAACTCAACATAATTCTCAAAAGGAAACACAACTAATAACAGTGGGATTAAAGCAATGAAGATGACGTACTATAACTATAAGGCATGAGTCCTTCAGAACAAAATAATGTTGCAAACCAACACACTAAACTAAACAAATAATACTAAACTAATTTACCCCCTCGCAAAGAAGCCAATGGAATCAAAGTCTTGGAAGCTTATATGTTAGCTTCTATATCATGAGAATCAGCGAATTTCAAATGTGTAGGTTCTTAGTTTGATGGCAAAACAAAAACTACAGCACAGTAATCTACAACATATCAGGGGCCATCAGCAATGAGCTTTGACAAATTCTTCGAACTCTCACCCACACTCTGAAGAATTTTTAGTTCCCACGGCAAGGATGCAGAAAATGCAAGCATGTTATCCCCAATACAGCATTTTCATCTGCTGCAAGTAACAAAGCGAAACGCATGGGTTAGAAGCCATTTGTGATATAGCTCTTCAGCTTATTGTCAATCCACATAGCTTGAGATTTCTGTGCACTCATTCAAGATAAAAGCAAACAAACTTGAGTTGCACGCATAAACAAATGCAGGTCAAAACAAATATTGTACAGAAGATATGTTTCCCAAATTTAAGTGTTTTGTGACAAACATAATATTGTGCGCCATTGCCACAATAAAGACCGAAGACAAGCATGCATGAAATAGGATTAGTTCCCTTGAGATCTAGAGGAAATTGAGGAAAGATCAAACTGTGGGTAAAAGGGTGGAAGGGCTTCACTCCAATAAACTACACCAGACCACAAACACCTAGGCGACCCAAAGTTACATGAAAAGATAACAATTCCTTATCACTTTCTTTAGTATGAAACAATTCCTTAATAAAAGTTTTCTTCAAAATGAAACAATTCCTTTGAACTTTCTTCAAAGTAAAGCACATAAAGTCTAATGATCAAGAAGCTTATAAGATTGCATAAATATCAAGTACAGATCATAATTTTACATCTAAACCTCTCCCACATAAGAGTTATCAAAAGAACAGTACAAGGGCGGTACTTGTACACCGCTATCTTTGGACTAAACTATTTAATGCATATGTCAATTCATACCCAGTACAATATTGTCCTTGTTGAAGAGACAATAACCAACCTAAACGATCTCACAAAAAATCATCATGTCATCTAAGCCTATCTTGTGGTCCAGACCATACATATCTTCACATAAGGAACCCAATTGAGCGCTATTTGCTTGAACAATGCCACAAAGTTAACTTCTTTGCTTAGATACATTAGGGCTAAAGGTAATTTTGGCCGTATAAAGGCATATAAAATTAGAGTACTTCAATACGATTATTGATAATCATATTTCTTGCTTATAAATAAAAATCAGCTTTTCTTCTGTTCTCCCAGAAACTCTGCAAACAACCTGCAGAATCTCACATCTTTGGTATTGAAAAATCTTTTTTGATGGTAAATACATAGGAAGGAGAAAATACACAATGCCGTTTTTTCTCCTCAACTTCATGGCATAAATAACCGGACATCATTCAAGACGATATGCAAATCTTGAGTTGGCCTAGTGGGAGAGAGACACAGAAAGAAAATAACACACAAAGCCACATGTTCTTATGATCAGTTCTGTATAAGCAAAGAGACTCCCATCATAAAGAACCGGCTACAAATTTACAATATCTAATGTAGTTCACAACAACATCCGTCAAATTTATCTTAACAGCACAAAAAAGCCTCCTCTTCCTTTTGGGCTCTACATGCAATCGGATATCAATGTATCCAAATAGCATGGAAATATGAATATCAAAATCCATATTTTGTCATCTAAAGGTATATGTTTTTTACTCAAGAGTTGGATAGGGATATAGACTATGGAAATATTCAGCTATTAATATGGTTATGCTGAAAATCCAGATAAGGATATTGATATCCATGTCTTTCACACGACATATACATTGCAGCATAGAATATATAGAGTATAGACATAGAAACAAAAACAACTAACAAGTAAACTAGTAAATAAACTAATTTATATATTAAATTTTTTCCAAATTAACATAGCATGTTCTCATGGATATTAAAGGCAGAAGGCATTTCTAGATGTCTGCCACAGACAGTCACATGTGTGGTGTTGGACATCAACACATGCAAAATTTTAGCAAGATAACCATACATGTTATATTAATAAAATGTAAATGACAGAAGTTAAAGCTATACGAAGTTACAAAAAACTACCGAACGTTTCCAATACTACATATTCACATACTGGTTCCGTAATTAACAAGCATCAAATCACCCGCCAGCTCAATAATGATGCCACATCCAGGGCCATAAGACATAAAGCAAGCGGGTCAAAGGCCCTAAATATAAGTTATCCTCCATCTACATAGATCTATGATACTAAAGCAGATCTAGATGGGGGCTACTATTTCACCTAAATACCAAGTAAAGCAAATCCAGCAAATGCAGTATGACTTCAACCAAGCATTACCTATCTTCGACCAGATACAGATCCGGATCGTTATAGAATCCAGACATATATCTAAAAAATACAAGACTATAAAAGGACATGGACTCTGAACTGCTCATAAGTTTTTTTCCAGCTATAGAATTATAGATAACAGAGCAGAACCAATAGTAATTTCCAAATATGAGGCACCTATGGCTATACAGAATGCAAACACAAGTGTCACAAATAAACTCAAATTCGTAGGTAAAATAAGTTTTATAATGTTAACAAATATGAACAATTATCTTAACAAAATAAATATAATCTAGTTTGATTTACAATTTACAGACTAACTTAAGTGGTTTCCAGCAATAAGCCACTTAAAGCATTGCTTAATCCATTAAAATAAGATAACAAATTTGGTAATGGAACATATACAATAGCACTTAATTTCTAAAATAAGTAAGAGAAACCTATGAGTGTATGCTTGCGAGTTAAAGGGAGTAGGTAGGAGTATTTTAAAACAAATTTAATAATAGGTTGTAGGTAGGGAATCTAGGGCATCTCGGGAATAGGTAGTAGGGTATTCTAAAACAATATTATGAAATCTAAGGCATCTCAATAATAACAATAGGCAGTAATTTAAACAACATTACATTAGGTTATTGAGCATCTCGGGAATAGGATCCTATAGCTAAGTGTGTTTTAAATAAAAAATACAAATGAATTTGTCATTTGTATCCTGACCGGTGTTTTAAATGTCGGCCGACATGTCGGTTTGATGGCTCGAACGACACAAGTTGGACAATTTCAAGTCATATGTCGGTTTTCGGGTTCAAGTCGAAATGTCGGGGATATATCGGCCATATCGGCCGATTTTTCAACTTTGAAAAATCGCCGATATGACCTTTTTTCCTGCTGTTTTTTTCTAACCGGGTTTGGGTTAGTGCTGAAAACCCAAACCCGTTTCACTTGTGACTTGTTTTGAGATATATGAACCCGATAGAAAAACCAAAAAAATTTCTAGGGCAAAATCGCCGTTGTTCGTCTCTCTCTCTCTCTCTAAGTCTACCTCTCTCTCAATCACATCGTCTCTCTCTCTCTTCCCTGCTGAGAGGCAACTTGAACCGCCTCTTCCTCTCTCTTCCCTATGACGTCGGAACCCAACGACGACTTCAAGCTTCCCTCTGGCCAGTCACGGTGAGTCTTCTTCTATCTCTTTCTCTCTCTCTCTGAGTCTCTGATTCTCTCTTTCTCTCTCTCTAAGTCTACCTCTCTCTCAATCACATCGTCTCTCTCTCAGTCTCTCTCTCTCTACTTCTCTGATTTTTTTTGGGTGCAGTTCGTGCTGAGCAAGTTCCAGAGCTTTATTCTTATTCTTCATTTTGGTTGTTCCTCAAAATCAACAAGGTAAGCAAAAGTCCAGAGCTTCAATTTTTTTACCTGTCAAATAAAATTGATTTTAAGTTAGTAATTGAATTATAAATTTGTCATTGAAATTCATAAATTGAAATTAAATTTATGAACAAAGTAGAAAATGGTCAAATTTAATTCTTTGCTATCGGGATACATGTTTTGGTTTTGTTAACAATATTTCATTTTTATGTGAGAAAAGGAGTTTAGAGTTATTATATCTTATTTCCTAGTTTAGAGTATAACTAATTCGGTTATTGATGATAAATGCCACTATATGTTCATAAACAAAAAAAAACGTGCAATATGGCATCTTTTTCCATGGTAATCACGTTTGATTATGTTATTGTTTATTATTATCTTCCTTTGCGCCATAACTAGTTGGTATTGTAATATAAGTATTTAATTTGTCAATTTAAATATGCAATTGGTTTAAATATGTAAATGTAATTGGTTGTCTAAGTCCATATTTGTTGTCTTGTTAATTATTGTAGGATCATGTCATTGGAAGGACAATGATCTACTAAACCGCCAACACCAAAATCGGACGGTAAAGATCCATGTTGGTTATGTGGGGAGAGAGTTGGTTCCAACACAAACAAGGTTAAATGCAAATATTGCACTCAAGTTCTCAATGGCGGGATTAGCCTATTCAAACAAAACCTAGCTAGAAAGAGGGGGAATTGTGCGCCATGTGTGAAAGTTCCCGATGATGTTAAGGCAAAAGTTTCCGAAATTATAGATAATGCAAAGAAAAGTAAGGATGAGAAGGAGATGAAAATGCATAACTTGTTGAGTGAGGTGCATATCGGAGAGGATGAGAAGGAGCATAACTCAATCTCATTGAGTAGTCAAAGAAGCTCGTCATCCTCCTACAAGGTAGTTGTACTAATGGACTCCTTCGCCGTTCATTCCCCCGAGGAGATTGCCCAAATAGTAGCAAAGGGGAAACAACCGACAGTGGACTCCAAGCTTAAAAAGAAGAAAAAGGAGGATGTATTGCGATACATCTCCAAATGGTTCTATGAAGCCGACATTCCATTTCATACCGCCACCGTTCCCTCTTTCCATCAAATGCTATAAGCTATTGGCTTGTTTGGAAGTCATTTACAAGCTCCATCGATGTATGAATTGAGTGAGACATATTTGTAAAAAGAAGTGGAGGAGACAAAAGAGATTGTTGAGAACTTCAAAAGGACTTGTGTTGTCAATGGTTGCTCCTTAATGACCGATGCCTGGAATGATCGAAAGTCTAGAAGCATCATGAACATAGTTGTACATTCTGCTGGGAGGGCTTGTTTTTTGTCTTCACGTGATGCATCGGCTAATAAGCACGATGCTCAGTATATATGTGACTTTGTAGACAAGGCTATTGATCAGATAGGGGAGGCAAGTATGGTGTAGATAGTCACTGATGGAGCTTCAAACAATATGGCGGCTTCTAAGTTGGTGGAGAAGAGGCCAAATATATTTTGGACAACTTGTGCTGCACACACAGTGAACTTTGATGTTGTCCGATATAGCTAAGATAAAACCCATTCGTAATGCCATTTTAATGGGGAGGAGTGTATCAGTGTTCTTATATAATCACACCAAGCCTCTTCAATTATTTAGGGAGTTCACTAAGGGTGATCTTGTGAGACCGAGGGTTATGAGGTTTGCTACGGCGTTCCTCTCTCTACAGTCATTAAGGGATCATAAGAAAGAGATGAGGCAAATGTTTATCTCTGACCAATGGACAAATTGTAGCCTTTCAAGAGCATCGGTGGGCAAAAAGGTATATTTTAATTGTATTTATTTTATTCATTTGATCATTTACATTTCATTGATTGTTGGATTTTTTGTATGTTTGTAGGTTGCGGAGATAATTGCTAGCAACAAGTTTTTGCATAATATAGACTTTACCCTCAAAGTATTCACTCCTCTAGTGAAGGTTCTTCGAAGAGCGGATGGTGATAAAATCGGTTCTATGGGATTTACATATGGGGACATGTTGGTGGCTACGAGGAGTTGAAAGTGGCCCTTGGGGATGATGAGAAGTATAATCTCATATTGAAAATGATTGAGTTGAGATTTAAGAAGAATCTTAGTAGAACGCTACATAAAGCAGGCTACTTTTTGAATCCTTTTTTCTATTACCTGGCTTACACGAAGATTGAAGGTGATGGAAGCTTCATGAAAGTCGTGGAGTGTATGCATAGACTCTATCCCGATGACCATGCGACTTTCACAAAGATTGGAGATCAAATACCTAATTATCAAGAACGCCTAGGGTCATTTGGCAATCAATTTGCGAGACGAGGAACTACTAAGGGTGATTGTCCGGGTAAATTTATATTTTCATTCAAATTAATTCATTGACCTCTTTTCTAAATTTATAAGTTGTACATACTTGGTGGAGGCTTTATGGAAACGATACTCCCGAGTTGAGGAAGATGGCAATGAAGATTTTGGGATTGACAACTAGCTCCTCGGCTTGTGAAAGAAATTGGAGTACATTTGAGATGGTAATATGATTTCTTAAATTTTAATCGTCTTGTAGGCTTGTATTGTAGCATTTGCTGGCTAGTTTTTTTGTGCTAATTCATGATTCTATTTTGTAGATTCATATTTCATACGAAGAAGAGGAATAGGCTAACTCATAAAAAACTCCATGACTCAGTCTTTGTCAAGTTCAATGCAAAGTTGAAAAACAAGCATGCCGTTATAAATAAAAATCCTTTTTCCGCCTACATAATGAGGAAAGGGTCTCCGAATGGTTGTTGGATGAGGAGAAGAATAATAGTGATGATGAAATATTCCCGGGAGAGTGTTTGACTTTTAGGCAAGTTGGAGATGTTTCAGGAGCTAATCCAAGGAAGAGAAAGAGTGGAAGGTTGTAAATGTATAAAAAAAAGAAGTTGGGATCATCTTCATCGAAAGGAAAGGAGCCGATGAAAGATGATGAGGAAGAAGAGATGGATGCATTATTCACGGAGTCGGATGAGGAGGATAATCCTACTTTCGATCACGATGAAGATTGATTCTAGTTATCTTAGCTTTTATATTATTATGGATTTGCTCTATGGATGTTAAACATTAATGAACTATTTGTAGCTTTAAAAACTTGTTTGTTTGTTTTGATTTGCTTATGTTTCTTTATGGATATGAATCTTGTGAGTTGTGATTGCATAAAAAGTATGTTGTTGATTTTGATTCTATATGTTATATCTTATATGTTACTTGCTTCATTCTTTATATGCTATTCTATGTTTACTAATAATATTTTTTAATTTTGTAGGTCAAGCACCTGAATGGTTTCAAGATGCAATCGAGAATCAAATTTCTACAATCGGTTAGTGACCCTAAACATCATATATTACTTACTTTTTTATATTTTTAGACTATAGAATTTATAAAGTATGCTTAAATTGAATTTAGGAATACTTAGATTGCATTTAGGACATGATATTATACATATGTGCACCACCCGATATGGCAATCCGATATTTAGTCCATGTCCCCAGACATATCCCCGATTGTTGCTATCCGACATGGATTTCAACCGTCCGACATGAACTCGACATCCGACATTTAAAACATTGATCTTGACCAACTCGGGTTTAGACAAGTACCTAGGGAAACTAAGGCTGCATGTAGGTTAATTGAAGAAAAAAAACTTAAACAAATTGTTACAATATTCTATGCGATCATGTGAGGGCACGGTTAGGTTGAACATGTAGGATTCTAGAGAACAAGCGAGTCTAGGTAGGGCAATTTTTTTTAAAAAAAATTTAACAAATAGAAAACAGCCTATGAAATCATGTTGGGACTAATTTGAGGGACTAATTTTAACTTTTGAACATTTAAGGTACTAATTCATAAACTTGAGAGAATAATTTGATGGGGACTAATATCAATAAATGAGATGTGTACTTTTTGGCGAAAAAAAGTAAACGAGTATGTAAAATAAACTATAAGAATTAACTTATGATATTTTTAATGTGATATTTAGATTATAGTATATTCAATGTCCAAATGTTGAGTTATGGTATATTTAATGTGGTATTTAGATTATTCATTATATATGCAAAAATTAACTACTATGAGTTAGCTTTTAAATTTTTAATTTTTAATTTTTAATCTAATATTTTTTATGCATATAAATATGAATATATTATCATTATTATACATAATAATGTATATTTTATGTATAATAATTTATACACATAAAAATATATATTAATCAATTGATTTGTTTAAAAATTAAAATTAAAAGGATTATTATGTATAATAATGAAAATACATAATATATTTACACCCCTAACTTAATGTGGTTGTTCTCAAATATTTTACAAGGCATAATTAAAATTATGAACTCTAGAGGGAGAACTTTGCGGCTCCTCACGCCCATCAACTGTAATATATTTACCATTTTAAAATTTTCATATTTAAAGCATGGCATATTTATTTTATTTATTTTTGTCATCTATTTTTTTAGAAATTTGATACATAATACTTTTTTGTAGCGAGAGTGCATTGTCGTTAATCCAACCTCAAATGGCGTATCAATTACCTCTTGTAAGGATCCAAATGCAGTTATGCAAGAAAATCTTGATCTATACTACAATGCAATTCTAGTTGGTCAAGTTTCTATTTTAGGTGGAGACGGTTTATATATGTGTCCACATTATGATAATGAATAATCAAAAAACTTGACGAAAAGTGGATTAAAACAACATGCAAATGGAGTTGTTGCTTCTCCCGGAAACTCACATTCTTTAGCGAGTTTAGGTGCTCACTTAGGCATTGTGAAATACCTTAATGAGCACTAAAACATTGCTAATAGATTAGTGAATTTGAACATCACAATTTATCTTAATGTTATCTCATGTATCTTATGCATTTGTAAAGGTTGTTTTCATTAGTTAAGCAATGAACTTGGACATTTTAGTACATTTGCTAGCTAGTTAGAATTGTATATTTCAAGATTTTATTTATTTTGATGGTTTAGTAGATTTCAATTATCTTCAACACATGTTTATTTATTATTTTATTTGTGGTTCATACCATAACTGCAATTCTAAAATAAATACTAACATTACTTATATAATATTCCATTTAAATATTGAATATTGAGTATATCCGAAAGACGTCTTGAAATAATTTTAGGTTAATAAAAAGAAATTTTATAATTTTATATGATAATGATAATATTAAGAAAAAATTAACATAAACAGTTTTTCTATTATTTTTATATAATTTTAGATTAATAAAAAAGAAATTTCACAATGATACTACGCAATGTTATCAAGGCACAAGGCGCAATGCGGGGCGCAAAGGCCCCTTACGCGCACCATGTGCAAGGTGCACAACGATGCGCGCACCTCATTGAATCGAGGCGCACACCTCAAACAAATCTTTTCCAACATAAGACAAATAAGCATAGAAGCAACATATTTATAACTTTTCACATAAAAAGACTAAGAAATATAATTTCACCTACTAAATCATCAAACCATGCCCACTGACTTTTTAAGAAACAAATAAGAAATATGTATTTTCATTTAAAATATGAAATATGTATTTGTAAAGTAACAATTAACAAACATGATTATTCATAATTTTCTAGTTAGCATTTTTAATTGCTAGTTAGCATGAACTTGTTTGAAGTTATAATTTAGAGAGACACACTCAAGCAAACGCTTGGAATCTTTCATCTAAACATGAACAAATATGAAATATGTATTTTCATTTAAAATATGAAATATGTATTTTCATTTAAAATATGAAATATGTATTTTCATTTAAAATATGAAATATGTATTTTCATTTAAAATATGAAATATGTATTTTCATTTAAAATATGAAATATGTATTTTCATTTAAAATATGAAATATGTATTTTCATTTAAAATATGAAATATGTATTTTCATTTAAAATATGAAATATGTATTTTCATTTAAAATATGAAATATGTATTTTCATTTAAAATATGAAATATGTATTTTCATTTAAAATATGAAATATACAACCACTTGTCGATTTCACATAAAGTTAGAGAATGAAGTAGCAAGAATTAAACAAATATCTCGGATGTATTAAACATGTAAATTATTTTTTAAAAGCGGGTTTAAGAAATTAACGGATTTCATACCCGAAACCCAACTCAACTAAAGGGATCTCAAAGATCGGTTGTGCGACGCTTACGCTTCTAGCGCCCCGTGATGAAGCGCCAGCTCGCTACCAGAATTGTAACGCTCGGTGGCGCTTTTGTCCCGACCGCACAAGCATCGCTCCGGGCTCAGGCACCTCGATAACACTGATACTACGCCTAAATTCCTTGCTCGTGGCCCATACATAACTATCCGTTGAGGCAAGGTCATACACATTATGCACATCATATCATATAAATGGATATTTGCACCAATCATATGTTAAACATAAAGGATCAATTTTTTCATATTTATACACATAAAAATATATATTAATCAATTGATTTGTTTAAAAATTAAAATTAAAAGGATTATTATGTATAATAATTTATACACATAAAAAACAATATTAGATTAAAAATTTAAAATTTTCATATTTAAAGCATGGCATATTTATTTTATTTATTTTTGTCATCTATTTTTTAGAAATTTGATACATAATACTTTTTGTAGCGAGAGTGCATTGTCGTTAATCCAACCTCAAATGGCGTATCAATTACCTCTTGTAAGGATCCAAATGCAACAAGATCGCCCGGCACCAGGCACGCTGATAACACCGATACTACGCCTAAATTCCTTGCTCGTGGCCCATACATAACTATCCGTTGAGGCAAGGTCATACACATTATGCACATCATATCATATAAATGGATATTTGCACCAATCATATGTTAAACATAAAGGATCAATTTTTTCATATTTATACACATAATAAAACAATATTAGATTAAAAATTTAAAATTTTAAAAGCTAAGTCCTAGTAGTTAATTTTTTCCATATATAATGAATAATATAAATACTACATTAGATATACCATAAGTCAACATTTGGACATTGAATATACCATAATTTAAATACCACATTAAATATACCATGAGCTAATTCTCATAGTTTATTTTACATACTCATTTACGTTTTTCCCAAAAGTACCCAACATCTCATTTATTGATATTAGTCTCCCATCAAATTATTTTCTCAAGTTTATGAATTAGTCCTTAAATGTTCAAATTTTGAAATTAGTCCCAACATAATTTCGTAGGTTGTTTTCTATTGGTTTAATTTTTTTTTTAAAAAAATTGCCTACATCGTGCCCTCACATGATCGCATAGAGTATTGCAACAATTTGTTTAATTTTCTTTTTCAATTAACCTACCTACAGCCTTAGTTTCCATAGGTACTTGCCTAAACCAAGTTGATCAGGATACAAATGACAAATTCATTGTACTTTTCACTTAAAACACACCTTACCTATAGGGTCCTATTCCTGAGATGCTCTATAACCTAATGTATTGTTGTTTAAAATACTACCTATTGTTATCACCAAGATGCCTTAGATTCCATAATATTGTTTCAAAATACCGTACTACCTATTCCCGAGATGCCCTAAATTCCCTACCTACAACCTATTATTAAATATATTTTAAAATACTCCTACCTACTCCCTTTTATTATAAAAATCATTTATATAGATAAAAAATTATTAATATAAAAATTAAAACTTATTTCGATTAGTAATATATGTATTCAAATATTAAACAAATTAATTATTACTTATATATAATTAGGTTATAAGATATAACGCTATAAGCATATACATTAGATAAAAATAATATATATATATATTATATTTTTTATTCTTTTCTTAATGTTTTCATTATCAACATAAAATTGCAGGAAATTTCTTTTTATTGATCTAAAATTATTCCAAGATGTCTTTCAGATAAACTTGATATTCGATATTTCAATGAATGTATGTCCATGGCTCTTGGAGATTCTTTTTATAAACGAAAGACCGAAAAATGAAAGTAAGATTGGAAAATGGTGGTAAGACTGTGCTTAGCACGGGCTAAAAGACTAGTATTTGTCTATGACAAGATTGCTAATACATGCCTTAACACTTTGAAGGATTCATTAGGATTCAATTACATCCATTTCAATTTATATCTGAATAACTTCAGCTTCCAATGTGGCCAAATTGGATATTGAGTTTAATTTCCAAGGGAACTCCATAGTTGTAACCATGTTCAATCTCTAAACAAATGAGTGTGATAATGACCATATTCAATCTGTATCAGTTGTTTGCACCGCCTAGACCAATCATCACGTGCAATCATAAATAACGTACAGGAGAACACGCAACACAAACCACGACAAACACACATAAATATCATATTGCATAAGCACGAGCCATAAGCACTATGACATTTATGCAAAATGTCTTAATAAACACGCATCAAAACAAGTTCTCATAATAAGTCCCTACTAACCACAATAAACTGGAGCTAACTATTGGTTGAAGCAAGAAAAGAATTTAAGTTCTCCTAACATAGTTAAACATATAAAGGATTTTGATTTAGCTGAACACATCGAAATGACTACATCCTCAAGTTGAATTTTCATTCATGAATTATTGAGCAAGTGAAAGCGTTAGTACACTTAGGTAGTGGAAGTGTTAGTACACTTAGGTTGGATCGTGGATGCCAAGTAGGGGTGGCGACTGGGCCGGGTGGGGCTTAGCCCATCGATTTCGAGCTGATCCTAGTCGGGTCAACCTAGGCTACTCACAACACTAGGTCGGACAAAACCCATGGGATCGGGCTAAGGGCAGAGCCCAAACTGGCCCATTGACCTAGCCCTTCCATGTCGGGTCCGGTCAGTCAACCCGCCAAAAAGTTTCCTTTATTTATTTATTTATTTTTGCCTTCTTGTACGTGGGTCACTATACTAGACTAGCCCAATGAACTACTTACTCTTCAGGAGTTGTGAGCACCTACTTTAATAGCCTTCTCAAGTTTGTAAACTACTAAAATAGTCGATGTGGGACTAAAATCCACTCACATTGTATCTTTTTCTCATAAACTCTTCTCTCAGTGGGATTTTCCATATAACTTTTCCTTCTTTCTTTTTTATTACTTTATTGGTTGTCCATTGTAAACTTATTTGGTACTATTGTAGGCCAAAATTTAAGCTATTCATGATCAAGAATTGATTTAAAACGAGATTAGTTACAAAGTTTATAAAAGGATACTTAATTCAGTTATCATATCTTTGACTTATATGACTTGGATTTTATTTATTTTTGAGTTGCCTGAGTTTTTTCTTTCTCCTTTTCATCATGTTTTTCTTGTTCATCATGTTTTTCTTGATGCCTAAATAAAGTGCCGCTACCACTATATTTTCCATATTTATATTTTGTTTTACATTTTCTACATGTAGGTATTCCAATCACTTCATCTAATGTGAATAATTCTCACGCCTTAGATGATCTCCTGGTAGTAGGTGGTTTGGCAGCAACAGGAGCTAGAGGGCCATCTACTTGGTTACTTACAGTTGTATGAAGTGGAGCTTGCTCCACTTGTGAAGGTGTCATGTTCTCTACTTGTGCATCTATGTTAGAGGGTGAGATAACTCTAGAAATACTACTATGAGATCCGGATGAGGAACCAACATCCATGATAATTAAAAAAATCGACCTCAAAATAAGATGCACGAATAAAAAAACTTCAAAATAAAAAAGTAGAGCCTAGAATTGTAGAAGAAAGTTGTCTTGATTTATTGTTGAATCTCTAAGCTTTGTTTGCTAGTTGTAGAAATGGAAAACAGAGACGAGTTGCTTATAAGCTTATAATAATAGAGTAGAAGGGGAGAAGATTTGGTGTGAGATAAACTGATTATTAGGGGAGGTATTTATAGTTTTTCATAGAGATTTATTTTGCAAAAGATATTTACAAAATCAACAAAAATTTTAAATAAAAAAACCTGTAACATAAATTGTCTTCAACGAATAATTTTTGCCCATTAGAGACGCGTGACAGCGAAAAAGTGCTGCTATGTTTCTCCAACGAGCAAAAAATTGCCTTTGAAGATCACGTGGCTTATGGCCACCTTAGGAAGAAAACAAACGAGCGGATTTTCCGCTCGTTTGCCTTTTGCGGCTAACATGACCATGTGCCATGTCTGGCACTAAAGTCAAACGAGGGGAAATTTCCGCTCGTTTGTAAATTTTCTCAATCTTCTTTTAATTTATTCGGGTCCAGACGTCCAAATTACATTGGTATATGGGTTTGCTTCCGGGTCTGATTCGAATCTGGGCTTGGTTTGAATTGGGTTGGGTTTGCGGGCCGGGTTGGACAACGGGCCTGGCTTTCACTCCTGAACCCTAATTCAAACCATCTAAAGAATGGTTGAGGTCAAACCCGACCCAGTTTCTAATGGATTAGGTCAAACCCAACCCACATTGGGTCGAATCAGTGCGGGATGTGGACCAACCTGGCCCAGTCACCACCACTAATGCCAAGGAACACCGAGAAATATGAGGGAGCTAATGTCATCTAATTGTATAAAAAGATTTCAAAGAGCCAACGTCCTCATTTCGCAGCTGATTTGATATAAGGCGCCTAAGGCAATGTCTACAAATTCCCCTATTATGGTTTGTGTGTCCGTCTTTTTGTCTTTCTTAATATAAACACAAAAGGCAAAATGTCACGTATGGCAATTCAAAGCACATTCTTACGAAACTTATCTTACAATGAGACAATATTTGAATCCTTCAAAATTGAATTTATTATCATAGCACTATTATTTACATGAAATAAAAATGGTAGAACATGGCTAAACATTCTTCGATAACAAAATTGAAAGAACAATGACATAACATGAACACAACACCTACAGTACTTGTTTGAACAACTCCTATAATTTTGGACTTTCAACATGAATTCTTATATCTTGAGTCATCTCTTCAACTCTTCTGAGCTTGGACATGGTTATGTCGGAGCATAATGAAAGAATGGGAAGGTTGAGACCCTTGCATTTGAACATTACTATAGTAAACCCACTTTCCCTAAGTTCAATTAAAATATTTAGATAGATTAACATTATTATGTGAGGACTTATATGCAAATCTAAATTGTTGGAGGTCTCTAACATCTTTTCCAACTCTAATGACATCATTGGCTCATGGTTACCATGAATACTATAGTTGTATTTGTCATTTGGTACTTGGTAGAGTGGTGTCTTCCTATTGGGTGCACTGGTGAAATGGCAAGAGACGTCTTCTTATAGGGTGAACTGGTGAAATGGCAAGAGACATTTGTCTCTTGCCTTCTCCATGTGTAGAAGGGGTTAGAAGAGTGCAAACCCGATATTTCATTCCCTCGTCAAAACTACACTTTTTTCTCTACACAAATCCAGCATATAGTTTTTAGTTATGCACACATTAAATCAACACTGATTGCTTTTAAATCAAGTAGGAGCTTAGTGGGATTAAGTATAGAAAAAATGATTGTCTATTTGGGTTGAAGCACACTAATCTCCTAGTCTCTCTTTTTTTCTTCTCCTCAACTTGTCCTCTCTCAAACCTCATAGTCAAGCAATGATTTTTTTCCCAGTTATATGATAATAAAATATTGGGTTTACAATATCCATTAGCCCCTCTACACATGGAGAAGGTAAAAGATAAGTGGGTTCCTTATCTCTTAGGGTGTGTTTGGCTATTTTGTAAAATTGGGCTAGGACTGAACCTAGCCCAATTTTGTGTTGTTTCTTGTTTGTCAAATTTTTGGGCTAGACCTAGGCACCTAGCCCCATTTTTTAAGTCCAAATAGTGACACTAAACTAGTTTTCATTTGGACCAAGGGGCCGGTCCAAATGAAAACTGTTTAGCAAAACCTGGCCAGATCGTCCCGCCCGCTTTGTGCAATTTGACAAACTGACCCTTAATCTTGTGCACTGTTGAGATTCTTATATCTTCGAGCTTCCCTGCAGTACTCTTAGTAAAATATTATCGGAGGAATTATTCTTGGAAAGGTTTCCATATGAAGCATCCATGGTAGATGTATCGAACAAGGGCCCATTTAGTGTAAGAGGAAGCCCTACCTTTGTTGGATTGTTCCAACCATGGTCCAAAGTATATGGTGCTTGTGCTAACTTGATAGGTTTTCAGGGGTGAATAAGAATCAAGAATCTTCCTTTATTTGCTTGGAATAAGTATGTTTGGAAAAGTATCGTAAATGATTTTATTCAAATTGATCTCAAACATTGATTTGGAGGATCTTGAATATGGTAGAATCAAGGATAGAAAATCTGATTAGGTGGAGAACCTATAATATATTTAGAATCAGTAGTTTGTGATTCAAATTGATCTCAACACAGTATTTGGAATTTGGAGCCAAAATTCTCATGTTTTGAACTTGCTCCAATTCCAAGAATAATTCTACCTAATCAGTGTTCATCTCCTCAACCAACTGCATCGACAATAAAGTCTAAGGCGTAAGGAGAAAGGATAGAAGTTACCCTCTTTATCTCATATCTCCAATAGTTTCTCGAAACTCATTGTTCATTTAGTCCAAAATCCATGGTTAACTTAGATTTCAACCCTTCTATTTTTCTACCTACCATATAGTGTCAATTCTTCTTCTAAGCATTTTTATCTCAATTCTCTAGCTTCCAATTCTTGCAGTAATATTCAGCGCTTGGTTCAATTGATTGTGTATTATGGATACTAAAATATAGATGCACAAAACAGATAGTTTCCATGAGTTAGGTTATTAAAATTCCAATATTCCCTTCTAGATTGTAGGATATCCTACCTATTATATTATCATTCTATATACCAACACATGTAGCAAGAATATTCCATTCAAACTCTAAGGAGTACCACAATCAAATAATACTTTGGAAGCACCTCTAACCAAGACAAGTACTAATGAGAACATCTTCATCAACCTCGCCTTCACATAGGATGATTGATCTGAGTAACTGATCCAAGTCATGAAAGCAGGCCCCTTTCAAGCTTGAACTTCTATTAGCAGCTTGCCTAAACTTAATCATAATAACCCTTAGATAATAATAATAAAACTTCACCTTTCTACACTATATGGCTATAACTATTATCCATTGGAGCTTGCTCTACTATGTAGGGAACACTGTTGTAAAAAGCGGGGAATAGTGGCGCTATAGCGCCGCTATCCGTGATCGCTTGAGGTCACCCATACGCGATTTAACTGGCTTTCCGAGAAAAACCGCTTTTCACTGATCATTTGCTGCTGATAAGCGGCCGTTTAGCGGGAAAAGCCGCTATTATCCGCTAATTAACCGCTATCCGCTTAGGCTATTTTTTCACAAACCCGTACCCGAAACCCGAACCCGACCCGCAAAAAAAACTTATACAATCGTCGATCGATTTCATCTCTGTCTTTCTCTCTCCTGACCCGAACGAAAAAAACCCTAGCCGCCTCTCTCCTGACTTGAAAGCGCCTCCTGCTGCACCGCCGCCTCACCTCCTCCTACATCATCCCCGACCTGCTCCACCGCCGCCTCTCCTCCTACATCATCGCCATCATCCTCAACCTGCGAGGAGGTAGATTTGGAGGACGATGAGGAGGGACTTATTGAGGACTCAGCCTCAGATGAGGAGGATATCCAACTTGACGATGATGATAGTGACGAGGATTCTTTGAGAGATGAGATTTTGCTACTCGGCACTGGTGATGATGATGAGGATGATGAGTGATGATGAGTCATTGCTTGATTTCAGACTTTAGTCACTTTACTTTTGAGACTTCTGGCTTTTAATTTGCTTTTATTTAGACTTTTTGCGATTGGAGTTTGGACATGCCATGTGTTTGGAGTTTGATCTTTATTGCTTGCTTAGTATCTATAGACTGTTATTATCTATCATGATATTATCTTGCTTTGCTCATTTATATATACTTGAATATTTTATTTTTTATGATAAATTTCTAATAGTTAATATAATGATAATGTTACTAATCAATGTTTTTCTATTGTTGAGCATTATTATACTAGAGACTTGAAAGTTGAAGGAATGGGACAAATAACTACTTTTGATAAAGTGCACGTTTTTATTCTTTATAATTATAGTACTTTGTTAATATTATGCTTGTTACACATCTATTTCATGTTTAGGCATCAAACATGCATTTGTAGAATTTTTAGATTTTTTGTAATTTTTCTTATTTTTTAGAATATTTAAATATATTTATATTTGACCGCTATTTGACTGTGCGCTATTTGCCGCGATTTTGCCGCAATAGCCCGCAATAGCCTTAGCGGTACCTCACCGCGACGCGATCCGCTATCAGCAACCTTGGTAGGGAACACTTAACCCTCTCTGTTCTTTTGTGATAGTACTTGAGAAGGATCTCTCTGATATTTGAAAAGGACAAGGGCCAAAGATATTGTTGTCAAGAGATAGGAAAGGGATCCTTCTTCAACGTTTTCTACCACTAGATACAACTTCCTTCTACGTGCATTGTAGAGTTTCAACACAACTATTGTATAAATGTTCCTACCTAAGACATGAACTTACCATAGGCCCTCACGGGGTTAGGGAATAGGGACTCTTTTACACTTTCCTAAATCAAAGAAACCTATGTTTGGATCTGTTACTTACCTGTAAATAAACGCATAACCAGATCAATGCCTAAGAAGTAAGATTCCATGACAAGCTACCATATCACAAAGAAATTTGATTTTCAAATTTTACTTGGTTGTTACCCTAATTATATGCTACACATGAACACTAAAAGAGCATTTCGCTTCAGCCATAATAAACTGAAAGGTAACATGACAAACCAAAAGCATGAAGCACCCCCTCCCCCCCCCACCCTTCTTTTTATTTTTTTGGCTGCCCCGCCATCTCAGTGTCATAGTATATAATAACCATGATCTTAAAGTTATGCACGATTAGAATATCTTATCGATCTTTTTCCTATGATCAAACAAAACAAGATAAACTCACAAGCCAATCATAATTTGTAACATAGAACAAACCCAATTAAACTAAATCCACAACAAAATAACATCCACACATCAATTATTTCCAAGCACATTCTATCAAGGAAATCCACAAGAATCTCAAAAACTCACCAAGAACTTCCATTTCAACCATGTCAAAACACCACGAGCAGCGAGAAGAGCATATAAACCAGCCAGCAAGCATACGCAATCAACCCCCTATGCTCATCACCACATGATGCCAACTCGACCAGCAACCTCGTGCACACCCTCGTCGACCACAGCACAAAAACCGCCCCCAATCCAAACATCACCACTCCCCCACTCGGCACAAACAGCGCCACCGCGGAGAAAAGCACCATGGGGATCATACAATACCCCACCAAACTCAGACATCTATAAAGATCAAGATTCCCATTTCGACCAGCAAGCATGTTGAAGACCACGTAGATGAATAGCGCGCAGACTGTGACCCAGCCGAGGATGATCCCGAAGTGAAATTTTCCGGCGAGGAGCTGGAAAAGGCCGAAGGCCATGAGAAAGATGAAGGGGCCAGAGAGATCGGCGTCCTCGTGGAGATTAGGGTTTACCCGAAAGGGGTTGAGGATTGAGGTGGTCTTTCTCCAGATCTGGCGAGTGTTGATGCCGAGCTCCTCGAGGAGAGGAGGCTCATCGTCGAAGGAGAGCGGGCCGCCGGAGATAGAGGCGGAGGAGGTGAATACAGGGGCTGAGAAGGAGGAGGAAGGGAGGGAGGCTGAGGGTCCCATGTCGAAGGAGAGGAAGGGGAGGCTAGGGTTAGGGTTAGGGTTTGATGGGGTGAAGGAGGGGGTAGGGGCTCGGCGCTGGTGGGGAACGGCCGGAGTGGCGGCGCCGGCGGTGGAGGAGGAAAGATCACCGGAGGGACGTTGAATTCCTTTGCCATTGGAGATAAATCAGCGATTGAGAGAGAGAGATCGAGAATTTTTTTTTCAGTGGAATTTGAGAGGAAAGAGTTTAGATCTCGACTTTTCTCGCTCGCTCGATCTCTCTCGTGCTTTGAGGGGAAGGAAAACTGGCTTCTCGATTTTGTACCCGTCGCATTTATCAAGTCCGCGAAACTTTGTAGCCCATTCGGGTCGGGTTTTACTAAGTACACGAGTAAACCCGTTCGGAGTTTATTATGGGGTTAGTTTCACATAATCAAACGCCTACCCCACCCAAAAAAAAATTTGTAGATAACTAAAATGTCTTTGGACATAAAGATTCTAAACTTTGTTATTCGTAATTTACAGACGACGTACCTCTCTTTTCTTAAGTTTTAGACTTTTTTCACTACTGGAAAATATATCTAAATTTGATATTTTGACAATTTGATACCAAAGTTGTAAAAGTGATGTTGATTTAGCAATTTAACACCACAAAGCCCCGGATTTCTTCCTCTTTGTTGGAACTCCAACACTAAAATTTAATTAAAAATTATTTCCCGTTCACTTTTTTATGTTCATAGTTTTTAGAGCGAAAATGACATCAATATGTTTATACATAGCAAATCGTCAAAATAGAACTATTAGATATTAAGTTAGAAATGAGTGCAACTTTGGGGTATTGATGTGCAAATGCCTCATTTTTATTAATTATAAGACATTAATGCCTAAAAGGTATGAGATGGTAAAAAAATTCACTGCTATTTTAATAGAGGAGATCTATTTTATTCTCAGATGAGATATCACAATAAAGACTTTAAAATAAAAGCTTTTTGCTAAAAAGTCATATTGATCTTGCAAGTTTGAAATTTCTTTTTGGGATCATGTATTTGGAGCATGTTTGGAAAGTTGCTCATTTTAACTTACTACGCAGAATGCACGATCACGGTTCTTATTTCTTATGGCTATTTTTACTATTAAAGTTACATATAACTTAGAGATAGTAACATACTTACTAATAGTTTTTATAAACAAAATATTATTTCTCACCCATGTAAATATTGTAATTCCTTCTCCTTCAACATACATTGGCTTGATCTACAGTAGCAAACTATTTTTTGGTTCTAATAATATAGTCTAATTTAACTCTCCTATTATTTATGAGAGAAACCCTTTAACTTTGAAAGAAAAGTTATTTCTAATGATATAATGAGAGAGTCATAATACATTTTCTAATCAGCCGGGTTAACCAAATGAATGCTAATTCTATTTGCATACTTAGTAGAGTTCAACTTAAGGCAAAATTTTTAATTAAAATAGATATTATATTATAATATACATTCATAGTGATAGATTTTACAGTGGTAAGCTATAATGCACAAAACGGAGGAGTCTAAGACAATTAAACTGAACTTGCCATTTGATTCCAATTCCATTTTGTATCTCTTTAGGCTTCTTCATTGATATGTAAAGTACAAACTATGTTAGCAATATGAAAAAAAATTATGTAGCTCTAAGGTGCAATATGAACAAAGAAGAGAAGATTAAGGAACTTGGAAGATAATGAATGTCAAGGGCTGTATAATTTTAATAAAAATTTAATCAGATATTAAATTTATTATTTGATTGTGGAGAAGGTTAATGGTTAAGTCTTTACAAATATGTCACGGTCACATCGGATGTTGTTTATTGTATTGTTTAGAAGATAATTGTATTAAAATTTTGAAGAGCCAAATTATATTACACTAAGATATGCTCAACAATATTATTAACAAAAACACAATCATAACTTGCACATAAACTACCAATCAAATTTCATGAATAAATAATAAAATTAGTCTTGAATGATAAACTAAAATTTACATTCTATTACCTCAACCAGCCTTTTCTTTCTATAAGCCTCGGCCTCTTTTTGAACTGATCCTTCAAAAGTCTATATCTCTTCAAGACTTTCTAAAGAAACAAATCAAACATATTTATTAAGTTTTAGGAAATTAGACACCAAATTACTAACTAAAACAAGGAACCCGAGCTTAATTTCGACCAAAGCTATGTATATTCTCCAAAAATTTCCAAATTGGATAGTTAATAGGACACTTTTGAAATTACTAAGTTATCTAAAGTTTCAATTTGGAAAAAAGGGTAGGCAAATAATTACAAATCTGGTTGTAACCATCCATAAAAGAAATTGCATACACGAGCACACATGTTTGTCTATGTAATATTAGAGGATGATGCATCTCATGAGCAAATTTAAATTTTAAAATTTCTTGTATCTATCTGTAATTCACAAAAACATTGGGGTCAAATTTTTTGAAGATATCGCAAATCGAATAGATATCACAAATCTATTTTAACATGTTAAAAATATAATATTTTATTATTTTTAAAATATTCTTTCTTCATATTGTACAAAATATAGAAGGGAGCTGAAAAGAGTAATTAAATTAATTTTAAAGTAATATTACTTCTTAAGTTTTGTAAGAAAAGAGTGAAGGTTGAAGATATATTTTATAAATTTTCAAAGAAATTAAGCAATAAAGAAAAGATATATAGAGAAATTACAGTGCAATGGCATAGCACAAGAGAGCTTGATTATATATAAAGGGAAGTAAGTTATATATAACTATTAACAAATCTTTAAGTTACTTATCTAACTTTTAAAGTTTTCTCATATTGATATTTCTAGTTATCTTTAGTTTTAAGAGGAAAAGACTTTCTTCAAATGGATCAGAGCTCATTTTAAAGATTTGAAAATTAAAGCTTCACTTTTTAAAATTAGATTTTCCTAATTCAAAATAAAATAGTGAAGACATATTGATTATCACATTTTAATTATATTTTTATACCCTCATTACCTATGTTATATGAATAAAGATATTACTAATAATTATTTTTATCTTATTTTGCGTGTTAATAAAGAAATAATGAATAAAAGCCCAAATGACTCAAATTCTCCTAATTTCTACCAATTTTGAAGCCCAAATCAAGACAAACAAAGGCCCAAGATACCAAATTGATCCAAGAGAAATTCGTGAAGAAAAATCAAGAAAAGACAAATTCGGTTGAAACCAACCGGTTATTGTAGGTGTATAGAGTTATGTTGGCAACCGGTTAGCAACCGGTTAATAACCGTCATTAACGGTCGGTTTGCAACAGATTCAATTAATGGTGGATTTCTCTTCCTTTTGGCTAGGTTTGATCCAATGGTTCACATCAACTCCGTTGGGCTATAAATAGGGGTGAATCTTTGAGGGTTTTGAGTGTGAAATATTTTGTAAAACTCCATTTGGAGAGGAGGGTTACTCTTAATTGAGAAGACCTTCCAAAAATTATAACTTTTGTTACACAATAAATAAAATTTTTCACCCTTCAAATTCCTTTCTCTTCTTCTAATCCAAGGACCAAAAGGAGGATTAGATTAAGATCGAGAGTTGTTGGTTTTCCTTTTATTTCTTTTCATTTTCTTTCTTGTTCATTTAATTGCTTTGTAGCTTAGATTTACTTTCATGCAATTTAATTTCATGCAATGTATTTAATTCTTGTATTTACTTTCTAGAATAGATTTTTCTTTTCTTTAATTCACCTTGAGACTAGAACCTTCTAAGGAATTACCCTTTTCTAAGTGTGGAGCTAATATTTATGGGATCCCTAGAGATTGTTTGAAACTAGCTAACAAATCCAACTCATTCTTGTGAGATTGAGATAAGCTAAGTGGATCTACTCTAGATTCCTCATATCTTTAATTAATCCTCCATACTTTACCTTCTTTATTTTCCTCTTATCCTTGCTTTTCATTTGTTTGTTATTTTCCTTTATTCTTGATTCTTGATTTCATTGATTTTACTTCACTTTTTAAAATTAGATTTTCCTAATTCAAAATAAAATAGTGAAGACATATTGATTATCACATTTTAATTATATTTTTATACCCTCATTACCTATGTTATATGAATAAAGATATTACTAATAATTATTTTTATCTTATTTTGCGTGCTAATAAAGAAATAATGAATAAAAGCCCAAATGACTCAAATTCTCCTAATTTCTACCAATTTTGAAGCCCAAATCAAGACAAACAAAGGCCCAAGATACCAAATTGATCCAAGAGAAATTCGTGAAGAAAAATCAAGAAAAGACAAATTCGGTTGAAACCAACCGGCCAACCGATATTAACCTAGTTATCCTATGGCCAACCTATAGTTAACCTGCAATAACCGACGGCCAACCGCTTGGCTTGCAAATGCATTCAATTAATGGTGGATTTCTTCCTTTTGGCTAGGTTTGATCCAATGGTTCACATCAACTCCGTTGGGCTATAAATAGGGGTGAATCTTTGAGGGTTTTGAGTGTGAAATATTTTGTAAAACTCCATTTGGAGAGGAGGGTTACTCTTAATTGAGAAGACCTTCCAAAAATTATAACTTTTGTTACACAATAAATAAAATTTTTCACCCTTCAATTTCCTTTCTCTTCTTCTAATCCAAGGACCAAAAGGAGGATTAGATTAAGATCGAGTTGTTGGTTTTCCTTTTATTTCTTTTCATTTTCTTTCTTGTTCATTTAATTGCTTTGTAGCTTAGATTTACTTTCATGCAATTTAATTTCATGCAATGTATTTAATTCTTGTATTTACTTTCTAGAATAGATTTTTCTTTTCTTTAATTCACCTTGAGACTAGAACCTTCTAAGGAATTACCCTTTTCTAAGTGTGGAGCTAATATTTATGGGATCCCTAGAGATTGTTTGAAACTAGCTAACAAATCCAACTCATTCTTGTGAGATTGAGATAAGCTAAGTGGATCTACTCTAGATTCCTCATATCTTTAATTAATCCTCCATACTTTACCTTCTTTATTTTCCTCTTATCCTTGCTTTTCATTTGTTTGTTATTTTCCTTTATTCTTGATTCTTGATTTCATTGATTTTACTTCTCTCTCAATCTCATATTCCCTCCATGTGCATATAATCTCAAACCTAGTTTTGTTATTATGTGCATATAACCACAACCACATTCTCAACTTTATTTTCTCCTCTTTTGCACATAATCCACAATCCACTCTCTCTAGCCTCTTCACCACCACTTTCACCATTTTATCACTTTCATTTTATTTGAATAACTCCTAATTGTCACGCGCATAATTTGAGAATCAAAACTTAAGCAAAACTCTTCCTACTTCCCGTTCCTCGTGAGAACGATAATCTTTTATACTATAACTTTGTAGGCATCAAAAATTGCTGAAGAACCTCAAATATGACTAAATCATGAGAAGATCGAAGGACAACGTCGTCGAAATCTCAAGAAGTCAACACATGAGAAGATTGTTCGCCACAAAGGCGATGGTTTGTGCCTCGCCATGAGCGAGACACTTGCTTATGTCTCGCCTAGCAGAGACTTTGTGTGTGTCTCGCCACGAAGCGAGACATTTGGTGTGTCTCGCTATTAGCGAGACACTTGTTGGTGCCTCGCCACGGCGAGACACCTTGATGTGTCTCGCAACTAGCGAGACACTTCATTTGTGCCGCCAAAGGCGAGACCCGTAATACTTGAAACGAGCTCTTGAAGGGTCTAAATCAATGCCGGTGGGGCCCACTTGACTTTATCAGCAGAGACGCTCAAATACTTTAATGTCGCGGTTACCGCGAAGATCGCCCACTAGGCGTGATTCTAGGGCATTTAATCGCGCCTAAAAAGCAGAAAACCGCTTACAGAAAGGGACGACATCGCCGCAAGTCGGCCGGCAGTTTATACCGCCGCTAGCGAGGTAGCTTACACCGCCGCCAAAGGAGCGAGGCAGCTTGCGCGGCGTACTGAGCCAGGCTAATCGCAAATTTCCCGTGACTTATGACACTTATGTTTCAAGAGGGCACGCTTCCCAAAGACTATAAATACCCTCCTACGCCCACTTGGGCAGAGGTCGGCTATCGAAGGGGCAATCGAGATCCAAGCTTCCGGAGTTCAAGAACACGATCCACACGGAGATTCCTCGAGTTTAAGCTTTGACTTATTCTTGAGAAGAGTAGATATCTTACCTTGCTAAGATATTTGTCAGTTCTTGTTTCTTTGCGAAGCATCAACTAAACCCCGCCGATTCGACGATCGCCGCTCGGTGGTCCACGGATTACGGCCCCCGCAAGACAGCAAAGTCCCACGAAAAGTGAGATCTACACTTGTAGCGCCTTTTGTTCGAAGTTTGTGAGAGAGTTATTTAATTTCTTTGTAACTGAGAACCAAAAGTGTAATTTTCTCAAGTTTTACAAATAGAATCAACTTTCGACCCAAACACGATGGCGACCACAGTGGGAGCCAACGGTCTCGAGCCCGAGATCGTTGTGTCGCAGCCTTTGCATGATCAAGGTAATCTCATGGTCGATGGATCGATTACATCTTCGATCAAGCCAAGTTCGAAGAATATCTCTCCTCTTCCTCATCAAAGTCCTCTTCATCCCGCAAACATCGGAGGATCTCATCCCCTAAGAGGGAGGTTCGTTCAGTTGTGATGCGCAACGATTTTGTTCGCTGCGGCAGGCGATTTCCTCTCAACAAGATCTCAACCGATTCGACGAAGAGAGCTCGCCAAAGACGGCGTCAAAGATGGCGTCGGTTCGCCAAGGCTCGAGTCGACGGATGGAGTTCACTATCAGACGAACTCACGTGATCAAAGGCGTCAACAAACTACAGCGCTTCAACCCGTCAGCACTTCTGCCAAGGAAGAATGGGTTCTCGTCAAAAGGACCCAATTGACAAGGAAGGAGCGCCAAAGCCGCGTGCACGCTGCTGCTCATGCATCGCCATTATTCGCAAGGCGCAGGAGTCGAAATCAACCAGGGAATCGACTCAAAATCACAAAATTTGGGTCCCGAAGTCGACATCAAAATCGGCTCAAGAGTCTGCCTCGCCAACAACATTCACCGAGAGAGAAACCGCTACCAAGGTGACAGTCAATTGCTCGCCAACAGTGGTAGTAAACCGCTCCTCGCCAGCAATAGCCGAGCCGCTTCACAACAGCCGGTAGTTGTAAACCGTCTCACGCTAGCGACAGCCAATCGCCGCCAACAGCCGGTGCCCTCCATGCCTTGACAAAAATGGGCTTTTTCCGCCCTTTCTTCCACTTTTCCTACCGAGGTATCAACCGCTAAGTCCGAAATCATCAACTTCGGTGTTCGCCTTGGTCCACAATTGAGAACCAAAGTCAAAACACCGGTAATGGAACGTTTGGGTCACCCGATCCATAAACAACGACAGGTTGGGGGCCGTACCCAAATTCCAAGTGATGTTCAGAAATGTGCCGAGCCATCTGACGCAACTCAAACTGAAAGAATTTCTGTTGCGTCTCGTTTGAGCATCCCACAAGGGGTCCACGAGTCTGCTGAGAAGAAGAAGTTGAGGCAAGTGACTCGCAAAATCACGAGAGATGACCAGACCCTCGTGATTCATCTGGCAACCGGATGAGCGAAGCCAGCGGCGGAAGTTGTCTCTCAATTCAAATGATCGACGCCCAAAAGAAGACGTGTTCTCCACTAAGGACAACGCTACACTTGGGGTGGAAGTGCAATTGGCATAACCCACGCCAACCACATCATCGGGGTGGCAACACACCTAAAGAGGACGATCGATGAAATAGATTGTTCTTGCTCATGCAAAATTGATTAAGACGTTATTATCGGGATGTGCACATTACGGTGAGCGCTCACTCACAAAGAGTTTCGATATTGAGCGGCTTTCCTGTTAGCAGAAGATCTGAAGCCACGCCAAGACGACATCAAGAAGAAAGAGATCATCTATCCAATTTGATGAGTTTCCGGTGACTATCAACATGGTGAACAAAGGAAAGGACCGGCGGATCACGGATCGACTTCACTCTGGAGGAAAGGTTGGGTCTCAGATTTCAAAGAATGTCTCGGTTACAATTGCGAGCTACCCAATGCATCGATTATAGAAGGATGCATGAGGGAGAGTCATCTGAAGATGAAGCTTCTGACAGCAATTCGGCGATAGCTTCCGATGACACAATGTCAAGTGTTGGTCGTCATCTCAGAGAATCTTTTACAATTACTCCCGATGTCCTGGCTCAAATGTTACAAGAAGCCTTAGCCAAGCAAAGAGAAGAGCTTAAGGCCGAAATGAGAACAGAGATGGAGCTAGCCATGCAACAGATGAGGGAGTTGCAAACCCATACGGTTGCACAACCTGGATCCAGTCAACACCCTGAATCCAGTCAACAAGGTGGAGTTACCCACCATAATGCCCATAATATCGAAGACAGCGATTCGGAGATTGATGAACACATTTACGCTGATCAACCTCCAAAGAAAGCTGCATCTGATGCTCAAGGTGGAAATGATCCAATTCTTCCTATTGGAAGTAATCCAAAACAGGAGGAGGATGATGGCGAAAGGATGAAAGAGCTTGAAGATAAAATCAATGCTTTGATGTCCGCACAGGAAGTCAAAAGGACTGGCATCCCGTGTCCGTATCCTAGAGAGTGGGATTCAATTCCTTACCCGCCAAAATTCAATTTGATCAACTTCACGCCATTTGACGGGAGAGGGTCACCTACACAACACCTGATTTACTTCAAATCACATTTAGGGTGATCTCAGAAACGAGCCTTTGATGGTTCGGTCATTCGTCATTACCCAGCGGAACGCCGATTGGTATCGAAGACTCAAGGCCGGTAGCATCAACTGTTGGAATGATATGGAAAGCTTGTTCCTCAACAACTTCTTCGATGACGACACCGAGGTCTCGATTGGAACCCTCTTGGATGAAAAACAGAAGAATGGGGAAACAATTGACACTTTCGTTAAGCGTTTTCGCAATAAGGCCATAAACTGCAAAGATCCAATCATCGAGGAATTCATATTGCGGACGTGCCACAATAATCTCTCCATTGATCTGTTGGAAGTCATGGGGGTCGTCCCGCCAACTACATGGAAAGATCTGAAAATACGAGGAGAACAAGCGACGTTTCCTCGGAAGGAAGAAAGCCGAAGAGGCGAAAAGATGGCCGACCCTCGGCAATTTTTTTCTCGTAATAGAGGAAAGGCATCTGTGGATCGCTGTTGGTCAAACGCCGCAACAACGATCGCCAAAAGCTTCTAAATCGAATTCCGGGACATACTCTTTCGTGAGACGAAGAAGTTCGATCATCTTCAAACACCTTCTTGATAACAACAAAATCAAGTTGCCTCCGATTACAAATCAAGAGGAGGCTGACAAGACTTCGGACCCTAAATACTGTGCATACCACAGGAGGATCCTCCATCCTACTAAGGATTGCTTAGCTCTCAAGGCCATCATCCAAGCCTTGGTCGGCCCGTTCTTAGCGCCAAATAAGCGTAATGAGGAATCATTCGGCTGTATACGAGTATAAACCGCCCCTTTCCTCCGATGAGTATAAGAGGTTAAACCGCTCCTCCGACACTGGCTGTATACGAGTATAAACCGCCCCTTTCCTCCGATGAGTATAAGAGGTTAAACCGCTCCTCCGACACTGGCTGTATACGAGTATAAACCGCCCCTTTCCTCCGATGAGTATAAGAGGTTAAACTGCCCTCCTTCTTACTCCAATAAGAATATGAGTATAAACCGCCCCTTTCCTCCGATGAGTATAAGAGGTTAAACTGCCCTCCTTCTTACTCCAATAAGAATATGAGTATAAACTATTCTAGATGAATGTAGCCCGCTTTGCAAAGAAAGTCGGGGTGGATAATCCATGAACGAGGTCCACCTCCACATTGAAGCATCAAACCTTCCTACGCTTAGGATTGTCTCAAAATTCTATCCCGGTCAAACCTTCCTATAGTTAGGACCATGATCAAAATCCCTCTCGATTCCTTCCATGAACGAGGTCCACCTCCACATTGAGCGATCAAACCTTCCGACAGCTAGGATTGTCTCAAATATCCGCCTGGTCAAACCTTCCTACGCTAGGAACATGGTCAAAATCCCTCTTGATTCCTTTTATGAACAGAGGTCCACTTTCGTGATTGAGTGATCAAACCTTCCTACGCTAGGATTGTCTCAAAATTCCTATCCCTGGTCAAACCTTCCTATAGTTAGGACCATGATCAAAATCCTCTCGATTCCTTCCATGAGCGAGAGGTCCACTTCAGTTGGCGATCAAACCTTCCGGCAGTTAGGATTGTCTCAAAATTCCTATCCTGGTCAAACCTTCCTACTGATTAGGAACATGGTCAAAATCCTCTTGATTCCTTTTATGAGCAGAGGTCCACTTCGAGATTGAGTGATCAAACCTTCCGGCAGTTAGGATTGTCTCAAAATTCCTATCTGGTCAAACCTTCCTATAGTTAGGACCATGATCAAAATCCTCTCGATTCCTTTTATGAATGAGAGGTCTATTCAATAGGGTTCGTTTTAGCCCCAAGAAAACACAAAGGGTTCGTTTTAAGCCCCGAGAGAAACACAAAGGGTTCGTTTTAGCCCCAAGAGAAAACACAAAGGGTTCGTTTTAGCCCCAAGAGAAAACACAAACAAGCCGCAATAGTCTCTGAATGATTCTCAAGGCATCTCAATTACAACCCAAGTGGTGACCTTCAAGATGAAGATGATTAGTCCAAAATCGACTTGACACTTCAATCCATTCAAATACAAATGCAACAGCTTATTGAACTCGAATATGGATAGCGACATCGCACTCCGTGGTTTGAGAAATCAAGCAAAACACGGGCCTCTTCTACAAAGTTCAACGTTGAGCGAAGCAAGAGCATCTTATCCAAAGTATTCCGCACTTCGACAAAATACGAGGAGTCCAAAACTTTGGAGGGGTATCCAGAGGCATCAAAATTGTTGAAGAACCTCAAATATGACTAAATCATGAGAAGATCGAAGGACAACGTCGTCGAAATCTCAAGAAGTCAACACATGAGAAGATTGTGTCTCGCCATGCTAGAGATCGGTTTGTGCCTCGCCATGGCGAGACACTTGCTTATGTCTCACCGCTACGATTTGTGTGTGTCTCACACGAGCCAGACACTTGCGTGTCTCGCTATTAGCGAGACACTTGTTGGTGCCCGCCACGGCGAGACACCTTGATGTGTCTCGCAACTAGCGAGACACTTATTTGTGCCGCCAAAGGCGCAGACCCGTAATACTTGAAACGAGCTCTTGAAGGGTCTAAATCAATGCCGGTGGGGCCCACTTGACTTTATCGCAGAGACGCTCAAATACTTTAATGTGCGGTTACGAAGATACTTCACTAGGCGTGATTCTAGGGCATTTAATCGTGCCTAAAAGCGGAAAACCGTTCTGGCGGTGGAGGGGCGACAACGCCTGCATAAGTCGGGCGGACCCATCTTCGCCAGCTAGCGAGGCGTACTTACTACGCCGGTGGCGAAAGGGGCTTAGGCAGAGGCAGCTCGAGTGCCGCTGCTATAAATTTCACGCACTTATGACACTTATGTTTCAAGAGGGCACGCTTCCCAAAGACTATAAATACCCTCCTCGCCCACTTGGGCGTGAGGTCGGCTATCGAAGGGGCAATCGAGATCCAAGCTTCCGAGTTCAAGAACACGATCCATACCGAGATTCCTCGAAGTTTAAGCTTTGACTTATTCTTGAGAAGAGTAGATATCTTACCTTGCTAAGATATTTCTGAAGTTCTTGTTTCCTTTGCGAAGCATCAACTAAACCCCGCCGATTCGACGATCACGCCGGTGGTCCACGGATTACGCCCCCCAAGCAGTGCAAAGTCCCACGAAAACAGAGATCTACACTTGTAGCGTCTTTTGTTCGAGTTTGTGAGAGAGTTATTTAATTTCTTTATAACGAGAACCAAAGTGTAATTTTCTCAAGTTTTACAAATGGAATCAACTTTCACCCAAACAAACTTGATAAAGGTTGTATACTTGCAACTAAGGAGGTAATCATTTATTTCCCATCACATATCCGTGATTAATATGCATTCTGATAATTAAATTAGCTTTAATTAGTTTTCTTTGAAATTAGTAAAATAGATCGTGGGTAATATCGACCAATGAAAGTTTTTCCACAACTCTCACTTTTAAAGGGAATATGATATGATAAGAATGTGTTTTTCCTTATAATTCTAATATTACTGTGAATAACGTGAATTTTCGACACGTATTTTTCTAATATTTTAGGTATGTATTTTCTAGTATTATTTTTCTAATATTTTGATATGTATCTTCTAACATTGCTTTTCTAATATTAAATGTTATTTTTCTGGTATTTAAATACTAAATATTATTTTCTAGCATTTGAAAGTTAAATATTATTTTCTAGTGTTTAAATATTAAATGTTATTTTTCTGGTATTTAAATATTAAATATTATTTTTAGTATTTAAAAATTAAATAATATTTTCTAAAAGTATTATTAATATTTTCTCAAATTTTGAGGATTCTCTCTGAATTCAAAATAGAGTTTTATATTTATGTTTATGATTTAGCTACATTATAAATTCAATGATTGCGATGAATACTTTCAGTCCTAATCTTGATTCTTGATATTACTAATGATTTTGTAAACACGAGCTTGGTATTTAGTGCATTAGAAATATATATATATATATATATATATATATATATATATATATATATATATATATATATATATATATATATATATATATATATATATATATATATATATATAATGAGAACTCCTATGTTAAGTTCATAATGAATAGTGGTGTCCTTTTCTAACCACTCATCTTGCTTTGGGATCCGTGAAAGATATAAAGGCCACTTTGAGATTTGTGCATCACAAATCTCAAGGCAAGATGAGTGGATAAAAAGTTGGTGCTTGTGGCTGTGAACTTAAGTTTAAATGGACTATACCTATATATATATATATATATATATATATATATATATATATATATTATATATATAATATATTTTATTTCCAGTTCCATATTATATCTCTCCACGTTTTTTAAACCAGACCCGGTATCTATTTTCCTCACGGTGTTCTTCTCATCTCTTTCCTCCCTCCATCGCTTGCTCATCCGGATTGCTCTGGTCATTTCCTCATCATTTTCATCTCTCACCATGCCGTCCACTCATGGCATATCGCATCCTTCTCATCCCTTATCCTATTTGCCATCGTCCGGCTTTACTCGTTGACACCGCCATCCTTCCTCTCCCGGATTATCGTTGGCACCCTATCTCTTCATCCAGCCTCCTCCTTGCGTGCGGCCCTCCATCTCCACTGTTCTCATTCCCACCCGAGATCCACCTCCACTGCCTGCCTCCTCTTCCTCCCGTCGCCTCTCCTCCCCTCGGCCACAAGAGCGCCCCGCCACCATCTTTTCCGTGCTGCGTGGCCAAGACCTGTCGACCCAGCTGCGTGGTGGGGCCCATCGCCCGCGGCCGCCATCCCGCCCGCGACCGGCCTTGCGGTCCCCACCTCGTTGCCTCGTTCAGCGGCCGCGATCGCGTAGGCGCGTCGATTCGTTCGACGATATCATCGAGGAAAGATCCTATTACCTATTGACTCGTATTTATATTTTTAGATTATTTATGAATTATTATACGCAAGATCCCTCTTGCCGTTGTCTCGTTTATTTATTTTATGAATTAATTCGTATATGTATAGTTTAGTTCGTGCCAATTTATTATCATATGTGCAGTTAACGATTATATTTTGGTGAATATTCGATAGTATAAAATTATCCGTGATGATTGGATAGGTTAGAATTGATCTATGATTAATTTAGTGCTATTTGAAAGTAAGAATGTATTTTAGGATATTTTTAGTATTTATTATAACGATGAAAATATTTTTAAAAGAAATTATTATGTTGAAAATTAATTTAAAGGACTTTATAGGAATCTATGTTGAAAACTGCGTCATTTTATGTGGTTAACTTCTCCTCTTATTTCACATTTTCATATTGTACCGTTGTTGATAGTTATTCACGCTATCTATGATACATACACGTATTAATACAGAGTAACGCTATCTTGGCCAGAAGTTTCAAGATCTGAATAGTGAGTTATTAGAGTTATCAATTACATGTGTAAATAGCTCGTGTTCTCGTGATTTATATCGCTTATTGATTAGTCCTGCTATGCTTATTATATTCTCGCTTATATTGCATTTATTCATAGTCTTGTTGTGTCCGTAACCGTAGTAGTTCATGACTTAGGGACTTGGTTCGCCATGAACATGACCTAGTGACATGTGTGTGTTGACCATGCTTAGAGGTGAACCCGTGTTTGATATATCGGATCGCTGACTTGATTTACCCGAGACCGTGGGATGGGAAAGTCTTGGTTCATGTGATCGGATATGGTCGTTGATGTATCTTCCAAACTCGCACTGAATTTGTGTAGTCACTAGGGTTGGTTTGTAGGCTAAAGTTCGAATTTGTGTAGTCACTTTAGTCGCTGTACTTGTGTATTCACCGAAGTCTCGCTTGTGTCCGGACGGTAGAATCGGTTGTGTGTAGTCCTCCGCCGATTCGTAGCGCATTGGATGCACGAGGATTTGTGAACAACAGCTATCCTGATATGAACTTCGACTGCGGAGACTTATGATCCAATGACTGTTATAGGATGGCTAGATACGGACATCGAAGTTGAGATTTGACAGCTTAGGGCACCCGGTTGTACCTGACACCGAGATGAACATGTCGATGCTTTATTTCCGCTATATGTTCCATCCGTATAGTTTGGGGTGATTATTTAGTTATTTACAACTGAGACATACCAGATATACATGAGGGTTTCCTTGTTTGATTATTTCACTCGACGCATTCACGCCTCGCTTTGTAGATTTCTTAATATTAATCTCATTCGGATCTTTACATGGGTGGTTAACAGTATTGTTATACTTGATTTGTTAGCATTTTGATTCGCATTCATTAGCATTATTATTATCGCCATTGCACGTGGGATCTTGCCGTGTGTTATACACGCTAACGTACTCCATTCTCTTGGTGTACGTCAGATTTAGATAATGAGACGGGGTTCGTTATGGAGATGCACTTGAGCCGGAGTTTTCTCAGCAGGAGAACCTTCCAGACGACGGAGTAGATCGAGCTGAAGCTTAGTTTCCTTTTTGTTTTCAGTTGTTTGATTAACCTTAGACTTCTTTCAGTATTTCTATTTTTGCTCAGTTGACATTTATTTTATGATTCTCTAGTCTTAGCTACATGTATTGTTTCAAACATGTGGACTCTTTTATAGTCTGGGATGTTATTTTTATTCTGGTGATATGTACTCTCTGTTCTGGATATTTATTTATTCTTACTAACTGTGGTTGGGATCTGTGACTGTGATTATTATTATTATTACTTATCGCCATGTATTAGATTGAGGAGAAATATTTTATTTTATTTGTATTTCTTCTCAACCTAATACATCGCGGGCTTGTTCGCGTTCCGTTTCTGTGTATTTTGGGAAGCGGGGCGTGACAATTACGTATGGAAATTTTAATTTATTTTTGTCTGATTTCCCTTGTAAATAGACATAAGTTGAGATTTCCAGCTTTTTTGGGCATTCACAAGGAGGTTTGTTTATCAATGTTAAAACATTAGCTTACCCATTGGGTAACCTAAAAGATTTCATAAACTTAGCATTAATTAGCCTTCAAGATTTTTGTTAGTCCATTGATTATATATGGCCACTCATGAATATGGAACATTTTCATTATACTCTAACCTCTTGTAATAGCATTGTTGTTCCTATTACATAGTTTGTTTTGAAGCTCTATTGAGCTAATAATCAAGGTTGTACATCATATCATATCATATCATACTCTCTTTAAAAGAAGGAGTTTGGAAAAAATTAATGGACAAAAATATCCTTGACTCATTTAATTATTACATTATTATATTATTCTAATTAAATTTTCTAATTAGTTAGTATAAGCTTCAATATCCTAGCCTATTCTAATTAATAGGTAAATATTATGTACTTTTGATAATATATGAATAAAATAATTTCAATATTATTGGCTAGGTTATATATCTTGATACTTCTACATATGTAAGCTCTTCATCAAATTATATTATTAGTTGGGGTATCTTGGTACTAGTATGCATTATAAGCTCATCAAATTTGATTTAGACATATTTGATTTAAGTATATAATTAAAAATTAAATTAAAATTAATATTTTTGGATAGGATATTTTAATTAAAAATTAAATTAAGATTAATATTTTTGGCTAGGATATTTTAATTAAAATTTATATTAAGATTAATATTATTGGCTAGGTTATCCTAGCACCAGATATGTTATAAGCTCATCATATTTTATTTAAGTGTATAATTAAAATTTGTATTAAGATTTTCTTCCCGGATATAAAACAATACCCACGCAACATTCATTAATACACACGCTAGATAGAATTTAACTATAAATTGGGTTGTTCAACTGTTTACTCTATTTAAATGTGTTATCCTCTCACCGTAACACTCATACCTCCAAGCTTCAATGTGTACCGTTCTACCTCCATTAATTGTTCTTATTTAGCAATATTGTGTATTTGATTCAATGGTGACATATGTATGTACTAGCTTGTATATGCATAGTTATTATAGCACTTTCTCCTATTGTTTCAGAATCTCCTTCGTTAGCATCTCCTTCAACACATATGTTTCGCTGCCTTTATTATTTTTCTTTAGTAATATTATGCATAACTTTTCTTACTAATATTATGCTTTCACAATTTTAGATTTATGGGTGAAACTCTCATATTTCAAAGGCAACATGAAATTTTATTTTGTTAATACTACTTCTTCCACCTCTTAAAAAAGTTTTTAAAGCAATAAAATTGAGTCAAAAAGATGAAATTTTAATTTTGATCTTTTTCTGACCACATATTCTCCTAGCCTCATCTCATACAAGAATATAGCAAAACCATTAATGGTGTGCTTGTAGCATTCTCTTGCCTCCTCAAAAAAAAAAAATTGTTCAATGACTAAATAGTTATTAAAACTCCTCATTTCCTTAAAAAAATTAGCAAGAAAGTTGTACTTGTTTTTAACAAATTTAAGAAAAGAATGGTGATGCCCATGGATTTCCTATGGTGTTTTAGTTTCATTATTAAAATAGTGAGATTGCTAAGACAAAGAGAAAAATAGCTTGTTGGTGAATTATGCATATAATTCAAGCTCCTTATTAGAAAACATATTAAAAATATTTTGATGAATTAAGAAAATAATTTTTTATAAAATAAACTCCATATTAGAATTTTAATAAAATAATTTCTTTGATAAAAATAAATATAAAATATTTTTAATGAATATTTTGTGATAAAATTAGAAATAAGTTAAAACCTCCCTATTAAAACTAAATTAACAAATAAAGTTTTTCTAATAAAATAAATTAACAATATTATTTTGATGGTTTATACACATTGATGACTCCTTATTCAAATTTTATCAACCGAGATTGAAAGACAAGAAAAGCATGATATTGATCATTATGAACTATCTAATTTAATAGATTTGGTTCACTCCGTATAACTTTTACTAACATCATCCCATATGAAGTTGAGTTTCTTTTCTCCGATCAATTGAAAATATAACATTTTAGGGTTATTTAGATATTAGTCCCTCAAATATTGAATAATTCCATATTAGTCCATCAAATCTCAATAATTGCTCAAGACCTCAAATCATAAGGGCTCTTGTAATTTGGTCCCTTAATGACCAAAATACCACTTATTTATGATTTCTCTGTTAAAAACTATATTGTTCAAAGAAAGAGTTATTTGCATTTTGGTACTCTAAAGTTACACCCTTTTAAATTTAATACTCTAAAGTTTTTTGGGACCCTGATGTAGAGTCGAAAAAAGCTTTGTTTGATTGACTTTTAAAAAGGATTACAATCACACCTCTCGACATGAGAGGAAGAGAAGATTGATTTGACTTCTTTGTATGGGTTCTTGGTGGCAGAAGGCTTCACTCGATGCTCACGTAGAGATCCTTTCGCTGACGCATCGTAACGTAGTTGTTGATGCTTGATGAAGAACTCGATCTCTTGGCGCGAAAGTGCCGATTTTCTCAAAAGTCCAAAAGTTCAAAAGCCCCTTCCTAATAGCCGCCACGGCTATTTATTGGGCTTTAAGCATGTAACCATCATGCTAAAATTGTGGAAGCGTGGGTTAGTGGGCATAGCGATGCCCACCATTTAACCCACGCGGTTTATCGTGGCTTTAAACGCCATTGGCGTTGGTTTCTTTGTTATGGCGGTGCGAGCCGTTAGATGGCGAGCCGCTCTTCATTGGTGGCGAACCTTGATTGAATGACGAGGTTCGCTACTTGGGTGAACTGTTTGCTAACGAAGCCACGCTTGGCTTAACCTCTACCGGATGCATTTATGCATTTTGGTTGGATAGCGAGCCCGGCTGTGAAGCGAACCTCGGATGAAATGGTTGGATGGTAAGCTTCTGCGTAGCGAACCTTATATGAAATGGTTGGATGGTAAGCTTCACGCCGTAGGCTAACCTCGATAAATGTCGAGGTTCACCGCTGTAGGCTAACCTCGATAAATGTCGAGGTTCACCGCCGTAGGCTAACCTCGGCTGAGTGGCGGGTTCACCGCTGTAGGCTAACCTCGTTGAATGGCGAGGTTCACCGCTGTAGGCTAACCTCGATAAATGTCGAGGTTCACCGCTGTAGGCTAACCTCGATAAATGTCGAGGTTCACCGCTGTAGGCTAACCTCGTTGAATGGCGAGGTTCACCGCTGTAGGCGAACCTCGTCACGAAGAAACCGTTACTTGGGAGAACCTCGCTCGACAAGAGGGCTTCACGCTGGCTTAACCTCGCTCAATGGAGAACTTCGCCAAACTTTGAAGTTGTGGGCGAGCCTCGCCAAACTTAAGTGTTAGGGGCGAATCTCATCATATGGCTGTGAGCCGTTTCTCGTGCGAGCCTCGTGTTATGATTGAACTCCGGCTCCTCGTCGCGAACCTCATGTTGAGGTCGAGCCTCGCCTTGACGAAGTCTCGCTTTGAAGTTTGTATGGTCTAGCCTCGCCCTACCAACAGCCTCGCTTTGAAGCTTTAACAACTAGGGTACTCGTGACCTCGCCTAGAGGATTTTTGACTGCCTACAAGACCCCTTCAAAGTTTTCGACTTGAATCAGTTGTGTGGGTCCGAATACTTTGAATTTTTCTAGCACTATTAACTGGGTGACGCCAACCTCGCCAGAGTTCAGATATGAGGGCAAGGCCACGAACCTCGTGACTCACCGACCCTTGGCGCTAAGCTCCATTTCTTTAAACCGCGATCCACGCGGGCAAATTAGGGATTAGACCCTTTCGAAAGTGACTTGTCACATCCCTGCATCTCGCCCGCAGATTCGTGATCGATGATCTCGAGAGATCTCGGCCAGATATCTCGGCCATTGGTTCTTCGAGACCCTATATATGACAAATAAAGGCCGCAAAGCTCCCCATCGCCATCTTCCTCAAGCCACCAATCTAGATCACCGAATTTTCCTTGACGCCAAGCAATGGCCCCAAAACCGCCATCGGGTAAAGGCAAAAGCCCGTTGGGACTTCGCTCGCTTCCACCGCCCGGCAGTGTAAGGCGAAGAGCATCGCCGCCAAAACATGACTTTTAAGATCCGCCGAGAGTTAATTTTATGACGTGATTTTCACTCTGGAGATGAGATTGCTCTCTAAGATCATATCTTTCTAACTGCGCCAGCGGTTTTGACGAGGCTTGCCTCATTTGGCTTGATAAACCTCATCGAGGTTCTTGATCTTCCCGATCCCCATAGGGTCTCTGTTTTGAAACTCGCCTG
Organism: Asparagus setaceus; assembly: GCA_012295165.1. Lineage (NCBI taxonomy): Eukaryota > Viridiplantae > Streptophyta > Magnoliopsida > Asparagales > Asparagaceae > Asparagus > Asparagus setaceus. The sequence continues at coordinate 95,363,745 of CM022702.1, read as the reverse complement.
TTTGGCGAGGTTTGATTCTTTTAGATGAAGCTCATTTCGTGAGTCTCGTCTTTTCTCGAGAGATGAGTCTCTGGCATGCAGGCTTATTTTTCTCGAAAGATGAGTCTCGCTTGCAGGCTCGCTTTCTCGAAAGATGAGTCTCGCTTTGGCAGGCTCGCTTGTTGATGAGCCTCGCTTTGGCGAGGTTCGCTTGTCTAGCGGTTCGCCTTTGATGACGGTTCGCCTGCTTGACGAGGTTCGCCTCTGAGTGACTTTGTCCTTTGAAGTGGCGATCTAAATCCCTCGAGACTAACTTCTTCTTCTTTCTTTGTGTAGTTGAGCATCCCTCTACCCCATCCTCAACGGGCGCCGGAGTAAATGGTGCTCGAGAGGCGTAACTCGACGGTTTCCCTCTCGTGAACATTCCTCGATTTGTGGATAGAACTCAAGAGGAGTTGAGACTTCTTCGAGCCTTCAACACCCACCTTCAGCGCTGGATTACTTGATGCCCTCTCGAGTCTCTAACCGACCAAATTGCAAAGCCTCGCCTTCCCGCTTGGAGATGATATCAAGATCCGTGACTGCTGGATTTGGGTTTGTACAAGTGGCTTCGAGTGGTAAACTCACGCTACATGTTCTTGCCCGCAATGGAACGTGACTATTCACTTACTTCACTAAGAGCAGCTTCTGCTTCTAGAAAGATGAATTGGGATCTAACTCCCATTCAAGATGGAGTAATGTGTGGTCGCTTTTCCCGTGATGGTGCAATGTGTGGACCGCCATGGTCATCATGTAACCGGTCTACAACCCGGCTTTTCCGAGGGAGCTTCGTTGGTGAATCACCGCCGCGCCAACACTTTTGGTCGTGGTTTCCATAAGGTCGCTTGGGTCGAAAGTTGATTTCTTTGTCGCTTCCATTACAAAACTTAAGAAAATTACACCTTAATTTTCAATTACAAAGAAATTTCAGAACTTTCACAAACTCAACAAAAGACGCTACAAGTGTAGATCTCTTGTTTTGTGGGACTTTGTCTTGGGGGACGCGTATCCGTGGACCACCGAAATGATCGCCGAATCGACGGGTTTAGTTAGTGCTTCTCAAAGGAAACAAGAACTTCAGCAAATATCTTAGCAAGGTAAGATATCTACTCTTCTCAAGAATAAGGCAAGGCTTAAACTCGAGGAATCTCCGCAGATCGTGGTTCTTGAACTTTGGAAGCTTGGATTGATTTTTCCTTTCGATGGCCGACCTCCCGCCCAAGTGGACATAGGAGGGTATTTATAGTCTTTGGGAAACGTGCCCACAAGTGTCATAAGTCTTTGGAGATTTTGCGGTTAAGCGGCGGTGAAGGCGCCTGCGTAAAGCACCTCGCTCCTTGCGGCGATTAATGCGGTACACCTGTTGGCGGCGAGGCGATCGCCAATCCTCCAGTACATGCGGTTTTCACCTTTTTAGGCATGATTAAATGCTCCTAGAATTACGCCTAGTGGGCGATCTTCGCGGTAACCGCTTATTAACGGTTCAACGCTTTCTCGCATTGATAAAGTCAAGTGGGCCCCATCGGCATTGATTTAGACCCTTCAGAGCTCGTTCCAAATATTACGGGTGTCGCCGGTTAGCGAGAACAAGTAAGATGCCTCGCTATAGCGAGACACATCAAGGTGCTCTCGCCGCGCGCAGGCACACAAGTGTCTCGCTAATAGCGAGACATCAAGGTGCTCGCCGTAGGCAGGCATTACGCGTTCTCGCTAATAGCGAGACATCAAGGTGTCTCGCGCGCAGACAAACAAGTGTCTCGCGATCAGAAGCAGACACAATCTCCCATGTGTTGACTTCTTGAGATTTCGACGACGTTGTTCTTCGATCTTCTCATGATTTAGTCATATTTGAGGTTCTTCACAATTTTGATGCCTACAGATAACCCTCCAAAGTTTTCGCTCTCTATTTTATCGAGGGTCCGAATACTTTGATAAGATGCTTGCTTCGCTCAACGTTGAACTTTGTAGAAGAGGCCCATGTTTTGCTTCAGCTTGAACTCGGCTACGCTACGTCACGACCATATTTTGGGATCAATAACTGCATTTGTATTTGATTGATTGAAATGTCGGGTCGCATTTTGGACTAATCATCTTCATCTTGAAAGTCACCACTTGGGTTATAATTGAAATGCCTTGAGAATCATTCAGAGAAGCCGCCTGTTTTTCTCAATATCGATTTCCGTGAAAGCTTCTATATGTAATATCCGAATTGTCCCACTTGAAGAAAGCGAAGGGCAACCAAGTGTCTCGCCAAAGGACCGCCACCGACTGCCTCGAGCATGCTTGAGCTTCCTGGAGGCGTATGTAATGAGTTACAAAGTGCATTAAAATCACTAGGAGAAAGTGCTTGACCCCAGAAGAGTGAACCCGCCGCCTCAAGTTATTGCTTGTATGATAGATATAGGATTTTGGCAAACCCTCACCATCAACGGATTTGATGAGCCTTTACCAACTACCGCTTGATGGGCTAGCATGTAGATTATCCGAGTCCGCTCTACATGTTACGCTGTGCTAAAAGAGTGAATTCTCTTAGACTTTATGCTACGATATTGAATAATGAGGCTCTACCAATTATCACGGAATTGATTACCCTACAAAGATGTGTTAGATGCGCACTTATCTCCGATAAGGATGAGATAATATCCCTATGCATGAAGGCATAGTTTAGGTGTCATTAGGTAATGACATCTATGCTAACGATATTGAATAATGAGGCTTGTGGAATTGTGTTTCTCGGCTTAAAACGAACCCGTTGTGTTTCTCGGGGCTTAAAACTATCCTCGTGTTTCTCTTGGGGCTAAAACGAACCCCGCTATCGGAGTAGACCTCTCATTCATAAAAGGAATCGAGAGGGATTTTGACCGGTCCTAATCAGAGGAAGGTTTGACCAAGTGGGAGTGAAAATTAAAAAATGATCCTAATCAGAGGAAGGTTTGATCGATAAGAGTTTTGAGACAATCCTAACTCTAAGGTTTGATCGCCAATCAAAATGGACCTCTGCTCATGGAAGGAATCAAGAGGGGATTTTGACCATGGTCCTAATCTGTAGGAAGGTTTGACCAAAGTGATATTTGAGACAATCCTAATTGTTTAAGGTTTGATCGCCAATCTTGAAATGGACCTCTGCTCATGGAAAGAATCGAGAGGATTTTGGCCGTGGTCCTAACTGTGGAAGGTTTGACCAGATAGGAATTTTGAGACAATCCTAATCAGAGGAAGGTTTGATGCTCAACTGAAGTGGACCTCTCTCATTCATGGATTATCCACCCCTAGCCGCAAAATTGGGTCAGTTTGAGTGAGTAAGAAGGAAGAGCAGCTTTAACCTCTTATATTCATCTGAGGAAAGGGAGCGCTTATACTCGTGATACCGTCGGAGTACGAGGGAACAGCTATACTCAGATACTCGGTTGGAGGAGGGTTTTATACCGTATACCGTTGGAGTCAAAAGGGAGCAGCTTTATACCGTGATACCGTTGGAGTCAAAGGAGCAGCTTTATACCGTATACCGTTGGAGTCAGGAGCAGCTTTATACTGTGATACATTGTTGAGTCAAAAGGGAGCAATTTATACTGTGATACCGTTGGAGTCAAGTTTGATTCAACTTATTTCGGCGTTAAGACGGCTTCAACCAAGGCTTGGATGATGGCCTTGAGAGCTAAGCAATCCTTTGTAGGATGGAGGATCCTCCCCGGTACGCATTTATTTAGGGTCCGGTTTTGTTAGCCTCCTCTTGATTTGTAATTGGAGGCAACTTGATTTTGTTGTTATCAAGGAGGTGTTTGAAGATGATTGGAACTTCTTCGCCTTGAAAGAGTATGTCCTGTGGAATTCCGATGAAGCTTTTGGCTGCCGTTGTTGTGACGCTTGACCAATGCTAGCCAGATGCCTTTCCTCTATTACGAGAGGAGAAATTTCGAGGGGTCACCATCTTTTCGCTTCTTTCTTCCTTCCGAGGAAACGTCGCTTGTTCTCCTCGTATTTTTAGGTCTTTCCATCGACAGTGATCACCCCATGACTTCCAAAGAATTCTATAGAAAGATTGTTGTGGCAAGTCTTCAATATGAACTCTTTCGAATGGATCCCTCGCACCATAGCTTTATTAAGGAATCGCTTAACGAAGGTGTCGATTGTCTCCCCACCTTTCGCTGCCTAAAAGAGTTCCAATTGAGACTTCGTGTCGCCATCGGAAGTTGCCGAGAAAGAACTTCCCAACAGCTAATACTCCCTACTTGAGTCTTCGATACCAATCGAAGGCAGCGAAGAGTACCGACGTAATGACCGAACCATCGAGGCTCGCTTCCGAGATTACCCCAAATGTGATTTGAAGTAAATCGTGTTGTGAAGGTGACCTCTCCGCCAAATGGCGAAGTTGATCAAATTGAATTTTAGGTAAGGGATTGAATCCCATTCTTCTGATACTGACACGGATACCAGCCCTTTGACTTCCTCGTGGACATCAAATCATTGATTTTATTTTCAAGCTCTTTCATCCTTTCGCCATCATCCTCCCCTTGTTTTGGATTATTTCCAATAGGAAGAATTGGATCATTTCCACCTTGAGCAGCAGATGCCTTTCTTTGAGGTTGATCACGAAATGTGTTCATCAATCTCCTAATCGCCGTTTTCAACATTATGGTGGGTTACTCCACCTTGTTGATCGGATTCAGCCGCTGATCGACCCGTGTTGTTGTGCAACTGCTTGGGTTTGCAATTCCTCATCCGCTGCATGGCTAGCTCCATCTCGCCTTCATTTCGCCTTAAGCTCTTCTCTTTGCTTAGCTAAGGCTTTTGTAACATTTGAGCCGTGACATCGAGTAATGGTAAAGCTTCTTCGATGGGGACTCATACTTAAAACAGCATCAGCCTCGGGTTATCTGCTAAAAGGCCTGAAACTTCATCTTCGGATGACTCTCCTTCATGCATTCTTCTATAGTCAATGCTGGTAGCTCGCAATTGTAACCGACTACTGAAACCCTGCGCCGACTTTTCCGCAGGAGGAAGTCGTGGTCCTCGCCCATTGCCGCCTTTTCCTTTGTTCACCATATTAATGGTGACTTCGGGAATTCATCCCGATGAATGGCGATCTTCTTTTTCTTCGGTCGCCTTTGACTGGCCAAATCTTCCGTTGTTGGCAAGGAAAGCCTCTCAATCGGCTCTTTGTGATTGAGCCGCTTGACTCTAATAGCACATCCCGATAACAACGCCTTGATTAGTTGTGCACACGAGCAAGAACAATTTATTTCGCCGATCGCCCCTTTCGTGTTGCCACCCCACCGATGGTGTGGTTGGTGTGAGTTATTACAATTTGCACTTCCACCCCCAAGTGTAACGCTGTCCTTAATCGAGGACACGCTTTTGGGACTACCATTCTTTGACTTGAGAGACAATTTCCGCCGCTTGTCTTCGCCATCCGTTGCTTCGTATGAATCACAAGGGTTTGGTCATCTCGTGATTTTGCGAAGTCACTTGCCTCAACTTATTCTTCTCGCCAGACTCGTGGACCCTTTGTGGGATGCTCAAACGAGATGCAATTGGAATTCTAGAGACCAGATATTTTAGCTTGTTCAGACTCTTCTCGACCGGATAATCCAAGCGCTTTTATCGGGTACCTTGCCTTTATTTCCTCGGTCCGGGACCAAGACGACTAAACACCGGTTGTCGATTTCCGACTCAACGGCTGATACCTCACCGAGAAGTGGAAGAAATGGGCTGAAAAGCACATTTTCGCTATAGATGAAGACCGCCTTCGCCAAGCAGGTGCGCTATCGCGCTCACCTGGCGCTGAGATAGCTTACAGCCGCTGCTGGCATAGGCAGCTTTAGGCCGCCTTCGCTAGCGCTGAGGTGCTGAAATCGCCTCTACCAAGATCGCTGTTTGGCGCAATTTTGAGTTGGCGTGCACTTCGGGGCCCAAACTTTGTGATTTTGAGTCGATTCCTTGGTTGATTTAGACTCGCGCTTTGCGAACAATGGCACGTGCATGAGCAACGATGCACGGCGCTTTTGGGCACGCCTTCCTTGTCAATCGGGTCCTTTTGACGAGAACCCATTCTTCCTTGGGAGGAGTGCCGACGGTTGAAGGCCAGAGTTTGTTGACGCCTTTGATCATGTGAGTTCGCTCGATAGTGAACTCCATCCGCCGACCTGTGGCCTTGGCTAATTGACGAGCCATCTTTGACGCCGCTCTTTGGCGAAGCTCGCTCGCCGATCGCTTGAGATCTTGTTGAGAGGGAATCGCCTCGCCGCAAGCTTAACGAGAATCGCGCATTACAACGTAACTAACTTCCTCTTAGGGGATGAGATCCTCCGATGTTTGCGGGTGAGGAGGACTTCGATGTGGAAGAGGAGAGATACTCTTCAATTTGGCTTGATCAAGAAGTAGTCTATTCCATCAACCATGAGGTCGGCCCGACGCCGCAGGTCGCGACACAACGATCTCGCTCGAGACCGCTGGCTCCCATCGGTCGCCATCGTGTTTGGTCGAAAGTTGATTTCTTTGTCGCTTCCATTACAAAACTTAAGAAAATTACACCTTAATTTTCAATTACAAAGAAATTTCAAGAACTCTTCACAAACTCAACAAAAGACGCTACAAGTGTAGATCTCTTTGTTTTCGTGGACTTTGCCTCGTGTCGGACGCGAATCCGTGGACCACCGAAATGATCGCCGAATCGACGGTTTAGTTAGTGCTTCGCAAAGGAAACAAGAACTTCAGCAAATATCTTAGCAAGGTAAGATATCTACTTTCTCAAGAATAAGGCAAGGCTTAAACTCGAGGAATCTCCGCAGATCGTGGTTCTTGAACTTTGAAGCTTGGATTTCATTTTTCCCTTCGATATGGCCACCTCCTCCAAGTGGACATAGGAGGGTATTTATAGTCTTTGGGAAACGCCCACAAGTGTCATAAGGCCGGAGATTTTGTAGTAGCCGCAACCGAAGTCGCCCGCGCTTAAGCCGGCTTCGCCACCGGCGGTAGCGGTTTCACGCCGGGCGGGCGAGGCAAAGGCCGCCCTTCCACCGCCAGAACGGTTTTCCGCTTTTAGGCATGATTAAATGCCCTAGAATTACGCCTAGTGGGCGATCTTCGCCGCGGTAACCGCTTATTAACGGTTCAACGCTCGCATTGATAAAGTCAAGGGCCCCATCAGATTGATTTAGACCCTTCAAGAGCTCGCTCCAATATTTCGGTGTCTCGCCGCTACTTGACATAGTAAGTGCTCGCCATGGTGACACATCAAGGTGTCTCGCCAGGCGTAGGCACACACAAGTGTCTCGCTAATAGCGACATCAAGGTGCTCGCCGCGGCATTACACAAGTGTCTCGCTAATAGCGAGACACATCAAGGTGTCTCGCCGCGGCGCAGACACAAACAAGTGTCTCGCGATCAGAAGCAGACACAATCTCCCATGTGTTGACCTCTTGAGATTTCGACGACGCTGTTCTTCGATCTTCTCATGATTTAGTCATATTTGAGGTTCTTCAAGAATTTTGATGCCTACAAAGGCGAGGGGCAATTCCCGCCAAAATTTCCGACTCGGCCGGTCTCGGATGGGGTTCTTCTCAATGGTGGCCTCACACCTAATACTTTCTAAAAGAAAACGGTGACTAATTGGAGAAGTTTGGCCTTACGGCTCCAATCGTGGCAACTCAATTGGGCCCGAGGAATAATTCTCAGAATTCCTTGGGGTTTTGGAGTTGTATAATCCCGATACCCACACTTTCTTCAATTCTGATGGCTAATTGGGGATTGCTTTGCACGAGATGGCCGAGGTTTCGGCTACCTCATGGAAGGTATCCGCACGAGGAGTACATCCCGGTATAAAGAGTCGATGGATTTGGAAAAAGATCATCCTCAAGTAGTGGAGACCTATTCGAAGTGATGTGCCACTATCATATTTGCACATGTAGGCACCCGGACGCTACCGATAAGAAGGGGAGAAGTCCATTAGTCATAATATTTGGGCCCACTACCTTTGACTCGCTAGATGATAAGGAAGGTATCATGGTGCCCCCGGTCCTCTTGAGGCGGTAAATTGTCACGCTTGTGCTTGACAACCTTCCACTTTCTTATGTGACTCCTATGACGAGTAGCATGGCTTCCCTAAGCAGGGACAACGCTTGACACTTATATTTATCGAGTGGGGAGCCGATTTCTTCAAAGGCGCTAGCAGCACTTGCATGTTGTGGCTCGTACATCGCCGCCGCCTCACGGCAGCCTTTGATTCATTAGCACCGAGGTGATTTTCCCTCGCAAGCGCTTAGTACACGGGCGCCAAGATGCACTTCTTCCCGCCATGATTGCCCAGATTCATCGGGATTGCTGCCTTTGTTACCGCCATGGTAATCGAACCCAAGGGTGGAATTACCATACCTATCTTATGGCGTGATTTGTCATGCACGCCTACTCTCATGGGTACACCTCCGCTTCATATAGAGGGACAAATTACTCTTTCATCCGAGGCTAGAGAACGCCGATTGAGCCGACATTACATGGTTTCGGTGCGGCCCCGACTACAAGAATTATTCTTTAACCGATGCTCCTACATTTTCCCCGAGTCAACTATGGACAAGCTTTGGTGGATGAACCCAATGCTCGTGGTTATACCACTTTGTCACTTTCATAGCTTTATGGCTCATGAGCATCCGACGGTATTTTGTTCCATTGCCGTCCCGTGATGCATATTGGAGCCTTATCTACCCCGCCGCTTTGTTCACGGGCTTTGGGTATGACCAATTGTATGTCGGAATCCACTCTCACTACAACCGACGACAGCGCTTTAATTATGGAGCCGTGGCTTGGTATCGATCGTTGCCGTGGCACGTGTGCTCGCTTTCTTCCGCAACGACCCTCAATCCCGACGACGCTCGCTATTGCAAGTGGCATTGCATGGCAAATGCAGAGATCCTGTGTTTTAATATTAATCTCTTAGGCGCTCAATTCGCCGCACGCAGAAGGCCGACTTCAACGAGGAGCCGATTCCCGGTCAAGGAGTATTTGAGTGCCGAGAAGGATGTCAGGCGACACCACATCCACCTAGCCCTCATGAAACTCAAAGGAAATAGATGAGGCTCGAATGAGTATGGCAAAGAACATTCCTTCTCCTCCGGGCGCTGAAGAAACTTTCGGGTCAACCCGTATCGAGGCACCTGGGATTTTGTTCCTTTGATGAACCATCGTAACATCTTCCGCAAGATCCTCCTCAAAGCTCTACCTCACCCACTTATCTGGTGGAGCCTGGCCCCAAGAAACCACCCCCACCGAGTCTGGAGGAAGCATACTGTGCCAATATCCAAGGATTGAAGACCGGCTCCACTGGACCAAACGCTTGGTCAAGCGGTGAGGCAAGAGGTTCTGATTAGTCCGTCCGCCGTTTGAATATGATCGTTGAAGGCGCCCCCGACATTGTTGAGTGCCCGCCCCATGCCGAATGTCCACCTACCTAATGTTTCGAAGCCCAGACCAGACTCAAATGAAGATACGGCTATCCTCGCCAGCATCGTGCTTGAAACTTCACCGCTTTGACCGCCGTCACACCCCCACAATTGAAATTCCGCCAATCCCAATTTCGCCTTGTCCGTCGCTCAAATTTTCTCACTGTAATTCTCTTCTTTGACTTGTCAAAGACTACGGGTATCTATGATTCGCACATTTCTCACCATCCTAAAAGAATCTCCCGCCAAGTGTTGAGCGCGTGGGACTTTGCCGAATCAAGGCGTTTGGAACCCTCCCGATGTGATGCGAGCTCGACTAACGCCATGCCTACGCCGCTTTACCAACCTATTTGGTACAGTGCAGACCCTTTTCAACAAATGGCAGACAATGCAGGACTAGCCTCTTCGCTCCATGATTGAGGACCGTGCTATGCATCTTAGGAGAATAAGAGATGATACCCAATTTGAGCTCCAACGCCAAATGCTCGAGAAGAGGCGTACTATCGAAGTTTCGAGACGGCCACTCAGATGATGAAAAGAAAAGGGTTTAGCGCCGAGCGCAACCAACAACTCCCGGTTGACTCCTACAAGGTCGACTCGCCGATATTCGTGCAAAATTGGCAGAGGCAGAGAGTGGGCTAGCTGGCCGGCATCGAGAAACATCGACTCGATAGCTCAATGTACCTGCGATGAGGCCGCAGCGCGTTTAATCATGACCGACTCGGCCGAGTTGCCGTGGAGCCAAATGCCTCAGACTTTCCTCCGACGATGATCTTTACAAGCAGCGACGAGGAGGTCAAAGTCGCCACCAGAAACTATGGTCAAGATTGCTTCGAGATCCGCCAAACTCTTGGGAACTTGTAACTCATGTACCCTTGATTTTGTTATAAAATTTCAGCTTTGGAGTCCATTTAATGTTTTCTGGTGTCATTTATATCTGCAATTTGGAATTTTTAGCAAACCCCCAGCTATCAACGGACTTGGTATGTCTTTACCGCCTGCCGCTTGAACCGACTAGCCATACTTTTTCCCTCAAGATGATGAGTTTTGAGGAGGTTCTTTAGGCTTAACGCTAAAATTTCCCTCTATCCTTAGCCGCTCAAGGCGCTGGATTAAAAGATAAGGACAACTCATCCGGTAAACCACCCTCGTGAATAAAATAGTGTGGGAGTGATCAAATCATTCAATGACATAAAAGTGCCACGATCGCGGACCGTAAAGGAATCAAGTTGTTCAAGGACATGAAAGTATAACAACAAGGATTGTGAACAAAGTCATTTAGAGGAATGACCATGTGGGAGTAGTTAAGTCATTCGCTGACATAAAAGTATAACGACTATGGTTGAAATAAAAGCACATCTCGTGGTAGGCTACCATCGAATAAACCGATAGAGTGATCAAATCGCTCAAAGGACATAGAAGTATAACGATCGCGGATCGTAAAGCACCAAATTATTCAGGACATGAAAGTATAACAACTCGATTAGAACAAAGTCATTTAAGGAAATGACTCGTGGGTTAACCGAGTCGCTCAAAGGACATAAGAGTATAACGACTATAATTGAATAGAGCACATCGCATAGTAGGCCACTATTCGGTGAGGGAGTTGATAGGGTGTATCACTGGTTAACCACTATCTAACATACCACTGCACAAGAGACGATATGGAAATGATCAGTCGCTCAAAGGACGAGAAGTATAACGACCGTGATCGAAAACAATCACATTGTTCGCTGACGGAAAGTATGACCACCGCGGATTGACATGAAGACACATCATTCGATAAATCAAAATTAGGTGACGTACCGCTGTTCATGGAGAATTGAAACATTGGCTCATCGCTGAGTAAGCCCATAAGGGATGACTAACATCATTCTGCATGAATAACAAACGCCTGAAAATTAGAATATCATGATCACTTGGTAGGCCAAAGGTGGATATCGTAAAGATAAAATATTGACTTGGTAAGTCAATACTTAGAAACGATAAGATAATTGACTAGGGTAATATTTCTTCGTAAACTTACCGCTGATAGGCATCATGATTTTGTCGCCTTCTTGATTGGTTAGGCGGCACGCCCATTCGAGTAGACCGACTCCACTACTTAATGGTCCTTCCCATTTTGGTTCAATTTCCTTTCTTTTGGAATTCAAAATCATTACGCTTGACAAATGAAAGCACGCAGGTCGCTTTCCTTGAAAATACGACATCGGACTTTCTTGTCAAATGCTTTAGAACCGGTCCGGTACAACTCGATATGTCGTTGAGCCTCGTAGTCGCCATCCAAAGATTTCAAGCTCCTCAAGGCCGGCGATGATTTTCTTCACCGCTATTCGGTGGTTAATGCTATTCGTGATGATGGGATTTGAATCTCCAACGGTAGAATAGCCTCACAACCATAAACCGAGAATATGGGTGGTACCCGCCGGTGCGAACCGTCATACGATAAGCCCACAAACTTTGTCCCAACTTATCATCCCAATCCTTCTTATTTGAAGAGACCATCTTGGTAAGGATCTTGATGATCGCCTTATTAAAAGCTTTAGCTTGTCCGCTCGGGCCAGGTAGTAAGTCGTTGATGCTAAATTCGATTCGAACTTATCGCTAATCGCGGAAAGCATGATCGACAAATTGTGGACCATTGTCGCGGAACAACTGTCTTGGCACACCATATCGGTATATGACGGATGTTTGACAAATTTGATCACATCAGAGTCTTGACCATTCTCAATGGAATAGCTTCCGCCCATTTTGAGAAATAGCTCTAATTGCCAATATGAAACAAAGGTCCTTTTGAAGAAGGCGAGAAATGGGACCAACAATATCCATTCCCCACGCTTCAAATGGCCGTGATGTGGCGGTAGGATGCAAGTGTTCCTGGTTGGTGAAGGTAATTAGCATGTATTTGGCATGCATGGCATCGTAGCGTGGAGCCACTCGATCCCTTACCATTGTCGCCAATAATAACCGAAGTCACGCAATTCCATCCCATAACTTAGGTCCGGCCGGTGTGCTCCACAAACACCGCCATGAGCTTTTCAAGACTTGCTCGCTTCCTTAGTTGACAGACATCGGCAAGAACCCATCATATGACCTTCTATACAAAGTCCAGAATTGGGAATCATAGTAAAATCTTGATGTTCGCCGAATTAATTGACTTCTTTCTTTTATGTCTTCGTGTAATATCCCATGCAAGACATAATCGATGATCGGAACCGCCAGCCTCGGCTTCAAGTAGCTTAGGTTCGCTTTCGATCGCTTGATCTCAGAATGCATATTTTGGTCGAAATAGTTGCCGACTAGACACACTAACCTCGCCGAGTAGCATTCTCAAAGTGTATAGCGAGTGCAAGAGACGCCAACAAGATTCGCATAAGTATTTTGCAAACGGGTACATGATCAATGTAAAAGCTTTCAAAGGAGTCACTAAAGTTATGGCCGCATGGTGAGGGATAAGGTCCTCATGCCCGACTTCATACTCTCCTCTTAGTTGTTTAACGATTAGTCGGAATCCCCAAATGCTTCAAGATGTTTCACACCTAGATGTTTGGCTATGTCGAGACCAATCAATAACGGATTGATCGCACGCTATTGGTACATGGTTCGAGCATACCTGGTATCACGTGGTTTTGGGAGATATCAAGACACCCCCACCCGGCCACAACGGCCGCCTGGTCGCGTTCATTAAAGAACAACCGCCATATTGCTCCTTAGAGACCGATTAGCTTCATAAGGTTCATCGTATGTCTTGATATAATTCGACTTTCCTTTCAATGGATGGTTAGCCAATAGGTCATACAGCCTTGACCTTCATCGCTTCGAGGTTTGAAGTGAATGTCGATCGAGATAATAATAATGCCCATCTAGCCATTCGACCATTCAACGTACAGTCGGGTCATGAATACCAGATAGGTCAATTTTGGATATGACATGTATAGTCCGTCCCACGAGATAGTGCCGCATCTTTGATGGCGAAGACCAAAGCCAAACATTCCTTCAATGGGAGGATATCGATATTCGCCCCGGATAGGCCCCACCGAGGTAATAGATCGCCGCTCGCGGGCCATTGTCATCGCCCCGTACTAAAAGACTCGCCAACGATACTCAGCGGATGTAAATCGAAGGGCTTTCCCGATTTAGGTGCAACTAACACGGGGATTAGAAAGATATGTTTTGATCTCTTGAATGCCTTAGGCAATCTTCATCCCAAACTAACGATACACCTTTCTTCATGAGCTTCGAGAATGGTTGACATTTCCCGACAAATTGGAAATGAATCTCGCAATGTAAGCCAAACGCCCTTGGAGACCACGAAGCTCCCTAAAGCTTCTAGGAGGTGGAAGTTCTGGATAGCTTTGATCTTGTCCTGACGAGACGATACCATCTCCAGGACCACTAACCCTAAGAATTTACCACTTGACATCCCTGTGAAAGACTTGGTTGGGTTCATCTTCAACCGATGTGCCCGCATTATCTCAAATGTTGTCTTCAAGTCATGCAAATGATCACCTTTGTGACGACTCTTAACTACTAAATCGCTTACGTAGCATTCCACCGCCTCCGTGAATGTTTTCTAAAATAGTGGTCATAGCACCGGTATGTAGCCCCGCTTTTCAAGACGAAGGCATAATCAGATAACAAGATATTCCTCGACGGTTCAAAAGCGTGTGCTTTTCACATCGATGCATTTTGATTTGATTGTACCAAAAGCCATCCATAAAAGACATCCTCGAATCCACATGTGTTGTCGGCGATAATGTCCGTGAATTGGTAGAGGGAAATCGCCTTTTCTGACATGCCGCATTTACGCCTTTAATCAACACACGGCCGGATCTCGTCCGCTTTTCTTTACCACGTACTATATTTGCTACCCACGGATGCTGACTTCCTGATGAACCTCGCTTTGATTAGCTTCGATTTCTTTCTCGATAGCCTTCATGACCGAGGGGAAAATCGCCGTTGTTGTTGTTTAACGTGTTTAGCTCCCGGCTTAATGTTAAGGCGATGCATGGCCACTTGAGGGTCTAAACCCGATATCTTCATAACTCCATAAGACATCTATATATTCCCGTATCAAAGCGATAAGGCTCTCCTTTTCTTCAACCACAAACTATCGCTATGAATATGGGTTTTGATTAGCTTCGCCCCCATATTTACTTGGATTATTTTATCATCGCGGTGGCTCTCGTTGTTCAAAACGATGTTCCCATTGCATTCCAAGTCGTTGACTCATTGATCCTCCAATAGCGTAAGAGATCATCTTCTTGGATCTCTATTGATCACCGAGGTCATATTGGCCATCAAGGACTTAAATTCACGCCCTATACCGACGCCGTAATCCCGTGAAGTTGTTTCAGAAGATAAGTGATCCGACTCACCCTCACCATAACATGCCATGAGTACGGCTACACTCATATCCCAACCCTTTACGAAGTTTTATGATAATAATCATCAGCCGCCTTCCGACATAAGCAGATCGGACCGGTGTTTTGATACCTTTTCCAAGTTTAGCCCTTCTTTGTGAAGGAAATCATATCCCATTTTCTTCATCAAATGTTGATTTCGGGCGAAATATGCAAATTGGGGTTCTTTTCTTTTGCTTGGGGTTGTTCCACCTCGCCTTGTAATGGTTTATTTACCGCCCAAAGATAATGTCTTTCGATCATTATTTCGGCCTGTGATCACAAAACCGCCAGAAGAATTAAAGTGCCTTTGAGTTGTCATAAATGACGACCGAATGGGCATGTGCAATGCGTGTTCAAAGATACAACCGTGGAAGAATTTCGACTTCAAGTCAAGATGACTTTTAATACCCGGTATGAAGCTAAATCATAATTTTCATTGAAAATGACTATATCGCCATCGTGATCATTCAGATCGATTACAAAGGGTTTTACATCATTAAAACCACTTCTTGTTCTGACTCTACATCGCCTTCATTCCTCGCCATAGTCCTCGACCGTGGTTCATCGGTTTGGCCTTCCTCAAGGTAGTGGACGTAATCCGTAAAATAATTCTCCACACCTTTGAATGGTTGCCTTTCGCGACCAATGTTTTAACCATCCCTCCTTCATCTACATACTTCATGCATTGATGCAACGTAGATGGACGATCAAATTTTCATGGATCCGTGGTCCACCCAAGAGCAAATTATAAGATGTATCCGCCGATGACATAGCAGACATCCGCCTTCAAGTCTCCTATTTGGCATTTGAGTTTGATCTTGCCCAAGGGACGAATTGGTAGCATTGAAACCGTAGATGGTAGTCCCGCTATCGCTAACCGATGCAACAGATCCCAAGATGTTGTATAATTCTCAATGGGATGATACTCAATGCATCCCGTCAACTTGAGTTTCTGCTGATTCGGACAGATCCGATATAGCTGAAGTACAACGCCTATCATGCTTTGGGTTCTTCACTTGCATGTCCTCCGATGAAAAGTAATGCAAGGTATCGCCCTTTGAAGACCTCGATGACATTGGGCACAAACTGCTGTCCTTTTCTCGAAATGAGCGAGGAACGCTTCATTATCCGGGCCGCTTCGCAGAGCTCGTAGATTGAGAGAGACGCAAGAGCTCAAATAAAGTAATTCTCACGGATGTTGGAGAGTTGGGCTAACACGCCGAACCGAAAGGAGCCTTCGCTTCGTGCATGTCCTTCCCGAAGTGCTTTGTTGTAGCGATCTCCTTGTCTTGGACCCACCAACCGCTCCTTTATCGCTACATCGGCGCACTGTGGTACTCCCTTAGAACTCTTTTTCCGCCGAGGCCAACGCCGTACGTAATGTGCGACCGGGCGCTTTGTTGCTCGTAGAGTCATTGACTCGCCCTTTTCCTACAAGCAGCAGAGGCGTAAGCATAAGACTTCCCTTTCGACTTTGAAGAAGTCCATTGTTCATCCGATAACAAGTCGATGAACCCACATAATTTCGCCTTTCTACGAGTGTAAGGGACCATACCTTGTGCTTCCGCCACCGAGATCAAAGTTCACAACTTTGGCTTCGCTGATGGATCGGTTTTACACCGCCCCGCACTTGAATTCGCAAAATCGCCAAATTGAGGGCTTACCATGTTTGCGCACACCTTCTTTCGATCCTCCCGCAGAGTCATAACACTCGCTTCTAGCAAGACTCGATCTTGTCCTTCAATATGTAACATGACCCTCGTTTGATGGTGTACCATTCATGGTACATGCAGATTTTGATCATCCGCCCTGAAGCTTCCTCCGCTTCTTTATTTCCTAAGCTGATCTTGTTCATTTTAAGTAAAGTTTTGAGGATTGGGATAACCTGGTCATCCTTAAAATCATACTTCTTCTCGAGGACTACCGCCGTAAACGCTTGATTTCGCTGAAGGATCTCAAGTAGGTTGGGCTTCCACGCCAGAGTCTCCTTCCCTTCGATTGCTTTTGAGGAGTAAAATTATTCGTTACCCCCTTTTAGGACGAGTCCCGAGGTTCCTCTCGCATCCTCTTAATCATGTTTACAACTTGTTCGCTTTGCCTCACCAATTCTTTCCAAGAGTATACCTCAACCGCACTCCATCTTAGAAAGTATGTTGATCGAGAGGTTGGCTCGCGACATCGCGATGAACGCCCTTTCCGGTGACTTGGTCCCGGAGTGTAAAGATTGGTTTCGAATCTCTTGACAAAGTGCCGACAGACCGCTCTTTGCTTTTCGCCAACAAAGTGGCCATAGACACCTCGTCGCCATCGAAAAATCGGGCCATAAAGAGCCTTTGCGATCTTTCCAAGAGTTGATAGAACCATGCTCTAACCTTCTGAATCCACTGGCTTAATTCTTTAAGAGTGCTAATGAATAATCGAGTCATAATAGGATCA
Source organism: Asparagus setaceus (assembly GCA_012295165.1). Lineage (NCBI taxonomy): Eukaryota > Viridiplantae > Streptophyta > Magnoliopsida > Asparagales > Asparagaceae > Asparagus > Asparagus setaceus. Next base: position 95,346,455 of record CM022702.1, on the reverse strand, counting down.
TTACCCGCTATATGCCCGGCTTATGCTTTTGAAGTAGTAGATGTGTTGTGACGGAGAACTTTTTCCGCCGAACCGCACTAAGTTAAGTGGCTTAAACTGAAGGATATGGGACGCCGCCCCATTCTATAGATATGGCCTCGCCACCCCAAATTCTTAGATTGCCCTTGAGTTTCGTGAGCATCCACCGCTTTTGGAAATCCCGTAATACATGATCTTGTTTCTTTGTACGCTGATTCGATTCCGCTTCAGATGACATCGAATGGACATCATGATCCCTCTCGTAGTCTTCTTGCTTCGATTTGATCCTCCTTCGCCCATCTTCTTCTTGCCCACAAGTTTCTCCATCATCATTTCTAAACCGATAGATTCTTGTTGTGCAAGAATGGTAGCTTGTTGCTCTTCTATTCTTCGTGGTCATCTCTTCCTCGCTCTCACCATGAGGACACGGCTTGGTCATCGAATCGTTGTTCGGTTGAGATGTAGCGATGCCGAAGTTCTCAACTTCTTCGTATACCCTACCAATTGGCTATAGTCAAACGGGATTGACACTGCACGTAAGACGGTGTTTCGATAGACGCTTTGGCTATTGATCAACGCGACTCGAACCCTCGGGAATATTCGTGGTCCGACGATTCGACTTCCCGTGGGTCTTGCTTCCGCTTCTCCCAACCATGTTGATAGTTACTCCATGACCATCACAGCCGCCGCTTTTATGGTGGAACCTTCGCCCAGTTGATTCGTCGACAATCGCCAAAACCGGTCAGATGCGCCGATGAACATTGTGCGATCGCAGATGAGCTCGCAAAGCAATGAGACCGCATTTGATTGGCATCACGCTTATGCAGAGATAATCACGAGATCGGCGGGTGTACCCCAATTGATTCTGAAAGACGAGCCTCATATGAGAGAGGCTTCCTGGATCGAGTTTGGCGAACCTGGCGAGGTTGCCATTTCCTTTGATTTTGGCGGCGAGGTTCACGCTTCCTCACGAGGTTCGGCCCCGCTTAGAGGAGACCTTATGTTGGCGGTTCATTGTTTGGGAGAGGTTCATCCCTTTTAAAGGGGACCTCATGTTGCTGGCGAGGTTCGCCATTCAAACGAGGTTCGTCCTTCAAGGGGACCTCACGTTGTAGGCGAGGTTCGCCGCTTGGGCGAGGCAGACGAGGTTCGCCACTTGGACTAGGCTCGCAGCAGGAGCGACGTTCGTCTTTTGGACTAAGCTCGCAGCAGAGCGACGCTCGCCTCGCATGACGGTTCGCTCACCGGGACGCACTTCGCCTTGTTTTGAATGAAACCCCGATGATGACGAGGTTCGTTGATTTTCTTCTGACGATAATGGAATCCGGCCCAACGAGACCAAAGCTCGAGCACGCCGGGCGAAGCTTGGTTCTGTCGCCGACGTTGTTCCGCACGCCTCGAGAGTGGACCATTAGAAGGTCCTGCCTTCACAAAGTGAGCGAGGCTCGCGTAAGTCAAAACTTGGCTAAAACATCCGAAGTGGACTTGGGTTGCTTAACAACCCATTTCTTAGCCCGCCGTTGATTCTTGGAGCCTTGTCCTTAAAAGACAGAGGTCGATTGTCGAGGTTCACTCGAGAGGATTCAACGTAGCCACGGGCTGAAGTCTCATACGAGACTCGACGACACTTGCGTGTCTTCACCGGGCTAGATGCCCCAGAGGAGAGAAACTCCTCGCATTTACTCGACGAATTCGATGACCAAGGTTTGAACTCGGTTCCAACCGCAATCTTGTCCGACAGCCACCACCACCATCTAATGAACGGTTGCTCCCATCGTGGTCGCCATCTTCTCAGAGAGTCAAAAAGCTTTGTTTGATTGACTTTAAAAAGGATTACAATCACACCCTCTCGACATGAGGAAGAGAAGATTGATTTGACTTCTTTGTATGGGTTCGTATGAAAGAAGGCTTCACTCGATGCTCACGTAGAGATCCGCTTCCTGGACGACGTAACGAGTTGTTGATGCTTGATGAAGAACTCGATCTCTCTTGGCGAAGGCCGGATTTTCTCAAAGTCCAAAAGTTCAAAAGCCCCTTCCTAATAGCCGCCACGCTATTTATTGGGCTTTAAGCATGTAACCATCATGCTAAAATTGTGGAAACGGGTTAGTGGGCATAACCGATGCCCACCATTTAACCCACGGTTTATCGTGGCTTTCGTGGCCTTCGTGGCCGCTGGTTTTGTTTATGGCGAGCCGCGAAGCCTTAGATGACGAAGCCATTTTCATTGACTGGCGAACCTTGATTGAATGACGAGGTTCGCTACTGGGTGAACTTCGGTTTGCTAACGAAGCCACCGCCAGCTTAACCTCTACCGGATGCATTTATGCATTTTGTTGATAGCGAAGCCCACTGTGAGACGAACTCCTGATGAAATGGTTGGATGGTAAGCTTCACGCAGAGGCTAACCTTATATGAAATGGTTGGATGGCGAAGCTTTCACCGCGGGCTAACTTCGCTGAATGTCGAGGTTCGCCGCCGTAGTTTAATCTCGTGATAAATGTCGAGGTTCACCGCCGTAGGCGAACCTCGGTTGAGTGGCGGGTTCACCGTAGGCTAACCTCGTTGAATGGCGAGGTTCACCGCCGTAGGCTAACCTCAGATAAATGTCGAGGTTCACCGCCGTAGGCTAACCTCGCTTGAATGGCGAGGTTCACCGTAGGCTAACCTCGCCCGGCGAGAGCTTCGCTACTTGGGCTAACCTCGCTCGACAAGAGGGCTTCGCCGCTGGCTTAACCTCGCCCAATGGAGAACTTCGCCAAACTTTGAAGTTGTGGGCGCAGCCTCGCCAAACTTAAGTGTTGGGGGCTAATCTCATCATATGATCAATGAGCTTGCTTTCTGCGGCGCAGCCTCGTGTTATGATTGAACTCCGCCTCGTGGCGAACCTCAGAAAGAGGTCGAGCCTCGCCTTGACGAAGTCTCGCTTTGAAGTTTGTATGGTCTAGCCTCGCCTCTACCAAATGAGCCTCGCCTTGAAGCTTTAACAACTAGGGTGCTCGTGACCCTCGCCTAGAGGATTTTTGACCTGCCTACACCTGATACCCTAAAATTTACACTCTTTTTTAACTTTGACACATTAAAATTTTTTCTAATATGTTTTTACGACAAAGTGTATATCTTTCTAACTTTAAACCCCAAAGGCTTTCTTTTTGGAACTTTGATACCTCAAACTTTAGAGTATCATAGTTAAAAAAAGGTATAAACTTTGAGGTATTAAAGTTAAAAGTTGTGGAATCTTTGGGACATGAAAGTTAAAATGTGTAAACTTTAGAGTGTCAAAGCATCAAAAAAGATTTTGAGGTATCAAAGTCAAAAATGATGTAAACTTTTGAGGTGTCAAAGTGTCCCCAAAAAACAAAGGGATAATAAAGTTTAAAATGGTGCAAACTTTAGAGTGCTAATTTGCAATAGCCCTTCAAATAAATTACTAGAGGGTGTTTTAGTCATTGAGGGACCAAATTTCAATAACCCTACGATTTGAGGGACTAATGAGCAATTTCATAGATTCGAGGGAGTAATATGGAATTATTGTTAAGTGACTAACATCTAAATGATCAAATATTTTAATACTAAAGCTCCTGCATAAATTGATAAATAAAATAAGAAAATAGTGGAAATATTATAAACTAAAAAAAAAGGATTTACTATTCATGCTTTACTTTTAATCTTTATTTTTTTCACCAAGTCGCTTCATCATTTTCCTCTCAACGAAAAAAACTCAGAATATAAAATAAGTATGTCCTGGTTCCACGTGCAAAGCGCACACAGAGGGTTTCATTGCTAATCTATTATGATGCACAAGTTAAATAGTTTGCTCATTTCCATATGCAATATAAAAGCTTATCAGATGGATAATTTATTATTTAAAATGCTATTTTTTAAGAATCTAAATTTTGCCATTTTTCTGGAAGGAAAAAGATTAAAACATACAAGATTTTACTCATGAAGACATCCGAAAATTTTAATTTACTATATTTTATGATAATCATAAACTATTCTTGTTGATGTATATAATCACAATTACTAACCTCGGGTGAGTTTAGCTTTTAAGAGAGCGGAGTCCGCCTTCTCTCCTAATGTCCGGTGATGTTGCTCCTGTTAGGGGGTTCGCCTACAGTGAAGGGGAGACCTGTGGGCGGAGTTGGGATCTCTGGTGGTTCCTCTGACGGTCAAGTTAGTAATGGGGAGAGGAAATTCAATGGAGCAGGAATTCACCCAGAAAATGTCACTTACTTGGTTCGCTGTTCACGTTGCTACTTATATCTAGGGTTGTGGGGGCATTTTCGTCTTTCCATTAGCTAAGGAACCACTGATGAGTCAGCCCTCTCTTCCACGTGTAAGCCAGTGATTGGCGGAGCACCTTTTTGTCTGCCATGGTGGCTGGCCTTTACAAATGTCAAATTGCGAGTAGTTTGAGGGTTAGTATGGTCTACTCGCCATTAATGGGATGGGATTGACAAATACCGTAGTCGCATGGGTCCGAGGTCTTTAAATACCGGAGTAAGTTGGTACCGCTGCATTTAATGCGATGTTGATGGGCTCGAAAGTAATCGATAACCGCTGCTCGAAAGTGGAGGGAACCACAGAGGATGAGAGAGGAGGGAGCCGAGGGCCGTGGCCGGCCGCACGCTTCTTGAGGTATCCCTTAGAGTAATCGGCTGAGGGGACGCTTGGTATCATCTCGTGGTCGCCCCGAGGACGGATGGCTAAGAGAAGGGCCTAGATTCGCTTCGCATTGTCCGGAGGGGCGTACGACTAGTTGGGAGGGGTTAGGATAGGTAACGGGTCGAGGACGACTAGTAACGCTTCGCCGTCCGAACGGGCTAGCGGTTGGAAGGTGATAGCTGGTCGTCCCCTACGCCACCCGGGAGGGCGAGCGACTTGGAATAGCTCCGAGGCAATCAATTGGTTGGCGACGACAAAGCACCGCCTTGCCGTCTGGAGAGTTAATATGACACCTACCCCGCTTCTTCGGCCATGGCGATAGTCGCTAACGGACCGTGCAGGTCGCAGGCAGCCGCCTGCGGCCTAAAAGCGGGGTTCGTGTCGCTCCTCGTTGACAAGCAAGTGTTTACCTATGTCAACACTTGGTTTTTCTCCATAATCACTGATTAGTGGTTATGATCATAACAATTCTGCAATCCAGTTATAGTAAAAATAAACTTAAATAAAAGCAACCAAGATTAATTGACCACGTGCAATGCACGTGTGTAGAGTCGAAAAAGTTTTGTTTGATTGACTTTGAAAAAGAATTACAATCACACCTCTCGATTACAGAGGAAGAGAAGATTGATTTGACTTCTTTGTATGGGTTCTCGTGGCTTAAAGAAGGTTTCACTCAATGCTCACGTAGAGTTTCGCTTCCGCTGACGATCGTAACGAGTTGTTGATGATTGATGAAGAACTCGATCTCTTGGCGCCGCTAGTGCTAGATTTTCTCAACCTCCAAAGTCCTCACCAATGGCTACTCACCGCCATTTATAGGGCTTTTAGCATGTAACCGCATGCCGGAATTGTGGGAACGTGGCTAACCGGCATGGACGCGGGTATAACCGATGTCCACTACTTAGCCCACGGATTGTTGTGGCTTTCGTGGCCTTTGGGTCCGCCACGAGGGCGAAGCCGATAGATGACGAAGCCGCCTTCCTTGGTCGGGTCAACCTTGATCGAATGACGGTTCGCTACTTGGGCAAGCTTCGGTTGGTAACGAAGCCACGCTGGGCAAATCTCACCGGATGTGTTTATACATTTTGTTGATGGCGAAGCCGCTATTATAGGCTAACCTCGTGATTTAATATCGAGGTTCACCGCCGTAGGCTAACCTCGTTGAATGGCGCAGGTTCACCGCCGTAGGCTAACCTCGGTTGAATGGCGAGGTTCACCGCCGAGGCTAACCTCTGTTGAATGGCGCAGGTTCACCGCCGAGGCTAACCTCGGTTGAATGGCGAGGTTCACCGCCGTAGGCTAACCTCGGTTGAATGGCGCAGGTTCACCGCCAGGGCTAACCTGCTGAAGGACAGATCACGCTTGGCTTAACCTCGCCCGAAAGGAGAGCTTCACTACTTGGGTGAACCCCGCTGAATAAAGAGTTGCCGCCTTAACCTCGTCAAGGAGAGCTTCACAACTTTGACGCTGGGACGAGCCTCGCCAAACTTTGATATCGTAATGCAGCCTCGCCAAACTTAAGTGTTGTGGGCGAGCCTCGCTAATCACCGCTGAGCCAAGCTGCAATGCAGCCTCGTGTTAAAATGAACTCCGCCCACGCGCTAACCTCAGATTGAGGTTGAGCCTCGCCTTTGACCGAAGTCTCGCTTTGAAGTTTGTATGGTCCACCCCATCAACAGCCTCGCCTTGAAGCTTTAACAACTAGGGTACCGACCCTCGCCTGGAGGATTTTTTGACTGTCTACAACGTGCATCCTACCTAGTAAGAGAAAAAGTGGAGCTCGAAGATCAAATATCGATTTTATCCCAACGCACACCTAACAAGTTGGACATGGTTGCAAACAAACAAAGCCAAGTTGAACATGGAAAATTAACATGGCATTACCAATGAGTTTATTTTATTTTATCCACGGCTTTTCTGTATGTATTTCGGTCGTAATGCATGTCATTATGAGATTTCTTCTTTAAGCTACTCTAAGGCGGGTGCGCAGGGGCTGAGCTACGTTCTCCATTGGGAGGCTTGGCCCCACAATTTTTTGATAATTTACCTGTACTATATAGTCTATAGACTATATAAATGGAATGAAAAAGCTTAAGTTGATCTCTAACAAAGGAGTTAAGAAAAGATGCGAACGCTACTTTGTATATTAATTAGAATAAGAATCCAAAAGCCAACCACCAAAGGAGATAACAAGTATTCCTTTTTGGGCAGGTGAGATGCTCTTCACAGCTTCTAGTTCTAGGTTTGGAATTTTTCGATATGCTCTTCACAGCCACTAGTCCTAGGTTTGGAAATTTTCGTTTTAGTCCCCTAAATCTTTCATATTTGGTAATTAGTCCCCCAAATTTCATATTTTGAAACTAGCCCCTCAAAACTTTAAGTATTTTGAATTAGCCCCTCAAATCTTCTTATTTTGAAAAATAGTCTTCCAAATCTTTTAAACGTTATGAAATTAGTCCCTCTAATTAGCATCGGCTTGAAGGACTTGGGGGAGTAATTTCAAAGCGTTTAACAAATTGGGGGAAATTTTTTAAAATATGAAGCTTTGGGGGACCAATTTCCAAAACTCGTAAATATTTGGGGGACCGATTTCAAAATATGAATATTTTTAGGACTAATTCAAAATATGTAAGATTTGGTTAACTAATATCCAAAAAGCCCTTTAGGTGTAGAAGCTGGCCGTTATTTATCTACTTCTTTTTCTTTTATGGTTTTATGTTATCATTTGACTTTTAGTATTGGTATTCTATTTATGGATATATTTGAATGAAAACATACAAAATTGATTGAAAGTTAGTCTTCTTTGTTCTTACGAAATAAAGAAGAGGAAGTTTACGTATAAATTCTTGGTCCTTCCAAAATAAAATTTCTGGCTCTGCCCCTACTCTGAGGCTTAGTTTGGGGCTTATCACGAGTGGCCCGGATGGTTGGGAGGTTCTAATATGACTCTCATAGTCTTGATTTGATTCCTGATTGGGTTTATAAAAAATTTACAATGAGGGGAAAAGGCTTGGTTTGGTACGAGTGCAAGGAGGTATATACGTTCTAGTTTGGTTAGAGAGGGAGTAAGGTGCATGATGTTTTAGTTCATTTTGTATTTTCTCTAACCTCACTTTTGTGTCCCTTTAAGTTGCAGAGATTTTCTCTCTCTTCACTTTTTAGTTTATTTTGCATATTCTCTCACCTCACCTCACTTTTACTCCACTTCACCTTAACCTCTAAAAATTCTCCACCAAAGAGAATTTTTAAATTTATCCCTTATTTTACTAACTCCCCTCCTACCAAATCAAGCCTGAAGTGCTATTTGGCAATGGGGTTAAGGGGGGTTAAGGAGAGTTAGCTTCTCTTTAACTCGGAGAATAAAAGAAATTACATGGTGTATAAGTTAACCCATTTTACGGTGGTATAAGTTAACCCCTTTTAGCTAATCAAAGAAAAAGAATAAGAGGATTAAGATGACCTTTGTAAACAGGTTGAAATGAGTTACTTGCTTTACTAATTGGCCTCCTCGGACGGGGTAAGAGATGGCCCTTTTGTTTGTAAAGAAGATAGATACAATCACTAATGCTTCTAAACACTATAAGATGTCATTTGATAATGATTTAAATTAAGGGTAAAAGGACAAGTTAACCCTTCCTCTATCCTGTTAAAAAAGAAGAAGTATACAATGAATAAAGTGAGTTCCCTCCAAAATTTGTCCAACACAAAAAATACAAAGAAATTAGATAATCTCTCAAAGTCAGGGGTTTGCTAATAATCATACTCAATAGAGTTTAGAGATAGTTGTTCTATTAAAAAAAATGGCACAATCTTCGTTGTTCCCTGATACTGACAATGATCGTAAATCTTACTTAATAGATTAACAACTTAACTATTCGGACTAATAAGACTAGCGAAGCTAATCAAGGGGCTAACTATTCGTTTAAAAAAGTTTACTTACCCATATGTAAAATATAAATGTTATTATGAACAGGGGCGGCGCCGGTAAGGGCCTAATAGGGCCTTGGCCCCTCTTGAATAATAGGGTTTTTTTTCTCTCCATATTAGTCCCGTAAATCTTTCATATTTTAAATTGGTCCCTAAAATCATGAAAATTGCTATCAGGTCCCTCAATTCTTCGGTTATTTTAAAATTAGCCCCTCAAATGTTCCTATTAGGTTCCTCAATACTTAACTTATTTTGAAATTAATCCCTCCAATCAAGAGTAGGAGTAGCAATTGCAGGGATTATAAGTAAAATCTCTTGTTGTGGACTATCAACTCCTCAATTCTCATAAATTTTTTCAAATTTGATCTCTCCAATCGCTATTTATATTCTTGAGTGGAGGGACTAATCTAAAAATAAGTCAACATTTAACGGACCTAATAGCAATTTCTATGATTTGAGGGACTCAAAATACGAAAGATTTAAGGAACTAACATAGTGACTCAATTATGAGGTCCAATATCTTCTACTCTCATAGGTGAGAGTTTAACCTTTTTTTGGACCCCCCGCCAAAATTCTTGGCTCCGCCACTGATTATGAATAGAAAAAATAACCCTACAAGCGAGAAAGAAAATATAACTTCTACTTGATTTTCCATGTATCTGGAGGAAACAACTACTTTCGAAGCAATGTGAACTTGAAACTCAAGTTTAATAATTTATTATATTTCGACTCGGGTTGCAGATGGTCTAGATACGGATATGATACTTATCATATTTGTACTTGCTTATCAATTATGGATATAAATATGGATATCGATATTTCTCGATAAGGAAAGCTCATATCCACATCCGCTAAAATTGATACGATTCATATATATATATATATATATATATATATATATATATATATATATATATATATATATATATATATATATATATATATATATATATATATATATATATATATATATATATATATATATATGAAAAACAAAACTTATATGAAAAACCGTGCAATCTTGAAAAATTTAGTTCATATGATAAAAAGAATTATTTGAATCACTAATATGTTCTTTGTATCTAAAACCTAAGATCTCTTCGTTGTCAAAATTAACCTCAAATTTAGTAATCTAAGGATTAAAATAATCAGAAAACATATAATCGATATTTTAGATACTGATTTGAATATTTCACTATATATTTGTATATGTAACTATATCTTATTGGATGTATATATTTAGGGCTAAAATACTAAATTAACCTTAAAACAGACACCGCTTTACCACTCTAGTCTAAAAACTGACGCCGGCGACACTTTAGCCTAAAAACTTACAAATACGGCGACAAGTAGGCCTATCCAGCTAAAAACTTAAAATTGGTATTAGTTGAAGAGAAAAATTAAGAGATTTTTGTCATATAGGCCCTTAATCTCTCATCCCTTTTAGATTTACCCCCCTCAAGTTTTGAATTTTGTATTAAAAATTAATTTCCTTCATCCCTCCCTTTCCACCATCTCCTCCCTCCTCTTTCTCTCCATCTCCTACATTCTTTTGTCCTCTCCATCCTCAACCTCCCATCCTCTCTTCCACTCTCTCTCTCCCTCCTTTGTCATATCTCCACCCATACCTCCTCCTCTCCTTCTTTCTCCTCTATATTCTCAACTTTCTCTCATCTCTCCCACTCATTGTCCCTCCTATCTCATATTCTCACACTTACCTTCTCCTTTCCACCATCTTCTCCATTATCTTATTCTTCTAATCCTCAATCTCCCTTCCTCTTTCTCCTCTCTCTACCTCATCTTCCCCCTCTCTCTCCATGTTTCTCTCTCCCATTCTCTCTTCATCCGCCAACTCCCACACTTCAATCTCGAATCTTCTTTATTTTCTTTAACTTCTCTCTTCTTTCTGCACTTTCTCTCCTCTCTTTTTCTCTCTCTCTCCTCTTTCCTCCACTCTCTCCTAATGCTTCAAGTAAAATGTTTGTTGTTGGGCTCGATAGAGAAAGAGGAAAAAGAGGTTAGATTTTTAGTGGAATATTTAATGTTGGAAATTGGGAGTGGGCGGAGCAATGAGAGAGAGGGAATGGGAGGGAGGAACAGTGAGTGGGAGGGAGGAACAGGAGGGGGAGAGAGTAAGAGAGAGGAATGGATATTGGGGATTGCGAAAAGAATAGCACGGAGGAGTTTGGAAAGGAGAAGATAAGTGTACTGTGGATATGAGAAAGGAGGAAAAAAGAGAGGAGGAGATGAGGGAAAGTTGGGAACATTGAGGAGAAGAGAATGGAGAAGATGATAGAAAGGATGAGAGAGGAGATGGTGGAAAGGGAGAACTTTCTACAAACTTCAAAAATAGGGGATTGGGAGGTTAATTCGAAAAATATGAGAGATTGAGGGGTTTATATAAAAAAATCTATTAATTTTTTACTAAAAAATTACCTTCGACAACAGATAGGCCTACTTGTCGCCGTATTTGTAAATTTTTAGGCTAGAATGTCCCCGACGTTAATTTTTTGGATAGAGTGGTAAAATAGTGTCAGTTTCAAGGTCAATATAGTATTTTAGCCATATATTTATTTAGTAATGTATTCACAACCCAATGGATATGGGTATAAATATCACCCCAAATTTTGACCATTGAAACCGTATCCAAAATTATTGGACCTAGACCATTAACAATAATCTACCATAGACTCTAATGGGCCTTTACAACTAGGTTGAGGTCTCTTCGGCCGTAGACACCCAATAACAGACATTAGTCCAGTCCAACAAAATGCATGACATTACATTTTTCCTTTTGAAAAGAAATGCATGTCATTACTTGAGTGAAATTTTATCTTTGTTTTGCATTGTCTTACTCCATTCCCATCAAATATTTTGTCTTGCATTGTCTTACTCCGTTCCCATCAAATTTACCTAGGGTGATGATGATTTACAAACATTTCGCAACATTTCCCTCATACAAAAAACAACCAAAACAGAGATAATTTTTTTCCATATATTCATCTAAAACATATAAATTTATTTACATGTTAAATCTCAAAGCTATCTCAAAAATATTAATAAATTACTCATATGAAATCAATAAGCTTCCATACGGTATTCATATTTTTGTAAGGCATAAATTTTGGATCCATGGATTGCCACTGATCAGGACGAAATGGTCTTTCATATTTACCCAATGAGAATTGAGATCAAATGCTTAAAAATCTAAAACTATTTGATATTGATTCAATCCATGTCTCAATTACACAATTCAACAACCAATAAATCCCAATTAAAATAATCCAAAAAAAAAAAATCTTTTTTATCATATTTTTCTCTTCACATCAAATTACAACATGCGAATAAAAAAAAGGGAAAAAGAAAAATAAAAAAAAATTCAATGAAATATTGACCCCACATGTCAGCATCAAGGGATCAGCTTGGGGCCCAATAATTGTCATATTCGACTCTGAGACTATACCTAATCATATAGTTTCTAAGTCATGATGCTCTTGTATCTTTCTAAAATTTGATGCATTAATTACACCCCAAATCAAAATCAATCAATGACACGTGCATATCACGTGCATGAGGTCAGCACCTATCCGCTTGGTCTTTTCTGCCGTCTTCAACTCTAAACACAATCCTAATTTGACTCTAATCCATCCCAGGGGCACAATCGTCTTATCAACTTTCCCTCCAAAAACCAAAGCCCTAGCGACCCTCTAAAAACTCAAATCCCGCTCGTCCAAAATTCATCGCACCCAAATTGACACCCATCCATCTCGCGGTCCCCACCATGCTTGTCCTGTGGGCAAAGAATAAATTGCATCCCTTTTGGAAAAAGCCGCCTTTATTTTTTCAGATTTTCGATTTTCGCGGCCGACAAAACTTTAATTACGGTAACTTTTCTTTTTGGGTATTCCAATTAGTCCCTCATATTTTTACTTCCTTGCAATGAGTCCTTCAAATTCCTATACTTCTCGTGAATTGTTTCGAATCTCTTGAAATATTAAAATTGCTATTGGGTCCCCGATTTTTTTTGATAAAGGGCCCCCAATTTTATAGTCTGTTTCAAATTGAGCGCACAATCCAAAATAGCAGTAGTGAAATACATGAATCTGGGGGCCTAATAGCAAGAAATATTTCAATAATGAAGGAAATAAGGGACTGTTAATCGAAAAATAACTTTCTTATTTTTTTTTCAGAGCGAGGAGCCGGTGTGCCACGTCAGCCCTAAGGATTGTGTTAAGGCATGTGTGCCAGTACCCCGAGCGAGACCGTGCACGTGCGGGAGCCGACGTGGGTGCCAATCTCGCCCCTCTTTTCTCCTTTGGTGTTGACCGAAACAAGAAGAGTCCCGACACGGAACTTCCATTGCTTCCCAGAATACCCCTGCTTTACTACGTGAATTCCTTAAATACCTCTACCGGGTCAACAATCACAGCCGTTAGTGACGTGCTCTCCCAGATTCCCCTACGTGTCACGTCAATAATAAGTGCCGTCAATTTATTATTCCCAAAATGCCCCTGTTTCCCTATATACGCCTTCCCAAAATACACCTCTGGATCAGATTGAGAATCCTAGTGGAAATTATATTCCTAAAATGTCCCTTGACCTTAGTTAAATCTAGACCGTTCATTCAGCGATCCAGCGGTGGGGCAAGAGAGTATTAGGCGTCAAAAGCGGAAGCCCGAACTTTGCGTGCTGAAAGAGGGAAACGAATCTATTGGCGCGCAATTGGGGGTTTGTCAGCGAATGGCAACAATCGTAATTCATTGTAACTTTAGGGGTGGCTCAATATTTTTTTGTTGGAGTCCGTATCAAGCCAGAAGGAGCGCATTTAAAACTATATTTTATTTTTTGAGGATATTTATTTAAAGTTAAATAAATAATAAATAAATTAATTACGCGGACGTGAGGGGAGATTAATTTTCGGTTCGGAGTACATTCAAGTCCGGGCTGGGTTCTTTTCTTTTCTCTCTCTCTCCTTTATCGCTTCACGTTCTCTCGGCCTCTTTCTTCCATAGCTCAAGATAACGCCTGACGCAAACGGAAGCAAACTGCGGCGACCTCTTCTCCGTTTAATTTAACGGCGGCAACGTCGGCAGCTTCCTGGTGCGTTAAAAATCGGCGATTTCAACGATTTTCCCTAATTTTCTTGCTTATTTGACTAATTTAGCGCTTAAATCTTCTCTTAGATCGGAATCCTAGGGTTTCAGCCTTGGAATCGGTGGAAATTTTGATTATTATTTGGTTTTGGATCACAGGGGCAATCGATGCCCCTTTGTTGCTACTTAATTTCATGCCGCCTGAACCTCTGCCTTGGGATCGCAAAGATTTCGTATTTAAAGACCGAAAACACGATAGAATCGCCTCCAACGATGCCCTAGGCGGCGGTAACTCTACCTCCCGGTGGCGTGACCCCTATCACTTTCCCCGTGCTTCCCCTCGCCGTCCTCCGCCGAGTAAGCTCCTGAATTTTCCAGATCTGTGGTTTTTTTGGAGTATTTCTAGGGTTTCTTGAGATTTAACGATGTTTATTGAAATTTTTTAGGTTACCATCGGCAAAACGGGAGCTATTACCAGCTGTATGATGAATCTAACGGCCACGGATGCACGCCGTCAAGGTCTGATGACGGTTACAGGTCGTCTAACGGCAGGTATAACGGAGGACGGAGTAGCAGTAGGGAGAGCCGTGGATCTTTCCGTCGATCTCCGTATTTTGACGGTTACGAGCCTAGTCACGTGACTTCGCAGAGGTCAGTCGCCGTTCCCATCACCTCCCCTCCCCCTCTTCAATCGAGAGATCTTCACGGTGGTGGTGATGATCAGAGATCAGATCGGGATCGAGATCGGGACCGGTATCGGGATAAGGACAACTCTTTAGGGTCCATTGATTGGAAACCTCTGAAGTGGAGCCGTCAAAGTTCGATCTCATCTTCCAAGTCTCTCAGATCAGACGTTGAAGAGGCTGGAAATGGATCTTTGGAGGTTTCGGTGCCAAATTTGGGCAAAGAAACGCCGGTGAGGTCTCCAGTGAGCTCGCCAGCGCCTTTGGAGGACGGCGTGCCAAAAAAGAAGCCGAGGCTTACATGGGGCCAGGGATTAGCGAAATATGAGAAGCAGAAGGTTGAGGGATCTTCAAATAGTGGGAAGGATCAAGTTAGCGAATCTAGCCTGAAGGTTATGGGGATTGCTGGATCCACGTCGCCAGCGACTCCTTGCTCTGCTGCTTGCCCTTCTCCTGGTAAGTAAAGTTCACCATTTCTTCCTTTTAGTTTTAACGATTTGTTTGCTATGAGCACATTTTAGCTGGGATTTCATATGGGTAGATATCTGAACCCCAACACGCTTAATTTTTTAAGGGACAAACTTCGTGAACTTTTCTTGAATCTATCTGTTGATTTGTAAATGGAGCTCTGTGGTTGATGAATAATGTAAATTTTACTGCTCGGGAAATCTAGAGTGCTAGGTTCAACTTGGGAAGTTGGAGGCCTTGACTTTCCCAATTTTCAAAATTATCCTTGATTACTATGTCGCCTTCATGTGGAAAAATGTGATGGTGTGCCCGATCTATGGAATCTATTTTCTTTCTTTTCTCCAAGAACCTCGAAGAAGATTTGAAGAGCGGGTGTCTTTTTAATTAGAAGGCTAGACTTAGTTGCCACATAGGTTCTTGTTGCCTGATTTGTTTTTTTTCCCTTGCTGAATCTCTTTGCTGCTTACTTTTTTTTCATCTTCGACCATAGACAAGTTTATCTTTTCTTATCTCTTAGGCCCTGTTTCGTGATTAGGATACTTGATCAAAAGATATTTTATCCTTTTCATTGTTTTTTCTAAGTCCGGAAGCAGGTATTTATATCTTTTTAGTTATTACTTCCATCCAGGAGGAAAATGGTAGGCTGGGGAATCTGTGGATATGACATTTGTGATAAGACGCACCTCTGAATATTCAGTCATTAAACAAGTTAATTGTTAAATGCAGCTAATTATTATGCTTTAACATTCTGTTTTGGTAAGTTTATTAGCTCTTCTTCCTTTTCCTATGGCCTGGTGAGTCTGTGAATCTTCATGTATATTTCAGAGTCAAAACGATATCACCTTTAAGCTGTTAGATTCCCTTCCTAAATTTTGTATGAAAGCCACATTTGGAAGCCACATTTGGATCCAACTTCTTCACAAGCCAAATATTTGATATCATACTTCATGGTACCTGATTCTCCAGTGTATTAGTTTGTCTGCATTTGTACTTTCCCCATGGTGTTTCGCTATAGCTGTCTGCATTTGTACTTTCCCCATGGTGTTTCGCTATAGTTGTCTTCTTGAAACTTACTGCAGCCTGTCTATTTACTACAATGATGTTCTTGTTTTTTAGACAACTTTTATCGTGATATGAAGCTCTCTAAGAGTCACTGGCAGATCTACGGAATTGATGCAAGGGTAGTGTGTGAACTATTTAACACAAAAGCATTGTAGAACATAACCGAGCAATTTTAATATAGAATAGTAATCATGGGATATTAGGTGGATTAAAAAAAACAGAACTGTCTTAAAAGAATAGGAGGCTTTCACTATGTTTTTGTGTTTTTGATCTTTGTAAACAATAGAGGAACATGTAGTACATTAACATTGCTTGTTGTTTCTGTGTTTTTAAGTTTGGAATATACACATGATATGGAGCCATGTGGGTGCATGCTTGAAGATAATGAGACATTTGTGATCCCGTAGATTGAGTTTCTAATGAGTGATAGCCGATTCAATACAAAATATTAGCTGAATTAAGGTTCCAAATCCTTCCATAGGTAATAAGCACTCTTTGTTTTAATTTGTAGAAATGAACCTGATCTTTATATTCATTTAGATTATCAACCCTTCCTGCCACAGTGGGTTCTAATGGCGGTAATGGTAGGAGGATGCTTCTACATTAGCCCTTTCAGGCGTAATTCATTTAGATTATTATCCCTTCAATAGCAAATGCTGATGGCGGTGACAACATGATTCTTTTTTCGTTACTCGTTTAATGTATAATTCATTTAGATCTCATCCCTCCTTTTATCAGCGGATTCTGGTCACAGTAACAGCACTATGCATGCTGGAGTGCTCCTATAGGTGTGATTCACTGCGAGAATTACCCTTTCTCAATGGGCTATGGTGGCGGTAATGACAGCATCCCTCCTGGACATTGAAGGAGGTGGCTGAATGTGGAAAATAAAAACAAGCTGAGATGGGTTGATTTCCTTAATCCTCTTTCTTATTCCAAACACTCATTCCTGCATCTGCAGCAGGCCTTCTGTGCAGTGCTGCTAGGACTTTGATAAACTCCATAGAAAAAGTTTTAGGGCAATGAACAATATATGTTCATGCAAATATATATTCAAACTGAGCAGTTTATTAATTTGCTTTTTTGGTAGTTATGATTGTTAGTAGCTAGCATGTAGAGATTTTGTAATCCTTAGCGATATCTGAGTCACCCAAGCAACTTTTTACCAAATAGTCGGAAATACTACCTTGTTCAAGGAGCGTTTTAGAAGGCCAAAACCATATCTTTTCAACTTCCTATTTTCTTCATCATTGTTGTAAATAATAGACTATTCATATTTTACCCTTGTATAATCATTTGGATGCAAATCAGTATTACTAGGAAACTTCAGATTTTTGTTTTTTTTGAGGTGTTGGACTGTCGGACACTTGGAGACATGAGGTCACTTATTGGACTTCTGTATGCAAGATGATAAAAAGAGACTTAGACTAGGTTACCTGGGTACTTTTATCATGAAGCCGTACCCGTAGTGGACCCATACTCGACACTTACCCGTACCCAAACTTCATGGACAGTCCTCGGATATAAGCATACAATTTTTGAGACATGTAACTCAATTATATGATAAACTTTTAATTTAAAAAACTTGTCATACACTTCTTGGACGCATATCCCGCACTTTACATCCATATCTTAAACCTGCTAGATATGGGTCGGGTTCGTTTCAGCACATACCCAAGTTCAAAACTATGATTTTTAAGGATCTTTTGGGTGTCTAGTTAACAAACAACCAGTTTTCAATTTATAATAATCAAAATAATATAAAAGATTTAAAAATGTGACACGAATTTTAATTCTAATAACACATGGATTGCAAAACAATAATGTTCATGCAAATTATTAATTTCAATGTGTGTAGCCGCATCCCTATACCCTACATTTTACAAATTTGCAGTATCTTATACCGGCACCCGTACCGGTACCGGTATCCATGCAACTTAGCTCTTTATGAAGTATAACTTAAATCGTTTGAATTTCATGACCACTTTTGCTAAATATTTTTTCCCTTGCAATTGAGCAATTGAACGAAAATGCAGCTGTGTCCCCTTATGAGATATTTGGAAGTTTCCTTACGTTTAGGGGGGGTTATTCATTGGGATATTTTGGGGCAAATTGGGTTAATTGTCCCAATGGGATAATTTGAGTGGGATAAATTAGGATAAAGTGGGGGTAAAATGG
Organism: Asparagus setaceus; assembly: GCA_012295165.1. Classification (NCBI taxonomy): domain Eukaryota; kingdom Viridiplantae; phylum Streptophyta; class Magnoliopsida; order Asparagales; family Asparagaceae; genus Asparagus; species Asparagus setaceus. The sequence goes on along the minus strand of CM022702.1, from coordinate 95,328,358 downwards.
AATAATGGGACAATTTGAGTGAGACATCATCGGTCAAAATCCATGGCCAGAAGAACAAACTAGATGTCACTATAAGGAGGCGTGAACAAGCTCAAAGTCTAAATACAAGTCAATAAACATAAAAAAGAAATAATATTATCAAAAAGAACCAATATTACCAAAAAATCACAAAATAATTAGAAGTCCTGTAGGGAGGCGTAAACAAGCTAAAAGTAAAAACATAGGTCAATAAACATAGAAAAGAACTAATATTTACCTAAAAGAACCAATATTACCAAAAAATCACAAAATAATTCAAAGTTAAAGCCATAGGCAGGATGAAATCAAATTTCCCAAAATTGACCAAGCGTGTACCTCGACGGTGATCAAGTCGAACAAGACCTCGCTGTAGGGAGGCGTCGGAAGTTGCCACAGAGACTATAGGGATGAATCTTAAAGAGGAGGCGCGAGACTGTTGTAGATGATGCTGTAGGGAGGCGGAGGAGGCCAGCGGATGAGCGGGGAGCCTGGGAGAGCTCGCGGAACTTGGGGTACCCGCCAAATTCGTCGTCGCCGTCGCCTTGGGTGTTGAACTCGATGAAGGTGTAGGCGTTGCCGGAGAAAGAAGATCAAAGCTCGTGAAGGGGGTTGAAAAGAGAGAGAGGAGAAAGGAGAGTAAGGCTGGTGGAGGAGAGTGAGAGGTGATAGAGAAGAAAGAAGTTTGAAGAGATCGCCCCGGGCCGCAGGAGAAAGAAGATGACGAGGAGGAGAACGCGATGGGATCTAGGGCAAAATTATCCCATCTTGTTCCAGCAATCTGGGGCAATTTTGAGGGTGGGGTGTAAAGAGTCTTTATATAGTTGGGGTAATTTTAGGAAAAGTGGAGTATTTGTCCCACAATTATCCCAACAAACTAATAACACTATAAAGTTGAATCCATACCCAATTACCCCAATGAATAACATCAAAAGGTGTTATCCCAAAAATTATCCCAATATCCCTAAATTTACACCAATGAATAACCCCCCCTTATTTTAGGACACTCGAAGAGAACTCCTATGTTTCTATTTCAATATACCCTTATGGCAATGCTTAACATGTTTGTTATTTCAACTACCTATCTCTGTTTACTTGGATAGATTTTTCTTGATAGTGCCTTGTTTGGAGAGCATCATATACAAAGATTACTTCTCCCGAAACTAAAGATTGTTTAAATCTGATATGTTGATATTGTCATTGTTAGCATTGCATTGCACTATTATCGCTATTAATTTGTCTGAAATAGCAAGAAGTGTGTGATTTTGTGTTAGTTCTGGCCTCATATCGCACTGTTCTCCGACATGGGAAATTCCATGGGAAATTCCAACTTATCTATCTTGTATGTATTTTTCTTTTTAAATTTTGTTATAGCAACTGTGAACTATACTATTTGATCATTTATAGTGCGTTTATAGTTGAATGTCGTAAGGTTGCTTATGTTCGCAATACGTAATTCAACTGGAACTATGCTATTTGAGTTTTTCCTTGCAGTTGAATGCCACATTTTGTAATCACAACTGTTGATAGGATATTTTCTCATTCATTTTGTACTTAGTCTAAATTTACAAAGTGTTATCTTGTGTTAGTGTTGGTCTCATATCACACTGTTCTTCGGCATTCTTTTGTATGACCTGGATAATTCCAATTCAACGCTCATTTATAGTTTGTAAATTTTTTTAATATTGTATGCATTTTTCTTTTTTCTTTTTTGTTATATGCACCGGTAAACTTCATAATCCGTTTATAGTGGGGGCATGTCATGAGGTTGCTTACGTACTCAATTCTTAATTCAACTGAGATAATACTATTTGTAATCATGACTGCTGATAGGTTATTCAGTCTGTATATGAATCTACTTGACAAGAGGATTATTCATTAGTCGCTTATTTTTTACATTTACTGTACTCAATTATGCACTTTCTTCTATGTTATCTTGATGATGTTTAATTATCTAATCAGGCACTTTAACTGATGTTATAATTTGTCTTTTGTTTGTTGGAGCAGGTACTGAGAATAGGCCTTTTAGTAAGGTAACAAACATTGATAATGATGCAGATCATCACAGTCAAACATCTGTGGTGGGTCTTCAAAATCACTGGGAAGAACTTCTTACCAAGTTAGATGAGTTGCCTCCTATATCTACATTGACTTCGTTACTTAATGATATCTTGCAACCTGAAGATGCCTGCACTGGTGATTCCACTTCCAGTAGAAATAATTGTGCAAATAAATTACCATTATTTAAAGCCGACATCTCCAAGGAATTGGAAAAAACTGAATGTGAAATTGACTTGTTGGAGAATGAACTGAAGTCCTTGAACAGCGATGGGAAGAGTGATCCTGGTCAAATTACATTAGCAATAAAAGTTGACAGTTCGTCATTGCCTTGTCAGCAGTCAGATGATGGTTCAGGACAAGTTTCATCAAACTCAACTCCAGTAAATCCTTCTGAAACAGCAGCGGTTGAGGAATTAGTTCTGCCAATATGTTCCTCTGGTGAACCTGAAATTGAAGTGAGGCGGTCACACAAAGATATCCTGCGGATAGCTTCTCATAATAATAGTGAATCGCCATCTTCAGGGGATGGGGGAAGAATGTCCCTTGATCTTGAGGAAAGGACAGTTAAACAGAACAGCTCTGAAGATTTCAGTCATTTAGACGCAGCCAGTAGCAATGCTAATCTTGACTTGAATGTTGGTTCAAATGAAAAGGTGGAGAATAATTTAGTAGCTTTTATTATGGCTTCTAATAGGGAAGCTGCAAAAAGGGCTTCCCATGTTTTTGATGCTGCCTTGTGTATGGCTTGGCAACAATCTGACATTTGGGGACTGGATAGAATGTTGTCCTTCAGGAAGAATGACATGCAAGTTAGGGAAAAACTTGCTTTGCGCAAACATCAAATTAAATTCAAGGAGCGAATTCTTACGCTTAAATTCAGGGCATTCCACCACTTGTGGAAAGAGGATCTTCGACTTCTCTCTGTGAGAAAGCAACGACCAAAATCACAGAAGCGCTTGGAATTATGCAGCCGTTCAGCACAAAGCAGCTCACAAAAACACCGTTCTTCTATCCGGTCACGATTCACATTGCCTGGTTAGTGTTTATTTTTTTTGTTTTTTGCTGCAAAAGTTTTTTTAAATTTTTTATTTACCTATTGGTATATTTATAATCAACAACTGCTACATAATGCCTTTAGGTCTTTCTACAAATGGCATTATGTTATTGTCTTAGCATATGTAAATTTCAACTGCCCTACTCATCATTGATAAGTAGGTTTGTCGTTTCTTTTTGTTCATGTTTGATTTTATTGTGTTGTATGCTGTTTTTGCAATTTCTCATTGTAGGATTTTAATCTTTGGTCAATTCTTACGTGTGTTCAAGAGTAGGCATGTTCGTCTTAATTACTGCTGGATCAATATTCCCTGAGTACAAAATTATTATTTTTTCTTATGTTACTGTAGTTTTTTGTCCCGTTTAGTCTTTCTGTATAAATAGTATGATCTGTTCTTCACTTCGTTTCCTTCTGGGCAAAGTTGGTTAAACTGGGGTTCCATGCATTATCATTACACTTTAGATTCTTTCAGAGTGCGGCCTTAGTTGTTATATTCTTTTGAGGGCCTATCATTCCATTTGAAAGATTATCGAGTAATCTATCTCAATAATTTTATTTGTGGAAAATAAATCCACGAATGTCACGTTGAACTTTAGTAGGCTAGGAAGAGGATTATGTGGTATTTGTTGAAATTATCCTGCTTTTGTTTACACCAGTAATCTCTCTGTTTCAGCTAGTTCTCTTTTTGGTGCTTATTTGCGCACTATGGGTGCAATCTATGTTTTTTTTACATTACCTATTGCACGTACACAGGGAAGATGCATCTAGTACAAAAAGAATGGTGTGCTTTGAATCTATATTACAATCATATGTGCTGCTAACATTTTTGGTTACCTTTAGCCTTTAGTTATAACATTGGTTATATTTTCTGTTTTAGTAATTAAGTTTAGACGTTCAAGATAAGTTTAAGCATTGTATAACCCTGCTAGCTGATAACTGTTTTCACTTATGTTCATTTTATGTAAGCTCATGAAATTGAAAGCTAACAGGAGTATTATACACTTTTGGTTTTGTATCTGCCCTTTTATTATTCCATATTTATCATTCACCCTGCTGACTGTATCTTGTATTGTCTCTGAATTATTTTTGGCACTGCAGCAGGTAATTTGACTCTTGTTCCTACAGCGGACATTGTGGATTTTACCAGCAGGCTGTTGTCTGATTCCCTTGCCAAGCTTCACAGGCAAAACCTGAAGATGCCAGCTCTGATATTGGATGAGAAGGAGAGGAGTTTCTCTAGGTTCATTTCGAAGAATAACCTGATTGAAGACCCACTTTCTTCTGAGAAGCAAAGATTAATGATAAATCCATGGACACAAGAAGAGAGAGGAGTTTTCATGGATATGCTTGCCACATACGGCAAAGATTTTGCCAAAATTTCTTCTTTCCTAACCCATAAAACAACTGCGGACTGCATTGAATTCTACTACAAGAATCATAAGTCAGAAAGTTTCAGAGATGTGAAGAAACAGTTGAATCTGCGAAAGCAGCAGCAATGCTTATCCACCAACATGTACATGGTAACATCAGGGAAAAAGTGGAATCGCGAGTCTAATTCTGCGTCTCTTGATATGCTAGGAACAGTATCAGTGGCCGTTGCACACAACAGCAGCAGTGGAAGGAGTCAACAGAAGTACACAGGAAGGTCTGTTATTCCTAGTTTTCATAGCTCAAAAGTGTCTCGTGGGACCTACCACCACCACTCTTTTGAAAGGCCTGGCAAAGCTGAAATATCGAGATACGAAAAGGAAATAGCAGGTGTAGATGTTCTAGCTGGGTATGGTTCTCTTTCTTCAGAGGCAGTGAGCTCTTGTGTTACTAGTTCAGTTTCACCTCCAGAAAAGATGAGCAGTGTTATAATGGACATGCCTGTAACACCAGAAGTTACCCAAGCGATTGAAGAGGAAGACACTTGCTCAGATGAAGGCTGTGCTGGAGACTCCTTGGATTGGACTGATGAGGAAAAATCCATATTCATCAGAGCTTTGAGCTTGTATGGCAAAGATTTTGCGAAGATCTCACAGTGTGTTGGAACCAAGTCAAGGGATCAGTGTAAGATTTTCTTTAGCAAGGCTCGAAAGTGTCTCAGCTTAGATCAGATCCATCCAGGGTCTGGAAATGGTGGCACACCTATCAGTGATGCGAATGTAAGGAGTGATACAGATGATGCTTGTGCTGCAGAATTGGACTCTGCAATTTGCAGTACACAGTCCTGTTCCAGAATGGATCCGGACTTTATGCAATCTGTGACAAATACTGGCGTTGAAGGGATTATTCATGATGGTAATATTTCCTCGAAAGCTGAAACTGACAGGTCATGTAAGTATGCGGCAGGAGGATTTAATCAGGAGGAAGCTGATGGCAAGGTTGATAGACTAGAGTCTGGTCCAAAAGTTGAGAAGGTGGAAATCGAAATAAAAAATCTTCAATCAAAAGTTTTGGAAGGAATTGGCGATGCTCTAGTGAAACACGGTGAACTTGTACCTTCTCATGATGATGCAGAATCTGGTAGAGGTGTGGGCAAAGTCGAAAATGACCCTTCTTCATCATTCTCGGAAGATGAGAAAATGAAGCTTCAGACTACTGATGAGGTCCAGCAGGGAGTTATTTCGAAGTTGAAAAGTGAAGTTGAGTTGCAGCAAGTGCCAATGATGTCTGAGACTGTTTCAGGGGAGAGGCAGGAAAAGAAGGTTGACACTTATAATAGCAGTAGTGTGAATTTTTCTTTTTCTGTGGAGTCCACTGTTAAAGAAACTGATTCTTATACCGCACCTAAGTCGAATGTTGGCCCTAATCGTACTTTCAACTTTTCCACCCATGAGCAATCAATGCCTCTGGATCTGCTTTCTCAGAAGAGATCTCAGTTGCTTTCAGCAAAGAAGGAGCAGTCTTACTCTGCGCCTTTGAGCACAGTGATGCCTGATCCTTCTTCCATTTGGTCCGACGGCTCCTTCCGAGTTCAATCTCACTCGACCCTTGATTTTAATGACCATGTGCTTAAGCTGCACCAAGGGTCAGCCTCTAAAGACTTACATCAGCAACGTCAGTCGAGAGTCAACTTGAATCAGGTTCATCAATCTGCTCATGTTCTAAGTGGCTACCCAGTGCAGGCATTGAACCAGAATGATTTGAAGAGGGAGGCAATCATAAGCAGTGGAAAACAAACCATGCATGAAGGTCATTTGAACAGAAGCTTGAGTTCTCAGCTATGTCGGCACTTCGTTCCAGATATTCAGAATGAGAAGAGGGAAGGTTCAGTAGCTTCAAGGCCTGGGGTATTATTATTTGAGAGTAAGGAGGATAAATCAGACTCACAGTTAAGACCATGCTCAATAAATTCATCTCAGGAGACAGAGGAGCAGTCTACTCACCGAACTGGTGATGTAAAGCTCTTTGGTCAGATTCTTACTAACCCCCATTCGCATCAGAAGTCGAATTCTTCGTCACAGGATATTGATAGCCAGCCACCTTCCCAAAAACAGAAGAAACCTGCAACTGTGACGATATCAACCAGCAGAACAAGCAGCAGCTCCCTATTCCCCCCCAAATCTGAGAGCATCTCCCAATCAAGCCTTCAAGAGGTTCCTCTACAAAGTTATGGCTATTGGGACGGGAGTAGAATACAAACCGGATTCACATCATTGCCAGAGCAAGCCGTCATGCTAGCAGCATATCAAGGCTCCTCAGCTGGAACGCCATTTTATCCAGCAAAGGACATAGGCGTTGCTAGTTCCAGTGGTGTTGCGAGCGGCAACGGAGCTGCAAAGAATTATCAGCAAGCATACAGTCAGCCTGAGATGCAAAAGAGGAGTCGGTTCGAACTGGTCTCAGGTTTTCAACAAGGAGGGAGACCAGCATTGGCAAGGCTGGGTATTAACGGGGGAAGCCGTGGTGTTTTAGTGGGTAGTAATGGGGTTTCCGACCCGGTGGCTGCACTCAAAATTGCTAAGTTATATACAGGAGAAGTTGAGTCATGGACGAGAGATGTGAACAGCAGATAGCAGGGGTAAAAAGTGAGGAAGTGGAGGAAAAGGGTGGGGTGGTTGATTTCCTCCATGCCTTTGTTGTACAATAGTTAGTTGTGTAACCTGAATGAAATTTTAGACAGGAGGGGAGTTGTGGTGGTAGCTTGTTCTGTCTATATTATTTGTTAGCTTTTTAAGCAGTGTTTTTATTTTTATTTTTTATCCCCGTTACGGGTAACGGGGTTTTCTTTAGTTAGATTATGTATCAGTTGTTTTTATCTGCGTACAGAGTGAAGCATTCTCTCCCCATGTATTCTGCAGGTTTGCCCCAATTTTCGACTTATAAAAAATTCGGCAGCAAACCTTTGATTTGTTAAACTGACTCAGGTGGTATGCCTTCTGACCTGCTCTTAACTACTGTATTTTGGCACTTTGATTTTTCATAGTGAAAACCTTAGCTATAGTTTTACCTTGTTGGGATGTGTTTTTAATTAATTCGAGGGATTTTGTTTTGGTTTTACCTAGCTGGGGATGTGTTATTAATTAATTCGAGGGATTTTGTTTTGGCTTGCGGATGGTGATGCCTGAATAAAAAAATTTTGCAGTTGATATTTGTTCATTTACTGATGTAATCCACGCGTTCGTTAACTCTTTGGATATTCTCTTTAAGAATATTTTTTGTTGACGAGGGAGTCTTTGAAGCTTCAACTAGGTGACGGACAGAGTGCAAATGCCCCCTCTAAGATCTCCGCCTAACCAAGCAAGTAACTGCTGCTGAGCTGCACTATCTTTTTAGTTTAATTTTAGGCAAGACCAAAACAATGATACTACGGTAGGAGTCTACATGCAATGACCCAACGCAAAATCAGTGCTTAAAGATAGATTTATTGCAGCGAAATTGGATGGGAATGGGTGCATTTACAGGCAAGATCAAAATTTCAAAACTGCACGATGGAGATGAATCTTACCTTAATCTGCTTCTCTATGCTCTTTTCTGCTTCCGGCAGAAACCTTGCGGACTCTTCACGATGGAACTCTGTGACTGAGAACAAGGAAAATTAAAAAAAAAAAAAAAAAAAGAGGGATAAATATAAACCTAAGAAAGTATCCATCATAAGACAAACAATCTATTTAATGGATCAAAGCTGGATTAGTAAGACCCAGGGGTTTTTGATAATCGAGGTTTCTTTCCCTTTTTAGAGATGATGACTGGCGGTTCGCTTCGGTTTGGATTTGGATATAGAACTACTCCTCAATCCACCCGACCCGACCCGTTTACTGCCCAAACCCCATTTTCCCCTTCTCTCTCTCTAATTTCGCGCTCTAGGGTTTGATCTTGATCTCAGATTCAATAAAAAAGAAAAAAAAAAAAAAGAATGGGCCTCGGCGGAGCTTTACGCAGCATCATACGCCCCTTGTCTTCATCCTCTCGTCAACTTCTTCCTCTTTCTCGTTCTCACCAATTCGCCCCTAAATTCTCGCCTGAAAATTTTGGAGGCGGTAGAATCCAACCCCCTTTCTTCTTCAGTCAGCAGTTGATCTCGTTTCCGGAGAGGAATTACTCGACCTCAACCAGCAGTTTGATCCTCGGCAGCCTCACTGATACTCGGTTGCCGAAGAGACGGCCCGGGACTAAACCTCGACGGAAGAGGGCCAGCCTCAAACCCCCAGGTTCAGATTCTAATGATCCATTATGAAAAAAAATCGAATCTTTAGCTTTGAAATTGCGGTCGACCTAATAACTTTGCTTTTATTTTTGGAAAAACGTAGAGAATATACATGTGAGAAAATGAACACATAAATAACCTTATAACAGTACTTAACCGAAGTTATGTAATGTTCTTAGTGGGATTAGCCTGCGGGGAATTCGTAGCCCTAGATGTTAATTATAAGGATTCTTGAGTAATGTAGGGTAGAAACTTATTTAATATTTATCCTTGTGAAACTACATGTAATTGCCTGGGGCTAGAGAAACTGGGATGCAATTAAATTTAAGAATCGGGACCAGTTGGTACGCGATTCGTTATAACATCTCACTACAATGTTCTTTAAAATCATGGGTTTAAACCTCATTAATGACATAACTAAATACTTTATCTAAGTACCTCCATAACCCTCTTCTCTCCTTTGAATATACGTGAAGTCTTTGCGCTTCGAATGACATATTTCCTTTGAAGTTAAGCTATTGACATTGTGGTGGGAAACCGCAGGACCTTATGCTTGGGTTCAGTATGTGCCTGGGGAACCGATACCAAGAAGTCGTCCCAACAAAGGAAGTGTCAAAGGAAGGAAGGAGAAGAAGCGCATTGCTCAGCGGAAAGCATTCATATTGGTATAGCTTTGCTCATTCTGCTAGTTCATGATTGACAATTATATTTTTCATCTTTTTTGTTTGTTGTGTCGACATGATATTACTGATGTTACAAAAGGGATGAATCTTACTGGAGCTGAATGGTGATCTTGTTGTGTTATTGATTATTTCTACTATATTTTCCTTAGAAATGGACCTCCATTCTTTTTTCATGTTCTTCACAGGGTTAACATAATTTGCGATCTACTTCTTTCTAGTATTGTTTTTTATGTTTATCTTTCTACTCACGGTTAATATGAGGCTAGTCTACTGTTGGTAAATTAGAAAATCTGCTGCTTGAACAGTCATGAGTGACTTATTCTAATGATGATCTACGCTGCCTCCTTCAGCTGAGCTGATGCTAACTTTATTTAGGTTTTCAATTTCATGTTCATTTGTTTTCTGGTGCTGTGTGGATCCTTAATTAGTGTTCTTTGTTTAGTCACCCCATAAACTTTTGGGACTTCTTGTTTTTATAGTGCTTGGATTCTGCAGTTTTCATCCTTTTGAAGTATATCTACAGTGTTATAAATGCGCAACGCGTGATGTGGGGCCTGCCTTTACACACACATGTGCAAGGCGCAACGCGATGCATTCGCCCGAGTGAAGCGAGGTGCACACCGGACACATAATTTTTAAGGATGGATAATCAAACACGAAAGAACATTTTTATAAAATTTCACATAAAAAATATATTAAGATAAATAATATCTACTACCAAATCATAAATAAGGTCTTAACTCTAATGCTAACACACTCAACATAGTAGCGATCATAATTTTCCAAATAAAAATTCAAATCAAGACTAATATCGAAGCAGAATCAAATAGTAATTGAGAATTAGTTAGGGTCCTCAATTTGGCTACTAATAAAAGGGTCTAATGGGTATATTTTACCTTTTGGGATATGGGTTATCGGATATAAAGATTAACGACTCGATTGAAATGTTAAAGTACAAACATATATAAGGCTATGCTTTGCATGCACTTGCTTGCAGGGCGCAAAAGGCACTGTCGCATCAGATGCAGGGCGCTATGCTACTGCCCTGCATTGCATGGCGCATGAGGCATGCACCTTTGATAACACTACATCTACATTTTCCCTGATATTTGGTTTCCTCTCTCGTGCATTTAATTTAATTTGTTTGTTCTTCATTTCAGTAATTTAACAAACTTTTCTAGTACTATTTTATAAAAGTTAATTTTTAATAAGAAGCCACATAATTATTTTCTTAGTAACCATAGTCTGGGTGATATTTGTGCATGACAGTCCGAGAAGAAAAAACGTAAAGCTCAGTTTGCAGAGTCTAAAAAGAAGAAAGCTATGGAAAGGATAGAGCGGAAGATGGCTGCAGTGGCAAGGGATAAAGCTTGGGCTGAACGATTAAAAGAACTGCAGAAGCTCGAAGAAGAGAAAAAGGCTGCTATGGCTTGACAATGGCAGAAGAGCTTAGAAGAGGTAAACATTACATTCTAGTGCTATTTCATAAAGTATACAGTGAGTCTTAATGTAGGGAAGAAAGATCCTTGCTCAATGTAGTAAGAAAGTTCCTTTCATAGTTCAGTCTCATACTATTATTGGTTATACTCCACTAACTGTAAATGCTTGCCCAAATGTCCATTATGAGGGGTCTTGGCTTGTCCCTAGACACAGCATTCATAAATTCATTCTGTTTTAACCAAGTTGTCTTACCACCATAGGTCATTAAGTTGCCACAGAAAAGGGTAAAATGGGGTTTTCCATAGAGATACATTCCTTCATCCATCCCCCAACCCCCCTCCCACGCCCCACCGAGAATAAAACCCCACGTACGCACACAAATGCAATTTTATGTCCATCTGCAAGAAGAAAGAACTGACAGAGTTTCCCAATAGTATTCTACTGCATCTCCTTAAATTTAGTTGCCATGAACATTAATTTCCCTTGATTTAGGAAATTTGTTAGGTTCTTTTCTTCGATATTGTACTGCTAAGTCTGCATTATGAAATTTCAACGATTGTAAGTTGCCTAAATTTTGATATCCAGATCTGGATATGACTGTTAATTCAAATAATATATCGATTGCTAAATCACGCCAGATCTTATATATCCTTATTCTTGTTCGCAAATCAATAAGGGAGCCTTGGACCCTAGGTGCCTGCTTATCCTATTTTCAAAATAGTGTGAATAACAACTTCTGGCTAGTGTTATGTATAATTCCCACTGTTCATCTATTCTCACTTTTCTAAATTGTGTGAAAGATTAGTTTTCAAAATTTTGAATCATGCTATTTGATATATTGTACTCTAATGTTACCTATTTATTATTTAGGCTTTCATAGGAGATAAATATTGTTATTATTATTTTTATTTTTTTGCGGAATCATGTGACTTTGTGACACCAGGCTAAATGTACAAACTCTCTTCTTTGAAATTTAGTTCTAATTTTGTGCGACATCTTTTTTCCCCTACACTCTGTCCTGTTGCTTATTCTTTTATTTGTTTGGTTCATGCAGTATTTTCACTGAGAATCAGGACCCTTGGAAGAGCCTTTTTGGATGAATTTTGATGCTCAGCATGGCCGTTTCTTGTAAGCTTAGTGATTCTAATTTTGCTTCCTGTCTCATACAGAACAGATTAGACTGCTGAAGTTTTAGGAGATAAAGAGGGAGTTCTGTTTGTGCTTAATTTGTTTGTAATGTTTATTTATGCATTTTGGTCATTTGGCACTTTGTAGAAGTTGGATTGCTTTCAAGCAATTTATGATGTGCTAGTGCAAGACACTGCTGTACTTTTTCGTTGGATAATCACCTGATTTGCTTCTGATAATTGTACAATAAGGAAACGGTTCTGGCTGTGCAATTTTCTTGTTTGGAATCTTGAAATGTTGTCTACAAAAATGCAATAGATAATTTGCACGTAGCAAACCTTAAGCAATATGGACGTGCTTTGCTCAACTACTGTCTTGTGGAGATAATAAAAACATAAGTTGCCCAGAATGTATAATGTGTAATGTTGGAGACACAATTCATCATTGTGATTAACATCAAAGTTGATCAAGTGTGTATTAGTCAATTGAAAGAGGGTGCACAATTTTTTGATTTATTATTGCTCCTGTAAAATATTTTAAGAGAAGATTGTTTCTTTGCTCCTTCTTTTGGTTTATTTTTTAACCCTTCCCTAACTTGTCTTGATGTTTTGCTCGAAGCTCGTTTGTTAGTTCTATGACCTTTTGTCGTTCTGTATTATTAGGATGTCTTTTTTCCTTGTGATTTCCTCTCCTTCAAAAATAGAAATAAGAACTCTAATTGAACTTTGCCAAAAATAGAAATAAGAACTCTAATTGAACTTTGCCAAAAATAGAAATAAGAACTCTAATTGAACTTTGCCAAAAATAGAAATAAGAACTCTAATTGAACTTTGCCAAAAATAGAAATAAGAACTCTAATTGAACTTTGCCAAAAATAGAAATAAGAACTCTAATTGAACTTTGCCAAAAATAGAAATAAGAACTCTAATTGAACTTTGCCAAAAATAGAAATAAGAACTCTAATTGAACTTTGCCAAAAATAGAAATAAGAACTCTAATTGAACTTTGCCAAAAATAGAAATAAGAACTCTAATTGAACTTTGCCAAAAATAGAAATAAGAACTCTAATTGAACTTTGCCAAAAATAGAAATAAGAACTCTAATTGAACTTTGCCAAAAATAGAAATAAGAACTCTAATTGAACTTTGCCAAAAATAGAAATAAGAACTCTAATTGAACTTTGCCAAAAATAGAAATAAGAACTCTAATTGAACTTTGCCAAAAATAGAAATAAGAACTCTAATTGAACTTTGCCAAAAATAGAAATAAGAACTCTAATTGAACTTTGCCAAAAATAGAAATAAGAACTCTAATTGAACTTTGCCAAAAATAGAAATAAGAACTCTAATTGAACTTTGCCAAAAATAGAAATAAGAACTCTAATTGAACTTTGCCAAAAATAGAAATAAGAACTCTAATTGAACTTTGCCAAAAATAGAAATAAGAAAACTATCCTCAAAACACTCCCTACGATTAGGGAAGTAAATCGGTCAAATTTGGAATCAAATTTGCTTCTAAAGGACTTAAAACATTACTAAAAATAGAAATAAGAACTCTAATTGAACTTTGCCAAAAATAGAAATAAGAACTCTAATTGAACTTTGCCAAAAATAGAAATAAGAACTCTAATTGAACTTTGCCAAAAATAGAAATAAGAACTCTAATTGAACTTTGCCAAAAATAGAAATAAGAACTCTAATTGAACTTTGCCAAAAATAGAAATAAGAACTCTAATTGAACTTTGCCAAAAATAGAAATAAGAACTCTAATTGAACTTTGCCAAAAATAGAAATAAGAACTCTAATTGAACTTTGCCAAAAATAGAAATAAGAAAACTATCCTCAAAACACTCCCTACGATTAGGGAAGTAAATCGGTCAAATTTGGAATCAAACCGATTTGCTTCTAAGCAAAGACTCTAAAACATTACTAAAATAGTAAAAATCGATTTGATATCTCTCAATCCGAAGGAATTTGGCGAACGAGCGGCGAGCAAACAGAACGTAGGTTGGGTTGGTTGGCTCATTGAAATAATTTTTAAAAATCGTCAAAATCATTTACAGTTAGAAGTTCTGACATTCGCCGTTTCTGTACTATTCATTGGTCGCGTTTGGGCTTATTACGATCCGTTTCTCCATGAAAGTATCCGCAATGTGTTCTACATCACGAAGATTTAGCATCAAAACGTAGTACCAGAAAATCTTCTCAAAATTTTTCTAGGCATTCATATAAATTAAGAAGGACATACCTTTTGAAATTATTAGAAGAGCTACCATAGAGAGTTGATTAGCTTTTAGGTAGGGGTAATTAGAAAGTAAACTTTGAAGGAGGGCTTCTCTTAATAATTCAGAAGCGTAAAACATTAACAAAAGTTAAGAGAGGGATAAAAAAAAAAAATTAAGAGCAATGATGCCATATAACACGTTCCTATTAGAAAAAAGCGGATATATTTGAAAAGAAAATTTTATCTTTTGTCTAAGCGAGAATGAACATTGTTGTAATGTTTGAATTGGTGTACCATTAGCTTAATATTATTAAACTTTAACACGAGTTGATAACATACTGTCCATGCACTCCTTATATTCTCCACTTTATTGGAGCATCAATTAATTTACCTGGAATTTTGCTTCTGTGTTTCTGTTTGCACTTTCTTGTGCTGAAATGGACTGGTGCCAAGTGCAACTGTGCAAGTAATCGTATACTCTCATGCCAGAAGACATAAATATGAAACTGGCAACTTTCAAACAGAATGTATTCAATTATATAATTTACAAACCACAATCTTTGCTTACAAGAAGAGCGTAATTCTAATCATACTTCTGCTCATACACAAAACCATGCCATGGAAATATAACACAGGGAATAGTGGCATTATGAACTCAAGGAAGTTTTAATCTGCTTTTCTAACATTACACAGGAATGGTAGCTAGTAAAGCTGGTCCCTCCTGTCGCGCCACCACCTCCACCTGTAGTAGGGTAAAAAAAACACAAAACAGTTATCACCGGATTGCTATCTAATCCTTGTGTCGGATGAAAGCCTGGAATTAACATTATTTTGCTATGGAGATCACATACTTTTAATCTCCATGTTTGAATTTTTATTGTACAACTTGATATTTGTATCTGATAGCCTGTCCATATAATATGCCAGTGACATCTTTGTCTAGCATTTGCTTCATTTTATTGTACATATTTAAATGCATTATACTGAACTATTTGTTTAAAGTATCTGTAGGACTTAAAATTGGTTATACTCTATTAAGAGCATGATGTTCATTACTAAGTTTATTGGGTGCATGGTGTATGATTCATCATCTAAAATTCGTGCTGTTATAGTTGTCCGCAGGTAGATTAAAGGTTTCTTTTCCATGCATCAAAACCTGCTGTATTCTGATTTAAATTAAGCTGTTTTGACACTAATCAAGAGCATATAACTTACAAATACTTATTTGGTGTTCTTGCCGATCTCTTGGTTGTTCCCCGTTTCTCTTGGGTGGGTGGGTGGGTGAACTAGGTGTTTCTGGGTATGGGTTGCAGGATGGGTCTTTTTTCATTTTAGGTTAATTGGGGTGTTTTTTCCTTTTTCCTTTTTTTTCCTTGCCGGTGTTCAGGTAATTATGCGTTGAAGATCCCACTAGTAGTAGTTGTCAAATAGGATAGTTATGTGCCCAGAAACAAAGCAAAATTCGTAGGAATAGGAAGTTGAAGCTGAGTTAGTCGTACCAGTAATAATCCCATCGAGGATTGACTTTGGACATGTGGTTGCGCCCATAAGGATAATCTGACTCATACCGCTGTGCATTCCGGAAAGCACAACATCCAATGGAATATATTCCGATAAGGAAAATGAGGACGACGACATTGAGAATCGACAGCTTGTGCCAGTCCATCCTCACTTGCTCTAGAACTCCCGCCTTGCATGAGTCACAACCGTAGCATAGAATAGTTGCATCGTTGTTCCATCTATAGCAGTCTTCATCCTGTGTCGTGGTCATTGGCATGGTCGTGCCATATGTGCATGATGTAGGAGGCTTGCAGCAACCTGACTGTAAGTATAGTGGATTAAGTCATTGCAGAAAACTAAGATTGGCTAAAGTATTTGACACTGGAAGTTACTGATTAGATAAAGGGTTAATTTCACTTAACCCCCCTGAAGTTCAGGGATTTTGCACATAACCCTCTTGATCTTTGTGTATTCCATTTTATCCCTCTGAACTTAACCCCCCCTAAATTAGCACCATGAACTGTGACAGCTCACGTGCCAAGCATGTGACAGGGAAGAGGAATGCCCCTCTGTTTTTTATGGGGCATTCTTGTGACTGGGACTGAAATTCGGAGATTATTTTCAAAAATGGCATTTGTTCATTTCACATTAACTGCTGACGGCATTAGGGGGGTCAGGTGGAAAACTTCAAAATTCAGGAGGTTAAGTGACCCAAAGTCCAAGGGGTTAGGTATCATAAGTAAAGTTTAAGGGGGTTAAATGAAATTAACCCTCAGATAAATGTCTGTCATGTATAAACACTTAATGCACTTTTGTGTCTGATTATTTCAGGTGTGCGCTAATATGAGGAATTTCAAGAGTGCAAAACATACTCTTTATTCAGAATTATGTATTGTGTAGGGATAATTTGTGAGTTTATTTTAGATAGGTTATTTACTTTGATCTTTTAACATTTTGGTGGATTTTGAGTGAATGAAATGGCTTGAAGAGTAAACTGCTTACGAAACATGTCAACTCAGAGAATGCACAAGTATCAAGTTGTTGCTAAGCAATATCCTGCAGTCAGTTAAGAGTATTACAGGAGAAACATGGCTGGATTTTGTTTGTTGTAGCAAGTGTTGTTTAGTTGTGAGTGTGAAAAACTTGAGAATCAGAGCGAGGTACTCATTAGATAAACTGTGTCTGAGTTACAGTGTTTTTTGGGTTACTGGAAAATGCTGTTTGCAGACTATTTCAAACCTTAGATTTTTTTTTTGGATGAGGCACTCGAGGAAATTTCTGAAAAACCCTAGAGCTGATTTAATAATAAACTGACAACAATGTCTTAATTGTACTGTAAGTTTGTTCTTTTGTGCAAGATGGTCATAGTAGATTGTACCGGATAAACATCTTTTTCATGAACTCTTGTCCAATTTCTTTAGATGAGTAGTCATTAGTAAGTGGTTTTGTAAATTTTGTAACGGAATCCACAAAATGTTGCTATAAGGTTCTCGTATCGGACTGCAGGATACCTGGAAAGTAGATACTTGACACCAACGTCCTCTATCCATCAAACATTTGTTTTTGGGCCCAAGTTGGTTATTATGGTGTATTACTTGTATGGAGCTGCTAAACTTCCAGTAGTAGCTATGTATTGGTTGGCTACAAGGCGCCAATAATTCCAGTCTTTGTCTTAAGCAGTAAGTTTAACTTACATAAAACCGTCTAAAATAGTCATTTAGACATGATTGAGTTTGACTAAATATTATGTATATGATGTATAATTAAGGCAGAAGTTATTGTTCTATCTCTACATGAACATCTTACTGGTGACCTTGAATTCAGCTTGATAAATAGTTTAGATTCAAGCTTGTTACTTACTAAGATTATATAATCTCATGGTAATTATCAGTTATAGGTGTTTAAAAGTCTTAACTATAACTGAATACCTAGACATCTAATAAACTTCCAGACAGTAAGATTACCTATGGATGACACTGTAGATAACTTTATTCAAGACACCATATATTACCTAAGAACTAGTTGATCTTCAATCATAAATATTACTAATAAATCTAGTAATTAACTATTCTAGGAATCAAACCTGAATAGGAGTAAGGTCTCTCTGCAGGTAATCCAGCGGTGTCCATGCAGCGATCTGTGCGCACGCCTTGGATCCCACGACACAAGACCTCGCCGCCCTCCAATACCTATCCTCTGATATCCTCTTCCTCAGCCACCCGGAATAATCCTCCAGCTTGTACTCTTTATACACTCTCCCTGCCACCTGAGTCCCACCTCCACCACCAGTAACAGCAAATCCAAACACAGTGACACAAAGAAGCGCAGCAATGAGCAGTAGCATGACGAAGAGATAGAACCAAAGAGCACAAGCAACATTGAAGCAGCCACCGACAAATCCAGCGAGGGAGACAAGGAGGATGACGAAGCCGAGGATTAGGAGAGGAGTCTGCAGAGTGGATTCACAGGTGGCGGAGCTCCGAGCAAACCAGAGGGCCCCGCCGATGATGGGGATGGAGGCAAGGAGGCTCAGCAGGTTCAGGTAACCGATGAGAGTGTTGCTGAACCTGTACATGTTTTTGGTTTGTGTTTTCGGATTCTTTGCTTTCTTGATTTCTTTGAGCTTGGTTTCTTTGGTGTGGGAGAAATGTTCTCTCTGCTTTAGTTTGCTTTGTTTGAGATTTCTTTTGCTCATGGGGGTTAAAGTGGAGAGATGCTTTTTGAATTTATTTGGGATTTTTCTTCTTTTGCTTCTTTTGGAGAGATTTGCTTTAGGGATATTTTGAAAGACATATGGAACCTTTAAATTTATCATGTTCATGTGTAGCATCTTTTGTGTCTGTGCTCTATAATTAGTTTCTGTAAATGTGTAGAGCCAAGCAGTGTTAGTGATCAAGATGAATTAGGTAGGATTATGTCAAATAAATCTATAAATGAAGCAAATTGATTGCCATGGGCTTTTCGCAATTCTTTAATTCTAACACTTGCAATTTTTTTCCACTGAATTTCAAAATTTGCACTGCTTGTTTTTAACATTTTGACAAATTATTGCTTCTTTCTCCATTCCTGGATGTAAATTTTGGATTCTTTTATTTTGTATTAAAAAGAGTAATTGTTTACTCCTGCACGTTTTACCACTTTATCCTTGTTCGATAAATTATTTGTTGTAATTGATTCTTTCCCTTTGTATGTATGTTCAATTCATGAATATGCATAATAATGGGATTAGTCAACATTAATAATTGTGAACAAACTTTTCATTAGGGCTTCTTTTGTCCAGATTGCTTTACATACAGGTATTATTATTATTATTATCGCGGAGGCGCGTCAGCTTTTTATGAGGTTCAACTTGCCCTTTCTTTGCCAAAGTATCCGCAGTTTCGGATGCATTCTTTTTCTAAATTGCAATTTCTCTTCCTTTAAAATAAGTGGAGTTGCTTTTATGATAACTATTGGGTTATGCATGAATAATTGAGGTGAGCTTTTTTGGCGGATAAGGTTACCAACACTGATTCACACTATTTTATGACTTTTTATTATCATCACTTTGTTATGTGGGGAAGGGCTCTGCTAGCGTTACCAAAGTGACTCCTTGAATTATCTTCAGCATGAAGCATTTCTCCTGTTTCTAAGATAGAAACGGAGCATGTTACGAAAAAAAATGGTCTTTACTTCGAGTCGAAGAGTTGAGAAAGAGGAATGACGCTGGATTAGTGTAGACCCTACACTTTTATCGTGTAGATTGTGTGATGTAACATTATATATGATGTAATCAAGGGGTTAAAAGAAGGATGCAAAATAACATGGTTTTTTTTGCAGATTTCCATATCAATATCCGATAGGATGCGGATGCATATACGACATTTTATATCGGGTAGGATGGGATATGAACATCTTTTTTGATTGTTAGGAAGACACACACATGAATTACCGATAAAAGTAAACTATCGAGGCCCGCATCTGGATAGCATATATACGTACTTTCAGAATTGACCTTAGGTGTTAATGGATTTGAGACTAATTTGTTGATCTAGAGACTTGAGCTTAGTTTTTTTTAAAGATATATTAAACACATTTGTGAACCCTATTCGAGAAATTTTACTATATTTAAACAACTATTGTATCGCAATATCAAATGACACATGTGTACATTTTGGAATCTTATTTGTTTTATCATGTCTGTTTTATATCCATATATGTTATCTCTTATCTCATATGTATCTGTATTCAATTTTGATGTCGTGAACTATGAGTTTTGTTTATCGACATATTCTTTTTATATCCGTTATTAGTAAGAGGATATCGATATGGTATGTATCATCTCAATCCATATGCAACCCATTTCTCACGAGCAGTTTTTCATGACTTTGTTCTCATTCATATCACATCATAAAGCCATATCCCACATGAGTTACTGCTATCAAAATCTTTTTGTAGTCAATCTAACAAAACCACGTTTTCAGGTAAATAATACTAATTAAATTTTGTTCATATTAGTGAAGGACTTTACTTTTTCCGCCCAATGACTTTTCCTTTTGTAATGGTTTTAAAGATATTATTTCAAATTCATAATCATCGGTTAAATTATCAAAAAGTTCATTTGGCACAATCTTTTATCCGGCTTTTTTTTTCTAATACTAATAACTAGTATTTTAGCCCGTGCTAAGCACGGGCTTATCGCAATTCATCTATATTTTATCGTGTTTTAATCACTCATATCCAAATATAATTTTAAATATCTGATGACTCAACCCCCTTCGAAGCACGTGAACCCCATCCTGCCCAACCCCAACTGAGGTTAGAGAACATGTACCGTCGTAAATAATGATATTAAACAACTTATATAAAGCTATAATTAAAATTAAGATCAATTAAACTAAAATTTTTCATAATAAATAAATAAATAAAGATAATTAAAATATCCTAAATGCAACTTGAATAAAATTAAGATATAAGATAGTTTAATGTTCAAAAAGTATTTTTAGAAAATGATGCATCATCAAAAAAGTTCTCAATCAATCAATCAGTCATATGATATAATAAGCAAAACATTAATAAAATCTCCATAATTTTCAATTATTTCTTCTCCGTCTTAACCCTCTTCTTCAAAGTTGAAAGAGTTGTTTCTTTGTCCATTTCTGCAAAATAAAAACATGTTTATTTAGTAAATTTAACATAAAAATTATATATCAAAATTAATTAATGTGTAAAATCTAATTTCAAATATTTTAATTGCTTTAATATTTTAAAAAATGAAAAATTATATTTTAAAAATTTTATTTGTTGTACTTTAACACGATCTAAATTAGGTAGTTAAATTAAAGTAAGCTTTGATAGTTTAAATTGGTATATTGTATTTAGTAAGATTAATTTGGTAATTTGAAATTTAATCAAATTTTGGTATTATTTTAGAAATATTTTGAAATTTAAAATAATTTGAAATAATTTAAAAATTGTGAACACTATCTCAATTAGGTAGTTAAATTAAAGTATGGTTTCAAAATTTAAAAGTTGCTAAAATCTTGGTATTATTTAATTCACTTTTACAGAAATTAATTTTCATAACTTCTAAAACGAAAAACAAAAACTCAATTGAATTTGTAAATTTGTAAACTATTTTATTTTAAAAATTTTAATTGCTGTAATATTTTAAAATCCTAAAATATCTTTTAAAAAATATTTTACTTGCTTTATTATTTAAAAATCAAAAATAAAATTATAAAAATATTTTAATTGTTGTAATACTTTAAAAGGCTAAAAATATATTTAGTAAGATTATTTTGGTAATTTAAAATTTAATCAATTTTACGTATTATTTTAGAAATAATTTAAAATTTTAAATAATTTGAAATAATTTAAAAATTGTGAACACAATCTCAATTAGTTAGTTAAATTAAAGTAAGATTTTGAAATTTAAAAGTTGCTAAAATCTTGATATTATTTAATTTACTTTTATTGAAATTAATTTTCACAACTTCTAAAACAAAAAAACTCAATTGAATTTGCAAATTTGTAAACTATTTTATTTTAAAAATTTTAATTGCTGTAATATTTTAAAAATCCAAAATATCTTTTAAAAACTATTTTACTTGGTTTATTATTTATAAAAACTAAAAATATAATTTAAAAAATATTTTAATTGCTATAATATTTTAAAAGACTGAAAATATATTTAGTAAGGTTAATTTGGTAATTTTAAATTTAATCAAATTTTGGAATTATTTTAGAAATATTTTGAAATTTAAAACAATTTGAAATAATTTAAAAATTTTGAACACAATCTCAATTAGGTAGTTAAATTAAAGTAAGGTTTAGAAATTTAAAACTTTTAAAATCTTGGTATTATTTAATTCACTTTTTATTGAAATTAATTTTCACAACTTTTAAAAAACTCAATTGAATTTGAAAATTTGTAAACTATTTTATATTTAAAAATTTTAATTGCTGTAATATTTTAAAACTATCTTTTAAAAAATATTTTACTTGCTTTATTATTTATAAAAACTAAAAATATAATTTTAAAAAATATTTTAATTGATGTAATACTTTAAAAGACTAAAAATATATTTAGTAAGATTAATTTGGTAATTTTAAATTTAGTCAATTTTGGTATTCTTTTAGAAATATTTTGAAATTTAAAATAATTTTAAAAATTGTGAACACAATCTCAATTAGGTAGTTAAATTAAAGTAAGATTTTGAAATTTAAAATTTGCTAAAATCTTGGTATTATTTAATTTACTTTTATTGAAGTTAATTTTCACAACTTCTATAAACAAAAAAACTCAATTGAATTTGCATATTTGTAAACTATTTTATTTACAAACTATCTTTTAAAAAATATTTTACTTGCTTTATTATTTATAAAAACTAAAAATATAATTTTAAAAAATATTTTAATTGCTGTAATACTTTAAAAGACTGAAAATATATTTAGTAAGATTAATTTGGTAGTTTGAAATTTAATCAATTTTGGTATTATTTTAGAAATATTTTAAAATTTGAAATAATTTTAAAAATTGTGAACACAATCTCAATTAGGTAGTTAAATTAAAGTAAGGTTTTGAAATTTAAAAGTTGCTAAAATCTTGGTATTATTTAATTTACTTTTTATTAACATTATTTTTCACAACTTCTAAAACAAAAAAAACTCAATTGAATTTGCATATTTGTAAACTATTTTATTTTCAAAAATTTTAATTACTATAATATTTTAAAATCCAAAATATCTTTTAAAAAATATTTTACTTTCTTTATTATTTAAAAAATAAAAAATATAATTAATAAATTATTTTAATTGTTGTAATACTTTAAAAGACTAAAAATATATTTTCAAATATTTTAATTACTGTAACATTTTAAAAATAGAAAATATATTTTAATTTCTGTAATATTTTAAAAACTGGTAATATATTTTAATTTCTATAAAATTTTTAAAACTAAAAATATATTTTAATTGTTGTAATATTTTAAAAATCGAAAATATTAGAAATTAGTATTCCAAAATTATTATTCAAAATTAATATTCAAAATTAATATTGTAAATTAGTATTAAAATTAATATAAACAACAAATATTTAAAACTAATATTCACAACATCTATTCTAAAGAGTTAAATAAATCTCACCGGCGGCCACCCATACAAAAATTAAAAAAATTAAAAAAACAAAAATTAAAATAAAATTACTAAAATTAAAATAGTTTAGAAAACTGAAATTAATTTATTACCTATGAATAAGATGAAGAATTATTAGCTGTGAATATGTATTAGTCGGGATGCCCTTTGGAAGATTGTAGAGTTAACAGTGGCGGTTATCTGAAAAATTTAGAAATTAAAATTCTAAAAGTTAATAATTATTATTCAAACTTATATTTTAAAATTAATAGTCAAAATTAATATTAAAATTAGTATTCAAAATTAATATAAACAATAAATATTCGAAATTAATATTCACAACATCTATTCTAAAGAGTTAAATAAATCTCACGGTGGCCACCCATACAAAAATTAAAAAATTAAAAAACAAAAATTAAAATAAAATTACTAAAATTAAAATAGTTTAGAAAACTAAAATTAATTTATTACCTGTGAATAAGATGAAAAATTATTACCTGTGAATATGTATTAGTCGGGATGCCCTTTGGAAGATTGTAGAGTTAACAGTGGCGGTTATCTGAAAAAATTAGAAATTAAAATTCTAAACAGTTAATATATTCAAAATTAATATTAGAAATTAGTATTCAAAATTAATATAAACATCAAATATTCGAAATTAATATTCACAACATCTATTCTAAAGAGTTAAATAAATCTCACCGGCGGCCACCCATATGAAAATTTAAATAATTTAAAAAACCAAATTTAATAGACCGAAAAAGATGAAGAATCATTACCTTTGAATATGCAGTAGTCGGTGATGACCTTTGGAAGACGATCAAAGAAAAGGCATTGATAATCTCAAAAAAATTAAAAAACCGCAGATATATATGATGAAAATTCCAGAGGAAATATTATTCGGTTGTTTTTTGGAAATACACTCAAAAATACGGTGGAAATCTGATATGGTATGGATTTGAAATATTTTTGATTTTTTTTCGGAAATATGTCATCAAAATCCTGTGGAAATCTTATTTGGTATGAAAATTTAAATATTTTCGGGTTTTGGAAATTTGGTTAAATATCGGTGGAAATATTTTCAGTTTTATCATTATTATTTGGCATAGATTAGTGGAGATATTTTGGGTAAGATGGAATTGATGAGGATGATAGGAGAGAGTATTTACTATATATATAATGTCATCAAAATCCGGGAAAATCTTATTTGGTATGGAATTTAAATATTTTGGGTTTGTTTTTTGGGAAATTGGTTAAATATCCGGCGGAAATATTTTTGGTTTTATCATTATTATTTGGCATGGATTAGTGGAGACATTTCGGGTAGGATGGAATTGATGAGGATGATAGGAGAGAGAGTTTTTAATATATATATATATATATATATATGTTTGTTTAAATTAAAGGTTAAGATATTATTGCAATTAAAAGGGACGGATTAGATGATATGACACGTGTCAAAAAATTTTGAGAATGAGGAGGATGAGGTGGCATCCTCTAGTGAGTTTTTTTAGTTTTTTAGTTTTGCTTTAATGTATACCCTAGTAAAAGATTGGACTCTATACAAAGTACTAACTGATAACATCAAATAATTTATGAACTGCTATTTTGTCTGTTCAGAATATTCCAAGTTATGGAACAATTTTAAAATTATGACACAAAGGTGCAAACTAAACTAAAGAATATAGTTAAAAGCAACAGCCCATTATATAGACTTATTCCTGATAATGTTTCAGATGCCTTTCCCCCTCCTACTTTAAGTCACTGGCCACTAATGCTCTTGCAAATTGATATCCATAAAGGCAATATTCTCCAAAGTTGAATAAATTTAGGTCCTTAGAAATTCCGTCACAAGTAGTAAGCAAATTGATGTCTATAAACCCGTTATAGACTATGTCGTCTCATTCTACACTCATCTTCCTTCTGGCATAGTACCATTATATAATATCGGAGGGGACAATAAACTCAAAGCAACTCGATACCTTGATTGAAGCCTATAACATTTTGTTTGGTCTTTTAATCTTTCCTCTTAATTTTATTTGCCCTATTTTCCCTTCCCTTCTTCTGTATTATGTATCCATTCTATATAGTCAATAAGTTCCTGTGACACGGACACCTTATCCTAGTGTACCTAGTCCTAGTGCTGGCCAAATTCTACCCTAAACCTAGCTTGGACAAGCAGAAATATGATTCAAACTATAATTGATTTAGTAGCTAAAACGAGCAAAATTGACCCGCGCGATGTTGTGGTATTATTATGAAAACAACAAAAAAATAGTTTAAATATTTAATTTAAAAATACACCGTACTTGACCACTTGGAACAAAAATGTATAAATTAATAGCAAAAAATAATGATTTACACTGTATATTGAACTATTGAAATACAAAATTGATTTAAAAATAATATGATTGAGTAAATCGTTGTGAGGGTAGTTTTGAAAATGAGTGGAGTTGAAATAAACGGGCATAAAACTTGAGTTTACAGGCGAAAAACCTTTGCGGGTTAAAAATAAATGAGGATAATATTATTGATCTACAGGCTAAGAGTCAATATCGTATGATTCTTGTGATAAAACCCAAAAATAGTCTAAGCATTTGATTAAAAATACATTGTGTTCGTATGTTATTTAGAAGAAAAATATATGGCGTTTACAACAAAATATAGAAGTTCACAATGTATACCAAACTACTAAAATATAAAATGAGTTTAAGATTAGTTCAAATGAGTATTTTGGGTCTCGAGTGAAATTGGAAGTATGGTGGTTTTAAAATTAAATGAAGGTAAAACTCGGGCACATAGGCGAAGATCCTTTTAGGAAGTCGGATAATTTAAAATAAATGGGGTACAATTTGAATTTATATGCAATTAGCATGAAAAATGCAAAAATAAAAAAATTTGGTTTAAAAGTATATCCTATATTTAGCCACTTACAACAAAAATTGTAGATTAAAGCAAAATATAACAACTTAACTGTATAAGAAACTGCTAGAATACAAAGTGAGTTTAGAAATAATTCAACAGAGTATTTTGTGTCTAAGGGTGATTTTTGAAGTAGGTAGATTTAAAATAAGCGAGTTAAAACTTTGGATTTAATTAGAGGGAAAAAATCCTTTTAGAATTAGATTGATTTAAAATAAATGATGGCAAAACTTAGGCCTTATAGGGGAAAAATCTACAGTTCACTCTGTTGCTATAGTGTAAAGAAAATCCTAAACATAATGCTTTAACTATTTAGTTTACATCACATACCTAATCACTTAGAAAGAAATATAGCAAGTTAAAGTGAAATATAGCAATTTAAAGCATATGTCAAACTATAAGAATCTGAAGTGAGTTTAAAATATATTTTTGTATTATTTTGAGTCTTTGGAAGTGAGTTTAAAATAAATAAGAATAATCTTTTAGATTTATAAAATACCTTATTTTGGAACCTACATAGTACAAACTCATAGTGTATTTCATGGTTAATATAGATATTTGAAGTGTGTGAGTTTAAATGTAGAATGAGTTATAACATGGGGTACATATATGGACAAAAGGCCATTTATTAATTGTTTCTTTTTAACTATGAGCTATTAGCATGAATACTGCCAAGCTACAGTGCTAACCTCAATAGCTTTAGTATATAGATAAATTTGGCCTACAAAAACTGCACCGACAATTTGGTCCAATATTTTCCCAACCGCGTTGCCAAACACATCCTTTCAGTTCTCTTATGACATCAAGGAAAATTATAGATTGGTCGGAATTAAAGAACCCTATTCCACCTATTAGTGTCGCTCCAACTTTGTAATTTTGTTTTATCCAAAAATTACCGTGAAAATGGCTATTTGGAATTAGATAATTAATTGACCATGAAAGTAAAACCTTGTACAAGACTAATTCAGCACATAAATATTCAAGAAACGAGATGGAGAGGGCTATTTTTGATTTGGTGCAGCTTTAGTATTTAGTTTTGATATCTTTTTTCAACTGCTTGAGAGTACTCAATCTTCTGCTGATATATGAAGAAGAGTATTTTAGAAAATCTCATTATTCCTTCAATCATCTTCTTTAATGAGGCACAAGAAATCCTTCAATCAAATTACATAATCAAATAACAAGCTGAAAATACAAAACCAAGCAGATCAATGTCCTTTCTGTAAATTCCCTGCAACTAAAAACTCCAAAAACTCTAACCAGACACACACAAAACCTACAAATACTTTCTGGCAATGAAAAGTAACTGGTTCTGGAACCTGGGAGTCCTTCACTATGTTGATCCTGTGAAAGATGAATATAAGTTTTAGTTTCGATTAAAGAGATGATTCTTATTCTCAATTATGTTACCTAAAAAAGGAAATTTTCTGCCTAAAACATCATAAAATGAAAAATTTGTATCCAATAACACACAAATACAGTTTGAATTTGGGTTCTCTATGTTTCTTATTTGACAGCTAGAATCACTCTTCAAATCATAATCATTTATATATATTTAGGACGGTTATGATTCATTTCAAATATAACTATGGTATTTTTGTTCTAATTTTTCATTGAAGACATAATATTTAATAAACTATTGTGATTACAGAGTGTTTTGTACCTGACTTAAAGCTTGCATCTTTAAGGACACCATCACCTATAGATGGAATACACAGAGTTAAAAGGTAGTACTGTTAATGTTACTAAATGTCGCACAAAATTTCACTTTGATTTACTTACTTCCAACTTGAGCTAGCGAGCTTTCCATCTTGTTTCCCTTTGTTCTTCAGCTGGATGCTCCTGTTGAGTTTAGCTCCAGCTCTATTTCTTGCCAGCTTCTCATCAGAGATCTTCAGTCCTTGTTGGTTTTGATTCAAGGCCTCCTCATTCTCTTTTGAAGAGTTTGACATCGCCTTTACATTTACAAATTCTTCTGTAATGAAATCACCATTTATTACAGCAAGATCAGTATCCAAAAGTTCGATGGTTTCTTCTTCTGATATGTTGCACATTGTATCATCAATGATATCGAACACAAAACATTCGTCTTTCAGTGTGTCGCACTTGCTTTCATCCTTCATAAGTTCAGAGTCCTCTTGCCCGATTAAAACAGCATCAAGTTTCTCCAGATCAAAAGGATCATCATATGCTTCATCACTTGATAATCCATAAGCTTTGCAGAGATCATTCCATAGTGTTTCTGAAGAAACAGACTTGTGTCGTGCCACATAATGCTTGAGCTCTCTCTGGAGACTGTGAAATGGCTGCAGGTACACAGTAAAAGAACTGAAGTAAGTTTTAGGTTTTCAGTACTTGACCAGAAAATTCTGCAAAAGATTTCCCAAACTAAAGTGAAAAGCTTGACCTATGAATTCGAATTGGGACCAAAAGAAACTTGGGCATTTATTATTTGGAATACGTTTGCAATTTATTCATATACCAGAAACCTAAGTTGCACGTGAACGAGTGTGGATGCAGGTGCGGACACGGGTGCGGATGATGTAGAACGTGTTGCGGACATATTCAAGGAGAAACGGGACCGTCACAAGCCCAAACGCGGACTCGGCCGAGGAAAATAGCTTGCAACGAAGAACAGGTCGTAACTTTCAAACCGTAAGTCAGAATTGGACGATTTTTTAAATCGCGTATTTTTTCGAGACGGAGTCAACCAAGCCAACTAAAGTTTGGTTTGCCGCCATCCGTTTTGCCAAATTCCCTCCGGATTGAGAGATATCAGCGTTTTTGTCAGTTTTTTACTATTTTAGGTAATGTTTTAGGAGTCTGTTTTGATTAGGAAGAAAATCCGGTTTGACTCCAAATTTGACCGATTTACTTCCATAATAATAGGGAGTCTTTTACAGAGAGTTTTCTTATGTCTATTTCTGGTAAAGTTCAGGTCAATTAGAAGTCTTGTTTCTATTTTTAGTAAAGCTCGAGTCATAGTAGGAGTCTTGTTTATTTTCTATTTAAACAAAGTCTTGTAAGCCCTAGAGGCATATCTTTTTTATCAATAAAATTTCCTCTTTAATATCTCTTTGTGGATTCGAAGCTCTTTGTGGATTCGAAATCATTCTTTGTGGATTCAAAACAACCCTTGGTGAATTCCGAGGTTATCACTTCCGCGCTGCGTTAGCGGATACAAAACACGACAAATTTGTAAAAGATAGGATACATGGACATGCCTATATTTATACATATTGAAATCAATAATTTATATGATATCGTTATTATTTTGTCTCTATAACATTTTGATGTTTCTTTTATGGAGTAGATTATAAATTGGAAAATTGCTCGTTTTTTACTAGATACCAAAATGACCCTTTAAAATCATACTTATGAACTCGGTATGAGTTGAAATGAACCAAACCAAAGTCCAACGAGTTGCGGAAAATTGAGGTTAAGTGTGAGTTATACATCCAAAAAGTGTATCACAAGTGTTTTCAAGAAAAACACATAATATATATAATTGAGCACACGTCTTGAATAAATGTGTGTATATATTCAAGAAGTGTCTAAGAAGTGTCGGACACGGACACGAATATGAAAGTGTTGAACATGGATACGGGAGCCAAGAAGAAATGTCCCGGTAACTTAGCTAGAAGCAAATCATAATTTACAAAGTATGAATTTGACAATTGTAGCTTTCACTGGATATCTTATAAAGTTTTGATGATATTTTGGGATCGATATATTACGAATAGCTTTACATTTATGTTGACTCACATTGACAACCAATTGAATAAATTCCATGAGAAATACACCGAAATTAACAGGAATTAGGGAAACCTGAGAATGGCACTCCAATGCAAGACGAAAAAAGGCAGCAGAAACAAAGTGCTTCCCTGTAGACTCTGCAATCTTAACCTGAGCAAGCCAATATGCAGAAGTCTCAAGCTTATCAAACCTGCACTTGCTGCAAGTCTCGGCAGTCAGATACGGTGTTCCTGCAGACGCTATTTTGATTAACGAGGTCCCAGGGGTGTGAACTCCTTCATCCTGTAAACTCTTCTCCTTGCAGATAATGCTATCTGCTTCTGGGGCAGTTTCTTTCTTAATATCAGTTTCAGTTTTTTCTGAAGGCTTTAATGGCTTTCTGGGTTTTGTTGGTAAGGGTTTTGTGATCGGTTTCTCAATGGGAATGTTAGTGTTTCGGGCAACGCCAAAAGCACGTTTAGGCCTGGGGTTAAAAATATCGAGGAAAAATATTAAAATTTTAAAGATAGAGAAGAAATTTAGGATTTTATACTAAAATCTTGCCTGGTTGATGGTGCTGGTTGAGTTGAAGACTTGGCTTGGTCTCTGTCTTTCTTCGCTTGGATTGCTGCTGCTGGCCGACGATTGCCTGAAGAAAAAAATTCATTGAATCCCACTTAATGATTTGTACTGTAATGAGTTTTTATTTGTTAAGAATTTGATATATAAGTTGAGAGAAATTGCCTGGGAAAGAGGTTGGTTGAGAAGCCATGGAGGTTGTCTGAGTTAAATCTATAGAGAAAGAGAGAGGAGAGGAAGAAGGAGATGATTTGAATATTTTTTTTAAAAATGGTGATTTGATTTGGGCAAAAAAGTTCCTTTTGTTTGAACTTGGTAAAATGGGCGGGAACAGGTTGTGCCTTTGAAAAAGGACAACACAGCTAGATCATATTCGGTTCAGGTAATCATAAGTTTTTGACAAAATGCGCTCCTCCATTGGTAAAGGAAAAATAAAAGGGTTAAGTGCAGATAGACCCCTTTTACTATCCCCCAATTGTGGTCAGACCCCTTGTAGTTCCGTTGTTATGGATAGACTCCTTGTACCATCACTCAATTGCGAACAGACCCCCTAAGTTCATGAGGTCTTATTGTCAAAATTATTTTTCTCCTTTTCTAAGGGCAAAAGAGTCAAAAGGTTGACTCGAAGGGTCTATGTGCAACAATAGAACTGCAAAGTGTCTATCCATAGTTAATCTAAACTAAAATAAAGTAACTTACTGTTACATGTAGGTATTTCATTCAAAAAATGTATTCATCAAAATTGCCTACAGTACCACTTTCATAGTGTTCTTTGCTTACCACATTGGCCATTTACGGAACAACCTTGATTCCGATTCCTCGATTCTAATTTTCCTGGCACGAATTTGAGGCATATTTAAAATAAAAGGGTGCAATTATGCACAATAGCCCATGGTTTGGCCCATGAAAGTACACTCAAACCCGTGGGGACATGTTAAACATAAAATGGTAACATTCGATCCTAAATACAATTTCGGAGTTTTAATACAGTAGAATGGACTCTACCTCTTGAAGCACTTACCAAACTGAGAAAAGGTTTGCAGACTCGCTTGCTGCTAGCGAGTTAATGGCCGCAGAGACGATGTAAAGGTAGCACTGCAGTAGCTGACACCTTCATGAGTCAGGAGGAAGATTCTGACTTCGAGATGGAGTCTTAGTTTTTGTGTTGCCATTCTCGGGGACTTTGATCGTTGATGTCCTTCCTAGAATTTTTTGGTTCTTTCTTTTTGTATCCAGGTTTCCTTCTTGTCACCACATTTTAGCCATTTGGCTTCTTTTGTGTGTGGTTATTCTTACTCGTAATATTTTTGGGTATTTCGTTAAACTCTTATTAATGGAACACGTCACCTAATAACCATTTTACTTAAAATTTTTTTGGTCTTCTGATATTCATTTTCCGTTTGTCTCTGTTTTTCTGTTCTCTATTGCTTTCAGGCTTTGCCATTCACAAAGGTGGAAAAAAGTAGATCAGATGCAACCAAAAGATCTTCATCCTCTGGAGTTTGTTTGTAGATCACTTTCAGAAGTTAGGACATTAATCATTGCTTTCTTTGTTGTGTATATCTATGACTGTACGTTCATTTCATTTTAGCATATCTACTGAAATGAATTGAAAGCTAGATAGTAATAAGAAGAAAAATTAATCCTGTAATGCTTAAATCATCGAAAGATCAACATACATAATGCCTCACGCTGTAAAATATAGTGAGGTCTCTCCATGAAATATTTCGAGTTTAACGGAGTTTCTTCTACTCAATCCAATATAAATACAGATTTCTCCACTTTTATTGACTGGAGATTGCCTATAAAATTGCCTAAAGAAAGAATATATGATTGGAATGAGTAGAGGCCTCTCTTGGGCCTCTTTTTGTTCTTAGCCTCTATCGTCTAATTTGGGCTAAGTCCAGTAGGCATAGGCCTATTCAATAAGAAATGTCTGAAGAGTATCAAAGCTTGTCGAGGGCGATGCAAGGGGACTTCATGTCCTGCTCCTCTAACCGTTACCAACGTCAAGCCTTTGTAAATCTGACTCCATCCTCCAACCTGAATCATGTATCAAAACGACATAAGATTGTAAATAGATAACTATTAACATACATTTTAGCGAGCAAAACTATATTAAAATGTAGACTGTTATGTTTATATTACCTGTCCATGATCATACCATGCATGCCAATTAGCAAGAGTCGTGAAGTTCAGCGCGTCGATCGAGTATCTTGTTCCTGTTACAGGGACTACTGAGTCTGCATCTCCACTGCAAATATAATTATGCAAACATTAGTATATGCAATTATACCAATTTATTAGTCATTTGTAATGTCATCGAAAAAAAACATGCCTGAAGACCCAAATCCTTAAGCCAGCTTCAATAAGCTCTCTGTAAATAGGAAGCATGGATTTTGGAGAATCTCTCCAATTGTTACCGACAGTGTCACTGTTTTATAAGATCAACAACAATTTGTTAGAAAAGGTTTCTCGATACTACAGAAAAGATTTCTTGACAGTGTAAGCTAAAAATGGAATTGAGAATTACAATCAATTAGAACTTATGATAAATAACGAACCTGCATGTCTCCCACGGGTATTTTATTCCTGTAACATTAGCATGGAGTGCTTTTTGCACTTCAGGACGGTTGTAATATATTATTGAGTGGCTTTCAGTGCAGGGATCATAAGCTCTTACCAACCAAGGCTGTGATAAAAAGGAAATTTTTCCTGTCAATCATTTTTGAAGACATATTTGATCTTCAAGTATGTGAATTAGATTACAACTTATTTGGCTTGGTGGTACCGACTAAATGCGTGCTTTGTGAACAGAAAGTGTTCAGACTCATTATTTGGCAAGTAAGACATTAATGACTACAAGCAAGTTGAATCCTGTCATAGAATCTAACAGGGTACTGATCATTTGATCTTAGTAATTTAGAGTATCTAAATACATAATATTGTACAATTGTACATAAATATATTACTTCACCAAGTTTATCCACCTAAAACATTGGGTATCATATATCTTTTGAGAAACTAAGACACTGATTATTATAAGGGAGCTAACTGCTTTTCAATAGGATACTGATCATTTGATCTTAGTAATTTATAGTATCAAAATTCATATTATTGCACAAATCAATGTATCAGTTCAAGTTAATCTATTTCTTTCAAAAGCAACCTCCTAGTTGAATCAAAACCTGTTACTACCGATCAAAAATAAAAACATTAGTTAAATTAATAAACAATTAAAATAAAATGATGGTCTTCTCCTTAATACTAAAAGAAAAAGAATTTTTTTTTGTTGTTAATAATTGATTCATATTAACTTACATAATGACCCCTTCGGTTGCGTCTTTGAGACCCAGAATTATTGCAAGGTGGGGTGTAAATACTGTAAGGATCAATATGACCCATCTCCTTATCGGCAACTTCATATATATCACTACACTCATTTGAGGGATGCTGTGATACTTGGGTATCACATTTTATGTTCAGTTGATGGTAAGTGTTGTCAGATATCAATCCATGAGTCCACCAGTACTCAAAAGTTCCCACAAAATCATTGTAGTCATCAGTTACAGCATTGCCCACCTAAAAAAAAAGCATTATTGATGAATTATTCAAACTTTTTCACTATTGAGTATGTGAATGAATGAAAGAGGTATGTAGAGTACCATAAATCCCTTGAAGTTAATTATGGGTTTCTGACTTCCCTTGTTATTTCTGTATACGAGCTGGGATAGTTGTGGAACATAATGTCCTGAAATGCAAATAGAGGGATAAAACGTGAAACAAATGAAAAAGACAAAATATTCAAAAGAAGAATAAAGCAGAGAGAATGATATAATCTATACTACATATAAAAGAGGATTGGGGTGCTAACACTTTTGATTGCCCTTTTTACCCCTCTCAAATTTAATCATTCCAACTTTATTTTAATTATTTTATTTTATTTAATTTATCTCAAAGTTTCATTCAATGAGTCTTAAATTAAATTAAATTAATTGCAAATCATCATAATAATAAATTTTAATTAATTTCTTAGGCTCTTAAAGATTCCATAACTTATTTAATTAAATGCATATGATATGGATCCAATTAACTAACAACTTTTTCATTTCCCTTTACATAATCTCTTTTCATGTTTACACTATAAGTTACGGTCATTCATTCTCTTCAACCCACCACATCATCTACTAAGACAAATTTCTACACCAACACAATGGTTTATGAAATATGTTATATGGAAAGTTTATCAAATGGTTTATAGTGTACATGGCTTGTATATGTATGTTCATGTGCATACAATGGATACTATTTGTCAAATGGTTTGGAGACATAAAGATTTACTTTTATGGAGTTGAAGAGTATGTCTCATGTTCAATTCATAGCTCTTGATTTGTGTTTTGTCTCTTAAATCCTTAAAAAGAGAAGGATAACTTATAAAGAATGTATGATCTTTTAATACTATGTATAAACTTGGGAACCAAATATTATTTGGAAGTCTTGATATTTAAGACCGTATAAACTTAGGAATCAAATATTATTTTCAGTGTGTACATTTTTTCTTGTAGGATTCTTATTGATCTTTTAATACTTATAAAGAATGTATGATCTTTTTTTGGAGTTTATGTAAAGCTATTTAAATAAGTTTTCCCCTCACACAATGTTGTAACGATCTTTTGTGCTATTTATCATAACTTATGCCTTTTCTTTTGAATATAGGTCATAAGTTGTGTTTTCTTGTTCATTAGATATATTCGTGGTTTAATTCTTAACTAATTACTCGGTTTATATGCACTTTAAGTTCAGAGGTGCTATCAACTTATCTAATGCTTTTAATGTTTCTTGTCCTTTTGCTTTTCTTACCTCTATTAAGCATCTTTTATGTTCTTTCACTAATAATTATGTTGAATCATCAAATGTTGTTTGTCTTTTTTTTTTTGATTAATCACCAATAAGTTCTTATCAACTTTAAGCTACAAAGAATAACTAATAAAACATATTAGCTATCTATCTTCTATTCATTGAGTAAATCAGAATACACAAACATATATATATATATATATATATATATATATATATATATATATATATATATATAGCAAGGCTCTATAAACTTAAGTTGATAGGGAGGAGTGTCATCACTTTTATATCCATTGATCTTGTCTTGAGATCCGTGAAATCAAGATGCACACAAATCTCAAAGTGGGCTTTATATCTTTCACGGATCCCAAGGCAACATCAATGGATAGAAAAGTTGGTGGACACTCCTCCTATCAACTTAAGTTTATATATATATATATATATATATATATATATATATATATATATATATATATATATATATATATATATATATATATATATATATATATATATATATATATATATATATATATATATATATATATATATATATATATATATATATATATATATATATATATATATATATATATATATATAGCAAGGCTCTATAAACTTAAGTTGATAGGGAGGAGTGTCATCACTTTTATATCCATTGATCTTGTCTTGAGATCCGTGAAATCAAGATGCACACAAATCTCAAAGTGGGCTTTATATCTTTCACGGATCCCAAAGCAAGATGAGTGGTTAGAAAAGTTGGTGGATGACTATTCCCTATCAACTTAAGTTTATATATATATATATATATATATATATATATATATATATATATATATATATATATATATATATATATAGCTCTATAAACTTAAGTTGATAGGGAGGTGTCCTGACTTTTATATCCATTGATCTTGTCTTGAGATCCGTGAAATCAAGATGCACACAAATCTCAAAGTGGGCTTTATATCTTTCACGGATCCCAAGGCAACATCAATGGATAGAAAAGTTGGATGACTATTCCCTATCAACTTAAGTTTATATATATATATATATGATTGAATTGAAAAAAAAAATTCATTTCTTATATGAAATCCGGATAATTGTCTCTTAATTGAGTCTCTCTATTGGATTAAAAATTTGACTTATACAATTCCCATGAACTGCGTTATTCAAACAATATCTTTATATCGGTTGTGATTCCATCTTGCCATTGTAGCTTTTGTAATTTTGCATCTAATAACAATTTTTGCTATTCCAACAAGATACTAGACATTTAATATTAATATTTTTATTTTAGTGGCCTTTGTAACTTTCGTGCATGATATATTGAGAATCAATATGCCATAAATAAATATTATATCGTAAGTACATATTTAAGAATCAATAATGTAGAATATATTATTTACTAATAATTTCTTAAACCAAATATGCCATGTGCAACGCACGTGTGGCATACTAGTATAGAGAAAATTTGAACAGTAATGATCCGCAAAGCCAAAAGTGAAAGAAAAGTTTTAGCAACTAAAGAAAAGATCTCGCTTGTGGAATTTTTGATGATGCGACTGATTAGTCAAATTAGTAAAATCTGTAATTACATAAAAGGTTTAATAATATGTTTACTCACAAGAAGAATTATATGTTCTCATGCATATAGACAAAATAACAATAACAATAATAATAATAATAATAATAATGTGAAAAAATTACAAAGAAGATTAGAGAAAATTAGAATAACTTTTCAGATAAAGACATAGAATAATTGAATGATAATGATTCAAAAGGAAAAACAAAATAAACATTTTTCATGACAAAAGAAAAGATTTGGATTTTGGAATTTTATGTCTATGTGGTTGTTTGGTCATGATTATAACTTTATAATTATATAAAAAGTCTAAATCACAATGACAATTTTGTTTTCATACTGAAAAGATCATATAATCTCATGAATATTGACCAGGAAAAAAAAAACTTACAAGGAGTCAATTCTTACAAAACTAAATATCCACAACACAACTAGATCAAACAGCCCAAATAAATAAAAAGAATCTTTCTTCAAAATAAATAAATAAATAAACAGATATTGTTTTCAGTATTGCAACACATCATTAGCAGACAAACTATCCAATATTATGATAATAAAAAATCTTACTTTCTGTTTCAAAAATTATAAAAACGTAACAACAGAAGCATGAAGCTAAAGGAGAGAAGCCTTTATCATTTACCTGCATAACTCTCTCCTGCAATGTAGAAATCCCTGTACTTATACTGAGGGAACCTCTCGAACCAATTCACCAGAAACGTATAAGAATCTTTAGCTACATCAACAAAAAGTTTAATCCAATGTCACAAAAATTAATTTCTCTAACTATATAAAATAAATTAAAATTCATCAAAGAGACTAATTAACAACCTGTACGTGCATCACCAGCAGTATAAAGATCCTTAGATGTATTCGAATACGAGAATCCAACTCCCGCAGGCGAATCCAGGAATAGTATATTAGCCACTGCCATAAAAACACCAAACAAGTTCAAATTTTGGCACAAACCCACTTCAGTAATTGATGTCAAAATTATACCTCTATTCCAAGCATACTTATTCAAAAACAGGGTTTTTCCGTCAGGATGAATTCTGAAAGGGCCAAGCTCCTCAGAAGCACCATAAGCGACCGAAGAACATCCAGGGCCACCATTGAGCCAGAGAACCAAAGGCGCAGTTTCAGAATTCTTCGGAGTTTCGATTAACCAATAGAATAGAGCTCTGCCAGCAGTTGAATTTACAGTCACATAACCTGAGTATTGAGCAAACTCAACAGGGGGTTGGCCTGGGAGGCTGGAGATTCTATCAGAATCTTGATCAGCATTGAGATTGATTAGTGAGGACATCAATAGAAGGAAGCAGAGAGATAAAGAGGAGACACCCATTGGCTCTTTTTTGCCTGCAGAAACTACTTGTTTCCTAAAGGCTATATCTTGCAGGGAGAGAAGGTGGAGTCCATGAAAAATCGTGGCAATTGACAAAACCATACTATGCGTTATTCATTGAGGGCCATGACTTTTTATAGTATTTTGGTTTAAGACCATGGTTGGTAAGAGTATGACTTGGATTTAACTTTAAAAAGTAAAATTTAAGGTGTTATTTGCTTAGGGCTTAGTATTTGATAACTGAAAAGAATATTTGAGGAAGAAGGCTTGTTCTTCTTCATTGTATAAACACGTTTATATAAAAGTTACATGGCATAATTATGGCATGGAATAATGGTATTGTTCCATCATTATTCTACAATATTCTATAGGTAAATACGGTATATAATATCTTATACAATATATACATATAATCTATACATAGAAACAAGTAAAATATTCCATGTCATGTAGAAGCTATCGTAACCAAATGATCTCGGATGTAGTATTAGACATAGCCTGATACGCGGCTTCAGTACTGGATTTGCAGACCAAATCCTACTTCTTAGCCCGCCATGAAATAAGGGTTTCACCAAGAAATATATAGAAGTCAGTAATAGATCGTCGATTAGTAACATCATCGACCCAATTGGAATCAGAGAA
The DNA here is from genome assembly GCA_012295165.1 of Asparagus setaceus. NCBI lineage: Eukaryota > Viridiplantae > Streptophyta > Magnoliopsida > Asparagales > Asparagaceae > Asparagus > Asparagus setaceus. Next base: position 95,289,346 of record CM022702.1, on the reverse strand, counting down.
AGCGCGAAGTTGTAGCAATATTGGAGTTGAGGAGAACAAAGGAGCTCAAGATAAAGTACCACAAAGATAACACAAAATTTGAAGTACAACGACATAATGAACTGATGTAGGTGACTGAACAAATTGACTCACTACATGGACAATATAAGCAACATATGGTCGAGAAATAGTGAGATATAACAGAGTGCCAACAAGTTCACAGTACCGAGTAGGATTTTCCAAAGTTTCTCCTGTATCAGATTCAAGTTTTTAATAAAGTTGAATAGGAGTGTCAACAATTTGATCATCAGTCAACTCTGTGAGGACCAAGAGATCAAAGGTATACTTATGTTGAGAAAGAAGGTATCTTTGTGGCCCATATATACCTTCGAGGCCCAAAAAATAGCGAAGATGTCCAAGATCCTTCATCTCAAATTTCTGATAAAGAGAAGTCTTCATCGTATCTAGAAATGAAGGGTCATCACCAATAATGACCATGCCACCAACATAAAGGAGAAGTATGGTGCAATCTCGATTAGAAGTATGAACAAACATGGCATGATCAGCCTCACTCTGGATAAAACCCATATCAAACACTGCAGAACTGATGCTCATGCACAAATAATTCTAGGCTGATGCTGTTGCTACATCTATATAAACACATTTATATACAAATTACATGGCATAATTATGGTATGGAATAATGGTATTTTTCCATCAATGTTCTAGCATATTCTATAGGTGGTATATACGATTTATATTGATGATGTTACTCGTATTGATGATGTTACTCATTTGGGATTAGGATTCAAATTCAAACTTATGGTGTTATTCATTTAGGGTTAGAATTCTGAGTTGAATGCAAGGTGTTATTGGCTTAGGACATGAATTTAGAGTTTAATTTAAATTGTTATTAACTTAGGACTAGGATTAAGATTTAAATTTATGAGATTATTGATTTAGGACTGTGATACATATTTGAATTTAATGCTATTAGGAGTGTTATCTCACTCTTATTAGGATTTGGCATCCATAATTTTAATTTTTGTCTATAACTATTCCCTAAATCTAATACAAACTTAAATAAATTCTACATAAACTTTAAGTTCGAGAACATTTAAAATGGAGTTTTTAACATTGGATATTTAAATTTAAAATAAAGTTCCAATATATGTGAACATTTAAAAATTATGAGATAGTTCATGAATTTAGATTTTAGTTCGAGAATCTATCTTCTAGTGCAAGAATCTACCCAAAAGTTTAAAATTTTGACCTTGCAGGTTGAGGGTTATAATTTTATATTCTAACACGCATGTGCAAATTGAGTGAGGAGACTCCTGCTCCGGTATCAATTTATTTTAAAATCCGTTTTTAAATTCATGCCCATTACCGATTGCTCTGAAATCACAATCAAGGTCCAAGGGTGTATCCCACATAGGCAGATCATGCTCCCCTAGATGTTCCCAAAATCTAGGTAGGCAGTGTAGATACTATCTGGTCGCTAGGCGCTAGGTGGGCGACCTAGGCATCTAGGCCTAGGCGAAGGCTTTTTTATACATTAGTGAGAATTGAACCTGGCTACTCTGATACCATCTTAAAGTCCTCTCCATTGTACTAAAACTTCAAAGTTGTGATGATGGTTAAGAGTTATGGTTTTTCATTCTAACAATGTCTAACAATACCGAACAAATAATACCCCTTTATTTTTTTTTTGGGTGTTTGGTTTGTATTTTCTTCAAATGGAATATCTGAATGATGAAAGATGATGGAGAAAGATTTTCAGGGATAGATAATGATAGGGTGGTTGAATTTGTCCTGGCTATGTAGTTGTTTGTTCTACTGGAATTTAGTGGGATTCTTATATATTGTTTATTTGTGACCAATCATGAATCATAACAGTATTTATTTAAGGAATAAAATATATATATTTTTTGGTTCCAATCATGACGGAAGAACAGAAGATTTGTTATTGCTTGAGGAACCCCCACAAAATCTGGGGTCCATGTGGGGTTTGAAATAAATATGGATCATAATACATTGTACCTACTACTAGTCCTATAATGAAGTATGAACCTGTAAAGTGATAAGGCCGCTGCAATAAATCATAGTATATCGGTTCTCAAAGTAATTTAATTATAATTTTTTGTTTTAGTGTAATTATCTATGCAATTATTATAGTTATAATAACAATAGAATCTAGGTGTAATAAGCATATTGTAGTCGGAATGGTCATAACTCACAAGTATGCATCTAAACACATGTATTACACATTTTTATTCCAAATTAATGATTGTCAAAAAAAAAAAAAAAAGGCCTTTGTGCTTCTGGAGGAATTCTAGCTAGTATGGTTGATTTTATGAGATTTAAAACAATGCATTTTCAGTATATGTGAACACATAATAGCTAATCAAGCATTATAGGGTTCATTAAACATGTGCGATTGACAATCTCGTAGTCTTCCATAATAACATTTTTGTTAAAAAATTGACCAACATTGCTTTTTGTAAATATGATGTAGAACGTGTTGCGGACATATTCATGGAGAAACGGGACCGTCCTATGGCCGGCAGCGGACCGTAGGAAAATAAGCTTACCGAAGAACATGTAGTAACTTTCAAACCGTAAGTCGGATTTAGACGATTTTTTTAAAATCGCATATTTTTTCGATACGGAGTCAACCAAACCAACCTATGTTTGGTTTGCCGCCATCCGTTTCGCCAAATTCCTTCCGGATTGAGAGATATCAGGATTTTTGTCAGTTTTTTACTATTTTTAGTAATGTTTTAGGAGTCTGTTTTGATTAGGAAGCAAATCCGGTTTGATTCCAAATTTGACCGAATTACTTCTCTAATCATAGGGAGTCTTTTAAGGATAGTTTTCTTATTTCTATTTTTGGTAAAGTTCGGGTCAATTAGAAGTCTTGTTTCTATTTTTAGTAAAATTCGAGTCATAGTAGGAGTCTTATTTATTTTCTATTTAAACAGAGTTTTGTAAGCCCTAGAGGGTATCTTTTCATCAATAAAGTTTTGTTTATTATATTTTCTTCGTGGATTCGAAACTCTTCATGGATTCGGAGATCGCTCTTTGTGGATTCAGAGAGCAACCCTTGGTGGATTTCGATGTTTCAACTTCCGCGCTGCATTAAAATAGATAGCAAATTGGTCGAAATTGCTAAACAAATATCAGATTTGGCCTTCAAAAAAATTTCAAAAAAATTTATGATCCACTAGATTAATATGATGTCTGAATTGTTATTCCATCATAACTTCCTTTTCTTACAAAATAATTGAGGAGTGCAAACTTTAGCAAAACACTCACATACAGAAGAGTGACCTGTGGTATTCATGGAAGGATAAAGGATTACTGAATTAGTTTGGTAATTCTAACTATCCTGTTTATCACACCCGCTATTTTGTAGGGATGGTTAATCCTTTTCTTGAAAGAGAAATTACAAAGCCATCTTCTACCTAAAATTGTGGAGTTTGCTACTTAAATATGGCCATGGCACCATTCTGGTATTTTCTCAGTTCACTTTTACTACAACATCATCAACAATGGGGGTAGACTCTCCAACCTCTACTCTTTAATTTGGATACCTATCATCCCATCAAAGGTCAAAGTTTTCTTTTGGATATTATCCAAAAGAAGACTACAAACCAAGGAGAGGTTAGTGCATAAAGGTTGGACGGGAAACAACAATTGCTCCCTCTGTGATCAAGCTCTTGAAACTGATGCTCATTTATTTTTTGATTGTCCATTCACCAAAGAGACTTGGAATATCATTCGGTCCCATCTTCCCCAAGTGCAGTGGCCTGTGGACTTTGACTCTCTCCTCTCCTTTAAAGGCAGCTTCCTTCATAATCACAAACTTATCTCCCTTTGGAAAGTTATCTTTCCAACTTGCTGTTGGTGCATCTGGAAAAGCCGTAACAATCGGATATTCAACAACACCACGTCCACACCTCAAGCTACCGCATCTAATACTGCTCAATTTGTGATGTTTTGGACAGGTTTTAGTAGCAGCTCAAAGGCAGCTCAGCTCCACAAGTCAGCTTGTGAACAGGGCCTGAGAAGTTTGTTTAGAGAGGACTCCCAAGATGCTATGGGCGACAACTTTCCCACCGCCCCCTAGCCCCGCCATCATCTACGCTCAGCATAGCTCACCCCCATTTTGCCTTCGCACTTCATCAGCTTTCAGCCTCTCAAGTTTTATTAGCTTGTTATTTTGTCTATGTATGTCCCCAATGAGTAACTCTTTTCGTACTCTTTGTAGTGCTCATTGTCCGTATGTTTTGAACCCCAACCCCACTTTTTTGTCGAGTTTTTGGTGACGACTGGGTCCTCTCCCAAATCTCTTCCAAATTGGGGGTTTTCGGTTTGGTTCTGTCTTATTTTCCAATTTGGACTTCTACTGTAAATTCCATGATTTTGAATGAATGAACAAGTTACCTCACCCTGTTTTTTACCTCAAAAAAAAAAAAAAGGCAATTTCTTATACACCAAATTATTGACAAAAGCAACAAAATAACCTGTCACTTTTGCTGAGCCCACACGCATTAAACCATGATCCAAGTCCAAAACTTTGAATTGCTAGCCACACCCTTAGCCTTGAAAAAGTGTGGACCACAAATTAAGATCAAGGCAGCTGGATAGCTTGTTAAGTTGAACTGTGCATCTAATGCTTCTATACGCAAAAAGGTGTGTATTGCTGTAACAATTTGATGTCGTTTTTGTGCCTAAATCATCTCATGGCTTTAACTTAGGAAAAGAGATGGTATTAAATTTGGTAATATTAACATATGTCGCTGGATAGAATGGAGTTGTTTGTGTTTATTAGTAGGATGTGATGCATTGCTACTTGCTACAACATGCCTATGATTAAGTGGTAATCCATGTGGATTAACTTTTTGTTTTCTTATGACTCATTATGTAACAACTCATGTTGACAGTTTATAAAACATATGATAATATGACATGGTAATAATTAGATTTAATCAAGGGTTAATTGCATACACACCTTCTTTAATTACTATTGAGATGCAACCACTAATACCCTGTAAAGTATTCTATTAGCACTTACACACATTTCCTAGAACTTAGATGACATTATCTTTGAACATTAGTTAATTCTTCCCTGATAAGAAAGATAAATCACAAATTGGAATAAGAAAAATATAAATGCTAATAAAATAGTGTACTGGGCATAAGTGATTATTGTTTGAGTATAAAATTATAATCCGAGCAACTAAAGTTCGATCTTCCTGGCCAGGAATTTTACTTGAGTCTAGACTATTAAAGGACCCTAAACCTACGGAAGCATGGTTAGAGTATAAAAGTATAACTTTCAATCTTCACCATAACTTCGGAGTTTTGATGCAGTAGAATGGTTCTTTGACAATTATATCCTCATGCATGGTACAAAAGGTATATATGCAATTAACCCTTTGATATATGATCACATAAATGATGTTTTCCCCCATCATACTATAAAGAAATAGGTTAAAATTTTTTTTAATTGTCCTCTAACTCAAAAGGAGAAATATATTATATTAGATTGGTGGCAGTTAGATTTGGCTACTTACAAGAAGGGGCGATTCATATGCCACTTTAGGTGGAAGGAGAATTGTTTGGTATTAATTGGAAGAATGTGACACATGATTGAGACATGACTGTTACTTGGTACTTATCCTAGTGGAGATGCTAAACCCCAGATTCAAGAAGCATCAATTTGGATATTTGGACTTCCGAATTACAAATCTTATTACTTGTTATATGACGTGTATGCAGAAAAAGCTTAGATCAACATCAAATGATACAAACTGCTAGAGGAATATTCTAACTAATGAGACAATAGTCATTTATTAGTACATTTTGCTAGAGGATTCTAGCTAATGAAACAATAGATTTGAATGTTCTCTTTGTTGTGTTATGCATGTTATATGCTATATGCGATTTTATATATTCTGTTATTTAAGAGGGTTGGTGTTCAAACTCGTGTTCAGATCACATAGCACACTTGTTTCCATAACTTTTTAATATATAGTTTTGTGCAGTCTCCTATAAATTCCAAGGAGTACATGGGGATTGTCATTTTTTATTTTTTATTTAGTTTCATTATATTTTCTAAGAATCTAATATATAGTCATACTTCACTATTTATCTAAAGGAGAGAGAAGAAAGAGATCTCTCTTTTAATATTTGATAGCGACTAGCTAATTAACTTTTAAGGAATTTGTTTTGATTTACACTCTAGCACGTTGAAAGAGCTAAAAGTCCTGTTGATAGGTTGGCGGGTTACGGTAGCAAATTAAGTATTTTTGAATTAATGTTGATTGCATAGAAAGCAAACCTCTAACTTGACCGAACTTTATAGTTGAACTCTGACCAAAATGAATGCATGTATATGGGGAAGGGAAGAACTCCACAAAATCAAAAGCAAAATAATTACAAACAAAATAAAATTGGTAGACTAACTCCATTAAGGGTGTTGAAGAGAATTCAAAGTCATATGGAGTTAGTTGGATTAACATTATTGAACTCGTGGGTAACGATAATATAAAAATTTTAATTCATATTGATAAAGAATTGTTTAACAATATAAATCACAGATATATGGGAAAGTTCATCCTATAGAGGGCTATTTATAGAAAATCATATAATGAGAAAGGATAAAGCTATATCTATTCTAACATACACTGTAACATTGGTAATTACACTGATATAATATTCTGATTGAACTGATATAATATAAAATAATATTTAAATTGTTTACATTGATTTTTATTGACTGTATTGATATTGCATACTGTATTGACATAAATTTGACAGTCGAACGCGTGTGATATTTATATTAGAGAACAAAGTAAAAAATGTGAATGCGAATCCTATCAGAACCACGGACCAACTATATAGAACTAGGGTGATTTACACTATAAACAAAATAGAACAATGTACAAACTAGCGGTCTGCCCACCCCTCCATTGTATGGAGCCCCCAATTTTATGCCACTGTTCTAATTGTTCTAATTAGATCTCTACTCCAAAAATGTGAGGAATGGCCTCAAAGTTTAAGGCCCCTGGCCTAGCTATCAAAGCCTGACAGGCCGAATTAGGAGCCTTGAGGTGACCAGCCGTAAATTTGTCATAGGAAATATAAGTCCAGGCCGAAGTTCGACAAAATTTGGGCTGGGCCTTTTGGTCTTGATCCTAAGAAACGATTGCTCGGCTAGCATTATTTAATGAACGAGATAAATGTGCAGAATTGTGATGTACAAATACAAACAAAATAAAAAACGGTAGCCAGCTCACACTATATTAAACCAGCCAGAGGAAATAAAGGCGAAATACACCCAAAAAATATTATTTAAAAATAAAAAGAAAAAGAAAAAGAAAAATAAGCGTTGAGAACTTGAGATCCGAGGTACTCCACTGCTCTCAGATCCCTCACAATTTCGTATTTTGATTTACTCTTTTATATCTGATTTCGGAATCTTTGGATTAAGAATCGGAGGTTGGGATCTGAAGATAATTATATTCATTATTATCTCTTTTTCCTTTTTTTTCCCCCTCCTATTTTCCCATTTTCTTATCATTTTATATTGGATTCGATCTTGGATTATCGATGCATTCTGCAGATTCGAGGTTCTCTGGGTCGAATCTCTCGAGATGGATCAAAATCAGTTCACTTTTTCTGAGAACGCGGTAAGATTTTAGATCTAAGCTGACAAAGATCAGTTCTTTTTTGCTTTCTTAAATTTTCTTGGTGATTTGATAGGATTGGATGTTGTTGCTGTCCTGTTGTCACTTTAAAAAAAAAAATGAAGCCTCGGCTACTGTTTGTATCTAAATTATGCTAATTTATTGAAATTTTGATAACTAATGGTGTTCGCTATGGAGTTCTTCATGCATTACTAACTCAAAATTGAGCCTTTGCATGTTATTTGGGATGAAAGAGCAGTGAAACATGTTGGATTGATTTTCTGACATCCATTTATTAGGTGGTATTTGCTCGAAATTTTAGCTTGTGTTCGATATAGGGAAGAGAGAATGATGTTATATGCCTATATGGTTAATTTTCATGGGGGGCTCAATTTGACTTAGAGGCTATTACTCGATGAATTACCTTGATTGGGCCTTTCAACATGATCCAAGTTTCTTCTCTGAATTCAAGATTTCGCTTTCATCTGAATTAGCCTTTAGTTGGATTTAACTAACATATATATGAATACTAATATCATGGGTATAGATTGGATGCTAATATTTCTTTTTGAAGGCCAGACAAGCATTTTTAATCTTTTTTCTTTTGAAGGGTGTGCACCCAATAGAGACTTTGGAAGGATAGATGAGAAAAATGCTAATATGCGTTTTTTTAAAGAATAACGAAGCCTTCAGCGCCTTAGGAGTGTGGTCTAGGAGTAAAGGTTTTATCAGAACACCATATAGAATCGACTGATCTATACCATTCACGGGTGGTTAGAGGGTTAGTTTGGGAATGTACTCATTCTATCTACTATGATTATTTATCCTTTGATCATGTTAATATTTAATTCGCCTATTCCTGTTTATCTCCTACGGAAAAACAAATAGTCACAAATCAAACATAATAAGTGCAAGAAAAGATAAAACGATTGAGCTCTGGGGTTTACTAACTTGGAATAAAGGCAAACATTAAACTGAAAATTTCCTGTCTAAACTTATTTAATACTTGGTTATAGATTTTGGAGCGGTTATGTTATGGTTTTAATCTGATTCGAGACTTATGTTTTTTTAAATTTGGAGTCCAAGTTTCTAACCATTTCACACCTGTGTGAGCTATATATTGAAATATATTTTGTGAACTAAAAGGAAAATCTTTTTGATGTTTAAATCCGAATGATATCCGTTTTGTTTTCATATCTGAATCATATTCGTATCCATTATTCTAATATCCAATCCGTATCCATATCTGATTTGGGTGGATATGGTTTTGCGTTTTTCTTACCGAAGTATATCCGTATCTGTTTTTAGCAAGCAAATATGGATATGGTAAATGTCATATCCAATCTGTATCCAAACTGTTTGCACACCTGCACATGACTCTTTATTCTGAGGGGCGAGAAGCAATTTTCCCATCTGGAATTTTCTGCAGCCCTTCACCACCTTTTAACGATCTCTTAATAGGAATCACCTGCAAATTCATAAGACCAAGCCAAATGTTTGGTATAAGGCTCTTTTATTACGGCTGTGCTACGTATTTGATATCACTTTCTTTCTCCTACTTTGATACAATATTTGTAGTACTTCTAATTTTTGGCCAATTTTTATCAGTATTTCTACAGTTTTCCCCCCGTTTTCCCATCATTTGTCTTATTGATTATGAGATTTTGAACCTTTCAATCAGCAGGGAAACGTTATAAAGGAGGAGGCAGCGAAAGGGTTAAACCCAGGAGTGATTGTGCTGATTGTGGTAGTGGGACTTGTGCTGCTTTTCCTCATCGGAAATTATGCGCTTTATGTCTACGCACAGAAGACTCTTCCACCGAAAAAGAAGAAGCCTATTTCCAAGAAGAAGTTGAGGAGGGAAAGGCTCAAACAAGGGGTCTCTGCACCTGGAGAGTAACTGTAAGAAAGAGTAGCCCCTCAATAGAAAGGGTAAAATCTTAGATTTAGATTTATATCTGTGAACATTAGCATAGTCTGTAGTTCATGTTACCTCTATCTACCTTGAAAATCTACCTTGTGGCTTGACGTAATTATGGTTGGTTGAAGAATTATGGACTATGTCTTTGGTTGAGTTGCATTCATAGATCATTTGGTACTGAAACTTATTTTGTCTTTCATGCTTCTTGTGAATTGATTTTGGTAACGTCTTTGGTTGGATTACAAAGTCACCTGTTACCTGTTTGATCTTTGATTCTGTGTAGAAATTTAGTTCAGGTTTTTCATCTTCCTGATTTTTTCTTCTTTAAGGTTGTTTTGAATCCATTTGTCAATTTCTTGCATGTGTATTTTCCACCCTTTATAGTTCTTTAGTTTCTGTCGATCCATCTCTTTCTGGAGAACATGATTAATAATTTCAGTTTGTATCTGTTTTCTTTGTCCTCTCTTTACCTCTGAGATTTTAACTTGTTTCTTTTAAATACACCCAAGTAGGCTGCAAGCCTGCAAGATACATTTACGTCATATATGATCATTTCTTAGGAGAACCAGTTCATATTTGTCTCTCTCTCTCTCTCTCTCTCTCTCTCTCTCTCTCTCTCCTTAGATAACATCTTATTATGAGTTACATGCTAAGTTATGTACTATTCTAAGTTAACAAACCGACAGTCTTTTCTAACTTCACCTTCATCTCCTGTGAGTGGGTTATTCTCTGATAACAAAAGCAGAGAACTTGCAAATATTTCATGGAAATAGCTGTTGTTAGCCGCCATCATTTCCACAAAAGAAACGGTTGAAGGATCTGAAACCAGCTGCTGATCAACAAGCAACAGCCCTTTGTGGCTCAACAAGTTCTTGTGGTAAATATTATCAATCACCATAGGTGTTTCATTGTCATTTCGAGCATATTCCACTTCTTTACGATCAGGATTTGGATTTGGGCATCGTCTCTTGAGGTACTCTGCATACTCTTGATCTATTGTTGGGTCGACTGTAGGATACAGTCTATTGACGAGGTTTGTACAGTGAACTCGGCCTACTGAATGAGCTCCTGAAATTGAAGATTGATGCTGATTATGAACTTGAGCAATATAGGAAATAACAATGGAGTTGCTTCTTTGTTCATACCTAAAAGTGCGACTGTGCCTTCTGTATCGATACCCACAGATTGGAATCGTGAGAGCACAAAATCTAAGCTGTCGTTGTGATTGGGGATGAAATCTTCGACAACTTCGAAATAGCTTTGTTCGCTGTCTCTTCTTCCAGTTCTCATAGGAATGTATGGACCTCCTAGCTGCAAGAAGAGCATGATTTCTTAGGACCTGTTTGGCAAACCCTTAAAACCGGGTGAAAGATTGATCCTGCGTCAGTTTTGATTTGTATTTGGCAGAAACTGGACCACAATTGACTTCATTTAAAAAAAAAAAATTTTTGGCCTTAAAACTGCTTTTCTTTTAGTCCACATCCTACATGGAACGAAGACTGACTAGGACAAAACTGAACAAGGATCAATCCTAGCCTGGTTTTTGTGGGTTCGCCAAACACAAACTTACTTTCAGAAAGTAGGTCATTGTTACAGGTATTCACGTGTTTAATATGAAATAACGTACCAGAACAACAGCTTCTCTAGCAGAGAGAGCAACGATATCAGCGCAGGAAACTGTGATGGGACACTCAGCTTCGAGGGCATCCTTGATGGTGTTGATGTACTTGAAGTTTCTCATGCCGAAGCTCCTTGGAGATGTTTGCTCAGAGATCATCGTATTGGTAGTCTGAAGCAGAAGCGAGGCATCACAGGACTGCACGAAGGTAATAATTTTAGAGCTAGTATTGTTCTTATGATAGTTATAGAAGTTTTATTATAGAACGTTGGACTTTAACCTTGAGCATGCAGTCATGAAAGAGATTTCTGACCCAAGAAACTGCAGTGTTTCCATGCTTTTGGTAGAGTTTTTCTACCTCTTCCTTTACAATGTCTTCAGCTCTTGGACAACTGTTGTTGTAGTATTTCAAGCTCAAATCACAATTTCCTGTCACAAATCAAATTATTAGGACAGAGTTCACACATGAGCTAGGGTATAGTAAATGCAAATACCTAGTCCAAGGAGGCAGAAGAGAAATGCTGATAGTAATAAAGGAATAGCTTTAGTACTTTCATTGAAGCCCATTCTGCTCTCTCTGATGGATGGTTGGTTACCCACTCTTCAGCTCCTTTATAGTACGAGCATGAGCTCATGCTAATCACAACTTTGCCAATAATTTTCTTTTTTATGTGGGGTTTTAAGGTATCAGTCCTACAAAGATCTATTTAGTGTATCTTAGAAGGATATTGGTTTTCAACATAACATCTTCGGGGACCTATTTCAAACTAGCTATGTTTTGGAGGACCAGTACCATACAAATTAAACCGTTTACTATTCATGTGGCTCATCAACATTGTATGAAGATGAAAGGCTGACAACTCCACCAAGACTTTTCACCTCATATAGTTTTTGCCGTCCCATTTTGCTCTGCTTTCTGCATGCGTGCAGGCTTCCATTCAGAGAGAAGGGATAATGATTTTAGTTGAGCATTAAGATTGTTAGTTGCTTACACATTCAGCAGGGTCTTCTGTTTGGTTATAACAGAAACTCAAGAAGTACCAATTAGAGGAAGTTAATCACTTGCAACTGAACTTCAACACAGTTTAAAACTAGAGTGTTTGGTTAAAAGATTCAGATTTCAGAAGTTAGGTTTCGCTGTGTGAAATATGTGATGTATTTCTGAACATTTTGATGTTTAGTTATGAAATAAAGTTTAAGGAGACTCTTTGATAGAGATACTTTAATCGCAAATGATGATTTGCGCTCTGAATTGTTTTACCATAGGAAATAGATTTTCAACCCATTGGGGTCCGCTAGGATGGTTGGTTGAGTTTGTTCCTTGCTCAACGGTCCCAAGAATACTAAAATTGGGATGAATATGAGGTAGGCCCTGCTTCCTGAGAGCATTCTTGAAAGGATTGAGTCCTCCTGACGGTTTGTTCGGGCTCTCCATCAGTCATAGGAGTCCCTAATCAAGTTTTTCCTGTGATTAAAAAAAAAAATATTTTCTCTGTACACTGTCTGGTAGCAAGTCTCTCCTCATGCTCATAAATTTCTGCAGCCAAGGATTGGTTTATATTAACAACCGGACATAAATTTTTGTCAAGTTCTTGTCATACTATATGCTCCATAGCCAACAAACGCCTTAATGGGGGAAATGCTATGAAGTACAAGGCATAGATGAATCTGCTGACTAGGAGTTTGTTCTCAAGTCTATAAAATAGATAGATCACTCAAGAAATTTCTACAACAAAGTTATTTAGTTATTTATTTATTTTTTATGTTTATAAAAGCTCAATCATGAAAGCATGCCTAATCCCACCATCACCTATTGCAATGGATCATGAAGTTTCAAAGCACTTCATAGCGTTTTTGGACGGCAGCAACATCTAAATATAAGAAAATTGACATTTTCTATTTAACAATATTGTTATTGAGTTGCTGTGAAGTTGAATGCTCTCAAAGTGCCCCAAATCAAATCAAGCATTTAACAATTAGCAACTTTTGACTTTTTGCTCATATTAGGCTAGAAGCAATTAAGAAACATCACAGTTTGCTCAAATTGATGCCGTTCACTACGTTGTAAAGAGAAATTGTAGCTAATTTCCAGTCGATTCAGAGTAGTTTTGTTTTTGCAGATAAACTCCCATGTTTGCCTTTTTTACCCTCAGAGAGAGAAAGAGCGTTGTTTTTTTTGACAAATAGACCCCTGAGGTAAAGAGTCAAAATGGAAAAAAAAAGTTAAAAAAAAAAAACGCTCGGAGGGTTTGTTTGCAACAATAATACTAGAGGGGTAGTAAGGTCAAAACAACTACACTGTAAGAGTTCTATCTGCAATTAATCCTTTAATAAATTACAACCTACTTGATCAAGAAATCCGAGAAGTTAGCTCTACACATAGCTCAGATACGCAGCAACGTCACCGTCAAACAATTACATATTTCAGTGGAATCAATAGTTCAATTCTGCCTTCAGTTCTCTGCTGAACTAGCCGCCAAACTCTCTCAATCCACAAGCTCACAAATTTTCTGGTAGCCTGTTGCTATTCCTGTGCTCAGCAATTTTTCTCAGATTACAATTTTGTCAAAGATTAGCAACACCACAAGATCAACCAAGATCGTGAATCAATACTTGTGGACCGAAAACAAATTCAGGCCCTCACAATTCCATCACCAAAGATGCTAAATTGTTGAATATCAACCACATTCTCCTTAGATTTAGACCCCACAATCTCTTGTTTCGCCTTTTAAATCCATTATCTGTGTTTTCCTTTGCTCTACAACATTATAATCCAATATGACTGCCGACATTAAATCTCCTCGTTTGCATGATTCCATGGATAAGCTCTGGTTCTACCAAAATATTGTATGCATCGAACCTGATGTTGTTAGTCTTCGATCAATGCTAACAAGGCCCAAAAACATCAATTCATCGGTAATTCAAAATATCTTCTCATATTTTTATTCAATGTTCTGAAAATAGGCATACCCGAATCTTATTCATGTTTATTTCAACTGTATAATCCAGTCATCTGATGAGAATACAAACAGGCAATCAAATTACAAGGACAGAAGACCAGCAGGATTGAAGATAGTCAAAAGCAAGCCCCTCTTCCAACTACAGTCAACACCCAAGAGCACGAGAAAGCCAAGGATGAAGAGCTCCAAGAGCTTGTCTGAGCTTGAGAACTACGAGCTCAAAGGCTTCATGGATCTCGGTTTTACATTTCCAAGAGATAAACTAAGTGCAAAGATAATGAGAATTTTACCGGGGCTTCAGAGATTCGAAGAGAAAGATGGAGAACAAGAGGATAACAGACAAGTGACAAGGCCATATCTCTCTGAATCTTGGCTTGTGAATAATCAGTTGCTGAGTCTTAAAGTGTTGCAGAGATCTAGTGATGGTGATGACTTGAAGAAGTATCTCAAGTACTGGGCTCAGAAAGTTGCCATGTTGGTCCATGACAAGAAGCTCGAGAAGCAAAATATCTGTAAGGGCCTTCTCCGTTTAAATAAAACAAAGTAAGCACAGCAGAAATAAGAAATAAAATCTCTGTTAATATTATCGTAGAATAAATTCGAGTTTTAATTAGGTCATCAACAGGAAGGAGTCATAGCCTCCAGGCTTTACCTCAATCAAACGCAGCAGAAACTTGAGTTATCATCATCTTCTATCAAAAGCATCAACTCCCTATGACCTCAAATGAGGGGGGAAAAAAAAGAAAAATTAAGAACTTACCAAACATCTGTAAGTTGCTGACATGCAATAAGCAGATTACTCAACCATGCACAATACAAAGTAACAGACAAGATCAGTTTAAGAAAAAAAAAAACCTCTTCGGGAAACAAGGAGGCTCACAAGACAAGTAACAAAAAAGAGGCTTTATACTACATGCAAACTTTTCAGGAAAGGTTTGCATTGCTCAGCAAACACATTGAGGCTTTACACTCCATGCAAACTTTTCAGGACTATTTACCGTGCAAAAGACTGAAGGATTCCGAGTGCAGACATTTTCGGCCTAGAAGGGGAGGCCCCCAAACTAACACTTACAGATAAGGAGTGACATGTAGTCCCTAAGAAGTACATGCATAATTCTGTGGGCTGATTTCTCTCATATAAACATAGTCTTAGGTCTCTGATCTGAAGAAAACCTGCAAACTTTGACGGCAAGCTCAAAGTTTTTCCTCATTTAGCCAATTAGGCACCTAAAAAGCAGAAGAAAAATACTCAGGGCACTTCTTAAACAGAGCATTGATTGAAAACAAAGGAGAAACGAATACACTTTAAGTGAACCCTCACGGATAATGTTACTGAAATGGCGCTCAATTTTCTCAATGACCATCTTGTCCCTGTCTGTGCATAGCAGGTCGATGGCAGCACCTGTTGTCAAACAAGCAAAACAAATAAAAAAAGTATTGTTATAAGCCTATAACCAAAATTATCTGTTTTTCTTCATTCGTCCTTTCTTCTGTTCTTTAGCCTTTGACTTTGTCTTACATGACCAAAAACTACATGAACTAGACTTCACACCAATGATGTCAATTCAAACAGGTAAGAATTGATGATCAGCTAGCTAGTACTCTATAAGCATTTGCACCTAACTAATTATCTAAAAGCATTTGTTGAAAGGCATCCCTATACCATCAGAACATTGCAAAGGTTGGTAGGATATTTTAATAAAATAGTATTTTCAAACAGTTTGCTTAAACATACTGTCAAAGTATAAACATGGCCAAGAGGAAGATGGAAGACAGGAAAGAACCGAGATGTGTCCTTCTGTTAGATGGTTCCCGAGGAATGACAGCAGTAAAGCCCAAGAGAAATATGGAAGTTCCTGTTTAATATTTAAATAATAATAAGGATGTCAAATTCCATGGAGAATCCCATTGAACAAATAATAAACTTTTAAAGTTCCTTCTGTACCCCAAAGTTATATATGAACTTTATAATTTTATACTTTGACATGCTGAAATGTCGAACATCCTATTATAGGCTGAAACCTGGTTCCTTTTTTTTTCCCTGGACAGTGAGGTACATATTTAAATTCATTTTTCTAATGTGCGCCCAATGAGATTTGAATCTTGACTACTTTGATATCAACTTAAAATCCTTTCCAAAACAAAAACTCCAAAGTTATGATGATGGTCGAAAGTTAACTTTAAACTCTTGACATTAAGAATGCTAAACTCTTGACATTAAGAATGCCAACTACAAAGGAGACCACTCCTAACCACATTTTGCATATAAACACGCATATGACATAACATACAAGTAGATTGTAATAGATGAAAAAGATAAAGGAACAAGCAAGAAAACATTGGAAACAGCACAAAGTTTTGCTGCCTTGGAAGGATAAAAAAAGGGAAATTTGCTTCTAGCCCCCAAAATAACAAGAAGTGTACTCCCCACACCCAAGACTTTTTCAACCATCCCAAAACCCCTAAAAACAAACTCACATTTCTTTTAGCCCCCAAAACACAAAACCCAAGACTTTTAAAGATTTGAAGACCATAATGCCTCTCTCTCTCTCTCTCTCATGATTAGAAATGGGTTTTTGGGGGGGGGGGGGAATTCTAGTTCCCTCCAAAACCCGAGAACTTTCCCGCCGCTACCCTCTCCCCTCCGCCGGCAGCGACCCGTCGGACATCTGCCAGGGTTTCGACGTCCTCGACGCCGACCGGGACAACAAGATCAACCTTAGTGACCTCAAGTTCACAAGATCACTGTAATTTGGATTCTTTATACCATCTCCAAATAGGATGAACACATGTGGAAGTGGACATGGCAACAAGTCAATTGCAGCTTCAAACACATCAATACAATACCCTTTTATGCCGCCAGAGTCACGATCTTTTGTTACAAAATCCTTAGAACTGGATCGGCAGGGAACTCCAATTCTCAGAGGCTTCCTATTATTTGGAAACACTCAGCCACGTGGCCTTACTTTTGTTTCACCAGGCCAAGTGACACTAAAGAGTTGTTGACTAGTGAAGCTAGTGTTCATTGGTTTTCCATACAATTTTTCCGAGCAAAGAATCGAGAGACGAATAATTAGACCGAATCTAATTACGTGTGGACCGGATCCTACAATGTTGAGAACGTCATACTCTGGAAGGATTAAATTTCTATCTGAACTAAACTGAACTCAACCAGTTAAGCCCGTAAAGTCAGTAAGCAGCACTTTCTAAAGTTGGTTGTTAAGGTTATGAGTCAGTTGTTAACCTTATGAGTCGGTTGTTAAAGTTATGAGTTAGTTGTTAACCTTATGAGTTGGTTGTTAAGGTTATGAGTTGGTTGTTAACCTTATGAGTTTATTGTTAAGGTTAACAGTTTGTTGTTAAGATTATGAGTTGTGGAGAAATTTTTCTTTGTAGGATTGTCAGCTTGAAGTAAAAAAAAGTTTCAGCTTGGATGTCCATAATGTTTTCTTGAATAGTAAAATCACGGAATAGGTGTATATGAGTTTGACTTTGAATACTTTTGAGGATCTTCCGAGCATAGTGTCTGACAATACTCAGATTCAATAAAATCAGTGAAAATCGGCTCACTTAACCTTAACAGCAAACTCATAACCTTAACAACCAACTCATAACATTAACAACCAACTCATAAGGTTAACAACCAACTCATAACCTTAACAATAAACTCATTATCTTAACAACTAACTCATAAGGAAAATAAAATGTAATTTCTCATTTCACCAAATCATATAATTCCTCAACTTTACATAAAATCCATTCAAATTAATAAAATCTAATTTCTGAGGCGGTGGCGCCATGCATCGAGGCAAGCGGCGGTGGGCATGGAGGCGGATCTGGATGGCGTGGAGGCGGCGGCACCACAATCGAGAGGCGGTGGGCGGAGGCGTGCTTTGAGGCGGGCGAGAGCGGAGGGTGTGGGATGGAGGTGGAAGTGGAGAGAATTTTGTAAGAGGGAGGAGAAGTGAGAGAGAGAGGAGGGGCATTTTGGGGTTTTAAAAAAGTACACTGATGGGGACACAAGTGAGCTGGAGGGTTTCATAACTTATAAAGTTTGATTTTGAGGGCTTTGGAGCATTGAAAAGTCTTGGGATGGGGAGGATCCTACAATGTTGAGAACGCCATACTGAAGGATTAAATTTATCTCGAACTAAACCGAACTCAACCGTTAAGCCCGTAAAGTCGAAGAAGACTTTCTAAAGTTGGTTGTTAAGGTTATGAGTCGGTTGTTAAAGTTATGAGTTAGTTGTTAACCTTATGAGTTGGTTGTTAAGGTTATGAGTTGGTTGTTAACCTTATGAGTTGGTTGTTAAGGTTATGAGTTGGTTGTTAAGGTTATGAGTTGGTTGTTAAGGTTATGAGTTGGTTGTTAAGGTTATGAGTCGGTTGTTAAAGTTATGAGTTAGTTGTTAACCTTATGAGTTGGTTGTTAACCTTATGAGTCGGTTGTTAAAGTTATGAGTTAGTTGTTAACCTTATGAGTTGGTTGTTAACCTTATGAGTCGGTTGTTAAAGTTATGAGTTAGTTGTTAACCTTATGAGTCGGTTGTTAAAGTTATGAGTTAGTTGTTAACCTTATGAGTCGGTTGTTAAAGTTATGAGTTAGTTGTTAACCTTATGAGTTGGTTGTTAACCTTATGAGTTGGTTGTTAACCTTATGAGTTGGTTGTTAACCTTATGAGTTGGTTGTTAACCTTATGAGTTGGTTGTTAACCTTATGAGTCGGTTGTTAAAGTTATGAGTTAGTTGTTAACCTTATGAGTTTATTGTTAAGGTTAACAGTTTGTTGTTAAGATTATGAGTTGTGGAGAAATTTTTCTTTGTAGGATTGTCACTTGAAGTAAAAAAGTTTCACTTGGATGTCCATAATGTTTTCTTGAATAGTAAAATCACTAATAGGTGTATATGAGTTTGACTTTGAATACTTTTGAGGATCTTAGAGCATAGTGTCGACAATACTGATTCAATAAAATCGTGAAAATCGGCTCACTTAACCTTAACAAAGAAACTCATAACCTTAACAATAAACTCATTATCTTAACAACTAACTCATAAGGAAAATAAAATGTAATTTCTCATTTCACCAAATCATATAATTCCTCAACTTTACATAAAATCCATTCAAATTAATAAAATCTAATTTCTTGAGGCGGGTGGCGCTCGCGGGCATCGAGGCAAGCGGCGGTGGGCGTGGAGGCAGGCTTTGAGGCGAAGTGAGAGAGCGGAGGGTGTGGGATGGAGTGTGGAAGTGGAGAGAATTTTTGTAAGAGGGAGGAGAAGTGAGAGAGAGAGGAGGGGGCATTTTGGGGTTTTTAAAAAAAAGTACACTGATGGGGACACAAGTGAGCTGGAGGGGTTTCATAACTTATAAAGTTTGATTTTGAGGGCTTTTGGAGCATTGAAAAAGTCTTGGGATGGGGGAGGATACTTATTTTGATTTTGGGGGCTAGAAGCAATTTTCCCTAAAAAAATGTCACGCATCACCAGAGGCCCTTGAGTACATCAATAACCATTGCATATTAAGAAATTTAAAGATAAACAGGAAGCTCCATTTAACTTACATTAAAACTCTATCATCTTGGCTGCCATGAGAAAAATGCTGGGACTCTACCCTGCCAGGACATCATGAAAATAAGTGACATGTTTCTTGCCTATACATTGATCCAGCCAGCTGGCATGGGTAAAAAGAAAGAAGATATAGTAAAAGATAAAAAGGCAGTTCTGGTAAAAGAACATACCTGCAGCAGTATTGACACAGAGTGAGAATACAACAAGGCAAATTATTGATCTAATGTGAATTTGGTGAAGCTGAAGGGTTCTCTGGATAAGGATACATGTTCAGCATATTCCCCTTCATATTGGTTGTGAATTTCGACATGGTTTATGTGTAGAATCTTGGGCCACTGCTCTTCATCCATTTCGCACATCTGTATTGTTGCAGCGGGGAGCTTCACAGACACAGAAGATGTCTATACAAAAGTGAATAATAACAACACTGATAAACACAGTGAAGACAAAGAGAACAGCACACAAGGATTTAACGTGGTTCGGTCAATATGACCTATGTCCACGAGCGAGAACAGCAGCGAAATTCACTAATCCCAAAAGAAAAGATTACAAATGAGATCACTCTAATATCTGACCAACTCTCACAAAGAAGAGAACACTCAAAACTCTTTTTTTACTTTTCTCTTCAACTCTCTCTTTCTTCTCTGTTTTGAATTTCTGTTCGATGCTCTTAACCCTTCACCACTTCTCCTCCATTTATAACCTTCAAAAGGGTTGGTGGAATAGTAATATGGTTAGTGGAATAGTGTTGGGGTTGGAATAGGAGAAATGGTTGGTGAATTTTGAATTCATGTTAAAAGTCAAACAACAAATCTCCACTTTGACTTTGAATATGAAGATCTTCTCTTCACTCTTGCTGTCTCGCCAGAAGCCCCTTACGGGCTTGTTGATGTATATGATCACAGTCACTAACCTCGGGTGAGTTTAGTTTTTAAGAGAGCGGAGTCCGCCTTCTCTCCTAAAGCCAGCGGCGGATTCAGGTCAAGGGATTACTTCTGATAAAAGAAGGACCTGTGGAAGAGGCGGAGTTGGGATCTCCGGTGGTTCCTCCGACGGTCAAGTTAGTAATGTGTGAGATAATCTGATGGAGCAGGAATTCACTCAGAGAAAATTGCTTACTTGGTTCGCTGTACACGTTGCTACTTATACCTAGGGTTGCGGGGGTATTCTCGTCTTTCGTTGGTGAAAAACCATTCTTTGAGTCGACCCTTTCTTCCAGCGTGAGCGATGGTGGTGAACATCTCTCAGTCTGCTACGGTGGCTGGCGTTTACAGGTGTCAAATTTGAGGGTTAGTGTGGTCTATTCGCCATTAATGGGATGGGATTGACGGCGCCTGTAGCTGCATGGGTCCGAGGTGCCTTAAATACTGTGAGAGATGGGGAGTTAAAGAGTGTCGGCGTATTTAATCACGATCTTGATGGGGCTCGAGTACCGTATAACCGTCGTTTGAGTGGAGGAAGCCACGCAGGATGATGTAGGTGGGAGCTGAGGCCGGGTGGCCGACTCGCTCGGCCTCTTGGGACGTTCTTCGAGGTAGTCAAATGGAAGGGACGACCAGGGTCGTTTCTCGCGTCGTCCCTGAGGACGGATGGCTGAGAAGAGGGTCTAAATTTGCTTCGCATCGTTGGGAAAGGCCGACAAGCCGGTAGGGCGAGCATGGCGGGTGGCGGGTGGGAGGACGACTATAACCGCCTTCGCGTCGTCCGGCGGACTAGCGGTTGGAATGTGATGCCCGTGATCCCGTCCGATGGGATGACGGCGTGAAAGCGCGCTCCAAAGCGATTAATCCAGGCGGGCGGCCATCACCGCTTTTATGCGTCGCGGGAGGGAGTTGCTGATGGGCCGACTTGCGCCCCCTCTCGCGTCGGCTATGATGATAGTCGTTTACTGGACCATGGCGGGGTCGGTGGGTGCGAGCCGCCCGCAGTGGTCGAGGCTTTCGTGTCTGTTCACCATAGCAAGCATTTATCCATGTCAGTACTTTGTTTTTCTCTTTAATCACTGGTTAGTGGTTATGACCATAACAGGGCTTAATCTCTGCTTTGTTGAACTCCAAGCAATTCGAGACAATGCTCGAACTTGCTCGAAGGTACCGGCTTCGTCATCATATCTGCTGGATTATCTGCAATACTAATTTTATCAATCTTGATGACTTTAATTTCTCTGATAAAATGATATCTGACATCTATATGTTTGGTTTTTTTATGATATATCTGATGCTTTGTCATATGTATGGCACTTTGACTATCACAAAACACCGTAGTGACACCTTGGTGTAAGCCGGGATCTTCAACCAAACCTCTCAACCAAATAACTTCTTTCACTGCCTCTGTCACTGCTATATACTATGTCTCTGTGATAGACAAAGCAACTGTCAACTATAGAGTCGCCTTCTAACTAATGGCACTACCTGAAAGAGTGAATACATAACCTGTCAGGGATCTTTTCTTATCCAAATCGCCCGCATAATCTGAATCAGAATAGCCAAGAATTCTGCAATTTGAATTTGTGTTCCTGCAAAAATATAAACTAATATTAGCAGATCCTCTCAAATATCTAGGTACCCATTTCACAGCCTGCCAATGGATCTTTCCAGGCTTATCCATATACCGACTCACAACACTGACTGCATGTGAAATATCCGGATGGGTGCAGACCATAGCATGCATAATGTTTCCAACTGCACTAACATAAAGAACACAAGATATGTACTGATCCTCCTCTTTAGTCTGAGGTGACAATTTTGCTGAAAGATGAAAATGTGCAGCAAGCGGAGTCTTCACAAGCTTGGCATCAAGCATGCCAAATCTCTCCAACACTTTCTTGATGTATTTCTCCTGAGATAGGAATAAACTTCCTTCTCGCATGTTCCTGTGGATCTACATCTCCAAAATCTTCTTCGCTGCTCCCAAGTCCTTCATCTCAAACTCATGTTTAAATTGAGATTTTAACTTGTTAATTTCTGACATATCTTTAGCTGCAATCAACATGTCATCAACATACAAAAGTAAATATACAAAAGAACCATCATTGAGCGTTTTATGATAAACACAACTATCATATTTACTCCTAGAGTAACCATACTCAAACATGAAAGTATCAAATCTCAAATACCACTGTCTCGGAGATTGTTTCAACCCATAAAGAGATTTTTTCAACCTGCATACATTATCTTTTTTACCTTCAACAACGAACCCCTCTGGCTGATGCATAAAGATTTGCTCCTCAAGCTCGCCATGTAGAAACGATGTCTTCACATCAAGTTGCTCAAGCTCCAAATTAAAATGAGCGACCATAGCAAGCAATCTGCTAATTGAGGTGTGTTTTACAACTAGAGAGAATACTTCATTGAAGTTCACACCTTCAGTCTAACTGTAGTCTTTAGCTACCAAGTGTGCCTTGTATCTTACAGAATCTGTATCTGGAGCTCCTTTCTTCTTGAAGACCCATTTACAGCCAATAATTTTTTATTCCCTTGATGACTTCACTAACTCCCATGTTTGGTTCTTGTGAAGAGACTCCATCTCTTCAGTCATCGTAACAGCCCAGTCTGCAACCTCACTGCCACTAATAGCCTCTTTGTAGGTAGAAGGCTTTGGAATATCAATTGATTCTGCTATACTCAAAGCGTAAGCAAGTATATCTTCATAACGTTGAGGAGGTCGGATTTGCCTTTTTGTTCTCCCGGTGATAATATTGTACTGTTGCTTTTGCGGTGTATCAGCATCTGAAGTTGAATCTTCTGCATTATCAACTGGTTCAACAGGAGAGCCCTCAAGCACTCCCTTTGAAGCGGAGTTCTCTAACTCCACCTGCTGGCTAGACTCCTTTTCAGTACATGTGGTATCAACAACAAACTCCTTTCTCGGGTGAAGCATGGATTTTTCATCAAAAGTAACATCCCTACTAATAATAAATTTAGGTGATTTAGGATTGTTCGCGGTAAAAGTTGGGATGATTGTCATTGATTTGAATTTGCTTACAGCTTCTTTGGCCTACAACGAAATTCAAAAAGAAATGTCGCCTTTTATTTTAAGGCGTACAATGAAAATCAAAAAGATTACAACTCTTATCCTTATGAACAAACACGAGGATCTCTGTTATATCGAGGTCCTCGCCATGGGTTCTTTGCCCGCGTCGGGACTTTTGTGTCCGTGGACCACCGCGCAATTCGATCCGTGGAGACCCGGTTCGAACTACAGACGAGGGGCTCGCTTCACTAAGGAAACGGTGCCCGGGGATCACACTCACGAAGGAGAGGATCGCTGCGGGGATCACACTCACGAAGGAGAGGATCACGAGCGGTGAGATCTACTAGGAGAAATCACAGCTATCCCCGAGATTAAGACGGCTTAATCTAGAGGGTATCTCAGAGTTCGACCAATTCGGTTGCCTTTGATTGAAGATCCGACGTTGATCGAACTTGTGCTCACCGCTGCTCGTAACCGCACCGACACTGTAGATCTCACAAGAATTCTTCGAAGCCCGAGCCTTTGAAAGATCCCAAAATCCAATCGAAGCCCGCTCCAAATCCCTCTCGGCGTGCCCTCGAAGATGACACCCCATTTATACAATGGAAGGGGTGCCCGCCACTTTGGTGGCTCTACCATTCAGCCGAGCCACCTCGCCAGTTGGCCGAGGTGGCTCTACCATGGTGTCGAGGTCACCTACCACCTCTGGCCGAGGCACCCCGCCAAGTTGGAATGAGGTGGCTCTACCAAAGTGGCCTCTACCACTTGTCAGGCACCTCGCCAAGTTGGTCGAGGTGGCTCGACCAAAGTGGCCGAGCCACCTTGGCCGAGGTTTACCGCGCCACCGCCTTGGCGGCCTCGGCCGCTTTGTGTCAGTCCGCCGATTCTTTTGGTCTTCCGGCTTGGTTTTGCCCCGGTGATGTTGCCGTTGTGTTTGAGTCCGTGCCCGATCAACTTTCAGAGCTCAAACATTTCGTTTGCATCGACGGACTAAGTATGGTTGATTCCGTCTCATCGACGTTTGAGTTTAATCAACTCGGCACGTCGTTTCATTGGCTCGTCGTCTTGCCGACTCACTTCATGTGCTCGTCGACTTGCTCTGGCGTTTTCGCGGCGTGATGCGTTTTCGCGGCGTCGGTTTGTCGAATGGATCGTCGGTTGTCAACCCATCGCCACGAAGTTTCGTCGCATCGATAAGCAATTTTTATGTCTGAGATACCCCTCAAAGCGTCTGGTCGATTCTTGATGAGTGCGGGATGCTTTGGACATGATGGTTCGACCGATTGGTGAGGTCCCAAAGATAGCTTCAAATCTTGATTCTTCGGATCATCCGGTTCTTTGTAGGATTCTGATAAGATCACGGTCTTTGCATTTATTGTCGACCGCTTGTTATCTTGACTTCGAAGGCGGTGGGTGAGTTTTGTTTGTAACTTCGTGTCGGTTGGTCGTTGTTTGACTAACCATCGATTTTGGACTTCTCCGTATGTCGTGAACTCCTTGTTGGCAACCGTTGGCGTTATGAATACATGGAACTTCATAACCCTCACTCGGCTAATCCCTTCATCATCCGTCGTTGTTGGTTTAGCTTCTGGCGGAGGATATGATTATCCGATGTCAACATGACTTTCACTCCTCGTTGAAATTTTGGAAACAGTTTATACTCGTAATCCTAGTTGGAGTAGGATTGGGAGACGTGTTGATTAGCGTCGATGCCATCCGCACGATCGAGTTATCCCTAAGAATATTTCTTGTGAAAATATTCTTCCGGGAACTTCTCGACAAATTAGGAAACAGTTTATACTCGTAATCCTAGTTGGAGTAGGATTAGGCGACGCGTTGATCGGTGTCGATGCGATCCATACGATCGAGTTATCCTAAGAATATTTTTGTGAAAATATTCTCGGAACTTCGATAAATTAGGAAGCGGTTTATACTCGTAATCCTAGTTGGAGTAGGATTAGGCGGCGTTGATTGGCGTCGATGCAATCCATACGATCGAGTTATCCTAAGAATATTTTTGTGAAAATATTCTTAGAACTCTCGATAAATTAGGAAGCGGTTTATACTCGTAATCCTAGTTGGAGTAGGATTAGGCGCGTTGATTGGCGTCGATGCAATCCATACGATCGAGTTATCCCTAAGAATATTTTTGTGAAAATATTCTTAGGAACTCGATAAATTAGGAAACAGTTTATACTCGTAATCCCAGTTGGAGTAGGATTAGGCGACGCGTTGATTGGCGTCGATGGTGACCTTCGCGAGATGTTATTCTGCCGAATAAATCTTCAGAATCTTTCCAAACTTGGCGGAGGGGGTAGGAGCCAATCAACGGACTGATTTGGCACTTATTTTGACATCCGGATAAGGTTCCAATTAGGACTCCTAATTAGGGGCTGATTAGAGTCCTAATTAGAATTGGTTTGGGCCCATTAGGAGTTGTTATAAATACCCATACCCCCTCTTTGCCTCTGACCTAGGCCGGCCCCCCTGTGTTCTCTCTCTCTTGTTTTCTCATCTCGTCTCTCGCCGTCTCATCTCTCTCGAACAACGAGGTATGTATACAAGTGTTTTGTAAATTCTTTTTCTTCTTTTCTTCCTTTTTGTCGTGCGGTGGCGCGGACCACGAGGAAAGGGCAG
Organism: Asparagus setaceus; assembly: GCA_012295165.1. NCBI lineage: Eukaryota > Viridiplantae > Streptophyta > Magnoliopsida > Asparagales > Asparagaceae > Asparagus > Asparagus setaceus. The sequence continues at coordinate 95,262,994 of CM022702.1, read as the reverse complement.
AATGCGATCAATGAGACGTGGATGGCGGCCCGACCCGGTGGCCCGGCAGCGAAGCGCCAGCGAGTCGCGGCAATGGCCAGCCCAGCCAGGCGCCCGGCAGCCCCAGCCCTGAAGCCAGCCCTTACCGGCCAGCGGCCGTATTGCCGGCATATGGGGAATGCCAGCCTTCTGGTAGCCAGTGCCATGAACGTGGACTCAGCGTCAAGCGTGTGGTGGCGTCCATGGCCGGCGCCCGTCAGTGCTTCGGCGTCGGATTTTGTAGCCTTTTTGACTTTATTTGCTGATTTTCAGTTGTGTATCGACTTTTCGTCGTGCTTTGCGGCTTCGATGTCGTCGGGGCGATCCGCAGCGCTCAGAAGTCGCTCCTTCGCCTGTCGCGTGAATGCATGCCTCCTTCTTTCGGTGGTGCGCCAACTTATTATCTTCGTGCATATATGTGTTGTATCCCGCCGTTCTCCTTTGTGAGGCGATTGGGAAGAGCGAAATCCTCCTTTGTGGGGACCGGCCTTGGTGTGCGTTAGATTGGCCCAGCCGTTCTCCTTTGTGAGGCGATTGGGAAGAGCTGTGATTCTCCTTCGTGAGAATTGAGGCTTCAAAGATCACCCGTCTCGATGTTTTTAACGGGAGCGATTTCACACCGTACTCTGCATACGTAGAGCGGAATATATTCTTTGCTTTGTTTACGGCTATATTTATCGTTCTCGGTATTCGATCTGGATGAAATCGTCATTAGATATCGATTAAATGACTCAATCTCATAGGGTTCTGAGAAGAGTTCTACGCCTTACGCCGTTTTTCTTTTTAAGATATTCCCTCCTAAATGGTCTACTAACCCTTTGTTCTCTTGTGGTAGGCGGATGCTCCGACAATTATTCGTCTATTTCGAAGGCTCCAAACGTCAAGTCTCGATTCTTAAGGTCATCCGGGAGAACACCTCTTTCCACCGAGGAAGCGAACCGTAGCGGGGCGAATACCCGCAGGAAGAAACCAGCGAAGCCTGAGCCGACTATCATAATTTCGGATGACGAGTCTGAGGGATCGCTTCCATCGTCCGATCCACCGCCTTCCTCACAGCCTTGGCCGAAACCAGGATTCCCCGATCCCTCGAGCATAGGGCGCGGATGGAGGCCCCCGGTTGATCTTGACGGACCACTTCCACGGATTCAACCGACGTGAGATTGCCCGGGCCAAAAATCATTCTCGATTCTGGTTCGTGATGGGTCTTCTTCACCGTTAGAGAATGGTTTGAAACAGCGATCTCTATTCTGGGTTGGATGGGCTTAACCTTTATGGACTCATTCATATTGAGTAGCTTGGAGGAAATTCCAGTTGGTGGACCTCGCCTAGCTAAGCTGTTGTGAGCGTAAGCTCACGGTGGCTAACTCTCATGCACTGCAGGGAGAGTTTAGCCTTTTGAACCATACGATGAGGTGATGCGACTCGTCGACGAAGCTCGGATCAAGGCTTCTCGTGAACGCGCCCTTCGCGAGAGGAGAATATCAGAGCAAGAGATCATCTTTGGGAACTCATATGAACGACAGCTTCGCTTGCAGCGCAAGATAAACGCGTACCACGCCTATGTCGAACGCATGGGAATCAGGACTGTTCAAGGGGAGAAGACGTTGAAGAGTTTCGCGCGTGAGTGCGCCAGAGTCCAGGACGTCACTGAACGCGAGAAACAAGTCCTCGAGGTGATGCGTCGAACATGTACGCGACCGCCGCTAATTCTCGAAGAGGAACTCGAGAAGGAAGCCAAAGCTCAGGTTCGAGCGAAACAGAAGGAAAAACTAGCCGCCGTCAAAGCTGACCTCGCTTCCTTCACGCACTATCGCGCCAATGAAGTCCGATGTGTTGCTTTTTTCGAGATTTCTCTGTTTTCTTTGTTCACCACGTCGTTGCGATCATCACAATTTTGCTTGAATTGATTGTCTCGACAATTGTAGCTCCTTTATATTTGCTTCAAATGAATAAGATTTATCTCTTTCATTGCTTATCATGATTCTTTTATTTCGTTTGAAATAATTAACCATAATACTTATAGGATTTTGGCAAACCCTCATCATCAACGGGTTTGATTAGCCTTTACCAACCACCGTTTGAGTTGGGCGCTGCGCGGATTATCGGGATCCGTTCGCGCGTGACGTTGTGCTAAAAGAATGAAACTCTTCTAGACTTGTTGCTATGATATTGAATACATAGGCTTGCTCTTTTACGGGCAAGAGACCACCCGAAGCAACGCTGTTGCCAGACGACTCGCCCTTCTTAGGCCGGATAAAATACCCCGAATCGAACTCGTGTCTTCTTCAATCGAAAAGACTAAACCGCAACGCCAGAGGCGTTGGCTTTATCCCTTCTTAGGCCGGATAAAATGCCCCAAGATGAACCTTGGTGTCCTCTTTGACCGGAGAATGATCAACCGAAACGCCAGAGGCGTTGGCTTTATCCCTTCTTAGGCCGGATAAAATGCCCTGTAATCAACTCGTGTCTTCTTCAATCGAGAAAGACTAAACCGCAACGCCAGATAAGGTGTTGGCTTTATCCCTTCTTAGGCTTCGATAAAATGCCCTGTAATTGAACTCGTGTCTTTGACCGAGAATGATCAACCGAAACGCCAGATAAGGCGTTGGCTTTATCCCTTCTTAGGCTTCGGATAAAATGCCCTGTAATTGAACTCGTGTCTTCTTCAATCGGAGAAAGACTAAACCGCAACGCCAGATAAGGTGTTGGCTTTATCCCTTCTTAGGCTTCGGATAAAATGCCCCGTAATCAACTCGTGTCTTCAATCGAGAAAGACTAAACCGCAACGCCAGATAAGGTGTTGGCTTTATCCCTTCTTAGGCCGGATAAAATGCCCCAAGATGAACCTTGGTGTCCTCTTTGACCGGAGAATGATCAACCGAAACGCCAGAGGCGTTGGCTTTATCCCTTCTTAGGCTTCGGATAAAATACCCCGAATCGAACTCGTGTCTTCTTCAATCGAAAAGACTAAACCGCAACGCCAGATAAGACGCCGCTTTATCCCTTCTTAGGCCGGATAAAATGCCCTTAATCGAACTCGTGTCTTCTTCAATCTAAAGACTAAACCGCAACGCCAGATAAGGTGTTGGCTTTATCCCTTCTTAGGCTTCGGATAAAATGCCCTGTAATTGAACTCGTGTCTTTGACCGAGAATGATCAACCGAAACGCCAGAGGCGTTGGCTTTATCCCTTCTTAGGCTTCGATAAAATGCCCTGTAATTGAACTCGTGTCTTCTTCAATCTAAAGACTAAACCGCAACGCCAGATAAGACGCCGCTTTATCCCTTCTTAGGCTTCTCGATAAAATGCCCTGTAATTGAACTCGTGTCTTCTTCAATCGAAAAGACTAAACCGCAACGCTGCAGGCGCTGACTTTAGGGTTATTGGCCAACCCCAAATTTCAACGGGTTTGATGAGCCTTACCAACTACCGTTTGAGTTGGCTAGCGTCGGATTATCGGGATCCGTTCATGCGTGGCGTTGTGCTAAAAGAATGAAACTCTTCTAGACTTGTTGCTATGATATTGAATACATAGGCTTCGTGACTTTTACCGCAAGAGACCACCCAACGCTGTTGCATGAGACTCGCCCCTTCTTAGGCTTCTCGGACTAAATACCCCTGAATCGAACTCTCGTGTCTTCTTCAATCTAAAAGACTAAACCGCAACGCTGCGAGGCGCTGGCTTTATCCCTTCTTAGGCTTCGGATAAAATACCCCGTAATCGAACTCGTGTCTTCTTCAATCGAAAAGACTAAACCGGCAACGCGTGTGAGGCGTTGACTTTAGGGTTATTGGCCAACCCCCAGCCCTCAACGGGTTTGATGAGCCTTTACCAACTACCGTTTGAGTTGGGCTAGCATGTAGATTGTCTAAATCCGTTCTACACACAACGTTGTGCTAAAAGAATGAAACTCTCTTAGACTTAATGCTACGATGTTGAATACGTAGGCTTCGCCTTTGTCACTGAATAGACTACCCAAGAACGCTGGTAGGCGCTGGCTTTATCCCTTCTTAGGCCGGATAAAATGCCCGAATCGAACTCGGTGTCTTCTTCAATCGGAAAGACTAAACCGCAACGCCAGATAAGGTGTTGGCTTTATCCCTTCTTAGGCTTCGGGATAAAATACCCCAGAATCGAACTCTGGTGTCTTCTTCAATCGGAGAAAGACTAAACCGGCAACGCGTGTGAGGCGTTGGCTTTATCCCTTCTTAGGCCGGATAAAATGCCCCAAGATGAACCTTGGTGTCCTCTTTGACCGGAGAATGATCGAACCGAAACGCCAGATAAGGCGTTGGCTTTATCCCTTCTTAGGCCGGATAAAATGCCCCAAGATGAACCTTGGTGTCCTCTTTTGGGAGAATAGGCCCGAGCGGAAGCAGCGTATAAGGCGTTGGCTTTATCCCTTCTTAGGCCGGATAAAATGCCCAGAATCGAACTCGGTGTCTTCTTCAATCGGAGAAAGACTAAACCGAACGCCAGATAAGGCGTTGGCTTTATCCCTTCTTAGGCCGGATAAAATGCCCGAGAATTGAACTCGTGTCTTCTTCAATCGGAGAAAGACTAAACGGCAAGCAGCGTATAAAGGCGTTGGCTTTATCCCTTCTTAGGCCGGATAAAATGCCCCAAGATGAACCTTGGTGTCCTCTTTGACCGAGAATGACTGAACCGATTAAGATTGATTGAGGTGGGAGAGAAGGAACTACGTTCGTTTCTCGAGAATGAGACCAATAGCGGGCCTCGCTGTGAGGAAAAGACTCGTGACCTTCACGGACAACCCGGTTCGAAAATCCCTACAAGATACCTTCACCGGCGCTACCTAGGAGAGAGATGGAACCAAGAGTGGGACCTCCACTCGAGAACCGAAGAGACTCGTGTGACCTTCACGGACAACCCGGTTCGAAAATCCCACAAGATACCTTCACCGGCGCTACCTAGAGAGAGATGGAACTAAGAGTGGGATCTCCACTCGAGAACCGAAGAGACTCGGGTGACCTTCAAAGGACAACACAGTGCGAAAATCCGGCGCATACCTTGATCGGCTACCTAAGATGAAGATGGAACTAAGAGTGGGATCTCCACTCCGAGAACCGAAGAGACTCAGCACCTTCACGGACAACCCGGTTCGAAAATCCCACAAGATACCTTCACCGGCGCTACCTAAGATGAAGATGGAACTAAGAGTGGGATCTCCACTCGAGAACCGAAGAGACTCGTGTGACCTTCACGGACAACTGGTTCGAAAATCCGGGCGATACCTTCACCGGCTACCTAAGATGAAGATGGAACTAAGAGTGGGATCTCCACTGAGAACCGAAGAGACTCGTGTGACCTTCACGGACAACCTGGTTCGAAAATCCCACAAGATACCTTCACCGGCGCTACCTAGGATGAAGATGGAAAGAACCCCTCCGTTTATCACGAAAGGGGTCTTACGCTTGGAGAGGAAGAATTTTATATTCTATCTCCGGCGTAAAAGAGATTTTGAGTGGGCCTCTTGTTCATAGAAGGAATCAAGAGGGGATTTTGGTAATGTACCAGAAAATTTGTAGACCCACCGTCAAGGAATTTGATCGGTGGGGGAAAGAAGAATGGAGGATAAATCTAGGGTTATCCTCGCGAAAAGTGGGTGAAACATCCCACGAGGAACTTCCCGTCGAAACGGGTTATCCCGAAGATACTATGGGTAGTATTTCTTCAGGAACTTCCCATTTATCGGCATTAATTGCCGGTCGCCATTTTGGGTAATTAGGCGATATGCACCATTGGAGTAAACCGTTTCTATTACAAACGGGCCCTCCCATTTAGGTTGAATTTACCTTTCTTTTGGAAGTGAGGATTATCGATCGTCGGCGGCGAGGACCAAATCTCCTTCTCTAAAGGTTCTCTGTCGAACTTTCTTGTTGAAAGCTGCGACATCCTAGCTTGGTAGAACTCAATGCATTGTTGAGCCTCGGTAGCTTCTCATCTAACATCTCAAGCTCTTCGAGACGCTTTTGATGTTGTTCTTGATCGTCATCTCGTTGAAAGGCGATGCGAAGTGGCGGGATCTGAATTTCCAATGGGAGAAGCGCTTCACACAGTAGACCGAGAGAGTCACGAGTCGCTCGGTTGGCGTCGTCCGTTGTCGCGTCGCCGAGTGCTTCTCGAGTTTATCATCGGTCTAGCTTGTTACTTTTCACAAGCTTGGCCAATTTTGATAATCGTCTTGTTGAATGCTTCGGCTAATCCATTTGCTGCTGGATTATAAGCTGTTGACGAGACATCTTGTATCTTGAATTTCTCACAAAACCTGATGAAGGAATTGCTGATAAATTGGGACCGCTTGTCATGCACGATCCGCTTTGGGACACCGGTCGATAGATGACATGGTGTTTGATAAACTTGATGACGATTTTCGCCTTTACTTCCTTTAGCGGGATTGCTTCAGCCCACTTGGAGAAGTAGTCGGTGATCGCTAGAATAAACCGATCTCCTTTAACTGACGGAGGAAAAATGGGACCTACCACGTCCATTCCCCATGTCTCGAATGGCCAGGATGTGGCCGAAGGATGCAGTTGCTCTGGCGGCTGATGCATATAATTCGCGTGAATTTGACACGCGTGGCATTTCGGCGTGCTTTCATTGCGTCATTAATCATTGTGGGCCAAAAGTAACCCATTCTCCTGATTCGATCGTAGAGTTTGGGACCAGGCTGGTGTGCACCACATTCACCCTCGTGTGCTTCCCGAAGGACCTCTTCTGCCTCCTTGTTTGAAAGGCATCGGAGTAAAAGACCATCGCATTCCTACGATATAGCATCCGGTTTCGTGGTCGTAAAGAACTGGAGCTCTTCGTCGGATTGACTCTCTCCTTCACGCCTTCCTAGAATACCGTAAGACATAATCGATGATAGGAAAGCCAATCTCGGCTCCAACTTGGTTTGGGTTGCATGTACCTCTTTGGTAACTACCCCTTTGTCTTCTTGTACCCCATCATATATTGGTACGAAGAGCTGGTGAGTCCTGACCGTAACTAATTGCTCGGTCTCGGAAGGTTGTGCTAACGACCGCATTACGCCCGCCGGTGCATCTGCGTGGCGTTTTGGGCGTGGGATATATTCGATGAAGAATTCTTCAATGAGTCCGCCATTTCAACGGCTACGATGATAGGGGACCGCATCGTGGTTCCTCACTTCAGAGTCACCACGACCGCTTAACTATCGCTTGTGAATCCCCATACGCCGAGATATTCGACCCTCGGCTCTTTGGCGGCTAAGTCCGATAAGTAGCGTTGTATTCGCTACGTTATTGGAACAGGTTCGTGAGCTAATAAGCACGGGCATGACATGATTCCGGAAATCAAGACAACTCCGACTCGGTGGAGATTTTAGAACGTCCGGGGTACTTGCCACATTGGTGGCCCGAAGCTCCGCCAAAATACAATCGCCATATTTGTTGGTGCGATGTAGTGTTGACTTCTTGAACTTCATCAGGAAGATCATCATATAGCTCAACCGCATCCGTTGTCGGTGGCGACAGAGATCACAAATCGCTTGTCCTTTGACCGACTTCGTTGTTTGAAATACAAGTCATATTGGGACAAGAGCAAGGCCCATTTCGCCAAACGCCAACTCAACTCATTGAGGTTTGGGTCATAAATATCCGACCGGATTTACGTTAGAGATAACATAAATCGTCGTCCGACTAAATAGTGCCGCATTTTCTGAATTGCGAACACTAATGCAGGCACCGCTTCACCATTGGATAACGAGACTCAAAGACCACCAATGTTCACTCGGGTAATACACGCTTACGTGACCGCTGTCGTCGTCTTGTGCAAGTAAAGCGCTTAACGAATGATCCGTTGCCTTGACGTAGATCAAAAACGGTTTTCCGGACTGCGGTGCAACGAGAACTGGAGGTTTAGCGAGATATGATTTGATCTCTTCGAATGCCTTCTGGCAGGCGTCGTCCCAAATAAACGACACGCCCTTCTTGTTCAACTTGGAGCGGTGGCACTTCGGATAGGTTCGATATGAACCGGCCGGATGTACGCCAATCGCCCTTGTAACCCCCGAAGTTCTCTGCATTTCTGAGGTTGCAACTCTTGAATTGCCTTCACTTTATCGGGATCGGCGTGGATGCCCTTATTTGTGACGACAAAGCCGGAGGAACTTGCCACTAGACATCCCAAGGAAGGATTTGTGGTTCATCTTTAGTTGATGAGTTCGCATGAGTTCGAATACCGTTCTAAGATCTTTGATGTGATCTCCTTTATCACGCTTTCACGCACCAAATCGCCGACGTAGCATTCGACCGCTTTCCCAAGATGATCCCGAAAATCTCCGCCATTGCTCGCCGGTATGTTGCGCAAGATTTTGAGGCCGAACGGCATGACCGTGTAGCAATATATCCGATGGAAGTTACGGTACGTGTGTTTGGCGTCATCGGGGTACATCTTGATCCGATTATACCCAAAAGCCATCCATAAAGGACATCCTCTCGAATCCACATGTATTGTCAACTATGACGCCGCTGATTGGAAGAGGAAAGTCATCTTTCGCAAGCCGCTGAGGTCTCTCAGAGTCGACACAAATCCTAATCGACCCATTTTTCTTCATGACCGGACTATATTCGCCACCCAATCCGGATGTTGAATTTCCTTGATGAATCCGATTCTATGAGTTTCTTCACTTCGCCAACAATTGCCTCCAATATTTGTGGGCCGAAACCGTCTTCTTTGTTGCTTGGCCGGGTTTGACATCCGCCTTGATGTTGAGGCGATGTGTTGCCACATTAGGTCGAGTCCCGCATGTCCTCGTAACTCCGTGCTAATACATCGATATACTCCCCGATTAGGGCAATCAACTCTTCTTTCTCTTCGAAGAGTATTGCTGATGTTTATGAGTTTGGGATGCTCTTCATCACCCATATTAACTCGACTACCTCATCCTCGGTGGGGTTCTCTTTGTTCAACCTATCCCCAAACCGCCTCGAAGTTGATGGATCCATGGGTCTTCCCATGTTGGCATATCTTCATCACCCTCAATAGTAGTAGGATCGATCGTGGCCATATTCGACATCAAAGCCTTGAAAGCTTCTCCGAGGTCGGTGTCAATCCCAAGCCAAGAGTCGACGAATGTCCGCCTCTCACCGGTGGATTATTATCAATCACCACGAGCATTCATCTTCGAGGAGGTTTCAGATCCCAATCCCTTCTAAATGCATAGTAGTTATCCGGCTTTCCTCTTGGGACATATGCCGCTTTAGGAGGGGTTCGAGGGCCTCGTCCAAACATAGAGCCTCGTGTCAAGTCATACCCCATCTTTTCATGATACCCTGTTTCGACTATATCCGAATGTGTGGAGGATAGGCCCATTGTCATCTTCACCTTCTTCAAAGAAATGATTCGTTGGAACCGCATCTCCTTTTAGTAAACCAAGTCTCTTTCACTACTTGATCTTCGGGATGACAAGTGTTGTCCCAAAGGAGTCAAGGCTGCTTTTGTGAAGCAAGATGATCGAGTTGGCGAGGTGCAACTCGGATCATTGTATAATCTGTTATCACATCATTCAAAGATAAAGGATACTCTAAATCGTCATTTATTGATTCATCGGCAATTTGCCAATTACAATGTTCATCGACAATTCCTCATCCTCGGGGTTCTCTTTGTTCAACCTATCCCCAAACCGCCTCGAAGTTGATGGATCCATGGGTCTTCCCATGTTGGCATATCTTCATCACCCTCAATAGTAGTAGGATCGATCGTGGCCATATTCGACATCAAAGCCTTGAAAGCTTCTCCGAGGTCGGTGTCAATCCCAAGCCGAAGAGTCGACGAATGTCCGCTCTCACCGGTGGATTATTATCAATCACCACGAGCATTCATCTTCCGAGGAGGTTTCAGATCCCAATCCCTTCTAAATGCATAGTAGTTATCCTTTCCTCTTGGGACATATGCCGCTTTAGGAGGGTTCGAGGGCCTCGTCCAAACATAGACCTTCGCCGGTCAAGTCATACCCCATCTTTTCATGATACCTGTTTCGACTATATCTCAATGTGTGGAGGATAGGCCCATTGTCATCTTCACCTTCTTCAAAGAAATGATTCTGGAACCGTGATCTCCTTTTCCGTGAAACCAAGTCTCTTTCACTACTTGATCTTCGGGATGACAAGTGTTGTCCCAAAGGAGTCCCTGAATCGCTTTTGTGTGAAGTAAGATGATCGAAGTAAGGTGTGCAACTCGATCATTGTATAACTCGCTATCACATCATTCAAAGATAAAGGATACTCTAAATCGCCATTTATTGATTCATCGGCAATTTGCCAATTACAATGTTCATCCGACGATTCTTCATCGCCAAGATTGATTACAAGGGTACAATGTCATTTAAAACAAAACCTCCACTATAACCAAGCCCCGTTTTCAGACGCCTTCTTCACCGCCGTCCGCATTCTTTGATGATTCGATTTCGGACTCATTACCGTAGAGGAGAGAATCATGAAATAATTCTCCATCCCCTTAAACGTTGTTTGTCCACACCACCGCCTTGACTCATTATTCGGTCTACATATTTGAGACATCGATGAAGAGTAGAGGGACTATAACATTATTGTGGATCCAAGGTCGACCCAACAATAAGTTATAGGAAGTCTCGCCAATCACATAGCAGTGACTTCGACTTTAAGTCCCCATTTGGCACTTTATCCGATCTTACCAAGCTGCCGAGACTACCGGTGTTAAATCCGTAAATCATTGTGCTGTTGATGCTAGCTTGTCGGGTGAATTCCCGTGATGATACATGAGGCGTAGGGCATGATGCTCACAATGAACCCGGATCGACTTGGATCCGTTAACTTCACTAGAGCCAATATACCCGTGAAGTATAGCGCCTATCGTGCTTGGAATTCCTTGTCGCATATCCTCCTTTGTAAAGGTGATGGGGAAGTGTTTAGTCGCAAGGTTGCATTGTCGGGCGACTCTTCTAGACTCGGCCTAATCCGGGTGAGGAAGACTTCGAATCGGCGAGGGCTTTTGAAGAGCTTCTCGTCTCTTTTGATAAGCGCAGCAGCTCATAGAGAGTGATCCTTGGGGATATTGGCTAATTGGGCCATGACATCGGCGGTATGGAGAGTTCGGTTCCCGCTTATCTCTTCCAATCGGGCGACCGAATCGAGACCGCCGAGTTGAACTTCCGTGGTCGCTATCTTTCGACTTTTCAGCAGTGAGGGGTGTTGTTGGTACCCCCACCGACAGCGCCTTGGCATTTGGGTCGGGACTTCCGGTACTTGTACTTGTACTCGGTCCACCTCGGTGGCGCTGGCTTCGTGTTCTTCTGGAAACCGGAATGTTACCACTGCTCATCGCTCCTCCGCACTGCGAAGTAGCATGGCATGTCTTTCCCTTCTGCTTCGGCTTTTTCTTCGAAGAAGAGGCTACCCATTGCTCATCTTTAAGTAGGTCAGGGTGGACCCACAAGACTTCGCCATTCGGGGCTGTATACGATACAAGTCCTTTCTGGCGTTGCTTGTGTGGGTCGCCATTTACCGCCTTCATCGCGACTTTGACCACCGGTTCAGTTCAAACCATGTCAACGCACCGACCAAGCTTATGGACACCGTGATTCGCCCGACCTTCTTTCTTTGACGGCTTCATAGTGATGACCCTACATCAATTAAAGCCCGGATTTTGTCCTTAAGGTCAAACAGATTTAGTGAATCGCCCTATGATACGCATAAAGATCTTGGGTCATTCGTCTTCATTGCCTCCTCTTGATTCTCAATCGGAGGGAGCTTGATCTTGTTATTTTCCACAAGATATTTGAAGAGACCAGAATCTCGCCGTCCCTAAAGGAATAGGACTTCGAATCTCGGCTCTAAGGCCTTTCGCTTTTGTGGCCCAGTTGCCACGCTGATTGTGCTCTATGGCACCGCCGGCGCATCGGCCGGGCTGGGTGAGTTGAAATGTTTGGTTCGCGAACCGCCTTAGGCTGCTCTTTCCTTTGCCGCTGGGACAAAATTACGCTCTCCGCTGTCGGCTGGCCTCTTCCGCCTTTTTCCTTTTAAGGAATCTTTCGCCTTGTTTCCACGAACCTTCAAGTCCTTCCACGCTATCGATGGTGTTGCACCCATTGCTTCAAGCACATCTATCGATAAGTTGCCGTGGCAGTTTGGAGGATGAACTCCTCGTTATTGATCCCGACAGCTCATTGCCTTGTTCCTAATTGTTTGACAAAGATATCCACAGCTCCGCCTTTTCGCTTCGCCGAGCAATGTCCCGACGATACCTCGATCGCCATCAAAGAAATTGGTAAGGAAGCTAGACTCCATGTCGCCCCACCGTGAATGCTCCCCGCTTGAGACGGCGGTACCATTCGGCGCAGCCCCACGAAGGGTGCCAACGAATGACCGAACCATCGTGGGTTCGCGTTTAAATAACTCCGAGGTGTGACTTGAAATAAATCGCGTCGGTCGGGAACCCTTCCCGTCAAATGGTGTGAAGTTTATTAAGTTAAACTTCGACGGTACGGATTGATTCCCACTCCCTGATATGGGCAAGGAATACCGTCTTCTTTACTTCTTGAGCGAAATCAATGAGTTGATTTTGCTCTCCAAGTCTTTGATCTTCTCGCCTCGAAAGCAACAACATCTATGTTTTGTCCAATAAGGGGCTCGTGAGGGTTATCATCTTCTTGTGCTTCCTCCTGATCTGAATCGCTATCATCTTCATCGACGTTGACGCGCTGACTCGATTCACCTTGATGTTTTGTCAAGGCTTGGATTTGTTGGTCATGCATTTCTCTCATCGTCTGCATGGCCAACTCCATTTCTAACTTGAAGTTTTCCCGTTGTTTATTCAACGCTTCGTCTAGCATTTTGGCCACTTGATCTGTACTAATCATAAGTGTTTCTTGGGGGCTCCCTTCGCTAGATACAGTATGATCAGATGCGATTGCGGAGCCAATATCTGACGCATCGTCCTCCGCGGATAGCCCCTTCAGAAGCTTATCGTGATTCGACCGCCGGATAGTCCCGACCGCAAACGAAGTTAGCAAGGCGATGTACTGAATAGCCCGCGGACGATGATTCTTTGCCGGTCATATTATTAGTGACCTCGCAACTCACCTCCTGAGATCATCCTTTATGAATCGCTTTGTCCTAGGTCTCAGATCTCGTGGTGAGTCTCTCGAAGACCGACACCCTTTCTCGAGCTTGATGGCAATTGCACTCGAGAGCATCGCCTTGATGAGCTTGAGCACAAGCATGACCGCCAATTTGGGGAATCCTTCGAGATTTTCTCGTACTCCTTGCACGGTAGTACGTACCATTGGTGTGTGTATCGAAGCAACCCGCCAGATGTCGGCGTGATCTCTCGTATAACGCCCTCATCGCCGATGAAAACGCCTCCTTCCGAGGATCGGTCAATCCATCAAGCTTCCAGTGACTCGCCTAGACTTCCGCCGATGTGGGCGCTGAAGTCTCAGACTTCTGACTTCGATTTTCAATCCGATAGGAGAGGCCGCAGAATCTTTTGTCTTTGCCGAACGGGTGCACCTCCCCGCATGAGGAGTGACCCGCGGATTCTCTCCGAGGACCGAGACGATCCTTGATAGTCGGTTTGGTGGTGGTGACGGAGTTGGCTTCACCATCGATTCGCATGCGCACGCTTTGTCTTTGAGGCGCCGCTGCCTTGGACCTTGGCGCTGGATTTATAACGCCAGTATCCTTCGGCTTAAGCCGGTGACGGGAGTGTGGGCGATCGAGGTTGGGACACCATTAGACTTGGGCCCCCAAACCCGGCAGACGCTGGTGGCTTCTTTGCCACTTCCTTCTTTAATTCACGAGCCCGCCGCACCAAAGCTCGCTTGGCGCAGGAGGCGCTGGCGCTCCGGATGCGCCTCGAAGCGTGGAGCGTTCCGCTTGACACGGACCCACTCGCTGGTTGACGGCTTGTAACCGCCGATCACTTGAGGTCAAGCCTCGCGGAGTTTGATCTTAGATCCGCCAGAAGCGACCCCATCCATGGATTGCATGGCCTGGCAAGTTTGCGCCATGCTTTGTCGCCGCCTTTGGCGAAGCTCGCTTGAGAGTGCCGGCGATCGTCTGCTCATCTCGGCACCAACCGACTTCTGCGCCGGCGGGATTTTCGCTACCCACGGCAATGGCCGACTCGCCGCCCCGGGCTCTACATCGAGGCCCATCGGATTCTCCTTGCGCCGAGTCCTTCTGGAGCGGCGGGGAACTGGATCTCGAAGAGGGTGAGGACAAGTACTCGAACTTCTTGGTCGAACTCAACTCGACCTCTTCCTCCACCGATAAGGATCCGCTGTTGCGTACTCCATCACCTCCGATTCGAGGCCTGGCTCCCACTGTGGTCGCCAGCCTTGTTCGCTAAAAGTTGGGATGATTGTCATTGATTTGAATTTGCTTACGCCTTCTTTGGCCTACAACGAATTCAAAAGAAATGTCGCTTTTATTTTAAGGCGCACAATGAAAATCAAAAAGATTACAACTCTTATCCTTATGAACAAACACGAGGATCTCGCTATATCGAGGTCCTCGCCATGGGTTCTTTGCCCGTGTCGGGACTTTTGTGTCCGTGGACCACCACGCATTCCGATCCGTGGAGACCCTGCCTGAACTACAGACGAGGGGCTCGCTTCACGAAGGAAACGGCTACCGGGGATCACACTCACGAAGGAGAGGATCGCCAAGGGATCACACTCACGAAGGAGAGGATCACGAGCGGTGAGATCTACTAGGAGAAATCACAGCTATCCCCGAGATTAAGACTAAGCTTAATCTAGAGGGTATCTCAGAGTTCGACCCAATTCTGCCTTTTGATTGAAGATCTCGACGTTGATCGAACTTGTGCTCACCGCTGCTCGTAACCGCACCGACACTCGAGATCTCACAAGAATTCTTCGAAGCCCGAGCCTTTGAAAGATCCCAAAATCCAATCGAAGCCCGCCCAAATCCCTCTCGACGCGTTCCCTCGAAGATGACACCCCCTATTTATACAATGGAAGGGGTGCCCGCCACTTTGTTTCTACCACTTGTCGAGCCACCTCTACCGTTGGGTTGCGCACCTTGTTGGCCGAGGTGGTTTCAGTGGCCGAGCCACCTTGGCCACTTTGGCCGGTTTATGGCGGCCGCCTTTGGCGTTTTCCGCGCTTTTGTGTCGCTTTCTCCGTCGATTCTTTTGGTCTTCCCGGGCTTGGTTTTGCCCCGTGATGTTGCCGTTGTGTTTGAGTCCGCTCCATCAACTTTCGAGCTCAAACATTTCGCTTGCATCGACGACTAAGTATGGTTGATTCCGCCTCATCGACGCTTGAGTTTAATCAACTCGCGACGCCGCTTCATTGGCTCGACGCCTTGCCGACTCACTTCATGTGCTCGCCGACTCGCTTCACGCCGCTTTGGCGGCGTGATGCGCTTTTGGCGACGCCGGTTTGTCGAATGGATCGTCGGTTGTCAACCCATCGTCACGAGTTTCGTTCGGGTACTGATAAGCAATTTTTTATGCCTACAAGGATCAGAACACCACAATCTATATCTCTTCACCCCAGTAGCATATTCTAGAAAGATAGCTCTCTTTGCTCTAGGTTCAGCTTACCATCATTAACATGAAAATAAGCAGAGCAACTAAACACTTTTAAATGAGAGTAATTAGCAGGGGCACCAGACTACACCTCTTCTGGAGTCTTAAAATTAATTGCTGTACAGGAGATCTGTTTATCAAATAGCACTGTTTTAAAAAGCCTCCGCTTAGTCCGCCTAGGCTTACGCCTAGGCCTAGGCGGTACCTAGGTCGCCTAGGTAGCGCCTAGCGCCTGGGCGATACTTAGGCTACCCACCTAGGTTTTAGGAGCGTTTAGGGAAGCATTGTCTGCTTACGTGGACTGCACCTTTTAGACATTGATCGTGATTTTCTGTGTTGCAGTCTCCACGTCCTCCAACCTCCTTCAAACTCCTTTAACCTCCAAATATGAACACCTCCACTACCTCCTCCGACCTTCAACAAAACCTTCTCAACCACCACTTAAATGAAGAAAGAAACCGCCAGACACCAACCGACACTAAGCTTTCTATAACATTGACATTTACTATCAATTATTGTAATTAAAAAATAAAAAAAAAACCTTCTAGGCTCTAGGCGTCTGGTTCAAAGCCTAGGCCTCCTAGCGCTTTCTATAACCTTGTTAGTTATTATTTTAGCTATTTAGTATTTAAGTATGCATAATTTGTTGTGGATATAAAATTGCTATCTATTTTGGCAAATTTATATAAATTTAATACATATTTTTATCAATTATTATAATTAAATAATTTAAAAATAGCCAACGCTTAAGCCGCTTAGTTTCTAGGCACTAGGTAATCGCTCAAACGCCTAGTCCGCTTAGCTTCTCAGAACATTGTCAAATAGCAAATTGTATTGATCAAGCTTCGTCCAAAAGTCTTTTGACAAACCGCATTAGAGAGCATGCACCGAGCCTCTCTAAAAGCGCTCGTTCATCCTTTCGCAACTCTATTTTGCCGTGGTGTATGCCGAACGTATGATGACGACGATGCCTTCATTCTTGTAGAACTGGTCAAACTCAGAGAACAACTCCATCCCATTGTCTGCCTGAGGTGCTTCACTTTCTTTCGTTTGCTTCTCAATCATAACCTTTCATTGCTTAAAGGTTGTAAACATATCACTATTATATTTTAAAGGATACACCCAATTTTTTCTCGAATAATCATCAATCAATGTTAGCGACTCGGCGTGCCCCTCGAAGATGACACCCCCATTTATACAATGGAAGGGGGGCCGACCACTGGTGGCTCGGCCCACTGGCGACCACCTCGACTTGTTGGCGAGCACCTCTGGGTTGGCGGCGGGGTGGCTTCGACAAAGCCGGCCACCTGCTGGTAGAGTTTGGCCGCGGCGGTCGCTCTTGGCGTTTTCCGTCGTTTTGTGTCGTTTCTCGTCGATTCTTTTGGTCTTCCCGCTTGGTTTTGCCCCGTGATGTTGCCGTTGTGTTTGAGTCCGCGTCCGATCAACTTTCGAGCTCAAACATTTCGCTTTGCATCGACGGACTAAGTATGGTTGATTCCGCCTCATCGACGCTTGAGTTTAATCAACTTCGGCGCGTCGTTTCATTGGCTCGTGCGTCTTGCCGACTCACTTCATGTGCTTCGTCGACTTCGCTCTGGCGTTTCGGCGTGATGCGTTTTGACGTCGGTTTGTCGAATGGATCGTCGGTTGTCAACCCATCGCCACGAAGTTTCGCTCGCATCGATAAGCAATTTTTTATGCCTACAAGGATCAGAACACCACAATCTATATCTCTTCACCCCAAGAGCATATTCTAGAAAGATAGCTCTCTTTGCTCTAGGTTCAAATTTTACCATCATTAACATGAAAATAAGCAGCAACTAAACACTTTTAAATGAGAGTAATTAGCGGGGGCACGGACTACACCTCTTCCGAGTCTTAAAATTAATTGTCGCATGTGAGATCTGCTTATCAAATAGCACTGCTTTTAAAAGCCTCGCTTAGTCCTTTAAGCTGCCTTGGGCCAAAGTACCTAGGTGCCTAGGTGGCGCCTAGCGCTGGCGATACTTAGGCTACCCACCTAGGTTTTAGGGCGTTTAGGGGCATTATGCGCTACGTGGATGCACCTTTTAGACATTGATCGTGATTTTCTGTGTTGCAGTCTCCACGTCCTCCAACCTCCTTCAAACTCCTTTAACCTCCAAATATGAACACCTCCACTACCTCCTCCGACCTTCAACAAAACCTTCTCAACCACCACTTAAATGAAGAAAGAAATCCGCCTAGACACCAGTCCGACACTAAGCTTTCTATAACATTGACATTTACTATCAATTATTGTAATTAAAAAATAAAAAAAAAACCTTCTAGGCTCTAGGCGTCTGGTTCAAAGCCTAGGCCTCCTAGCGCTTTCTATAACCTTGTTAGTTATTATTTTAGCTATTTAGTATTTAAGTATGCATAATTTGTTGTGGATATAAAATTGCTATCTATTTTTTGGCAAATTTATATAAATTTAATACATATTTTTATCAATTATTATAATTAAATAATTTAAAAAATAGCCAAACGCCTAAGCGCCGCCTAGGCGTCTAGGCACTAGGCACTGGCTCAAACGCCTAGTCCGCCTAGCGCCTTCTGTAACATTGTCAAATAGCAAATTGTATTGACTGTTTCGGTCCAAAAGTCTTTTGACAAACCGGCATTAGAGAGCATGCACCGAGCTCTCTCTAAAAGCGTTCTGTTCATCCTTTCTGCAACTCTATTTTGCTGTGGTGTATGCCGAACTGTATGATGACGCACGATGCCTTCATTCTTGTAGAACTGGTCAAACTCTGTAGAACAACTCCATCCCATTGTCGGTTCTGAGGTGCTTCACTTTCTTTCCTGTTTGCTTCTCAATCATAACCTTTCATTGCTTAAAGGTTGTAAACATATCACTATTATATTTTAAAGGATACACCCAATTTTTTCTGGAATAATCATCAATCAATGTTAGCAGAAAATGAGCTCCACCTTTCGATGGAACTTGTGAGGGACCCTAAATATTTGAATGGATATAATCTAAAGTATCCTTGGTTCTGTGGACACCGGTACTAAAGGAGACTCTATGGTGTTTGCCGAAAACACAATGCTCACAAAACTCTAGTCTGCTAGTTTTCTGACCACAAAGCAAACCTTGTTTGCTCAAAACATCTAGCCCTCTCTCACTCATATGCTCTAACCGCATATGTCACAAACGTGTAGTGTCAGAATCTAAATCTTCTGAGAATGACACTGCTGCAGCACCTGTCACTGTACTACTTTCAAGGATATAGAGGGTATTTACCTTCTTTTTTTTCATAACAACAAGAGAGCCTTTACTAACTCTCAAAACTGCACCTTCAGCTGAAAACTTAAAATCATTTGAGTCAAGGGTGCCTAAAGAAATGAGGTTCTTTTTTAACTCTGGTATATGTCGGACATTACTCAATGTTCTAACAATATCATCATGTATTCTAATCTTAATTGACCCGATACTAACAGTCTTGCAAGGCATATTATTTCCCAACAAGACATTCTCACCATTAATAGACTGATATGTTACAAATCAATCCCTATGCGGACACATATGGTAGGAACAACCCGAATCAAGAACTCACTCATCTTGTGAATGAGTATTAACATTAACTGAAAGAACATCATGTGAACTAGAAGATTCTTCAGTTACAGTGGCAACTGAAGGTTTCACCTCCCAAGACTTCGAGCCACTAAAGGTTTCACCTCCCAAGACTTCGACTGTGAATTATCCTTAGCTTTGAGCGCTGGACAATTAGGTTTTATATGCCCAAACTTGTGACAGTAATAACATTCAATATTTTTTCTTGGCCTTGATTTTGATCTAGACATATTTCTAGATTTGCCTCTACCACCAACACCCTTTTCAGGACGGCCATGAGCGAACAAGCCTTCAGCTTGATCCTCACCTTCCACGACAGACACTTTCTACCTTAAATCTTTTGAATGTAAGGCTAATTTGACATCCTCTAAATAAAATGTATCTCTACCGTATAACATGCTATTAACAAAATTCTCATAAGAAGGAGGTAATGAACTTAACAAGATAAGGGATTGATCTTCTTCGTCGATTTTGACATCAATATTCTTTAAATCTATAAAAATAGTATTAAGTGCATCTAAGTGGTCTTTAATCCGCATATCTTCCTTCATGCGAAGGGTGAAGAGGCGTTGCTTCAAGTAGAGCTTGTTCGTTAGAGATTTCGTCATGTACAAGCTCTCCAACTTGAGCCATAGGCCGGCGACGATATCTTCATTGGCAAACTCCCACAAGACCTCATCGGCCAAACAGAGCTATATGGTACTATGCGCCTTCATCTCCAGCTCTTCTTTCTCATCATCGGGCATGAATTCCGGCAACTTGTCCTTGCCGGACAAGCCTTTGAACAGTCCTTGTTGTACTAGGAGAGACCTCATTTTTACTATCCACAAACTGAATCTGTTTCTCCCATCGAATTTCTCCACTTTGTATTTTACAGAAGACATCTTGAAGCCCACTAGAGCAGTAACTGTAATTATAAATAGTAGCCATACTTGTGAACAGTACTGTATTTATTAATAGTACAGTATTCATGAACAGTGCCAATGCCCTTAAAGGGTAAATGATAATCTAACTTATTTTCTGATGTGGAGGATCCACTTTTAATGGCAGTCACAGAGCATACGATAAGTAGATACACATACCCTATGTCAGGCTCTGGTACCAGTTTGTTGCAGCGGGGGGCTTCACAGACACAGAAGATGTCTATACGAAAGTGGATAATAACAATACTGATAAACACAGTGAAGACAAAGAGAACAGTAAACAAGGATTTAACGTGGTTCGGTCAGTATGATCTACGTCCACGGGTAAGAACAACAGAGAAATTCACTAATCCCAAAAAAGAAGATTACAAATGAGATTACTCTAATATCTCACCAACTCTCACAAAGAAGAGAACGCTCAAAACTCCTTTTTTTTCTTTTCTCTTAACTCTCTCTTTCTTCTCTCTGTTCTGAATTTCTGTTCGATGCTCTAACCCTTCACCACTTCTCCTCCATTTATAACCTTCAAAAGGGTTGGTGGAATAGTAATAGGGTTAGTGGAATAATGTTGGGGTTAGGTGGAATAGGAGAAATGGTTGGTGAATTTTGGATTCATGTTCAAAGTCAAACAACATGTATGGACAGATTCTCACAGCAATATATCTCCAACTTCTCAGGCTTCGGTGATTTCCCAGACTCCAATAACCACTCTGGAAGAGATTTCATTTCGAAATCATAAATCTTCATGAATTGCAAGGAAGAGAGGTTCTCTACCACATTCAAGGATGGGCAATCTATTACTGATAGTTTTTCGATTGCAGGGAGGTCAGAAATTCTCTTCAGGCTGGAACATCTACCAATTTCTAGTTTCTGAAGGGAATAACTGTTACAAATCGATTCGAAGCTGTTAGCTTCTCTAATTAACAATAACTTCAACGCGGTTGCATGGCATGAGAGGCCCTCAGGTATAGTAATCAATTTAGGGCAATTAACAAGCAGTAACTCCTGCAGACAAGGCATTGCGTGGAATTCGCTCTCCCACTGCCATTTCTACCACCTAGCAAACTCATGAAAATGTTCCAACTGAGGGAATGAAACAGTAGATGCCAAAGCGTGTTTTCCTTTACCATGTACTCTACCACAACTTGTGCCCATGAATTCAGGTCCAATGCTATTGATTGATGGCATCTCCAAAACATGAAGAATAGCAAGATTTGGCAGCTCCCCAAGAGATGAAAGATTCTCACAGTATTTGCACTTTTTGAGGAGTAACCTTGTCAAGTTGGGAAGTTCCATTGCAGTCATCCAACTGGGCAACCTGCTGCAAGGAAAACCTTCTAGTCGGAGTTCATCTAGGCAAGTTGGACGTTGGAGCAGGTCGTAGAAATCCTTAATCCTCTTGATATCAACCTCGGTTGCTTTATCCATCCAGTTGTAACCACAACTAAGAAAGAAACGAGTAAGATGGGACTTCTATGTAAGCTGTGCTTCTCTCGCCTCGAAACTATTGGATGTTGCCTCCAAACTCAGCGATAGATTCCTAAGATGCAAAAGAGGACCCAACTCTTCCAAAGTGCTCCAGTTTCCTGTGTTTGTGGTGAGAGTTCCATCCACTTCTACTGGACAATGAAGGCAATAGCCTTTAAGGCAAGTAAGTTGAGTCAAACTTCCTATTCCTGCAGGAATGCCATTAAACGTGTGCTCATGATGTCAAGACATCTAAGGTCCTTCAGAGACACTACGCTAGATGGTAGGCAATCTAATTCTTTGCAATCATTGAGGTGCAAAAACCGTAGATTTTTCAGATCTCCTATGTTTTCTGGCAGTTATCTTATCTGAGTGCAATCAAGACCCAAATATCTCAGATGTGCCAGGGAGGTTAAAGTATCTGGTAGCTCCTCAACTCTGGAACCATAAAGTTCTAGTACACGGAGAAAAGGAAGGTGATCAAGAAGGTCACTTAGATGTTTTGATTGGTTATTGAACAAAATGAGGGTCCTCAGAGACACCTTCTCAAAATATCATCAACATGCAACTCTCCCCCTTCTATTGAGAGCCGACGAAGTCTCATCCAACCGTCCTTGTTGCTTAGCTTCTCCAGCACATCAACAAACAAACTCTCATCTTGTGACAAGAATTCAGCAAGAGAGTGTAGAAGGTCATGCATCATATGCACAGACCTAAAGTACTTGGGGTTGAGCTGTAAGGAGCTTCTGCAAACTAAATCCTTATAATATTTCTGTCCAGTCTTATCCATCAATGCAGGTGAACCGCCTTGGTCTTTTATAAAACCTTCGGCAGTCCATAGGTCAACAACCTCATACATACTAATATCGTAGCCCTTTGGTAACAAAAACCACCACAAAAAGCACTGTTTAAGATGGGGCGGCAACTGCAAGTAGCTCCAGTATAATGCTCTATTAACTTGCTCAGGGAATCCAGATATAGACCACACATTACTTTCGAGGACAGATTCCCAGTCACTCCTTGACTTTTCGCATAGGGCACCTCCCATGGCCTTGATAGCTAAAGGAAGACCCCCACATTTCTCAACAATCTTTATCCCAATGTCTTTTAAATGCTCAATCTCCCACTCTTTCCCCCTCAGTACCAGCTTTTTGCAAAGGAGCGACCATCCATCTTCTGGAGACAATATATCCACTTTGTGACAATAAACTGCTCTCATCCTACTGGCAACTCTCTCATCTCTGGTAGTCACAAGAACTCTGCTTCCCACCACACCTACACTAAGAGGGTTTCTCAGTAATGTATCCCATACGCTCATGTCCCAAACATCGTCAAGCACAAGCATGGACTTCTTCCCTCTTAGACATGTCACCAACTTGTTTACAAGCTGATTCCTACTAACTAAATTCCCATGATTACCACCGGCACCAAAAATCACATCCTTTAGGAGATCATTCTCATCAAAAATTTTAGACACGGAAATCCAAAATTTCAACGGAAACTGTCCAATCATGCTATCATTGAATACCTGTTGAGCTAGTGTGGTCTTACCTATGCCCCCCAACCCCACAATTGCAAGCACGAGAACATTTTCACTCATGTCAGAAGTAGTGAGTAACTGGACCAGTTTTCTTGTGTCATCTACGATTTTAGTTCCAACAAGATCAGACTCCACTATTGAAGAAGTATTTTCACTTATCTCACTCACCATGCTCTCATCACTAAGATTGCCACAAAGGGAGACAAGTCCATATAAGCTCTTCTCCTCGGATATCTTATCCAACATAGAGTTGAGAGTTTTGATTCTTTTACCAATATCATGAGCAAATACAGGATCGCGGAAACACGTTGGTAAAGGTAAACAAGATAGATGATAAAAGTTGTTGCATCCCCATGTTTCGCTCCAAGAAAGTTCCTGTGAACATAATCACATCATCGTTTCTAAGAAATTTGCCTCATCCACATAGCTTCATCTAAATACCAAAATTTAATATCCTTAATAAACATGCATGTTTAACACTTTAATCTATTGTTTTATAAGAATAATCCTTAATCAAATACTTATAAGAAGAACAATATAACTAGAAATAGATTTGAAATTGGAGCACGAGCTAACTCCATTTTAGGTATATAAGAGCTTGTGCCACATCCACATAGCTTCATCTTATACCAAAGTGCAATATCCTTAATAAACGTACATGTTTAACACTTCAATCTATTGTTTCAATAAATTAGAAAGAGTAAATTTACGTAGTAAGAATAATCCTTAATCAAATAATTATAATAAGAACAATATAACTAGAAATAGATTTTTGAATCAAATATGGCGTTATTAAGAATAAAATTTATTTGGAATGTTGAGTAGGAAGTTAACCCATTTTAATATTTATTCACAGAAATAGACCCACTTCAATTTTATTTATAAAAATAGGCCTAGTTTCAGCCATATAAGCATCATTACTCAAACTAAGCCAATTTTTACAAAAAATATAGTTTACTAATTAGTCAGGGTTGGCAAACCTGCTTAATTAGTTAGGATAATTAAGTTCAAAACAGCATTGGTTGGCAACTACAACTATTTTTGAACTAAGTTCTAAATAGTCATGTTTGTGAACTATGGTTATTTTGAACTTTGATCGGCTGGTTAGGTGCGGTTGGCAATCCCATCTAATTAGTAAACTATATTTTTTTAAATCGACTCCACTTCACCTAACAGTGCTGACCTGATTAAAACTGGGTCTATTTTTGTAAATAAAATTGAAGTAAGTCTATTTTTGTGAATAAATATCAAAATAGGTCTAATTCAAAAATTTCTCCTAAGTTCTCACACTTCTCTTCAGTATTCTTAGATTATTAACTAATTATTTTGTTATAGGAATAATTAACTCAAAAGTAGTAACACTTTAATTAATAAAGGACTTCTGTTAGTTTTATTACGAACTATGTAGCATGGAACTAGTATGGCTACTGCCATGGGTATCATTGTGGAACGAGACAAAACAAATTTGTAAAAGGTAGGGTATGTGAACATGACTATATACATATATTGAAAGTAATAACTTACATGATATCAATATCGTCTTTTCATTCACATGTTATGAGAATTAAAACCTATAGCAGTTTTATCATGTAGATTAAAGGGGAGGTGAAGTGTAGGATATCAGTTGAAAAGTGTATGATGAGTGTTTTAAATTAAAACATGTATTATTATCTAATTGACTACACATCCGAATAAATGTATCCATATATGCAAAGAGTTTACATGTCGGATACTGGTATGATTTCAGATAGAAATACCCAGGTGACAGAGATTACGAATTTGAGAACTCAACCCTGTTGATAAAAAAAATATGAACTACTTGAGATTTTCCTTGTACATATGAGACCCTAATTACAAAAGGACAAGGTTACTCATATCATTATTTTCCAAATCAATAATACAATCAAATCTTAATTATATGGTCGAACATTCCTACTAAAGTGGTATTGTGAATAAATGAATATTTTTTTGACCCAAAATTCACGGGACCAACTATGAGACAAGGTGACGAGGGCGCGTCTTTTATTGGAATTCTATCCAAAATCAATGGCTCATAAAGAGACACGTCGCCTATCCCATGTTTGGTCCAATTATTTTGGATCCCAAAGTAATTTCTCAAATATAGACTTACAACAATACACTCCAATCAATCTTATTACTACCTTGATTATTTCTTATTACTACACTGATAATTACTCATTATTTCTTATAGTTGTAATTTGCAAATAAATCCATTGATCCTGTTAAATCTCACAAATCGAAAATGCTTTTTATCTAATATTCTGCATATTCTTCCTTAAAAATTTTATAATGAAATAAACAGTTTTGTCATTTACTGATTCCTAAGAAAGTGGTACTGTGAATAAATGAACACTTTTTTGGACCTAAACTTCATGGGATCAATTATGAGACAAGGTGACAATGACACATGTCTTTTATTGAGGTTCCATCCAAGATCAATAGCTCACAAAGAGACACATCACCCATCCATGTTTGGTCCAATTATTTTGGGTCTAAAAGTAATTTATCGAATATAGACTTACAACAATACACTCTAATCAATCCTCTTAATGCAAGGAATTTATTACTCATTATTTCTTATAATTTGCAAATAAACCCATTGATCCTGGACACTACTTTTTATCTAATATTCTGCATGTTCTTCCTTAAAAAGTAGAGATAAATCAACAGATATTATCATTTTCCGATTCAACCAAAAGATCCATTTCACATTAGGACGAGCAAATAACACTTTTTTTACATATAAACTCATAGAGTTTCATATTTAATAGTTTTACCCCACAATATAGTTTTCCGACAGAAAGATTCTACAGTGCAGTTCCTTGATTTTTCAGAATTAAGATATAACCCTTTAATTTGAAAAATATTTTAAAGGTTATTAAAATTATAAAAAATCTCTAAGAATAGTAGGTGCTAAAGTAGTTTATTATCCCTTTTAAAATTTATATAATACTCTTGAATATTACTAAAGATTTATTGCTGCACAATATACGCCTCATAGTTTGTCATCTGGGTAGTTCTTAATAATCGTGTTTAATATGTTTTGTAGTTTAATTGATTTCTCGGCTTGGAAGTTGTTAACCCAGAAAGAGATTTTGTTTTCCGCATCATAGAATTGTTAGGTAAGATTTAAATTAATAATGATAGGTTAGATAAAGGCTTCAACATGTCTATTGGGAATTTTAGAATACTGTAGAGTACAATGTTGATAGGGGTGAAATGAACCGAATTCGAATTGGATACCCCACTATTTGTATGCGTATTCAGTTCATACTTAGAGGCTAGCTGTTTGGTTGGGTAGACAAGGGGTGAAAACCTATTTATGGAAAGTATTTTCTATAAGTAGTTTCCTTTTATTTGTCTGGATAAGTGTGCTTTTACAAAAGCTATTTTATAAAAGTACTTGAATTTACACCAAAAGTACAAGAATTGACCAAAATTCTAGGAAATCCATTTCCTAACAAAATTATAGCAAATGGAATGGAAAACCATTTATTTATTTCTTTTCTTAGAAATTTGATTTCTTCACTTTCTAGGAGAATAACAAGACAAGCCCTTAACTATTCGAATTTGAAATGAATAATAATTCAGCATTTGAATTCAATCTGAATAATATTCGAAAACTATCAGCGAATATCAGTTAACATTGTTTGGGTAGTCTGTGAATTATATAAGGTTTATATTCAGTAGATATTCAGCTTGCAATGCAACAAAAAACGATACAACCAGTGGATATGCAGCCTAGTAAAATGTAATATTCAAAACGAAAAACTATATCTCCACATTTACAAGCAACAAAAATAAAATTTTAAGGACTAAAGTGTATTAACGAATAGTTTATTAAACAAATGAATCGAATATACCTCTTGTTAAATTCTATTCATTTATGAACTGAATAATAAAACTATTCATTTATTGTTAAACGAACTATCAAATTGAATAGGCTAAATAGAAGTTAAATGCCATACGTTTCACTCCTTTAGCATTTATCTACCCTTAGTGTTAGTTCCTTGATTTTGATGATATTCTAACAAATAATTTATAACTAATCTTGTTTGTCTAGTGTTTGTGTTTTCATGTTTATTCTAGGCAAACAAGGTGTTGGAGGATGGATGGACTTGCCTACGATCATATCCATTGGAGGATGGGAGGAATAGTGGAGTGAAGCAATGCAATTCAAGTCAAGATTCAAGATCAAGCTTCATCCGCAGCCAAGACAAGCTTATTGTAAATCTCAAGCTTGGGTACATTAGTTTAGGTTTATACTTGTGTGTTTATACGTAGAGCTCAAGATTCATACACACACATATTTATTTTTGATTTATCACCGTTTTGGATTATAGACTTAACGACATGATTTTATATCTTTTTTCAAGTTTATAAATCCATTGGAAAGTGTTTCAAAACGTGTTTGAAAAATATCTCAAGTTTATATCTTTTCAAACATGCACCTAACAGCACGATACACACTTTTTATTTCTATTGCAAAACAAGTTAAAATTGAGAATTTATTGTATTCATGGTTCATTGACTTTATCACATTAATTTATATCTTATATAAAGTCCATAAACCAAGTCACAAGATCTCAATACTTGTTCATGTTCAAAATCATGTTTTTCACATATCGTATTTTTCATGTTTTTCTGAAATAGATGAGTTTTAACAATTGGAAAATGCAATTTAAAAATTTCTTCGTTTACATGTTTATCTTTATATATACAAACATTTTCCTAATTTTTACTAATTTTGGAGTTGTTTTGTTATTTTCAATTGAATTTACAAAAGAAGTTTTCAGCAGTTTTTTAGGAACTGTTTATTTGTGTTCAAATAATTATTTCTCACAAATGGGAAGTGATATTTCAGAAATTCTTTTTGTAACATGTTTATCTATATCTTTATAACCTTCCCTAAATATTTCATATATTTGGAGTTGATTTACTATGTCAAATTGATTTTACAATGTCAAGCATTTTAGCAGTTTTTCAGAATCTGAAATGTCTGTCCGAAATAATTATTTATCACAAATGGGAAGTGATATTTTAGAAATTCTTCCTCTAAAATGTTTATCCACACGTTTAGAAAGTTCCCTCAAAATTTCATGATTTTTGGAGTTGATTTGTTATTTTTAATTAATTTTACAAAACCAGATATACAAATTTCCAGAATGCTGGATTTTGGGGTATTTTGGTCTTTTCAGCCTATAACGGCTAGTAATGACTAGTTTTTATTTTTGAGCATTTTTGCTGGGATTTTCTTGGGTTTTAGGCTTTGTCTCTTCATCCTATATATACCCCATGCCCTCGTTTATTTCAGTAATAATCAAGAAGGTTTTAAACACGTTTTTGAAGAGTTTAAGTGTTTGTTTAGTTTGTTTGGAAGTTTAGTTTGTGAAGAAACTTTCACAAGAGCTTGAGGAGATCATCCTTTGGTGTTTGAGCATTCAACTCTTCTCATTCTCTCTTGTCATCTAGAGAAGTTTTTCTAAACTCATATCTAGCGATTTATATGTTTGATTTTCATTTCCATAAGCTAGAATTTATTTGAGTTTAGTTTTGATTATTTCTCTTTGTCTACACACACAACCATTGAGCTTATAGTATTTGCATACATTGTATAATTTGAGTTGTGGGTAGTGTGACTTAGAGAGTGAGCTACATTGAGTTCTCATCCATTGTAGAGAATAAAATTTGTATTTATGAGCTTATTGTGAGGACTCACATTGTAATACACAAGGACACCGAGAGAAGTGTGCGGTGAGAGACGGGATTGTCCCAAGAGGAGTGGCGTCGGTAGTAAATCCTAGGAAGAGGTAGTAAATCCGAGCACTTGAGGGAAACACGGGCTTGAGACCGACACTTAGAGGGTGAGGTTGTGTGATTGCAATTGTGAGAGATTGTAAAGTTTTCGTGAGCTAGAAACCGAATATGTAGATGTTGTAAGCGTTATTGGTGTGCGTGAGAAAACCCGGTTGTGATAGTGGAGATCTCCCGAGGCGAGGAGCGGAGACGAGGTCGGGGACCGAACTCCGTGATCATATCATTTGTTTGTGTTTGTTTGGCGTTCATTTCTATTTGTGCTTATTGCCTATTTCGCCAATTTTTATTGATCATTTCATCCACTATTTTGTTTAGTATTGCTTTCATATCCTTGCATATAATCTTATTGAATATCATTCTTGCTAGGATATAATTTGTTACTTAGTTTTAATTGGCATTAATTCGGATTAGATTAGCATATTGCACTATTCACCCCCCTCTAGGGTAATTTCACTTAGTTGTATTTCGTAGCATATATATATATATTACCCTGAGTTGTTCAAAATTGGCACGTTAATATTGTCTGTTATGCAATAGAGAAATTGTTTATATGAATGTTCCCATATGACATTTATTTGTTAATTTTAGAGTTTTATAACCATCAATATTTGTTAAATTATTGTTAAACCTACCTAAATTCTAATTTAAATATATTCTAATTCTATTTTTAAAATAGAATTTGAAAAGATTTGACAATGAATTCAACAAACTTAATAGATAAAACTTATAAAATTAGCGTGAATGTCATATGGGAACTTTCAGATAAAAATTTCCATGTTTGCAAAACAGAGGGTATTAATGTTCTAATTTTGAACAACGAAAGATATATAAATCATATCATACTCCCTTTAAAAGTGAGAGTTATGGAAAAACTTTTCTTGGTTAGTTTTTCCACTTTTCCTTTCAATATTAACATTCTTATCCTAATTATAATTAGTTATCAACTAAAGCAATTAAGTCAAAATTAAACTTCGAATTAAAGCTTTCTCCATTCAAAACTAGCTAATAACAAATGATCTAATTGGAATTGGTTGACAACTAATTAATATCAAATTGGTTGACAATAAATTAAAGCTTTCTCCATTCAAAACTAATTAATAAAAATGATCTAATTAGAATTGATTGACAACCGATTAATAAAAATGATCTAATTTAAAAATAATGGCCATTGCATCTGTAAATATTAACCAATTGATTGATACCAAATTATGGAATTAATTAATTTATTAACAACAATTAATTGATTAAAATGTTTTTGTATTAGTCCCTTAAATCTTTTATATTTTGAAATTAGTCCGTCAAAGCATTGAAACTATTATTAGGTAACTCAATTCTTAAGTTATTTTAACATTAGTCCTTCAAATCAATGGTAGAGTTAGCAATTCAAGGGACTAATTTCCCTCTAATTACTTTTTTACTCTTGATTAGTGGGGCTAATATCAAAAATAACTTAAGAACTGGGGTTGTAACAAATATTTTAAGGATCTGATTCAGCAATAGAATAGAATAAGACTAGATTTACCAAGACATGGTTAGATTCCACTGAATGGAGACATAATAACTAAACAATTAGTTGATTGATATGTTTTGGCAAAAGCCCTATTGTCATTCTTTATTCAATCCTACGTTTGTACAGAGGACCAAGTCATTGAAAACACCATAAACTTTACATGCTATGCCGGCATGAAAAGGAATTGCATACAGTTACTATCTAACTAAGCTGATATCATACAACAAATATGACGACTAAGGAGACAAAATCTGTATTATTGAGTATGTGATGCATATAAAACAGAGCTGTAATCATCTCATATTTAATTTTGTAAAGAAGGACAATTATCATTTAAGGGAATATCGTGAAAAAATAACTACAGAAAAACATGCAGTCCTTCCAAATTCATAGCTGTACTAAGAAGTTATATGCCCAAGTTAGTAAAACTATCAAAAATAACAACTACCAAAGAGAATTCAACCAAAACAAAAGAACGGAAAATAAAGAATAGAAAAACTAACCTCGGCATTTTATCAAACAGTTAATATGCCTCTCTTCATCATCAGTCTGATCACACTCTTCGCATCTTCTTCTCAAATTCTCCCCATTTTCCCCACAATTGACGATGTCGGAATCGAGGGAGAGGTTTGGGGGCGAGGAGATGGAGGTCCTTGCAGAGGAGCTCGGTCATGGCGGCCACGGGCTCGGACTTTAGAAGGCGAGAGAAATGTGAGAGATCGTGGGTGGAGCGATTTCTGAGATTACGGGGTTTAAAAACACGAGGAGAATTTTTAAAATGCATTTAAATGCCCTGTAGACCCCTGTTCTAAAATCGAGCAAATAAATGCCTCATAGTATTTAAATATTACAGATAAATACCCTAAAGTTTTAAAATGTTACACTTTGGTGCCCTCTTGTTTACTTAGTGTTGCATGTTGGTGTCTTCTTGTTTACTCAATATTGTATATGAATACCTTCAGTTTGTTAAAAACCTCACTTTAATACCTTAAAGTTTCTAAAAGTTACACTTTTGTACCTTGCGTTATATGATATTCTTGGATATGTAGAGAAATGTTAACACCATATGAGTTTTTTTAAACTTCGAGGCATGGATATGAAATATTTAAATACTTTGGGGTATTTATTTGCTCAGTTTTAAAATTAGGGTCACTTAAGTGCAATGTTGGTGAAACTATAGGGCATCTAAGTGCATTTTAGCTTTTTTAAAAAGACCTTTTTAAAAAATAATTAGCAAAACCGACCGTTTTATAAAATTAATAGCAACATATACCTCTTTTTTAAAAAGATGTCGACTTTGCAAAAATTCAGCTTTAAAATACATAGAGACTAGTAGTCACATGTATTTAGTTCTCATTAATTTAACCTTAAGCATTCCAGCACAAAAGTATACGAGACGATCATTTTAGACTAACAGTAATTAGCGATCACTAATTACACGAGACTACCAGTTCTATGTATTTTAAAGTCAATATTTTGCAAAATCAACCTTTGCCAAAAAGAGGTCGATTTTGCTAATATTTTCATAAAAGGGTCGGTGTCGCTTATTACTTTTCAAAAATAGTCTTTTTTTTTTATAAAAAAAATCTCCAAAAAGCGAGGATTACTTCGGTGCTCCAAAATTAGGTAATTTTATAATTTTTTAAATGCTTAAAATTTGAAAATAGACTGGAAAATAAGCTTTTGTACTTCCCTATTTAAATTATATCCTCTTATTGTTTTCTTACAAGAAAGCTTTTGCAATTCAGTTCCTGCATTTTCCAGAATTACAATATAGCATTTTTACCTGAAAACATATTTTAAAGGTTCCCAAGAGTTATAGTAAAACTTTAACAATAGTAGGACCTTAATCTACCTTATTTTTGAGGGTTTACTTGGACTAGAACTAGTGCTACAAAAATAAGTTCAGGAGTGATTTTGATAAAAATTTATTTGACATTACAGGGGTTCCCATGATTAACTTGGGTGTATTACCACATTCTTGACATGGATTTCCATCTGTTGTACGGTGAATAGGCTTCTAATTCGATTGCTGTTTTGGAAATTATACATTATAAATCATTGTGTTTTATGTTATATTTTCAAACATGCTCACAGCCTTCACATCGACACGCAACATATTTTACTTGAGTGGTGTGTACATAATTTAATGGTTACACCCCCTCATCCGGCTTCCAATAGTGTTTTGAAAAGCCATAGCAAAGAAGATAAAAGAGGGAAGTTAAGTTGTTGCCAATGGTTTGGTCTCAGAAGCAGCATATTTATCAGCCTCAATTCTGGAAAGATCGAGGATGTCATCTGCATCATACAAGAAATCCGTGAGCTTTTTAATCCATTCAAAAATGGCGTCGTCATTGATACTGTTCTTTCTGCATCAACAACTACACCGCTGATTATCTGGAGTTTGTGCTTTGGAGGCTTTCAATTTCATCCTCCACACCCAAGAGCATTGCCAGCTCGTCCTGAACCAGCTTCTGCAGGAAACACATGAAATCAATGATGAAAGCATCCACGACCATCGTCATCTCTCCTCCACTCAAAGTTCTCTCAGCAGCGGTAATACAAATGTGTGAAAGTTCCTTCACCAACAACCCACTTTTGTTTAAAAAAAGAAAAAACAACCCGCTTTTTTTTCTTTTCTTTCCAGGCCTTGAATAGAAGAACAAACCAGTTGACAGGGATCTGACTCAGCAAAAGAATAGAAAAAGACTGTGTTACCAAAAGGATCATTTTTTACTGTAGTAATTAAGGAAGAAAATTTAAATAAAAACACAAGTGGGCGACAAAGCCACACTTGCTGACAAGGAGATCCCTGGAAATTTGTGTTGGTTTGACCTTATATTGACATGAATTTCGCTCGTTAGGCAAATATTCACAAGAGAGAGCATCAAACGGACCAGGTCAATGGCATTAAATGTGCAAAAAAATATGTCAACTATTAAAAAAATTCGACATCAAGATTCGTGTACGGATCCGATAACTAACATATTGTTTATGCACATTCAGTCTAGAGAGGGCTCTTGAGGTGTGGTTAGAGAGAGGCCTGTTTTGCAAAAAAAGAAATTGCAAAAATAAGTTGGAAAAAAATTCTGTAAACACCCGTCATCAACAAAGTATCTAGTGGAGATGGTAGGGGTGAGCAAACGGTCGGTTCGGCCGGTTTTGAAATTTTTTACAGAACCGAATCGAACCGCAAGTAAGCACTGAACCGAACCGAACCGAATCGCAATAAGTAGGTCCGGTTCGGTTCGGTCCTGTCGGTTCTTTTTAGTTGCTACAAAAGTAACGAGACCTATCACTAAGAAGCAGCAAGAAGCCGCCATGGCCGCAACACAAAGATTAGACCATAGCCATTAGTACATAAGATAATTAAAAAATAAAACAAGAGAAATATAAAGGGGCTGAAGTGAAGATGGGAGAAGAAGTGAATGAGTTAGATTTTTAATTAAGTGAGAGGAGAGAGAGAAGGTGTGAATTGGTTTGCAGGTTCCTCTCTCTCTCTTTTTTATGTGATAATTGCAAGACAACTGGTTTTGAACTGGACTTGGGAGATGAAAATGATCACGTGGGTGGGTCCCGCTATAGGTGAGAAATAGGAATGTCAACTGTTCTTATATATGGTGTTCTGTGTTTGAAGAGAGTTCGGTCAGGTCGGTTACTACGGGTTGAACTTGTGTGAACCCGACCCGAACCGAGTACAATTCAAAACCGCACCGAACTGTCTCAAATCGGACGGTTCGATCGGTTTAATCGGTTTGAACCGAACTGTGCTCAGCCCTAGGAGACGGTTCATAGCATTAAATGTGCACCCACATGATGTCAACACTTAAAGCTATGCACGAATCCCAAAATCCAATGATCCAATGGCTAATATTCATTTGGTGCACATTTAATATTATGTATCTGGATGCATGTCTAGTTTTAACAAATAACACTATAGAAGTTTGCAATTAGAACAATTATCAAAAGCAACAAAACGAAAGATGATTCAACCGAAAGAAAAGAAAATAGAAAAACTGAACTTGGCATTTCATCAAACATGTTTTGCCTCCTCTACCGTCTCCCCCAATTCTCTCCTCTTTGTTCACACATAAGCATTCTAAGCTCATCAACATCGTCGTGGGCCCTCCTAAATCTTTCCCCTTCATCGATCTTGCCGGAGGCTCTCAGCCATGGCGGCCACGGGTTCGGGCTTGAGGAGGCAGGAGAGAAGAGAAGGATCATCGCTGGAGCGCTTCAGGGGTTTCAGTGTTTTAAAAATAAAATACAACTTCTCTATATGAGGATGGAATGTTAAAAATGTATAATTCATATAGTGAGAAATCTTTTCTTCTACTTTGAAAGCGCGTTGCATTAAGAGGAGACTTGTCTAATTATAACTTAAATAATAAGTGAAAAATACTCTTCACGCAGCGTTGGGGATTATTTAGATGATTAGGAGTATTTTGTGATCTTTCGTGCAAACAATCCCTAGATTGCTCTTTTACAACTAGAACCCCGTGAGTAAGAGAGTGACAAAAGAAAAGAAAAATCACTCGGGGTCTATCAACAACAATAAAACTACATGGATAGCAAGTTCAATTTGGCGATAGTAAAAGCGGGTCTCTTCGCAATTAACCCTTTTTAAGAAAAAATCATGAAGGTTTGAGTCTCATTACATTGATATTGAGGTAACAATCTGCCAACATCACAGCAGGTTCCTGAGAGTGCAAACATAAAAGGACTCAATTTTTTCACTCTCCATCAAGTTTTGTCTAATACAATGCTTTGAACATCAGAATAATTGCCACTCGAAGGACAAAAAGTATCAGAAAGTTACTTCCCAAATTGTTATGCTCATCGAGTCCATAGTCTTCACCAAAGTACTTATCTAGCAGACTGTTTGCCATATATCTCATCTCCTTATTACATGATATTAAAATCTCTCCATGTTAGGCATCCCCCGCCTGCAATTAAAAGCCATTGTCAAAAACAAAGTATCATTGTTTCACAATAGCTCTTAAATAAATTGAAAATGATGCCTTTGTCCGTGTGATTATAGGGAACTAAAATTGCTAAAATTGAATTAAGTTTGATGAGATATATACATCCTGCAGGACCCTTTTGACTTTTAAAGGTTGATTTGCTTGGGTATTGGGAAGGTATTGGGAAGCAATATTAGGCAAGACCCTTCATAGTTCAAAGACTAGTTTTCTTCATTGATTTGACTAAAATATTATCTGAAATATTGTAAAAAAGCTAAAAATAACTACAGTCCCTTATATCTGTCATCTAGCTAAAGAGAAATTTACGAAGCCATTAACAAAGTAAACATACTTGTGAAACATGCCAAATCACAATTAACACTTCTTCTAATATAAGCATGTCCTGCATATCTACCCCAAATGATAAAAGACGCGATTTTTTCATCAAGGTAAAAAAGGTGCAGCAGATTTCCCTAATACATCTAAAAAATTAAGTATATCAGAATTGTTTCTGTACAAAATGCTTTCATGCCGGAAGGTGGGAAAGAACTGAGATGTTACCTTACCTCCTCTTAGATGGTTCCTGAGACGTGATGGCGGTATAAACCCCAGAGGAATATATGAAAGTGAAGGGAAGATTATTGCTCTTATTTGCACCGGGTGAAGCTGAAGGGTTCTCTTGTGTAGATTACACGTTCAACTACTACCCTTTCAGATACTTTGCGGATTTCCACGTGGTTTATGTGTCGAATCTTGGGCCACTCCTCTCCACCCATTTCCCACATCTTGGTGAACAGAGCTTGACTGCAATAGATCACCAACTTCTCAGGCTTTGGTGATTTCTCAGACTCTGATAACCACATTGGAAGAGATTCCATTTCTAAAACCGAAATCTGCATGTATTGCAAGGAGGAAGAGAGGTTCTCCACCACATTCAAGGATGGGCTACGTCCTATCAAAAGTTGATCCAGTGCAGGGAGGTCAAAAACTCTCTCCAGGCTGGAACATCCATAAAGTTGTAGAGCTGGAAGGGAATAACAGTTCCCAACCGATTTCAAGCTGCCAGCGTCTTTAATTGACAACAATCTCAAGGCGGTTGCCTGGCATGAGAGACCCTCTGGGAGAGAAATCAACTTAGGGCAACTTCCAAGCCATAACTCCTGCAGTCGTGGCATTCCACATAACTCCCTATCCCACACCCATTTCTCCCAACTGCCCATACATTTAATAGTTAGGTGTTCAAGTTTGGGGAATGAAACACTAGATGCTAAAGGGCGTTTTCCTTTACCATCTTTACCATCACCAGTTTCACCCATGAATTCAGGTCCAATGCTAATGATCGATGGCATCTCCCTAATCGCAAGATAAACAAGATTTGGTAGCTTCCCGAGAAATGAAAGATTCTCACAGTATTTGCAGCCTTCGAGGGTCAGCGTCGTCAAATTGGGAAGACCCGTTGCAGTCACCCAGCCTGGCAACCTGCTGCAAGGATAACCAGTCAGCCAGAGATGTTCCAGGCAAGTTGGAGGTTGAAGCGCCTCGTAGATCTCCTCCATCCTCTTGACATCAACCTCACTTGCTTCATTTGTCCATTCCTTGCTGCATTCAACGGTAAACTTAATCAGGTGGGACTTCTCTGTCAGCCTAGCTGGTTTCGCTTCAGAACTACTGGATGCCGCCTCCAAATTCAGCAATTTCAGTAACCTAAGATTCTCTAGAGGGCCCAATTCTTCCAAAGTGCTCCATTTCGATGTGGTTATGGTGGGAGCCCCTTCAGCTTCTTTTGGGCATTGAAGGCGATAGCCGCAAAGGTAACTAAGATGAGTCAATCTTCGTATTCCAGCAGGAATGCCCTCTACCCTTGTGCCTGAGACGTCAAGAAACCTAAGGTTCTTCAAAAACACTACACTGGTTGGTAGACGGTCTAATTTTTCACAATCATGGAGGTCCAGAACCTGTAGATTTTTCAGATCTCGTATGTTTTCTGGCAGTTCTCTTATCTGAGTGCGAGCAAGACCCAAATATCTCAGGTGTGCTAGGCTAGTTACCGTGTCTGGTAACTCCTCAATTTTGGAATAACCAATTTCTAGTACCCGGAGGAATGGAAGGTGCTCAAGAAGTCCATTCAGATGTCTTGATTCGTTTTTCCATAAAAGGAGGGTCCTCAGAGACTCCTCGCTTCTCATGATATCACCAACATACAGCTCTCCTCCTTCTATTGAAAGCCGACGAAGTTTCTTAGAACTTTCCTGGTTGCTTAGCCTCTCCTGCCCATCAACAAACAAACTCTCATCTTGTGTTAGGAATTCAGCAAGAGACCGTAGAAGGTCATGCATAATGTGCACATTTTGCACGTAAACAGGGTGGAGCTGCAGGAAGCTCCTCCGAACTAACTCCTTGTAGTATTGATCTCCTGTCTCTTCCATCAATGCTGACAACTCGCCTTGGTCTTTTATAAAACCTTCGGCGATCCATAGATAACCAACCCTATACATTGAACGTTCATATCCCTTTGGTAACAAAAACCACCACAAAAAGCACTGCTTAAGATGAGGCGGCAACTGCAAGTAACTCCAGAATATTGCTCTATTAACTTGCTCAGGGAATCCAGAAATAGACCACACATTACTTTTGAGGACTGACTCCCACTCACTCCTTGATTTTCCGCACAGTGCACTTCCCATGACCTTGATGGCTAGGGGAAGGCCCCCACATTTCTCAACAATTTTTATCCCGATGTCTTTTAAATGCTCAATCTCCCACTCATTTCCCCTCAGTACCAGCTTTTTACAAAGCAACGACCAACCATCTTCCAGAGACAGTGTGTCCACTTTATGAGAATAAACTGCCCTCATCATATTTGCAACTGTCTCATCTCTGGTAGTCACAAGAACCCTACTTCCCGCTGCACCTTTACTAAGAGGGTTTCTCAGTAATTTCTCCCATACGCTCACGTTCCAGACATCGTCAAGCACGATCAAGAACTTCTTCCCGGTGACATATTTCACTAGCTCATTTACAAGCTGATTCCTACTGACAGCACCCCCATAATCACCACCTACTTCGCGTATCACCTCCTTCAATAGATCATTCTCATTGAAAGTTTTGGTCACAGAAAGCCAAACTCTCAATGGAAACTGCTTCATCGTGCTATCATTGAACGTCAGTTGAGCTAGAGTGGTTTTACCTATACCACCTAGCCCGACAATCGCAAACACCAGGACGTTCTCAGTGGTGTCCGTCTTAGTGAGTAATCGGACCAAATTTCTTGTGTCCTCTTTGATCTTAGTTCCTACGAGATCTGATTCTACTGTCGAATCAGTCTTTTCACTTATCTCACTCGCCATGATCTCATCACGAGGACTGTTAGTGAGGGGAATGAATCCATATAAGTCCTTCTCCTTGGAAATCTCACTCAGCCTGGAGTTAAGAGTTCTGATTCTTTTACCAATTTTGTGAGCAAAAATAGGATTGCGGAAACAAATTGGTAAAGGCAAACAAGGTAGTCGACGAAAGTTGTTGCAACCCCATTTTTCGCTCCGAGAATATACCTGTAAGCGAAATCACAACATCAATTCTGGGAAAAGCAAGAACTGTCCATTGCAATTGGAATGCGTATAAGAGCTAATGTCTCATCCTCATAGCGTCATCTTATTCCAAAGTGTAATACCCTTACTAAGCATGCATGTTTAACTTATTGAGTCAATTAATTAGAAACAAATAAATTTAGTAAATAAAATAACTCTTAATCAAACATTAATTGTATGAATAATATTCCAAATAATAGATTTTCCAATTTAGTTAATATAAGTCATTGGTATAAGCTATTTGTATACTTATATTCATAAAAATGTAGTATATGTTAAAAATAGAAAGAAGAAGCAACAGTTCAAAAAAAAAATCTGTTCAGTTCAATTTAGAAGCGCGTGCATATGACTAAAGAAGAAACATCTAAAGGCCAAACATCATATACTTAAAAAAAAGACTTCTATGCTTGCAAGAAAATGATGCAGGTTCAATTCCCGCTATCTGCTCCATATTACTTATTCTACATGTAAGACTCACTTGTGCGAGCACGGACAAAATATTTGTAGCATGTAATAGCAAAGAAGATAAAAACATGGAAGCTAAGTTGATACCGATGGTTTCGTTTCAAAAGCAACATTTTTATCAGCTTCAATTCTATAGAGATCGAGGATGTCATCTGCATCATACATGAAATCTTTGAACTTTTTGATCCATCCGTTGATGGCGTCATTATGCATCCTCTGCCTCTCTGCATCAGCAACTACTATGCTGAGTACCTGGAGTTTGCTTTGGAGGCTCTCAATTTCATCCTTCACACCCAGGAGCATGGCCACCTCCTCCTGAACCAGCTTCTCCAGGAAACCCTTGAAACTATCAATGGAGGCCTCCAAGATCATCGCCATCTCTCCTCTATTGAAAGTTGCTCTCTCAAAAGGAAATTTTGGTTTGGTTTTTCTCTCAGCAGCAGTCAGTAACACAAATGCATAGGGGACTCGCTTTGTTTAATTATAGTGGCTGACAAGTCTTTGTTTAATTATAGTGGCCGGCAAGTCTGCCACTTGTAAGCAAACGACAAGGAAGGAAAAAATAAGAAAAAGAATAAAAAAAAGACCGCGATTCCTTACGAGCGCAAAGTCACGAAATGTGGACCCCTCCATGGCATGTTGTGGACAGAATTGATGCCATGGAGAGGTTTACAGTAGCCCTTAGCCTCTTAAAGACGCAAGATACTAAAGCTTAGTGTCAAATAGGTTTGTCAAATGAGTGCAAAGTAACAAAATGTGGAGCCGTGGGACCTTTGGGAAATAAGCCTAGCTAGAAGACAAACCATGACAATAGATATTATTAAAGCTACGCAGAAAAAGAATCTATTACGTAGAAATGGAGCATGTTGGCATGTTGGCTTGTAACTGGGATCGGCCCAAGTACACACCAATGATCGTCGCGAAGAGAGAGAGAACTTGGCTACAGGAAGAGAAAAAACAGTCTCCCTGTTTTGGCCAAACCAAAACAGAGAGAGAGAGAGAGAATTTTTGGTGGGGGAGTTTTCTTCTATTACTTGATGATAAAAAAAACTACATGATTGTTTACATATATATAAGATCACAATCATATCAACTAACTAGGATTCTATCTACTAAATAGGACTCCTACACTAACTTGGACTCCTACAACTTGGACTCCCTACAAACTTGAACTCCTACCCTTAATGGGTCTACCTCAACTCCCTCCCCCCTTAGAGTTCGGCCTGATTAAACGTCTCACATTCTCCCCCTTAATCTGGACGAGATTCT
This sequence comes from Asparagus setaceus, assembly GCA_012295165.1. Classification (NCBI taxonomy): domain Eukaryota; kingdom Viridiplantae; phylum Streptophyta; class Magnoliopsida; order Asparagales; family Asparagaceae; genus Asparagus; species Asparagus setaceus. Next base: position 95,222,235 of record CM022702.1, on the reverse strand, counting down.
AAGTCCCTCACTCCTAGTAGCTCCCGCATCTCGATGAACTTCACCCTTGCTAGTGCCTTCGTTAGAATGTCCGCCCGCTGCTTGTTTGTGCACACGAACTCCACTTTAATCTGTCCTCGCTCAACACACTCGCGAATGTAGTGGAAACATGTGTCGATGTGCTTGCTTCTTCCATGGAATACTGGATTCTTCATCAAGGCAATTGTTCGTGAGGAAAATTGAGGCTGTAAAACAAATGTTATCCCTTCTAATTGACTTTAAAGAAAGAATAAATACAACTCTCTCGAATGCGATCTCTCCCTCTAACTGACTTAGATAAAAAGAAATTACAAAGTCCTCGATCGGTTGCCCGATTTACAAAAGAAGGAAGGGTCAACGGAGATCCTTCCTTTTGTTTAAAACTGGGTTCTTCACGGTGGCGATAGGAGCTTGAGCCTTGTATCCCGTGGACGATCCGACCGTCTTGCTCGTGGAATCACGTTGAAAAGGACTTGCAAAGCAAGTTTAAGAACTTGCAAAGCAAGTTTCTAACTCTAACGAGTTTGATAACCCGAAGAACGAGCTTTGTAACTCTGCACGAGTTTGGAGACCAAGCCAAATTAAGAAAAGCTGATGTTGAAACAGCTCAAGCTCTCTCTCAAGTCGATTCACTCCTCAAGTGCTCAACTCTCCAATCTTCTTCCACACACTTAGCTCTCTAATCTCGTTCCTCTCTTTTAAAAATCTTTTCTCTGTCTTTTATAGGTATTTTAGGGGTGTAACTGACCCCTTAGAATGAGGATTCGTGGCCCTCAAATCGTGGAAAACGGTTTTGGAGCCGTTTAAGTCGTGCTTAAAGAGCAGAAACGCAACAGACCCGCGTTTTTAAATGATCCTCGCGCCTCTGGCTTAGGACTAAGACGCGGGGGTTTGAGATTCGCCACCAACCCGCCATGATGTTCGCTTTTGAATTTGACGCTGAATGCTCCGCGTTTTGAGCTTTGAACGCGGCTGAAGGCTTCGCGTTTTGAGCTTTGAACGCGGCCGAAGGCTTCGCGTTTTGAGCTTTGAACGCGGCTGAAGGCTTCGCGTTTTGAGCTTTGAACGCGGCTGAAGGCTTCGCGTTTCGCTCTTCGAACGCGGCCGAAGGCTTCGCGTTTTGAGCTTTGAACGCGGCTGAAGGCTTCGCGTTTCGCCCTTAAACGCAGCTGAGAGATCCGCGTTTTGAGCTTGGACACGATGCTAAACCTCTTGGTTGAATCTTATCCTTGCGTTTGCGACTCTACTCTATTTCTTTAGAAGCCTCCAAACTGTGACCTCGCTCGACGATATCTTGGTGGGTCATGACTTATCAGTAATAAAATTTTGACAGCCTACAGAACCCCCTCCAAAGTTTTCGAAAGCTTGCGGTTGACTGGGACGAGCTTTTGGAATACTTTGGATATCCCCTTTTGTTTGACCTTGAGAAGGTTTTGCTCCTCATTCTGCCTTCAAAGAAGTTGCGTTCTGCTTTTGTCCGTGCTAGTCGCCGGTCTTGCATAGATGAATTCCGATATTTTTGCCCCCGTTTTCTTTTGAAATGCAGGGCTAAGTTCCTCGTTTGAAGCTTGAAACGCGAGGAAAGACCCTTCTGAAACGCGGGGGTGATCTCCGCATTTTGGCATTGAACGCAACGATAAGGTCCGCGTTTTGGGGTTGAACGCGCCGACAAGGTTCGCGTTTTGGGGCTTGGACGCGGGGTTGAAGCCACACCGACTTGAACGCGAGGCTGAAGTTGAACCAATTCGGTTAAGAACGCGAGGATCTCGTTCAGGCGGGATTTCCTGCCTAAAATCTCGCGGAGATTTGATGGGCTGGCGGTCTTATAAATAGACCCCTGGGTCAAATTGAAAGTCTTACAGACTTCTTGTCAAGAAAATTGTCTATCTTAATTCTCCGGTGAACGCCTCCGATCTCCGTTCTTTCTACAAACTTTTTCCAGTTCTTTCCCGGCGAGAATGTCTCCCAAGAAATCGACAGCCAAGCCGGCGAAGCCGCTTTCGAAAGCACACCGCGAATCGATCGCCACGCGCCAACCGAGCCTCGCACACTCCCTTGATCAGTGGTAAGTTTCGACCGCTGATAATAACTTGTTTCGACAAGTTTCACTCTTCGTGAAGCGACAGAAACGACGAGCAAAGCTCGCGTTTAGAACATGGGGATGAAGCCTCTGTTTTTTCAGTACGAAACGCGAGATTCGTCCTCGCGTTTTGGAAACGAAACGCGGGGTCGACATCTGCGTTTTGGCAATGAAACGCGGGGTTGACACCCGCGTTTTGGTAATGAAACGCGGGGTTGACACCCGTGTTTTGGCAATGAAACGCGGGATCATGCTTCGCGTTTAATGTTGGCACACGAAGTTAGACTCCACGCTTTATGCTTTAAACGCGGAGATAACCCTCGCGTCCGGGGTTTGAATCTCTTAAACTTGCGTTTACTTTCCTCCGTAATAACTATCTTTTATCCTCTTGTGCAGTGCGCTACTCAAGTGATCCTCTCACTTTTAATAGCCATTTTGGTCATGCGGGAGGTGAAGATCCAGAGGTTAACTTCAGTCTGCGCCAAAAGCTTCCCATCATTCAAGACAAAGATGAAGATCGACTAAAGTTAGTCACTGAGGCTGGTTTACTCGAAATCAGGGCCATCGTCACCGACCTCAAAATCGAGACGCTGGACCGAAAGCCTCTTAAGAAGCCCGCATTTCTCTTTGGAGACCTCGTGGGGCTTGATGCTAAAATCTTTTATGACGGGGATTACAAGATGCTGCTAAAAGTTGGTGATCGACTCCTCTTCCTTCCCAACATGGAGCGCATGTACCCACTCTCTTATCTGCAGTGTGCCTCTATCCCGAGGCATATGGATTGGGATCTCGTCAAGAATCAAAATGGGGTATCACTTGGGATGTTGACTCATCAAGGTGTGCGCCCTGTAGGTCATCGACAAGTGACGGCTTTAAGGCCCGGCTTGGTTACTCGAGAGTATCCAAATGGCCGGTGCCCACTCGCCAAAGATTTTTGCTCGTCGATTTATAGCTGTAAAGGGGGAGTTTCCTGCTCAAGACTTCAGGGCACCGGGATGGGTACACTCTACTGACGGAATGTGGTGGACCCGTCTCGTGAATTTCGTCATGGATGAGCTACGAGATTTGTTGATGCTTTCTGGTTTGGGTGATCCGGTCTTGGCTATGCGATACGGTATCGCCCAGAATCCTTACAACTTTTTTGCTATGTTGGAGAAGTATAACCCGGAGACTTGTACGTTCTTCACTCCCGTCGGAGAGTTAGGTTTTGCTCTTCATGAGATGTACGAAGTTTCGGGCTTGCCTTTTGGGGAGCTGCCCTATGAGGAGTTTATTCCCGGAACTGAAGAGTTGGCCATCTTGAGAGCAGCCAGTCCCGACATCTACGAGACTTTTTGGGAGTTGATGTGCCATTTTCAAACTTGCGCTCAGCTGACAGGGTTACGTGGAGGCGGAGTCAAACAAGCGTCTTGGGCTGGCTATTTATTCAAGAATTTGCATAGCAAGGATACTGATGTTGTTCGTCTTGCTGCGAGCTCGCCTGAAGAAGTTAAAGATCGTATTGGGAACGCCTCCTCTCATTATACTAATGAGGCTCAAGAGGACATTTTCTCGCCATTCACAGAGTTCGAGAGTTTTCATTATCAAACTCTGATCCCTATTTCTGACATGGCCTTGTTTGCTGGCTTCCTAATGTTATGGCTGAAGCGGTGTGTGGTGCCCTCTAGGCCCACTGACTCTATTGCTGCTGAGGTCGTTTACCCAGCAGTTCTTTTGGCTCATGGGAGACCAATCAACCTTCTTTTTGCGATGACGTGCCGTTTACAGAGCGGCTTGAGGGAATTATGTCATGATTTCACCCAAGTCAAAGCAGTTGGCACTGGAGAGAAGAAGACTCTGAAACTTCCCAACCCGCGCGTGCCTTTACCGTATACCTATTTGGTAGCATGGTTTGTTTTGCATTGCCCTTCTTTGATGTCTGCTGCTGCTTCTTGTGGCGACTCTTTCGTTTCGTGGGTTCAACGGCTAGGGCCGTCTCGATGGGAGGGCTGGTACATGGTCATGGTCCGGCAAATTTTGTCAAAGGATCTCAACTACCATATTTTCAGATGCTTTCCCGATTTTGAGGGAGGCGGATATGGGGAGATGTATCAGGACACTAAGGGTTTCAACTCTTTTACCCAATTGAATGGGGGTGTTTTTCGTTGGCTGATCAACATCAGGCCTGGCTACTTAATCTTCCGCCAAGGTGGGAAATGTTACATCGAGCCTTACCAGCCTTTCCGCTTTGCTCGACAATTTGGCTATGACCAGCTGTACGTTGGGAATCCTAATCCCCATCTGGCGCTCATCGGGAACTTATATGAAGGTGCCAGGGCCTGGTATTATTCTGTGGCTAGCGGTACTGGGGCCAAATTTACACTTCCTCACAAGACGCCCAATAGTTATACGACTATGGGTTTCTGCAACTGGTACCAATCTGCTTCCCAGATCCCTGAATATAAACTGAACTCGTCTTGTTTAAGAGAGATCAGAAAGATGTATGATGCGAAGAGGCATTCTAAAGCACCCCGCGTGAGAGGGTTCGAAGAATATTTAGCTTGCGAGCCCGAGGCTGGTGTTGAGGGAGAGGCTGAAGCTACCACGGTTGGGCCTACTGGGCATACTTTGGTTGCGACTCGTGAGGAAAGAGCTGCAGGCAAACGGCCAATGTCTGAAAAAGACACGCGCCGCCAAAGCAAACGGTTCACGACAAATACCCACTGCACTTCCGCCCGGAAGAGGGGCCAAACTAATGCAAGATGCATTTAGAGCTGCTCCTCCAAGATTTCCGGTGGAAGAAGAAGAACCCCAGGAATCATCGGTTGCAGGGATTTCCCATCAACGGGATCTCCGTTCGACCGGGCCAGCTTTAAGAGGTTCTCTTTCTCACCAATCTTCAGAGGAAGAAGGTGGAGACGAATCACTTCGTGAAGACGCGGAGTCTATTCCAACTGTTGAGCCTCTCGATATGATAATTCCAGGCCGAACTTCTGATGCTGTTCCCAAAGCGACTGAAGGGGTGACTCCGGTGGAAAGGGCTGAAGCTTCTGTACCTGCAAAATATTCATCTCCTGCTTCTTCGGTGCTCATGCCTACAACAGGGGCTGAAATGCCTAGCCCCACAACTGGACTATTTCCGAAGTCGACCGCGGCCATGAGCTCCCCACATCCTTCAGGAGACGACGGGGAAGAGGAGTCGTATGGGTACTCCGCAGAGTACGATGGACTTTTCGACGATCTCCCAGCTGTCACTTCTGAGAAGGCGTCAGCTCCTGTAGTTATTTCCTCTCCGGGTAAACATTGTTTGTTCTGAATCTCGATAGTCAGATTACACGCTTTTTAACAACAATTTTTCAGATTTCGTAAGGGGTCCTGAGGTGGTGGCAACAAGGGCCAGAAGTCGTACTAACATCAACTTCTATTCCCGAGCCTGTAGTTTTAGCAAAGAATGCTTTCCTCCGATAAGATCAACCCCTCTTAGGATTTCTCTTAGGACTGGGAAGGATGCTAGTACTTCCCCTTCCGCTCAAATACCATCACCCGTGACTCCTTCTCAGGGCCTAGTGACCCAACACGAGCTGGTATTGTCTCCTGCAGTTTCCATGGAGTCGGCCGTTGTGCCTAATTTGCTTCAGAAATACATTGGTCATTTAGAATCTGAGATGCAGGACGCCGCGAAGATCATTGTTGCTGGAAGGAGCACCGTTACAGCTTTCAGGCCTATTTTAATGAATTATTTGAATAACATCAGGTATCTGGGCGACACTGAATGCATCCAACGCTGTACCGACGAGATATCTCGCCTTGAGGAGAGCTTGAAGAGCTTTGAGGAATTGCATCATGTTGATCTGGAAGCTCAGATTGAGTCAACCCTTGCTGACATTTATGCTCAAGCGATGCAGCAATATGAAGCCGTTCAAAAGAATTTGAGCGAGAAAGAGATACAAGTTGCATCCCTGAAAACTCAGTGGGATCATTGGCAACACGAGCTGACTTCCACGACCTCTACTATGCAAGTTACTCGCGAATCCATTGCTACCACTGAGGAAACCATCGCTCAACTCCAAGCGGAGTTGGTTCAGCAGAAGGCCAAGCTGGCTCAGGAGGAGGCGGAGGTGAAAGACCTCACTCGTAAGAGTGTAGAAACATACAATGATTATCGTGAGGAACTGCAGGTTCTTGAGGAGATAAAAAGAGGCGTTATTGCCGCTGCACCAGATAAAGAGGGACTAAGGGGCGAAGCCACAGCAATAGTGCGGGCTGCTCATGAGAAGGAGGTTGCTAGGGCCAAATCTCAGCTTGCGTCCATCACGCTTAGGGGACCATAGGCTTACTCTTGTGTTTACTACAAATCCTCTTTTCCCTCTTTTGTTGTTTTTTTTTTTTGGAATGGCACTCTTTTGTATCATCCTTTAGGGGTTTGAATAAAAGTGATACAAATTTGCTTTTTCATTGTGATTTCTTATGTCAACCACAACACTTATAGGATTTTTGGCAAACCCTCAGCCATCAACGGATTTGATGAGCCTTTACCGATTACCGTTTGAATCGGGCTAGCGTGCCGATTATCTAAGTCCATTCCGCACGTAACGTTGTGATTATCACATTTTAATTACATTTTTATACCCTTATTACCTATGTTATATGAATAACGATATTACTAATAATCATTTTTATCTTATTTTGCAGGCTAATAAAGAAATAATGAATAAAAGCCCAAATGACTCAAATTCTCTGAATTTCTACCAATATTTGAAGCCCAAATCGAAGACAAACCAAGGCCCAAGATACCAAATTGATCCAAGAGAAATTCGTGAAGAAAAATCAAGAAAAGACAAATTGTTGGGAACCAATCGGTTGGCCAACCGGTTATTAACCGGTTAACCGACGGCCAACCGATCGGTTCCCAACAGATTTCAGATTAATGGTGGATTTCTCTTCCTTTTGGCTAGGTTTGATCCAATGGTTCACATCAACTCCATGGGCTATAAATAGGGTGAAGGCCGAGTGTTTTGAGTGTGAAATATTTTGTAAAACTCCATTTGGAGAGGAGGGTCACTCTTAATTGAGAAGACCTTCCAAAATTGTAACTTTTGTTACACAATAAATGAAATGTTTCACCCTTCAATTTCTTTCTTCTTCTAATCCAAGGACCAAAAGGAGGATTAGATTAAGATCGAGTTGTTGGTTTCTATTTTATTTCTTTTTCATTTTCTTTCTTGTTCATTTATTGCTTTGTAGCTTAGATTTACTTTCATGCAATTTACTTTCATGCAATGTATTTAATTCTTGTATTTACTTTCTAGAGTAGATTTTTCTTTTCTTTAATTCACCTTGAGGCTAGAACCCTCTTGGGAATTACCCTTTTCTAAGTGTGGAGCCAATATTTGTGGGATCCCTAGAGATTGTTTGAAACTAGCTAACAAATCCAACTCATTCTCGTGAGATTGAGATAAGCTAAGTGGATCTACTCTAGATTCCTCATATCTTTAATTAATCCTCCATACTTTACATTCTTGATTTTGCACTTATCCTTGTTTTTCATTTGTTTGTTATTTTCCTTTATTCTTGATTTTGATTTTCCTTTACTCTCTCCTCTCTCTCAATCTTGTTTTCTTTTATTTTGCACTTATTTTCTCGCAATCTCATATTCCCTCCATGTGCATATAATCTCAAACCTAGTTTTGTTATTATGTGCATATAACCACCACCACACTCTCAACTTTATTTTCTCCTCTTTTGCACATAATTCACAATCCACTCTCTCTAACCTCTCCACATCCACTTTCACCATTTTCTCACTTTCATTTTATTTGAATAAACTCCTAATTGTCGCACATAATTTGAGAGCCAAAACTTGAGCAAAACTCTTCCTACTTCCCGTTCCTCGTGGGATCGATAATCTTTTATACTATAACTTGATAAAGGTTGTATACTTGCAACTTAGGAGGTAATCATTTATTTTCCATCAAGTTTTTGGCGCCGTTGCCGGGGAACGGTGCATTAGTAGGATTTTGATTAAGTTTGGCTCCTTATTTTGTGTGTTTTCTTTTGTGTAGGAACTTGGAGCTTGAAGATCAAGAGTTGAAGATTCAAGATTGAGGAATTGCCTCCAACGAGGCTTTGCATTGCTTTTGCGTGGGTAACTTCTCTATCTAGTATTTTCAATTCCACCCTTTAGATAGTTCATATACATTAGAGACAATTAGGATAAAAAATAAAAAATAAAAGAAAAATAATAAAAAATAAATAAAAGGATTTTTTACCCTTGTCGACCCTAATAAACTTCATTTCTTTTATTGTCGACCATAATAAAAAATAAAAAGATTTTTGTTTTTGCATCCTTTTAGTTGCTTTTAATTCTTAGGGTTGCATTTCATATAATAGTAGGAATTCACCAAGTGATTTGAGCATCTTGATTTGGCACACACTTGAAAATATTTTAAGGGCAAAACCCACTAATCAAGATAAGGTGAGGGATTTCATCACCCTTTCCTTAGCCCAAAATCACTAATTCCTCACTACACTTACCCAAGCCTCTTAAAATTTGATTAGACGTTGGCCCCTACAGTTCGAGCTCATTAAGGAACAATAATTTCTTAAGTGAACCGTCCAAGTTTATTTGGATTAATTGGTGTCTAAGGCAAGGTTTAGGGGTTCGTGAAGCTCCAAGGAAAGAGGTACTTAATTGATCTTTGATCTCCCTCTAGTACTATCCTTACCTGGCTAATTACCCAAGTAAACTTTGATCTTTTCATTAAGGGAATTCTTGGTTAGGGTGGTCTAAGTCAAGTTTAGGCTTAACCCTAGAGTTATGGTGATTGAAAAGTGATTGCTTTGATTTATTTTAGTTAGTTTTTCTCATCTTCTTAACTTTTCTCTTATCCTTTTTCAAATAAAAACCTAGTTTTGTTATTATGTGCATATAACCACCACCACACTCTCAACTTTATTTTCTCCTCTTTTGCACATAATTCACAATCCACTCTCTAACCTCTCCACATCCACTTTCACCATTTTCTCACTTTCATTTTATTTGAATAAACTCCTAATTGTCACATAATTTGAGAGCCAAAACTTGAGCAAAACTCTTCCTACTTCCGCTCCTCGTGGGATCGATAATCTTTATACTATAACTTGATAAAGGTTGTATACTTGCAACTTAGGAGGTAATCATTTATTTTCCATCAAGTTTTGGCCGCTGTCGGGAACGGTGCATTAGTAGGATTTTGATTAAGTTTGGCTCCTTATTTTGTGTGTTTTCTTTGTGTAGGAACTTGGAGCTTGAAGATCAAGAGTTGAAGATTCAAGATTGAGGAATTGCCTCCAACGAGGCTTTGCATTGCTTTTATGGGTAACTTCTCTATCTAGTATTTTCAATTCCACCCTTTAGATAGTTCATATACATTAGAGACAATTAGGATAAAAAAATAAAAAATAAAAGAAAAAATAATAAAAAATAATAAAAGGATTTTTACCCTTGTCTAATCTCTAATAAACTTCATTTCTTTTATTGTCTAACCATAATAAAAAATAAAAAGATTTTTGTTTTTGCATCCTTTTTAGTTGCTTTTAATTCTTAGGGTTGCATTTCATATAATAGTAGGAATTCACCAAGTGATTTGAGCATCTTGATTTGGCACACACTTGAAAATATTTTAAGGGCAAAACCCACTAATCAAGATAAGGTGAGGGATTTCATCACCCTTTCCTTAGCCCAAAAATCACTAATTCCTCACTACACTTACCCAAGCCTCTTAAAATTTGATTAGACGTTGGCCCCTACGGATTCGAGCTCATTAAGGAACAATAATTTCTTAAGTGAACCGGTCCAAGTTTATTTGGATTAATTGGTGTCTAAGGCAAGGTTTAGGGGTTATGTATATCCAAAGGAAAGAGGTACTTAATTGATCTTTGATCTCCCTCTAGTACTATCCTTACCTGGCTAATTACCCAAGTAAACTTTGATCTTTTCATTAAGGGAATTCTTGGTTAGGAGCTGGTCTAAGTCAAGTTTAGGCTTAACCCTAGAGTTAGGGTGATTGAAAAGTGATTGCTTTGATTTATTTTTAGTTAGTTTTTCTCATCTTCTTAACTTTTCTCTTATCCTTTTTCAAATAAAAAAATATTTTTTTTGATTGTGGTGTATGCAAACTTGGGTTAGGGATAATACTAATCGCTTAATTGCTTTTGATTCATCTCTTGAACCAAACGAAATGGCTAATACCAACCCACTGTTCTTCAAGATGTTTGTTACCCCACTAGAAATGCAATCCCTCTTGCATAAAACTCCCCGAGGTAAATGAAACCAATTTTGTACTTCGACCGCATTTCATAAACATGCTTCCCAAATTCTTAGGAGTCAAACCAAGACGATACATCTTTATCTCCTAATTTGAAGAAGTTTGCCTCATGATTAAGATGAGGGACTTAACAAGATGCGATCAAACTCCGATTTATTCCATTTGTCCTTAAGGACAAAGCCAAAAATGGTCAGATAGCTTGCCCATGATTCCATCTCAACTTGGGGTGAATTTGTGACAGCTTTTCTCAAAAATTCTTTCCTATCCATAAAACAATCAAGCTTAGAAACAAGATTCAAAATTTTAAAATTGTCCCGAGAACCTTTTGGAAGTATTTTGACAAATTCAAAGATCTTCTTATCCAATGTCCTCACCATGGTCTTGAAAAATGGCGATTATGCCAAATCATTTATGAAGGATTGGATTATTCTTCAAAACTTCCTTAGAGTCAATGTGTCAAGGGGATTTCATGAAGAAAAATGCCGATGAAGCTTGGGACTTTTAGAGAGTTTATCCGAGAAAACCATGCAAGGGGAACATTGTGATGACCGTGTTTCATCAGCTTCCCAACCCAAAACCAGTGGTCTCGTCCTTAGAAACGAACATAGCCTCAAGCAAAGATGGTGACAATCATGCGTAGGTTAGAAGCTTTAGAAGTCAAAGAACGAGCTCCACTCAAATCAACCAAGTTTCTACCTCAGTTGTCATAACTGTCTGTCTCCATCTCATGTTTCAGAGGAATGTCCTCTTTAGGATCCTACCACTAGGTCAAATAAACGCCGATGGCCCTGAATGATCCATTTTCTCCAACCTACAATCCAGTTGGAGAAATCATCCAAATTTTGCATGGAACGTGGGAACTACTCCGAAATTAAAATTTCACTCCCTCTTCAACCCAACAATTCTCTAGGGCAATACAGCCTCTCTCAATTTTCAACAACCAAATCTGCATTTCAAAATCGCCTCCTCATCACCAATCCAAATCACACTCCTCAAATTATGGATCATGATAAACGCCTTAATGTTCGAAAAGGGTCTAGATACTTTGATTAAAACCTCTACACGCACTCACCTAACTTATTGACTCAAACATCAAACACGAATTCCTTCATGCAATCAACAGGCAAATCCTCACCTCCAACACTCAAGCCATAGCTAGGTTAGAAACCCAACTTGGTCAACTAGCTAATGCCATGAGTGAGAGAGAGAAAGGAACTTTTCCGAGTCAACCCGTGCCCAACCCGAAGGACACGGATTAAGTTCAACCTACTAAGTCAAGTGAATGCAATCCATTCACTACTCGTAGACAGTCGATAATCGTGTTAGAATGCCTCTAAGTGAAACCCCGAACCGTAACAAATTCTCTCCTTCCGAGAAATCACACCCTTCGATGACCTTAACCCGAACCCAACCGAGTCTAATCAATTTAAACCAGCTGCTCCTTACCCTGATAGACTCGTGCCTAGGAAGCACTCCTCTCGTGAGGAGAAAATTCTAGAGACTTTCAAGGTGTTAAGGTCAACATTCCTCTTTAGATGTCATTGAACAAATTCCTTCTTATGCCAAATTTTTAAAGGAATTATGTACCAAAAGAGGCAAATAAATGTTCCAAAGAAAGTCTTTCTTGCCGCCAATATCGCTGAAGTCCTCTCAAAGTCCGTACCATTGAAACATAAGGATCCGTGTTGTCCTACCATCCCATGTATCATTGGTAATACTCATATCGATAAAGGCTTTTAGACTTAGGGGCCTGTCAACTTGCTCAGATTCGATCTACCAACAACTAGGTGTCGGGAACTCAAGCCAACTAGATGCACACTTGATTAGGCGATAGATCTGTTAAGGTCCCTATGGGTGAAATAACAGATGTATTGATAAAGGTTGGAGACTTTATTTTTCTGTTGATTTAAGTAGTCACGGAAAGCATAACCCGTTTCCAATCCCAAAGGATGATACCGTGATCTTAGGAAGACCGTTCTAGCCACTTCTAATGCTCTCATCAAGCTGTAGAAGCTGGTCACATGAAGGCGTCTTTTGGGAATCATTGCTGAACTTAATATTTTCAATCCAGAAATAATATTGATAAGCGACCTTCGAAATCAATTACATCCAAGAAAGTTTAAGTAGAGGATGAATCGACATTAGTTTTGAGGAAATCTTTCATGAGGAACTAGAAATTTTAAAAATTCGGGTTTTATTTTTCAAAATGAGGAAGCTGTGTTGAATACATGCCTCTTGAATGCAACATTCAAGAACTCATTTTCGATGAGCTTAGATTTTGGAAGAGCAACCAAAATGTCAAATTTTCATTACTCAAAAATCTAAGTTCAAAATGCATAACACCAATAAGACCTACCTTAATTTCTTTGCAAAACACATTGCAAACCTTGGAATTTTCGAATTTGAGAACATCATTGATTATATCATCTTGAAATTCTTTAAATTTAGGGTAGAATTTTCGACAATAAGGTAGGATTTAATGTAGAATATGAGCTTCTCATGTTTTATCTTTTATTCTACATTTTTATTTTTGTCCCACAATAATAATAAAAGAATTTATTCTTCTCTCATGTGAGAGTTTCTTGTTCTTTTCAAAAAAAAAAAAGGAGAGAATAAATTTTTGACTCCACCTTCTCATACCAAAGGTAATTAGACTTTTTATCATTGTTCGAAGTCGTAGAACAAATGTAAGTGCTTCCATGCTTATCTGTTTTACTTTGTGCATAATAGAATTTGCATTGAGACAATGCAAAATTTGGAATGTGGGGGTGGGAATTAGTCTTTTTGCTCTTTATCTTAGTCATTTTTCCTCTTCTTACCATTTTCTTTCTTTTTATGTCATTTTTTTCCTCTTTTCATAAAAAAAAAAAAGAGTCACTTGCCAACTTAATAGAGTTGATTAATAATTGATCAATTTGATAAAATTTAAGTCTTCTAATCCTTAGTTGGTTCTATACTCAAGTTTACCTTTTATGATAACTCCAAATAAATTTCTTAAGAAATGATTTTCAAAGTAATATACTTTACTTAAGTTGTAACTTAGATTTTTAATTAAAGTAATGAAATTTTGCATGCCTAACTTAGAGTTGAAAATAATTTTTCAAGTTGTCTTGATCAAATATTGTTCAGAATATATATACATATACACACATATATACTAACTTAATAAATAGAAGAAAAATTTCTCTTAAAATCATTGGTGGTTCTATTTTACTAAGCCTAAGTTGGTAGTAAAAGTAAGCAGAGGAGTTTTCTATGCTTAATGACCTAAGCCCAATTGGGTTGGGATTCATTGGCCCAAAACTTCGCTAAATGGTCACTTAGAAAGCCGATTAAAAGAACAAAACCACCAAGGAATAAAGAGTAAAAAAAAGAATCATACTAACCATGTTTTTGTATATAGTTATATTTGTATATCATCTTGAAATTCTTTAAATTTCGGGTAGAATTTTCAGCAATAAGGTAGGATTTAATGTAGAATATGAGCTTCTCATGTTTTATCTTTTATTCTACATTTTTATTTTTGTCCCACAATAATAATAAAAGAATTTATTCTTCTCTCATGTGAGAGTTTCTTGTTCTTTTCAAAAAAAAAAAAAAAGAAAAAGGAGAGAATAAATTTTTGACTCCACCTTCTCATACCAAAGGTAATTACAGACTTTTATCATTGTTCAAGTCGACCGAACAAATGTAAGTGCTTCCATGCTTATCTGTTTTACTTTGTGCATATTAGAATTTGCATTGAGACAATGCAAAATTTAGGTGTGGGGTGGGAATTAGTCTTTTTGCTCTTTATCTTAGTCATTTTTCCTCTTCTTACCATTTTCTTTCTTTTTATGTCATTTTTTTCCTCTTTTCATAAAAAAAAAAAAGAGTCACTTGCCAACTTAATAGAGTTGATTAATAATTGATCAATTTGATAAAATTTAAGTCTTCTAATCCTTAGTTGGTTCTATACTCAAGTTTACCTTTTATGATAACTCCAAATAAATTTCTTAAGAAATGATTTTCAAAGTAATATACTTTACTTAAGTTGTAACTTAGATTTTTAATTAAAGTAATGAAATTTTGCATGCCTAACTTAGAGTTGAAAATAATTTTTCAAGTTGTCTTGATCCAAATATTGTTCAGAATATATATACATATACACACATATATACTAACTTAATAAATAGAAGAAAAATTTCTCTTAAAATCATTGGTGGTTCTATTTTACTAAGCCTAAGTTGACTGAGTAATTAAGCCCGAGGAGTATTTCTATGCTTAATGACCTAAGCCCAATTGGGTTGGGATTCATTGGCCCAAAACTCGCTAAATGGTCACTTAGAAAGCCCGATTAAAAGAACAAAACCACCAAGGAATAAAGAGTAAAAAAAAAAAAGAATCATACTAACCATGTTTTTGTATATAGTTATATTTGTATATGTTCTTGAAAAATAAAATGGATTAAAAGACTTGAAGTTGTTTAAAACAAAGGGTTAGCATGTCCGTTTCAAAACTTTTAAATTAAATTTTGAGTTAAACTTGGTTTTGTATAACTATAATGAAAGGATTTTCTTAAGAAAATTACATTGGAGTTATGATAAAAGCGTTTTCTTGAGTATTAACCAACTTCAATTGGAATGTTTGAAGATATCAAATGAATTAATTATTTTATTAACTTCTTTAAATTGGCAAGTTATTGAATTTTGTGGGTATATTCCTTGCAAACCCTCACGAGACTACAACTTCGTCCACTAGGGTAACCTAGGGTTTAAAGGCTTGTTGTATGTGCTAAATACAAGCGATTCTACTGAAAGTGAGTTAGGTTTTCTTTTATTTTCTTTGCTAGAGGACTAGCAAAAGCTTGGAATGTGGGGGTATTTGATTATCACATTTTAATTACATTTTTATACCCTTATTACCTATGTTATATGAATAACGATATTACTAATAATCATTTTTATCTTATTTTGCGGGCTAATAAAGAAATAATGAATAAAAGCCCAAATGACTCAAATTCTGAATTTCTATCAATATTTGAAGCCCAAATCGAAGACAAACCAAGGCCCAATACCAAATTGATCCAAGAGAAATTCGTGAAGAAAAATCAAGAAAAGACAAATTCGGTTGGGAACCATCGGTTGACCAGGTTGGCTAACGGTTAGCAACCGTCGGCCAGATCGGTTCCCAACAATTCAGATTAATGGTGGATTTCTCTTCCTTTTGGCTAGGTTTGATCCAATGGTTCACATCAACTCCGTTGGGCTATAAATAGGGTGAAGGTGAGTGTTTTGAGTGTGAAATATTTTATAAAACTCCATTTGGAGAGGAGGGTCACTCTTAATTGAGAAGACCTTCCAAAATTGTAACTTTGTTACACAATAAATGAAATGTTTCACCCTTCAATTTCCTTTCTCTTCTTCTAATCCAAGGACCAAAAGGAGGATTAGATTAAGATCGAGTTGTTGGTTTCTATTTTATTTCTTTTCATTTTCTTTCTTGTTCATTTATTGCTTTGTAGCTTAGATTTACTTTCATGCAATTTACTTTCATGCAATTTACTTTCATGCAATGTATTTAATTCTTGTATTTACTTTCTAGAGTAGATTTTCTTTTCTTTAATTCACCTTGAGGCTAGAACCCTCTTGGGAATTACCCTTTTCTAAGTGTGGAGCCAATATTTGTGGGATCCTAGAGATTGTTTGAAACTAGCTAACAAATCCAACTCATTCTCGTGAGATTGAGATAAGCTAAGTGGATCTACTCTAGATTCCTCATATCTTTAATTAATCCTCCATACTTTACATTCTTGATTTTGCACTTATCCTTGTTTTCATTTGTTTGTTATTTTCCTTTATTCTTGATTTTGATTTTCCTTTACTCTCTCCTCTCTCAATCTTGTTTTCTTTTTATTTTGCACTTATTTTCTCATATCTCATATTCCTCCATGTGCATATAATCTCAAACCTAGTTTTGTTATTATGTGCATATAACCCCACCACACTCTCACTTTATTTTCTCCTCTTTTACATAATTCACAATCCACTCTCTCTAACCTCTCCACTTTCACCATTTTCTCACTTTCATTTTATTTGAATAAACTCTAATTGTCGCACATAATTTGAGAGCCAAAACTTGAGCAAAACTCTTCCAACTTCAATTGGAATGTTTGAAGATATCAAATGAATTAATTATTTTATTAACTTCTTTAAATTGGCAAGTTGACTGAATTTTGTGGGTATATTCATCAAACCCTCACGAGACTACAACTCGCCCACTAGGGTAACCTAGGGGTTTAAAGGCTTGTTGTATGTGCTAAATACAACCGCGATTCTGCTTGAAAGTGAGTTAGGTTTTCTTTTATTTTCTTTGCTAGAGGACTAGCAAAAGCTTAGGTGTGGGGGTATTTGATTATCACATTTTAATTACATTTTTATACCCTTATTACCTATGTTATATGAATAACGATATTACTAATAATCATTTTTATCTTATTTTGCAGGCTAATAAAGAAATAATGAATAAAAGCCCAAATGACTCAAATTCTCTGAATTTCTATCAATATTTGAAGCCCAAATCTGAAGACAAACCAAGGCCCAAGATACCAAATTGATCCAAGAGAAATTCGTGAAGAAAAATCAAGAAAAGACAAATTCGGTTGGGAACCAATCGGTTGACCAACCGGTTGGCTAACCGATCGGCCAACCGATCGGTTCCCAACAGATTTCAGATTAATGGTGGATTTCTCTTCCTTTTTGGCTAGGTTTGATCCAATGGTTCACATCAACTCCGTTGGGCTATAAATAGGTGAAGGTGAGTGTTTTGAGTGTGAAATATTTTATAAAACTCCATTTGGAGAGGAGGGTCACTCTTAATTGAAGACCTTCCAAAATTGTAACTTTGTTACACAATAAATGAAATGTTTCACCCCTTCAATTTCCTTTCTCTTCTTCTAATCCAAGGACCAAAAGGAGGATTAGATTAAGATCAGGAGTTGTTGGTTTCTATTTTATTTCTTTTTCATTTTCTTTCTTGTTCATTTATTGCTTTGTAGCTTAGATTTACTTTCATGCAATTTACTTTCATGCAATTTACTTTCATGCAATGTATTTAATTCTTGTATTTACTTTCTAGAGTAGATTTTTCTTTTCTTTAATTCACCTTGAGGCTAGAACCCTCTTGGGAATTACCCTTTTCTAAGTGTGGAGCCAATATTTGTGGGATCCCTAGAGATTGTTTGAAACTAGCTAACAAATCCAACTCATTCTCATGAGATTGAGATAAGCTAAGTGGATCTACTCTAGATTCCTCATATCTTTAATTAATCCTCCATACTTTACATTCTTGATTTTGCACTTATCCTTGTTTTTCATTTGTTTGTTATTTTCCTTTATTCTTGATTTTGATTTTCCTTTACTCTCTCCTCTCTCTCAATCTTGTTTTCTTTTATTTTGCACTTATTTTCTCATAATCTCATATTCCCTCCATGTGCATATAATCTCAAACCTAGTTTTGTTATTATGTGCATATAACCACCACCACACTCTCAACTTTATTTTCTCCTCTTTTGCACATAATTCACAATCCACTCTCTCTAACCTCTCCACATCCACTTTCACCATTTTCTCACTTTCATTTTATTTGAATAAACTCCTAATTGTCGCACATAATTTGAGAGCCAAAACTTGAGCAAAACTCTTCCTACTTCCCGTTCCTCGTGGGATCGATAATCTTTTATACTATAACTTGATAAAGGTTGTATACTTGCAACTTAGGAGGTAATCATTTATTTTCCATCACGTTGCGCTAAAAGAATTAGACTCTTTTAGACTTAACGCTACGATGTTGAATACGTAGACTTCGTCTTTTTTATTGCGGGAACAGACCACCCGGCTGCATGCAGACTTATCCTTACTTAGACTTGGTGCCTATGGTGTGAACAAGGCTCAGGACTTGTGTTGTGAACAAGGCTTTAGGGCTTGTGTTGTGAACAAGACTCTTAGGGCTTGTGTTGTGAACAAGGCTCTAGGGCTTGTGTTGTGAACAAGGCTTTAGGGCTTGTGTTGTGAACAAGGCTTTAGGGCTTGTGTTATGAACAAATTTGTGGATCTGTCATCCTGTTGAAGAGGATTGATAGATTGGTTGCGATTTAAGCAGATTTGAGGACTTATCATCCTGTTGAAGAGGACTGATAAGTTGGTTGCTTGGAGCTTGTTAAGATGAGATCAGGCTTCAACAGCTTAGAAGAAAATTCCTGTGAAAGGAGTTACTAAGTCTAAAACTGGCTAAGTGCTGGACTCAAAAACATGGGGGTTGGGACCCGCGTTTGGAATTTGGGACGCGTAGGTGAGCTTTGCGTTCTGGTTTTAGAATGCGGAGCTGAGTCTTGCGTTTGGGGTTTAAAACGCAGAGATGTGCCTCGCGTCTGAGGTTTAAAACGCGGAGGTGAGTCTCGCGTTTGGAAATAGAACGCGGAGGTGAGTCTCGCGTTTGGAAAGCTGAACCGCCTTATCTTAGGCAGTTGTGTTTAACCGCCTTAACTGGGGTGGTTGTGGAATCTCGAATGGAGATCTTCTCCTTAATCCTCGTATAAATAACCCCCTTGGGTAAAACTTGGAAATTTTACCAAGGGTTAAAATCACGACTTTTCCGTCTCCTTCGTGGTTTCAAGATTTTTCGTGCTGCTGAAACTCTTCCTGAGTTCTTCTCCATCTTCGATCAGCCAGATTCCTTTAATGGCTCCAAAGAAGGTCGCTCACACAGTCAGGGGTGTAGTTCGAACGACTCCAAGCACAACGTCGGCCGAGACCTCGAGTGACCCATCGGTTTCGATGGCGCTGCCGTCACCGCAAACCCTCTCACATCGAGGTATACTAGGGTTTCAAACTTGTTTTAATGGGTTCCAACCCAAAATTGAACTCTGCGTTTTGAACGCGGAGTTGATGTTGACGATGGGCCTTGACTCTCGTTTAAATTTAGAACGGGGTTATCTCCGCGTTTACGTAGTTGAGCAGTAGGTGTGTCCGGCGTTTTACGCTTGAAACGCGTGGCTGAACCTCGCGTCTCATAGCTAGAACGCGGGGCTGACCTTCGCGTTTTCTGCTTGAAACGCGGGACTGAACCTCGCGTCTCATAGCTAGAACGCGGGGCTGACCCCTGTATTTTCATCTTGGGCCATCTTAGGCTCTCTTGTAATTTTCCTTTCTGACGGTTTTATCTTCTCTTGTCTGCGGTTCTTTCTTGATAGGCGCTTTCCGTAGAACATCGCCGGTTATTCGGGTTGGATGGACCCGCGATGAGGCTTTAGGTCTTGGCCAGGGAGCTTCTCTTGCGGCCGGGACAATTGTGTGGAAGAGGGCGATGATGATCCATCGGTGAACCTTCCACCTTCGGGCCATTATAGCGGATATGAATTTTGTGGCGTCGAAGGCCATGACTTGATCGAAGCCGGCGTTCTTCTTGGAGATCGTGTCGAGCGGATGATAACATGGGCTGCGGCGAGAATCCAGATGCTACATCAAGCTAGCTAGCGCTTCTTTTTTTTTCTTCCATAGCGGATGTATCCGGCTTTCGCGTCTCTGCTGCGGCGTTTGGATTGGGATCTAGTCGAGAAAGGGATAGGGTGCGGTTGGGGTTACGATTGACCGGTTCATCCTTTGGGGAGTGACTATAAGGTGGCGAGACTAAACTGGCGAGTTTCATAGCATAAGTCTTACTCAAGAGAGAACGCTCGGCCCGGTACTTTTATTCGCCCGATTCTTCTTGCCCGGGGAAATTGTTGCTCAGAATTTAGGACCCACGGATGGGTGTATTCTCGATGGCGGATGGTGGGTTAGTATGGTGGACTTTGTTATTAATGAATTGCGAGTGCCACTCACCTTATCGGGTTAGAGATTCCGTGAAACCCGCAGCGCATCGGTGTCATCGAGAACTCCTGAGTTTCTTTGCCATCTTGGAAAAATAACCACGATACTTGTACTTACTCCGTTGAGAGTTAGGCTTTGCTCTCCGGGAGATGTATCAGTTCGGGTTTACCATTTGGTGAGCTGCGGTATGAGAATTTGTTCCTAGCACGTGAACTTTCTATTTTCGCGGAGGAACACCCGGATGTCTATGCCACCTATACGGGAAGTGATGTGTCACTTCCATATCACGTGTACAAAGAGGCGGACTGATGGGCGGCGTTAAACATCGTCTTGGGCGAATATTTGTTTCAAAACACGCATAGTAGAATGCGGTGATTAGTCTACCGGTGAGCTCCTCAAAGTCTCCTCTTTCGGTATGTCAACCTGTATTTGGAAGATATCTTTCCTCAGTCTGGTTGAGAGCTTCGTTTGCCAGCGGAGACTCCTATCTCGATATGGCATTGCTGGTGGGTTTACGATGATCAGTGAAGCGTTGTGTGGTTCCCTCAAACCCATCGAGTCCATCGATCCAGTGGTATACCCGTGTTTCTTTTGGCTCATGGAAGGCGATAAGTCTCCTTTCAACTATGGCAAGTTGCATACAATATGGCTTCTAGGAGGCCCGACTTGAATTCTTGGATGTGAGAAAAATTGGATTGAGGAAGGTAGCTTGAAAACCCCGACCAGCGTGCAGGTCACCGTATTCCTATTTGGTGGCTGGTTTGTCATGCTTGCCCTCATTAATGGCGGGGTTAGCGATGCCAACTCTTTTTCGTTCCCTTTATCTGGCTTCGCCAAGTGGGCACATTGGTACATAGTCCCAACTTCGGCAGATTTTAGGGAGGATAATTATCGAGTCTTTTCTTTGTTCTCGATTTTGGTGGAGTAGAAGCGGCCTTGATTTTCATGGATGTGGCACTGTAACTTCACCTCATTGCGGAGGGCATCTTACGTGGCTTATCCGCGATCGGGCTGGGTATTTGGTCTTCCGTTTGGGTGACCGGTGTATCATTGAGCCTTACTTGCCTGGCCGGTTTGCTTTCGACAATTTGGGTATGACCAACTATATGTTGGAAACCCTAACCCCAAGTTGGCTATCGTTGGGAATTTGTATGAAGGAGCTCGAGCACGGTATAAGCGGATGGCCGGAGGCTCAATCGATGTTTGTGCTACCTTCTCCCAGCGCCAGTATCATCCGTTCTTGAGTTTTGCAAGATGCAAGTGAAGCTTGACGTTAGAATATGATGTATATACTTCACCTTGAAGGATATTAGGGGCTATCGAATCTAAAAAATTCGGGAAGGAGCCTCGAGGGAATCGGCAGTATTTGATTTGTGGCGAGGAAGCACTCAAAGTTGGCCAAGTTCAGCGGGATACCCGGTGGAAGCTCGCCGGAGGCCGGGCAGCGAGGAAAAGGGTTCTCACGCCCGGAAGAAGCGGCTCAATATGAGAGAGGACTTCGTCAGCGAATAACGATGAGGTCATACTCTGCTTCAGGCGAAGCTTATGCAAGGAGCTATTAGGTCAAACGCATTGCATGAAGAAGAAGAGGGAAATTGCTCGTCGCACCGATTCCTTCACCACGGGTACTTCCCGATTATCCCGGACATGGTGGTTGCGAAACCACACATATTCCACGTGGTATCTATATGGGTCGATATAAACCATTGCGAGGATCTGCGGCGTCTTGTTGACTTTGTTATGGGATCGTGGCTCCTTTGAAGTCTGAGCCTCTCATATAATGAAACATCAGGCTACCTTAAGCGGTCATCGCGGCGCCGATGTTTCCAACATTGTCTTTGCAAGAGTTTCTCATTTAGGCGGACTTGCGGGCCTTCGAGTGCTTTCACAGGTTGACGTAGAAACGGAGATAACCAAGTCTCTCATTAGAGCTCAAACCGAGAAGACGTCTCCACAGAAAATCCTTCAAGCGAGTTTGTCTGAAAAAAAGGCGTGGGTTGCAAACTTGCAGGAGCAGCATGATCAATCTCAACTTGAGTTGATCAACTCTGCCACTTCCGTGACTGCTATTCAGAGTCTATTGCCCATTAGATTTGAGTTAACTTCGAGAAAAGGATCAAGCGATTCGGAACAAAGAAGAAGAGGGACCGTCGCCGAGTCTTTGAGATTCTTGATAACCTTCGCCAAGAGGTGAATGCCCTGGAGGTTATGAAAAAGGAGATTGCGGCTACTGAAACTCAACTCCAGGCAGAAGTTGCAGAGAGAGTGCGCACTGAGCATGAGCAAAAGCTTGCGGAGCTTAAGTCACGGCTTACAGTTATTCACTTGATGGGCCCAGAATCTTTCTAACATCAATTCTGTATCACCTTTTATTTTGTTATTAAAAATGAAGTGATACTTTTGTTCCTCTTTTTGCGCACAATATTTTGATTTATAACAATGAAAACAATTACAAATGCCAGAGGTGTAATGTTAACATAGCATAAATGATTGTTCAAAATTCAAAACGAACGAGATCCATAAATTAACCCCCAACGCTGCGTTCAGTTCTTTTCTCCTAAGCTTGGTTAAGAACAAGAAAAGGGATCTTACAGCCTACGGGTAATATTTCTTGAGAAACTTCCCATTAATTGGCATCATGAGAATATCACCTTTCAAGTCAATAAGTCGATAAGCTCCGTTAGAATAGACCGTCTCGATTACGAAAGGTCCTTCCCATTTGGGGTTGAATTTCCCTTTCGTCTTATGTGTCATGACCATAGAGTGTGACTGATTAAGACAAGATCGCCTCTCTTGAAGATCCTTCCCTTAACCTTCCTGTTGTAGGCTTTAGAAATCCGAGCTTGGTATAGCTCGATTTGTTGTTGAGCTCGGAGTCGTTTGTCGTCTAACATTTCTAACTCCTGCAGGCGTAGTTGATGTTGCTCTTCATCCGTCATTCCAGTCGCGAGAGCGACTCTTAGGGAAGGAATTTGAATTTCCAATGGTAGAGCGGCCGATCCGTACAAAGAAAGGGGAGTAGCTTTTGTTGGAGTTCTCACCGTCGATGCGCCCATAAACAATTGCCCAACTTCTCATCCCATCCGCGTCGACTTTTAGAGGCGAACTTTTAGAAGTTTCACAATGGTCTTGTTGAAAGCTTGCTAGACCATTGGTTGGGGATAATATGCCATCGGCGCAACACTTTAGATCACGAACTTATTGCAAAATCTCGGAATCCATAGCTAATGAAGCTGCGCCGTTATCATGGACTATCGCGCTGATGCGTAAAGCGATAGAGGGCGTGATGCTTAATGAACTTGATCACATTTGAAGTTTTGACTTCTTTTAGCGAAACAACTTCCGCCCATTTAGAAAAGTAATCGATTCACGGCTAAGATGAATCAATGTCCTTTGGGCGTTGAGACGGGCGACAATATCCATCCCCACATTTGAATGGCCATGAAGAAGATGTTGGATGTAGATTTCTGGTGCTTGATGGATGAAATCACCGGTGAATTTGTACGCATGACATCGTTTAGCGTAATCGGCGGCATCTTCAAACATCTTTGGCCAATAATAGCCTATTCTCGTAGCGATCTCTAATTTACTCGGGTTGGTGGGCTCCACACATTCCATCGTGGGCCTCTTTTAGGGCTTCTCTTGCCTCCTTTCGGGAAAGGCAACGGAGCAAAATTCCGTCATGCCACTTACGATACAAAGTCTGGGAGGCTGCATCATAATAAAAACGAAGGGCCTTCCGTTTAACGGCGGCCGCTTCTTTGGGATCATCCGGCAGGATTCCATACAGGACGTAGTCTATATAAGGGAATCGCCAATCCTTGATTCTAGCCCAATGGAAGTTTCACAAACGGTCTCTTCTGTTGGTCCTTCTAGATCTCCTTTTGTGATGAGTTCGGGAAAGTACAATTCACGCCCTGCGACAAATATTATTGTCTGGGCCTTTGGAGGTAATGCTAATGATGTGGCTAACGAAGCCAGGGCATCTGCATAGGCATTCCGGGCTCGTGGAATATACTCTATGAAAAAACCTTCGAACTTTCGTGCTAATTCTAGAACCGCAGAGTGATATGGGATTAAGTCTTCATTGCGCACTTCATACTCTCCTCGAACCTGATTCACGATGAGCTGGGAATCACCATAAGCTTCGAGGTATTGAATGTTGATTTCTTCGGCCAGCTGCATTCCTAGTAATAAAGCGTTATATTCCGCTACATTATTAGTGCATGGCTCGGGGAAAACCTCCTTGGGATCACAAGGCTGTTTGGAAACAAGTACAACCCCCACCGGTACAATTCCTCCATCTGGATTTGCTCTAGAGGCTCCATCAAGAATAACTTCCATACACAGTATCTCCTTGAGTCATGTAAGCTTGTGATTTCATCACGGTAGATCTTAGTATAGTTTGGAAGAGTCGGGGACGGATGTTACGCTAAAAATCGTACGGCTGTCCCTTAATAATACGGGGCATAAACTTCATATCATATTGTGAGAGAAGTATAAGCCCATTTGCTAACAGGGAATTGATGAAGAGGGCTTAGTCATGAGCACTCTCAGGAGGATTACTCTGGAAATGACATGTATTGTTTGCCCAACCGGATAATGTCGAGTTTTACGGATGGCAAACATCAAGGCTAAGCATTCCTTTTCCACTGGTTGTATCGTGTTCGGCTCCCATCATGGTTGGTTGAGGTAATAAATTGCTTGTTCATGTCCTTGGTCATCGTTACGGGCTAGCAAGGCTCCAAGTGAATGGTCCATGGCTCTCATATAACGGAAGGGTTTTCACGATCTGGGGCACGGGGTGGCGGTTGCGTGAGATAGGTTTTGATTTCTTCGAATGCCTTTTGGCAACCTTCGTCCCATACGAACAAAACCCCTTTCTTCATCAATTTGGAGAAGGGTTGGCACCGACCCGAAAGATTTGATATGAATCTTGGATGTCACGCTAACCTACCTTGGAGGCCTCAGGCTCTTTAATGGTCTTTGGTGGTGACATTTCACGGATGGCACCTTTCGAGATCGAACGAGATCCCTTGGGATGTAACTATGAATCCTAGGAATTTACCACTGGACACCCCTAGGAAGGATTTTGTGGGGTTCATCTTCAGTTGATGTGTTCTCATAATGTCGAACATGGTCTTCAAGTCTGAAAGGTGGTCTTCCTTCTTGCGACTTTTACCACAATGTCATCTATTAGCATTGATTTTCTTACGTAGATGTTGATGAAAAATAGTATTCATCGCTCGTTGGTAGGTTGCTCCAACGTTCTTCAACCCAAATGGCATTACGGTATAGCAGAATACCCCCAATGGTGTTCTAAAGGCCGTGTGCTTTGCATCTTCAGGATACATTTTGATTTGATTATATCCTGAAAATCCGTCCATGAAAGACATTCTCTCATATCCACATGTGTTATCAATCATGACATCGGTGATGGGGAGTGGAAATTCATCTTTCGGACATGCCGCGTTCAAATCACGAAAATCGATGCATATCCGGATTTTTCCATTCTTCTTGGGTACAACAACAATATTGGCTACCCAATCCGGGTGTTGTTCTTCTCGATGAAACCATCAATGAGCTTCGGTTTCTACTACAATTGCCTCCATAACCTCGGGCCGAATCTGCGTTCTTTGTGCGAGGTTTAGCATTAGTCGATATTGGGCGATGCATGGCTACCTCGTATCAAGGCGGGCATGTCTTCATAATTCGGTGAAGGCGTCGACATACTCTCGGACAAAGGACACTAGTTCTTCTTTCTCATTTCGACAAGCTTTTGCTACGAAGATTGGTTTGGGATTGGTCTCGTCCCCATATTTATTTGGATCACCTTATCTTGGTGGAAGCTCGTTGCTTTCGAAGCACATATCCTGAGAACATCAAGTTTAATCCAAGGGTCATTATCTGCATGCGAATCCGATCGTCATCTTCGTCATCACTTGGATGGTGGTGAAACCATGTTCAGCGACATGCTTGCGAAAATTGACCCTACACTCCGTCGAGTCCCATGGTGATGTTCGGATGAATGGTCCTTCGGGCATTGTCACCTTAGATCTTACGAAGGGAAGGTGTTGATAAGTATCCTAAGCCTCGTCGGGTCTTGTGATAATAATCCTGGGTTTTACCTTCAGGGACAGGGTGTCGGATCGGGGTTCGCCTTCCTTTCCCGAAATTTAACCCCTTTGGACTATTGAAATCGTACCCCATGTTCTTCATTATGTGACGAGTATTAAGTTCGTAATAATGAAATTGAGGAGTCGCCTCGCTTTCTTCCGAACTCTCTGGTTTGAGAACTTCAGGATCCACTTTATCAAAATAAATTGGTCTCTGATCTATCTCTTTAGACGGGACCATAAAGAATGCCTTCCTCACGTCCTCTATCCTCCCGGAGGTGGAAAGGGACGTTTTGAGTGGCAAGTCTATTGATCTCTCGCCATATAGCGCATGCCATGGTTCCAATTTCGTACTATTACCTATTTCTTCAGATGAAACATCAGACAAGTAAGCTAAATTGAAATTTTCATTAATGTACCATTCGCCTTCACTCAGTACATCTTCCTCATTATTAAGCTTATCAGAGCCCATTACATGCAATTCCCATGGACATTCTTCTTCAGGTTGGGTTCGACATCACGCTTCATTGCTTGTCGATGGCTGGTTTTGGCGATTCAGGCTCCGGGGCGCCGAGGTAAAAGACCGAGTCAGTGTGATAACTTTCTACCCCTTTGAAAGGATGCTTTTCAGCTATCAGGGTCTTGACTTCCCCCTCTTCATTGACATATTTCATCACCTAATGAAGGGTTGATGGGACAATCCGATTCGCATGAATCCAAGGCCGTCCTAATAGCAGATTGTAGGACGTGTCGGCGTCTATAATGTAGCGAGTTACTTGACTTGAGATCCCAATTTGACATTTGAGCTTAATTTTTCCCAAGGGTCGTGTCTTTGTTGGCATTGAAACCAAAGGTTATGGAGTGGAATTCAGCCGTGAGTGCGGATTCCCGAACTTGCATGACCCTATCTGACATTATCTTTGAGTCACGAGAACAGGATCTACTTGGACGGTGATCTCGAAGATCCCATGTATCTGTGTAGGCAATGCTTGTGATTGATTTGCATATCTTCTTGTGTGAATGATATGCAAAGGCGATTCTTCATTATGTGTAGGCACTTGACACAAGAAGGTTCATTCATGGCCGGGACTACAGGAACTGAGTAATGAAGCTCTGTATCGTTAAAGCCTCAACTAGAGCCTCTTTTGTAGATTTGGACAACTTCAAGAGCTCGTAAAGGGTGATTCTGGAGGGAATGTTAGCCAGCTGCGCCAAAACATCGAAGTGGAATGGTTTTCCTGATGTTCTTGCTTCTTGTAGAAGGTTTTTATTATACCGAACCTCCTTTGGCTTCCCCTTATCAGTTAGTTTTTTAGGGACAGAACACCCCGTCTCCTCGGCTTGCTCCACGGATTCTGAGCAATTTGATCATACTTTTTCAAATCGTCTTCCACGACCTCATGCACGCTCTGGGTCCACTTCTCGGCTGACCAAAATAGTCTCCTCTTTCTGCGAGTCGGTGAGAGGGACCAAATAAGTATCATCTTCATTTATGGATGGACTAATCATGTTGGAAGCTTTAGCCTTATTCTTCTTCTTCTTTGACAATGTCTCCGCCCATTCTTGATCTTTGTGAGTCGGGATGGACCCACATTACTTCTCCATTTGAAATAGTAAGGGGTACCAGACCTTTTCCCTCTTGACCATGTTGATCGGTATTTTTCAAACGTAGTTCTCCTTTTGGAATGGGGATAACTCCATTAGGAGTTTCACAGTGAGAAGTCTCGAGAATTGAACCGATGTCATATTAGTGACCCGGTTTTACAGTTCGGTTCGGCTTGAGTACCTCGGCATCAACCGGTGCTTGTAGAATATCTTTGAAAATGTAGCACTTTTTTGTCGGGTGCCCCAACATCCTGTGATATCGACAATAATTGGGATCATCCACTTTCCACCTTCCTCGAGGCCTCTTAAGCAGGAGCTTCAACTTATTGTTCTTCGGCGGTTGGAATAGAGTATCGACATGTTCTTCTTTGAAAGAATATTGCTTGGCGGTCTTAGGCGACTCAGCGGCTTGCACGGCTTTCTTTGGCGGAGATCGAATACTAGTATCGGCTGACATGAATGTCCTTCCTCCTTGATCGAGGGCATTATCTTGACCATGGCTTGGTTTCTTGTCGTCCTGCTTCTTGACTTTGATTAGATGCGACAATATCTTCGCTGTTCCCCGGGACACTAATTGCTTCGAGCGACACTCTGTAACCCCATGCGGGCCAAGAGAGTCTGCGGGTTATCTTGAAGCGAGTTTCCACCAGTGGTTTGTGTCATCCTGGCGGGCATCATAGCGCCACACTCGGAACCTTTCCACAAAGCCTTTATCGATTCCCACGGCTTTTTTAGTGGCGAGGAGAGTAGGGACGGATACTTGGTCATCTTCAAAGAACACGGCTAGAAGCGGCCTTTCCAAATCTACCCACTTCGAATAGATCCGTGAGCGGTTTCATGAACCATTCAAAGGCGACTCCTTGAGAGTGCCAATAAATGAAGCGGCTCAAAATAGCATCGTTGAAATCACATCTCGGTGCGTGACTTGAAGTAGTAAGCGTCTTGATTTGGTGAACGTCTTGGTCGAGCTTCAGGCGGGGCTTTAAACTTTAGAGGGTAGGGCGGTGCATCCCGCTCTGCGGGATATGGCCTCACAACCCCTCGTCACGGAGCTCACTCCTATTAGCGATAAGTTAAGGCAGGCAATTCATCCATTTTGGATGATTGAATATTTGATTCGTTCGGCCCTTTCTCTCCTTGGATAGCCGAATCACGGTGAGTTTCTTGATCGGAGGTTTCACCCATCTTTCCTTTGCTTTGAAGATTGACCTTTCTTCGTGGCGATTCGGTTGAGGTATTGGACCGACCACAATGACTTGAGCCCTATCTGCAATGAGTTGGGCTATCATGTCTCTAAGTTGGTTAATGGTCTGCTGTTGTGACCGCATAGCTTCCTTTGTCATCGCCTGGTATTCTTCAAGCTTCTTCTTGAGATCTTCGGTATCCTCAGTTGTATAAGCCATGCTTTCATGTTCTCTGACGTGGAAGGCGAGACTGCAATGGTGAGTGCTCATCTTCAGGTTCTAACCCTTGGCCAGCCTCTGATAATTGATAAGGGGTATGACTCCCCGTCGTGTTCGAGTGCGCTGATAAATTCCTTCGAACTTATCTGAGATTTCCTTAACACTCGGAGGGCGATTAGTCTCTGATTCGTCTGAACTGGAAGGTAACGACGTTCCTCTCCCGACCACATTGATGGTGACTTCGGGATATTCAGTCTCGAAGGTATTCCTTCTGTGGAATCGCCTCTGTCTCTTGGACGGGGCTGGATTAGTCAACCGATCAAAGACCGATCGTCTAGGTGCAGATGCACAACATTGACATTCAGAGAGGACCGTTGCAATCAATCGCTCGCATGGGCACGAATGAGCGACTTGTTGTGTTGGTCTCTCTCTTGATAATAATTCTCTCAAGTCAGAAACTTGAGGAATGTTAACCCCCGGATCGGTAGTTCGAACTGGAACCTGTCCCGCATCATTTGAAGGGGTAGGGTTAAAGTGG
Organism: Asparagus setaceus; assembly: GCA_012295165.1. Taxonomy (NCBI): domain Eukaryota; kingdom Viridiplantae; phylum Streptophyta; class Magnoliopsida; order Asparagales; family Asparagaceae; genus Asparagus; species Asparagus setaceus. The sequence goes on along the minus strand of CM022702.1, from coordinate 95,192,342 downwards.
ACATGACAAATCCCATCGCGCTTTGAGGTGCAGACACGAGGGTCATGTTCTTTTTGTGAAACGTGGGCCTGAAGTCCACGTTTAATGGGCCAAGCAGCGCCTGAGGAGTGCGTTTGAGTGCGATGGAACAGCGGACACAGGGGTAGCGTTTTGTTTAAACGCTTCCACGAGGTTAGCGTTTGGTTGAAGAACGCGGACATCAGTTAGCGTTGATTGGAGAAAGCTGACCTTGAGACTGCGTTTTGTTTGAAAGCGGTCTTGGGACTTCGCGTTTTGTTTGAAGAAATCGGTCATGGGACTCGCGTTTTGTTTGAAACTCGGTGTTGGGACTGCGTTTTGTTTGGACGGCAGCGCCCGAGGCTCGTCTTCAACCGGTGGCTTCTGTAGCGAGGCAGCGAAGCTCAAAGTCGCGTTGTCTTGAGGATCGATTTTCGGGTTGTGCTCTATGAAGGGATCTTCTCTTATGGACGGCGTTCTTCTTAGCTTTGTCTTAGGGCTTTGTGCATCCACATTTACGTCGGGTTCGATGCAGCTAGGCCTTTATGACGACACCCGTCGTGTAGGCTCAGGTGTAGGATCTTCCATCTGCTCCGTCGAAGCCGGTCTTTTACCCTTAAAGGAAATACTGCGAGAACCATCTGATTCCACGGCAAAATCTCCCTTAGGTGACCACGGTACGTCGGTGTCTTGACCTCCCAGAGACTTTGCGGACTTTGCGCGCCAGCCTTAGGGCTAAGGGATCAGGAAGAGCAACTCTTAAGTATTTGGCTTGGTCAAACTCTACCGTGAGAGTTTCCACTGTCGTCCCAATGAGGCTGACGTCGGATTGCGCCACCACTTCTTCATCTGTGAAGCTAGTCCCCAGCGGAGTCGCCATCTTTTGTTCGCGAGGAAAATTTTGAGAAAATGTAAAATTGGTCTATTCTATTTGAAGAATAATGAGTACAATCTCGAATGCAATCTCTCTCTAAGCCGACTTAGATAAAAAATTATAAATTCCTCGATCGCTTGCCGATTTACAAAAAATGTCAACCTTGTTGGAAGATATCTTTCCTCGGTCAAAATTTGAGAGCTTCGTTGCCAGCGGAGACTCCTATCTATATGGCATTGCTATTTGGGTTTCGATGATCACGAAGCGTTGTGTGGTTCCCTCAAACCCATCGAGTCCATCCGATCCAGTGGTATACCGTAGTTCTTTTGGCTCATGGAAGGCCGATAAGTCTCCTTTCAACTATGGCAAGTTGCATACAATATGGCTTCTGAGGCTGACTTGAATTCTTGGATGTGAGAAAAATTGGGTCGAGGAAGGTAGCGATTGAAAACTCCCCGATAGCGTGCCAGTCGTGTATTCCTATTTGGTGGCTGGTTTGTCATGCTGCCCTCATTAATGGCGGGGTTAGCGATGCCAACTTTTTTTCGTTCCCTTTCTCTGGCTTGGGTCCTGAGTGGGCACATTGGTACATAGTCCCAACTCGGATTTTCTTGAGGAGGATAATTATCGAGTCTTTTCTTTGTTCTCGATTTTGGTGGAGTAGAAGGCGGCCTTGATTTTCATGGATGTGGCACTGGTAACTTCACCTCATTCTTGGGAGGGCATCTTGGTGGCTTATCCGATCGAGGCTGGGTATTTGGTCTTCCGCTTGGGTGACCGGTGTATCATGAGCCTTACTTGCCTGGCGGTTTGCTTTCGACAATTTGGGTATGACCAACTATATGTTGGAAACCCTAACCCCAAGTTGGCTATCGTTGGGAATTTGTATGAAGGAGCTCGAGCACGGTATAAGCTGGATGGTAGGAGGCTCCAATCGATGTTTGTGCTACCTTCTCCGCCCATTTGTCATACCGTTCTTGAGTTTTGCAAGATGCAAGTGAAGCTTGGCGTTATTTGAATATGATGTATATACTTCCTTGAAGGATATTAGGGCATCACGAATCTAAAAGAAATTAGGAAGGAGCCTCGAGGGAATCGGCAGTATTTGATTTGTGAGCGTGAAGCACTCAAAGTTGGCCAAGTTCAGCAGGATACCCGGAGGTGGAAGCTCGCCGGGCGGACGGCGAGGAAAAAGGTTCTCACGCCCGGAAGAAAGCGGCTCAATATGAGAGAGGACTTCGTCAGCGAATAGCGATGAGGTCATACTCGCTTTCAGCGAAGCTTATGCAAGGAGCTATTAGGTCCGCTTCTGCATTGCATGAAGAAGAAGAGGGGAAATTGCTCGTCGCACCGATTCCTTCACCACGGGTACTTCCCCCGATTATCCCAGACATGGTGGTTGACGAAACCACACATATTCCACGTGGTATCTATATGGAGTCTGATATAAACCGACTGCGAGGGATCTTGGCGTCTTGTTGACTTTGTTATGGGCGGTCGTGGCTCCTTTGAAGTCTACAGGCCTCATATAATGAAACATCTGGGCTACCTTAAGCGGTCATGCGACGCCGAATGTTTCCAACATTGTGCTGCAAGAGTTTCTCATTTGGAGGCGGACGGCCTTCAGTGCTACCGGGTTGGCGTAAGCGGAGATAACCAAGTCTCTCATTAGAGCTCAAAGAAAACTCCCGAGAAAATCCTTCAAGCGAGTTTGTCTGAAAAAAAGGCGTGGGTTGCAAACTTGCAGGAGCAGCATGATCAATCTCAACTTGAGTTGATCAACTCTGCCACTTCCGTGACTGCTATTCAGGAGTCTATTGCCCAATTAGAGGCTGAGTTAACTCAGAAAAGGGATCAACTGATTCGGGAACAAGAAGAGGGACTTACGTCGCCGAAGTCTTTGAGATTCTTGATAACCTTCGCCAAGAGGTGAATGCCCGGAGGTTATGAAAAAGGAGATTCGCGACTCTTGAAACTCAACTCGAGTGGATTTTGCGAGAGAGTCTTGAGCATGAGCAAAAGCTTGCGGAGCTTAAGTCACGGCTTACAGTTATTCACTTGATGGGCCCAGAATCTTTCTAACATCAATTCTGTATCACCTTTTATTTTGTTATTAAAAATGAAGTGATACTTTTGTTCCTCTTTTTGCGCACAATATTTTGATTTATAACAATGAAAACAATTACAAATGCCAGAGGTGTAATGTTAACATAGCATAAATGATTGTTCAAAATTCAAAACGAACGAGATCCATAAATTAACCCCCAACCTAAGCACGTTCAGTTCTTTTCTCCTAAGCTTGGTTAAGAACAAGAAAAGGGATCTTACAGCCTACGGGTAATATTTCTTGAGAAACTTCCCATTAATTGGCATCATGAGAATATCACCTTTCAAGTCAATAAGTCGATAAGCTCCGTTAGAATAGACCGAGTCGATTCTGAAAGGTCCTTCCCATTTGGGGTTGAATTTCCTTTCGCCTTATGTGTCATGACCATAGGTGTGAGCTGTTAAGACAAGATCGCCTCTCTTGAAGATCCTTCCCTTAACCTTCCCGTTGTAGGTTTTAGAACCGAGCTTGGTATAGCTCGATTTGTTGTTGAGCTCGAGTCGCTTGTCGCCTAACATTTCTAACTCCCGCAGCGAAGTTGATGTTGCTCTTCATCCGTCATTCGGTCGCGAGGCGACTCTTAGGAAAGAATTTGAATTTCCAATGGTAGAACGGCTTCGATCCGCACACCAAAGAAAAGGGAGTAGCTTTGTTGAGTTCTCACCGTCAGGCGATAAGCCCATAAACAATTGCCCAACTTCTCATCCCAATCACGTCGACTTTTAGAGACGAACTTTTTTAGAAGTTTCACAATGGTCTTGTTGAAAGCTTCTGCTAGACCATTGGCTGGGGGATAATATGCCATCGACGCAACACTTTAGATCCTGAACTTATTGCAAAATCTCTGGAATCCATAGCTAATGAACTGCGCACCGTTATCATGGACTATCCGCCGCGGTACGCCAAAGCGATAGAGGACGTGATGCTTAATGAACTTGATCACATTTGAAGTTTTGACTTCTTTTAACGAAACAACTTCCGCCCATTTAGAAAAGTAATCAGTTACGGCTAAGATGAATCAATGTCCTTTGGACGTTGGCGGAGAGACGGGCCCGACAATATCCATCCCCCACATTTCGAATGGCCATGAAGAAGATGTTGGATGTAGATTTCCTGGTGCTTGATGGATGAAATCACCGTGAATTTGGCACGCATGACATCGTTTAGCGTAATCAGCGGCATCTTCAAACATCTTTGGCCAATAATAGCCTATTCTCCGTAAGCGATCTCCTAATTTACTCCCAGGTTGGTGGGCTCCACACATTCCATCGTGGGCCTCTTTTAGGGCTTCTCTTGCCTCCTTTCGGGAAAGGCAACGGAGCAAAATTCCGTCATGCCACTTACGATACAAAGTCCGAGGTCGATCATAATAAAACGGCGGCCTTCCGCTTAACGGCGCCGCTTTGGGATCATCCGCAGATTCCATACAGACGAAGTCTATATAAGGGAATCGCCAATCCTTGATTCTAGCCCAATGGAAGTTTCACAAACGGTCTCTTCTGTTGGTCCTTCTAGATCTCCTTTTGTGATGAGTTCGGGAAAGTACAATTCACGCCCTGCGACAAATATTATTGTCTGGGCCTTTGGAGGTAATGCTAATGATGTGGCTAACGAAGCCAGGGCATCTGCATAGGCATTCCGGGCTCGTGGAATATACTCTATGAAAAAACCTTCGAACTTTCGTGCTAATTCTAGAACCGCAGAGTGATATGGGATTAAGTCTTCATTGCGCACTTCATACTCTCCTCGAACCTGATTCACGATGGTAGGAATCACCATAAGCTTCGAGGTATTGAATGTTGATTTCTTGACATTTGCATTCCTAGTAATAAAGCTGCTATATTCCGCTACATTATTAGTGCATGGCTCACCTAAGGAAAACCTCCTTGGGATCACAAATTTGGGAAACAAGTACAACCCCCACAGTACAATTCCTCCATCCGATTTGCTCTAGAGGCTCCATCAAAGAATAACTTCCATACACAGTATCTCCTTGAGTCATGTAAGCTTCAGTGATTTCATCCGTAGATCTTCGATAGTTTGGAAGAGTCGGGACCGGATGTTACGCTAAGAAATCGACCGCGGCTGTCCCTTAATATACGGGGCATAAACTTCATATCATATTGTGAGAGAAGTATCGCCCATTTGGCTAAGGGAATTGATGAAGAGGGCTTAGTCATGAGCACTCTCGAGGATTTACTCGAAATGACATGTATTGTTTGCCCAACGGATAATGTCGAGTTTTACGGATGGCAAACATCAAGGCTAAGCATTCCTTTTCCACGGTACGTGTCGTGTTCGGCATCATGGTTCGGTTGAGGTAATAAATTGCTTGTTCATGTCCTTGGTCATCGCTCGGCTAGCAAGGCTCCAAGTGAATGGTCCATGGCTCTCACATATAAGGAAGGGTTTTCACGATCTGGGGCCGGTGGCGGTTGCGTGAGATAGGTTTTGATTTCTTCGAATGCCTTTTGGCAACCTTCGTCCCATACGAACAAAACCCCTTTCTTCATCAATTTGGAGAAGGGTTGGCACCGACCCGAAAGATTTGATATGAATCTTCGGATGTACGCTAACCTACCTTGGAGGCCTCTGAGCTCTTTAATGGTCTTTGGTGGTGACATTTCCTGGATGGCGCGCACCTTTTCAGGATCGAACGAGATCCCTTGGGATGTAACTATGAATCCTAGGAATTTACTTGGACACCTAAGGAAGGATTTTGTGGGGTTCATCTTGATTGATGTGTTCTCATAATGTCAACATGGTCTTCAAGTCCGAAGGTGGTCTTCCTTCTTGCGACTTTTACCACAATGTCATCTACGTAGCATTCGATTTTCTTACGTAGATGTTGATGAAAATAGTATTCATCGCCGCTGGTAGGTTGCTCCAACGCTCTTCAACCCAAATGGCATTACGGTATAGCGAAATACCCGATGGTGTTCTAAAGGCCGTGTGCTGCATCTTCGGGATACATTTTGATTTGATTATATCCCAAAATCCGGCCCATGAAAGACATTCTCTCATATCCACATGTGTTATCAATCATGACATCGGTGATGGGGAGTGGAAATTCATCTTCGGACATCTGCGTTCAAATCCGAAAATCGATGCATATCCGATTTTTCCATTCTTCTTGGGTACAACAACAATATTGGCTACCCAATCCGGTGTTGTTCTTCTCGATGAAACCCGCATCAATGAGCTTTGGTTCTACTACAATTGCCTCCATAACCTCGGGCCGGATCTGCGTTCTTTGCTTAGCGAGTTTTAGCATTGGTCGATATTGGCGATGCATGGCTACCTCGTATCAAGGCCAGGCATGTCTTCATAATTCCAGGCGAAGACGTCGACATACTCTCGGACAAGGGACACTAGTTCTTCTTTCTCATTTTGCGACAAGCTTTTGCTTACTTAAGATTGGTTTGGGATTGGTCTCGCCCCCATATTTATTTGATCACCTTATCTTGATTGGGCTCGTTGCTCGAAGCACATATCCCACAGAACATCAAGGCGTTTAATCCAAGGGTCATTATCTGTCTGAATCCAGTCGTCATCTTCGTCATCACTTGGATGGCTGGCTGAAACCATGTTCACTGACATGCTTGCGAAAATTGACCCTACACTCACGTCGGAGTCCCATGGTGATGTTCCAGATGAATGGTCCTTCCCGGAGCATTGTCCTGCTTCGTCTTCTGAAGGGGAAGGTGTTGATAAGTATCCTAAGCCTCGTCGGGTCTTGTGATAATAATCCCGGTTTTACCTTCGGGGGCGAGGGTCGGATCGGGGTTAGCCTTCCTTTCGAAAATTGCCCTTTGGACTATTGAAATCGCATCTCCATGTTCTTCATTATGTGACAGTATTAAGTTCGTAATAATGAAATTGAGGTATATCGCTTTCTTCGAACTCTACGGTTTGAGAACTTCAGATCCACTTTACCAAAATAAATTGGTCTCTCGATCTATCTCTTTAGACGGACCATAAAGAATGCCTTCTCCTCCTCTATCCTCCCGGAGGTGGAAAGGGACGTTTTGAGTGGCAAGTCTATTGATCTCTCGCCATATAGCGCATGCCATGGTTCCAATTTCGTACTATTACCTATTTCTTCAGATGAAACATCAGACAAGTAAGCTAAATTGAAATTTTCATTAATGTACCATTCGCCTTCACTCAGTACATCTTCCTCATTATTAAGCTTATCGAGCCCATTACATGCAATTCCTATGGACATTCTTCTTGGTTAGGGTTCGACATGCTTCATTGCCGTATGGATGGTGGTTTTGGCGATTCGGGCTCCGGTAGAGGTAAAACGAGTCGATGTGATAACTTTCTACCCCTTTGAAAGGATGCTTTTATTCATCGGTCTTGACTTCCCTCTTCATTGACATATTTCATCACCTAATGAAGGGTTGATGGGACAATCCGATTCGCATGAATCAAGGCCGTCTAATAGCGGATTGTAGGGCGTGTCGGCGTCTATAATGTAGCAGGTTGCCGACTTGAGATCCCCAATTTGACATTTGAGCTTAATTTTTCCCAAGGTGGGTGTCTTTGTTGGCATTGAAACCAAAGATAGTTGTCTCGAGTGGAATTCAGGTGATGCGGGATTCCCAGAACTTGCATGACCCTATCTGACATTATCTTTGAGTCACGGAACAGGATCTACTTGGACCGCGGTGATCTCGAAGATCCCATGTATCCCGTGGTAGTACAAGGGCCTGCCATGCTTGTGATTGATTTGCATATCTTCTTGTGTGAATGATATGCAAGGCAGACCTTTCATTATGTGTAGGCACTTGACACAAGAAGGTTCATTCATGGCTTCTGGGACTACAGAACTCGAGTAATGAAGCTCTCAGATCCGCTAAAGCCTCAACTAGAGCCTCTTTTGTAGATTTGGACAACTTCAAGAGCTCGTAAGGGTGATTCCGAGGGAATGTTAGCCACCGCCAAAACATCGGCGGGAATGGTTTTCCTGATGTTCTTGCTTCTTGTAGAAGGTTTTTATTATACCGAACCTCCTTTGGCTTCCCCTTATCAGTTAGTTTTTTAGGGACAGAACACCCCGTCTCCTCGGCTTGCTCCCTGGATTCCTGAGCAATTTGATCATACTTTTTCAAATCGTCTTCCACGACCTCATGCACTCACAGGTCCACTTCTCGACGGCACCAAAATAGTCTCCTCTTTCTCTGAGTCGGTGAGAGGGACCAAATAAGTATCATCTTCATTTATGGATGGACTAATCATGTTGGAAGCTTTAGCCTTATTCTTCTTCTTCTTTGACAATGTCTCCGCCCATTGCTGATCTTTGACGAGGTCAGGATGGACCCACATTACTTCTCCATTTGAAATAGTAAGGGGTACCAGACCTTTTCCCTCTTGACCATGTTGATCGGTATTTTTCAAGCGTAGTTCTCCTTTTGAATGGGGATAACTCCATTAGAGTTTCTACAGTGAGAAGTTCTCAATTGAACCGATGTCATATTAGTAGACACGGTTTTCTGTTCCGGTTTCAGCTTGAGTACCTCGGCATCAACCAGTGCTTGTAGAATATCTTTGAAAATGTAGCACTTTTTTGTCGGGTGCCCCAACATCCTGTGATATCGACAATAATTGGGATCATCCACTTTCCACTGCTTCCTCGAGGCCTCTTAAGCAGGGAGCTTCAACTTATTGTTCTTCGGCGGTTTGGAATAGAGTATCGACATGTTCTTCTTTGAAAGAATATTGCAAGCGGTCTTAGGTGACTCAGCGGCTTACTGGCTTCTTTGGCGGAGATCGAATACTAGTATCGGCTGACATGAATGTCCTTCCTCCTTGATCGAGGGCATTATCTTGACCATGGCCATTTGTTCTTGTCGTCCTGCTTCTTGGCTTTGATTAGATGCGACAATATCTTCCTTTGTTCCCCTTGGGACACTAATTGCTTCGAGGCGACACTCTGTAACCCCATGCAGGCCAAGAGAGTGCGGGTTATCTTGACGAGGTTTCCACGAGTGGTTTGTGTCATCCTCGCTGGCATCGCAACGCCACACTGAACCTTTCCACAAAAGCCTTTATCGATTCCGGCTTTTGTTTAGTGGCGAGAAGTAGGGACGGGATACTTGATGTCATCTTCAAAGAACACGGCTAGAAAGCGACCTTTCCAAATCTACCCACCAGAATAGATCCGTGAGCGGTTTCATGAACCATTCAAAGCGACTCCTTGAGAGTGCCAATAAATGAAGCGGCTCAAAATAGCATCGCTCGAAATCACATCTCCACCAGGACTTGAAGTAGTAAGCGTCTTGATTTGGTGAACCCATGTCGTCGAGAAAGCTTGGGCCGGGGCTTTAAACTTTAGAGGGTAGGGCCGCATCCCACTCGCAGATATGGCCTCACAACCCTCGCCCCGAGCTCACTCCTATTAGCGATAGCGTTAAGACGAGCTTCGAATTCATCCATTTTGGATGATTGAATATTTGATTCGTTCTCGGCCCCTTTCTCTCCTTCAGATGACGAATCTATACGGTGAGTTTCTTGATCGGAGGTTTCACCCATCTTTCCTTTCTGCTTTGAAGATTGACCTTTCTTTCGTGACGATTCCGGTTGAGGTATTGGACCGACCCTGTGAGCTTGAGCCCTATCTGCAATGAGTTGGGCTATCATGTCTCTAAGTTGGTTAATGGTCTGCTGCTGTGACCGCATAGCTTCCTGTGTCATCGCCTGGTATTCTTCAAGCTTCTTCTTGAGATCTTTGGTATCCTCAGTTGTATAAGCCATGCTTTCATGTTCTACGAACGAGCTGGAAGACTGAGACTCTGCAATGGCTGAGTGCTCATCTTCAGGTTCTAACCCCTTGGCCAGCCTCTGATAATTGATAAGGGGTATGACTCCCCGTCGTGTTCGAGTGCGCTGATAAATTCCTTCGAACTTATCTGAGATTTCCTTAACACTCGGAGGGCGATTAGTCTCTGATTCGTCTGAACTGGAAGGTAACGACGTTCCTCTCCCGACCACATTGATGGTGACTTCGATATTCACCAAGGTATTCCTTCGTGGAATCGCCTGCCTCTTGGACGGGCCGATTAGTCAACCCATCAAAGACCGATCGCCTAGGTGCGATGCACAACATTGACATTGAGAGAGGACCGTTGCAATCAATGCGCTGCATGGGCGCGAAGGCGACTTGTTGTGTTGGTCTCTCTCTTGATAATAATTCTCTCAAGTCAGAAACTTGAGGAATGTTAACCCCCGGATCGGTAGTTCGAACTGGAACCTGTCCCGCATCATTTGAAGGGGTAGGGTTAAAGTGGACATGACAAATCCCATGGCGCTTTGAGTCGGAACCACGAGGTCATGTTCTTTTGTGAAGCGTGGGCACGAAGTCCACGTTTAATGGCTGAAGCAGCGCCTTTGAGGGTGCGTTTGAGTGCAATGGAAACGGACACGGGGTCAGCGTTTTGTTTGTGAAAGCGCTTCCACGAGGTTGGCGTTTGGTTGAAGAGCAGCGGACATCGGGTCAGCGTTGATTGGAGAAGCGGCGTTGAGACTGCGTTTTGTTTGAAAGCGGTCTTGGACTTCAGCGTTTTGTTTGAGAAATGCGGTCATGGGACTCGCGTTTTGTTTGGGAAACACGGTGTTGGGACCTGCGTTTTGTTTGGACGACGCGCCACTGAGGCTCGTCTTCAACACGAGGCTGGCGCTCTGTAACAGGAACGCGAAGCTCAAAGTCGCGTTGTCTTGAGGATCGATTTTCTCGGAGTTGTGCTCTATGAAGGGATCTTCTCTTATGACGAGCAGCGTTCTTCTTAGCCTGTCTTAGGGCTTTTGTGGCATCCACATTTACGTCGGCTCGGTTCGATGCCACGCTAGGCCTTTTATGACCTGACACCCGTCGTGTAGGCTCAGGTGTAGGATCTTCCATCTGCTCCGTCGAAGCCGGTCTTTTACCCTTAAAGGAAATCTTGCGGAACCATCGATTCCGCGGCAAAATCTCCCTTAGGTGACCAGGTACGTCTGTGTCTTGACCTCCCTAGAGACTTTGGACTTTGCGCATAGCCTTAGGGCTAAGGGATCCTAAGAGAGCAACTCTTCAGATTTGGCTTGGTCAAACTCTACCGTGAGAGTTTCCATCGTCGTCGATAGAGGCGTCGGATTAGCCACCACTTCTTCATCCGTGAAGCTAGTCCCCACCGAGTCGCCATCTTTTGTTCAAGCGAGGAAAATTTTGAGAAAATGTAAAATTGGTCTATTCTATTTGAAGAATAATGAGTACAATCTCTCGAATGCAATCTCTCTCTCTAACTGACTTAGATAAAAAAAGAAATTATAAATTCCTCGATCGCTTGCCCGATTTACAAAAGAAGGAAGGGTCAACGGAGATCCTTCCTTTTGTTTAAAACTGGGTTCTTCACGGTGGCGATAGGAGCTTGAATCTTGTATCCCGTGGACGATCCGACCGTCTTGACTCGTGGGACGAGGTTGAAAAATAACTCGCAAGAGCAAGTTTATAACTCTAACGAGTTAAGAACTCTTTGATAGAGTTGATTTTAGAAAAGGATTAGTAATCCTTTTAGCCAAGAATGGCGGAGAAGAACTTTCCGTGCAAGTTTGAAAACTATAATCGAGTTAAACTCTCTAGGAGAGTTGATGCCAACAAAGGAGGTTTGATCCTTTCTTAAAAAAAGACATAGATCTTCGGTAAAACCTCAATATCTCTAAATTTAACCGGTAAAAATCAATCTCCACCGTTCAGAATTAGGAACGACGAGTGCTGAGGCTTCCCTCCAAGTTTCACTCCGATCGGACCACAGATGAAGGTCCGATCGTCATGCCGATCACAGCTACACAGAAGAAACCGTTCTCTGCTCAATTGGCTTCGGTAAAACCTTGATATCTCCAAATCCAACCGGTAGAAATCAATCTCCACCGTTCATAATTAGGGACGACGAGTGTGGAAGCTGCCCTCTAAGTTTTACTCCGATCAGACTACGGATGAAGGTCCGATCGTTATGCCGATCACAGCTGCGCAGGAGAAACCGTTCTCTCCTTTTTTTTTAGTTCTCCGGCCAAAACCCTTCCAACCCCCCCTTCTTCAGCTGAGCTTTCAGCTATTTATAGGGGTTTAAGGGGTATAACTGACCCCTATAATCACTTCTAAATGAGGGTTAATGGCCCTCAGATCGTGCAAAATAGTTTTGGAACTGTTAAGGTCGTGTTTGAACGAGTTAAACGCGAGGTCCGCGTTACGAAAATAGTACCGTTTGCTTTCTGATAAAGCGAGTTGAGCTCCAGCGTTGCTCACGATAAAGCGCTACGGTGAGCGTGGAGCGACTCGTGAGCGAACATTGCGATGTCGCGGCGAGGCTGCTACGATGAAGCAGCGGCTCGATGCAGTTTGCTACATTAAGCAGCGGTACTTTCGGTAAATGCGGGGTAAAACCTGCGGCGTTTCTAAAGTAAACAGCGGGGTTGTGCCTCAGCGTTGCTACTGATGGCGCTTTCGATGAGCGGAGTTGCTACAATGAGCGAGGCTGCTGCGGTGGATGCGGGCTGCTTCTGATGTCTTGTGCTGCTACGATGCGGGGGTAAAACCTCAACGGCGTTGCTACGTACTGCTGATGAACGGATGCCTTTCTGTGAGCGAGGCCTGCTGCGGTGTCGCGAGGCGCTACGATGAAACGGCGGCTACGATGCTTAGCGAAGGCTGCTGCGATGAGCAGCGAGCTGCTACAGTACTTCCTTTCACGGTAAACCACGGGGGTAAACCCCTCGCGTTTCTAAAGTAAAACGCGGGGTTGTGCCTCGCGTTGCTCTGATATTTTTATTTTTTTGCGACCCTCTGGAACCCCTCAAAGTTTTTGGCTTCGCGGTTGGTAGGGGCGAGTTTTGAATACTTTGGATACCTTTCTTTTTTTTTTTATCCTGAGAAGGTATTGCTCCTCATTCTGTCTTCAAAGTAGTTGTGTTCTGCTTTTGTCCACGCTAGTCATTCGTCTTGCATGTAAACTCGGTGTTTTTGCTTTTTGAAATCACGAGGAGTGGTAGTGGCGTCTTGAACTTTGCTACGCGGGACTGATCCTCACGTTTTGAGGTTGAAACACGGAGCTGGCCATTGCGTTCTGTGTTTAAAACGTGGGCGCGACCCTCGCATTTTGTGTTGAAACGCGGGGGTGGTCCTTCGCGTTTTAATGAGTAAAACGCGGGGATGAGCCCCACATTTCTAACTAAGTCTTTTAGACTTTTCTTTAAGGTGCCAAAAGTATAGTGTTAACTTGGCATGCCTTTCATACTTGTTGTTGGAACAAGCTTTTGGGGACTTATCACTCTATTGCAAAGAGTTGACAAATTGATTTTATCATCAGAGGTAGAATTTTTAACTTGATGATGATTTTTGAAGACTTATCGCTCTATTGAAGAGAGTCGATAAGCTGATTTTATCAGAGGTGTGGAGTTAACTTGATAAAGTTGGGTACTTGTGGCTTGAACAAGATTTTGAGGACCTATCGCTCTATTGAAGAGAGTCGATAGGTTGATTTTATCAGAGGTGTGTAGAGTCGAAAAAGTTTATTGATTGAATGAATGGGTTTACAATCAAATTTTCTCGATTACAGAGGAAGAGAAGATTGATTCGACTTCTCTTTTAAGGTGGGTTTTCGGCAGCGATAGGACGCTTCACTCAATGCTCACGTTGAGATTGCTTCCGTTGGCGATCGGAGCGAAGTTGAGATGATCTTGAGATTGCCGATGAAGAGTTTGATCTCTTTCGTGCGCAAGTGTTGATCTCCAAAGTTCCAAAAGCCCCTTTTCCATGGCTGCCACCGCCATTTATAGGGCTTTAGCATGTAGCGGCATGCAAGAATTGTGAAGCGTGGGTTAGCGATATGGGCGTGGACATAGCGATGCCCACCACTTAACCGCGTGGTTATCGTGGCTTCGTGGCCTTTGGGTTCGCTACAGAGGCGAGCTTGAGCCTCGTCGAATCTTGAGCCGAGTTTCTTCGAACTTCATTGCCTGGGGAAATCTTGATTGCATAACGAGGTCCGCTACTTGGATGGACTTGAGTTATATGACGAACCTCATTTGTTGAGCCGGTCGAATGCATTTACGCATTTTGGTTTGATGGCGAGCTTCACTGCATGGGTGAACCTCGCTTGGGTGCTTAGTTTCGTTGCTATAGGCGAACTTCGCTTGGAAGTCGATCTTCACCGCCGTGGGCGAACCTCGCTTGGGCGCCTAGCTTCAATGTTATAGGCGAACTTCACTTGAGAGTTGAGATTCATTGCAGTGGGCGAGCCTCGGTTGGATGGTGAGCCCGGCTGGCGAAGCCGAACCTGCATTATGAAAATCGAGCTTCACTAAGTGGGCGAACCGTCGGACCAGCATTATGGCTGACCGTGGAGACCCTATTTTGGCGAACCTCATCATATATTGGCGAGCCGTTTCTCGTCGACCCTCGTGTTAAGATCGAACTCCTCTCCCGCGAACGCCGTATTGAGTCGAGCCTGCGCCTCTTGAGCAAGTCTCGCTTTGAAGCTTTTAACAACTAGGGTGCGCGTGACCCTCGCCTAGAGAATTTTTTGACTGTCTACAAGACCCCCTTCAAAGTTTTGAGACTTGAATCGGGTTGTGTGGAGTGCGGAATACTTTGAATTTTTCTAACAGCCTATTACGCAGGCTCGCCGCCAACCTCGCCGAGTTCAAATATGAGGGCAAGGCTACGAACCTCGCACTCACCGACCCTTGGCGTTTCGTTTTCGATCTCTCTTTAAATCCGCATCCACGTGGCAATTTGGGGATTAGACACCTTTCGATCGACTTTTCACATCCAAAGATCTCGTCCGCAGATCTCGCATTGAGGATCACGTGAGAGATCTAGGCCGTATATTTCGGCCGTCGGTTGGGTTCTTCGAGACCCTATATATTACAGCGATTGGCCACAGAGAACCCCCCGCTGCTCATCTTCTTCAAGCCACCAATATCTAAATCACCGAGATCTCTCTTAACGTTCGAAGCAATGGCCCTCAAACCGCCATCGGGTAAAGGCAAAAGGTTCTGACTTCGATTCCTCCACGGGCCTACCTTCACAGTAAAAGACCCCGTGACATGGCTCAAGACATGACTTTTTTTTTCTTGAACAACAAAACATCTTAAAATTGGTTCCGGGCATGAGATCCGCCTAAAAGATTGTGATTCTTCCAACCAAGGTAGAAGCTCAGCCCAGGCTTGCCTCCTCCTCGATTGAAAGATGAGTCTCGTTCAAATAAGCTTGTCTTCTTGAAAGATTAGTCTCGCTTTGCAGGCTCGCCTTCTTGAAAGATTAGTCTTGTTTGGCTTAGGCTCGCTATTCAGACGAACCGGGCTCGACGGTTCGCCATTGATGACGGTTCGCCCATTGATGACGGTTCGCCCATTGATGACGGTTCGCCCATTGATGACGGTTCGCCCATTGATGACGGTTCATCCGCTTGACGAGGCTCGCCGTCGTGGACTGGTTCGCTCTGCTTGACGAGGCTCATCGTCAGAGTGACTTTGTTCTTTTGAAGTGGCAATTTTAAACCTCTGAGATTAACTTCTTTCTCTCTTTTCTTTTGTGTAGTTGAGCATCCCTCTACCCCCATCCCTCAACGGGGTGCTTTCGGAGCAAATGGTACTCAGGAGGCGGAACCTGACTTTCTATCCTCGCTGGTGAATATCCCCGTATTTGTGGACCGAAATGAAGAAGAATTGAAACTGCTCTCTGAACCCTCGACACCCACACTTAGGCGTTGGATTACAGATGCCCCCGAACTGGCCAACCGACCGATTGTAAAGCCTATCTTCTTATTTGGTGATGATGCCAAGATCCGCATCTATTGATTTGGGTTCAGATAGGTGGTTCGAAAGTGGTGAACTCACGCTACATGTTCTTGCCCGCAATGGAACGCGGATCGCTCACTTACTTCACCGATAGTCGCCGCTTCTAGAAGGATGAATTGGGATCTAACTCCCACTCAAGATGGAGTAATGTGTGGTCGCTTCCGAGATGGTGCATGTGGACCGCCATGGTCATCATGTAACCGGGTCTCAACCCCGACTTTTCCAAAGGGAGCTCCTCGTTGGTGAATTACCGTCGCGCCAACACTTTTGGTCGCTTTCCATAAGGTGGAGGGCACCGCCAAAGATTTTCGGACTCGGCCGGTCTCGATGGGGTTCTTCTCAATGGTGGCCTCGCCACCGAATACATTCTAAAAGAAAATCGTGACGAATTGGAGAGGTTTGGCCTTAGGGCTCCGATCAGGGCAACTCAATTGGGCCTGAGGAATAATTCTCAGCAATTCCTTGGAATTTTGGAGTTGTATAATCCTGATACCCACACTTTCTTCACTCCAGACGGTGAATTGGGGATTGCTTTGCATGAGATGGCCGAAATTTCTGGACTACCTCATGGAAGGTATCCGTACGAGGAGTACATCCCGGGGTATAAAGAGCTGACAGATTTGGAGAAAGATCACCCCCAAGTAGTGGAGACTTATTGGGAAGTGATATGCCACTACCATATTTGCGTCTGTATGCACGGACGCGCTGATAAGAAGGGGGAGAAGTTCATTAGTCACAACACTTGGGCCCACTACCTCTTTGAAGGGCTAGATGATAAGGAAAGTAGTGTGGTGCCCCTGGGTCCTCTCGAGGCTGGTACTTTGTCACGACTTGTGCTCAACAACCTTCCGCTTTCTTTTGTGACTTCCTCGGACGAGCATGGCTTCCCGGCAGGGACGACGTTTGACACTTATCTTTATCGAGCGGGATCCGATTTCTTCAAGGTCGGTATAGCGTGCTACCTCATGTTGTGGCTCAAACACATCGCCGCCCCACCGGCTGCTTTGATTCATTGGCACCGAGGTGATTTTCCCCGCTGTTTGCTTAGCACAGCGCCAATATGCACTTCTTCCCCGCCATGATTGCCCAGATTCATTGGGGATTGCGGCGCCTTTGTTATGCTTTCTCGCCATGGTGCCGAACCCAAGGGTGGAATTACCATACGCCTATCTTATGGCGGTTTGTCATGCACTGCCCTACTCTCATGGGTACACCCTCTGCTCATATAGAGGGACAAATTACTCCTTTCATCCAGAGGCTAGAGAACGTTGATTGGAGCAAACATTACATGGCTTCAGCGGGCGGGCCTCCCGACTATAAAAGTTATTCTTTTAACCGGTGCCTCCTCATTTTCCCCGAGTTAGCTATGGACAAGCTTTGGTAGATGAACCCAATGCTCGTGGTTATACCACTTTGTCACTTGGTCGCTTCTATGGCTCATGAGCATCCGGCCGGTATTTTATCCGCCGCTATCCCAGATGTATTGAGCCTTATCTACCCCGCCCGCTGTTGGCCAATTCGGTATGATCAATCAGATGTCGGTAATCCCAATTCTCTATTACAATCCGACGGCCGCGCTTAGTTGTGGGAGCCGTGGCTTGGCATCGACTGCCGGTGGCACGGGTGCTTGTTTTTCTTCCACAACGACCCTCAATCCCGACGACGCTCGCTATTGCAAGTGGCATTGCATGGAAAACGCAGATCCTGTGTTTTAACATCAATTCGCCGATTACGCTCGATTCGGCCAAGCATAAAGAGGGACAAAGTTCGCTAGAAGCCGTGATGCCAGATCAAGGAGTTCTTGCATGCCGAAAAGGATGCCGGAGTTGCTAAACCCCAGGTTAGTGTGGAGCCATCACGCCAATCCAGCCCTCATGAGACCCAGGAGCCATTACACCAATCCAGCCCTCATGAAACCCAGACGGAAATAGATGAGGCTCGACTACGCCGTTCCCCTTGTTCTCCAAAGTTGGACTAATATGGCGTTGATATTCCTTTTGCTACCAATGCCGAGGATACTATCAGCGGATCTCGTGATCCGGGCACCGGACATTTCGCTCACGACGAACCTTCGAGCCTCCTCCACGGAATCTCGAATTCATGATTCACCCCCACTACTGGAGCCATGCCCGAGGAGTCCATCCCCATTCCAGAGCCTGCTGGTATGATAATTTTAACTTATCGCGATCCTTTAGACTATCGCCTCGTCTAACTCTTCTCATCTCCTTATTTTTTTATTATTAAGGAGAACGACTCGAGAAAGTGCTTCTGCCGCCAGCTTGAGGCTCCAAAGACTGTGGCCTCCACTTAACCAAACGCTATTGCTGGTACGGCAAGAGCCTCTGATTGGTCCTGCTATCGGTTCAAGTACTACTCGCCGGCGCTACCGACATTGTTGAGAGTACCCGCCCGTAAATGTCCACGGCGGCCGGCATCGCTTCGTGAGTCGAGACCAGACTCAAGATGATGATACGGCGATCCTCGCCATGGCCGTGTTTGAACTTCACTTGCCTTGACTGCCGCCACCACCCCTCAATTGAAGTTCCGCCAATCCCGCCGGCTTGTTCGTTGGCTCGAGTCTCCTCTTATCGCTACCCCTCTTCTTTGACTTGTCAAAAGAATACGGTTGTCTATGATCCGCAATAATTTCTCACCATCCTAAAAGAATCTCCTATTCAAGTGTTGGAGCGCAGGGGATTTTGCTCGATCAAGGTCGATTGGAACCTCTCCTGGATGTGATGCAGAGCTTGACCAATGCTACGGCTACATTTCCCTACCGCACACGTCTGGCACAGGTAGAGGCCCTCTTCAACAAATGGCAAAGTCAGCGCGATCAGCCTCTTCGTTCCAAGATTGAAGATCGTGCCATGCAACTTAGGAGGCAAAGGGATGATTCTCAATTTGAGCTCCAGCGTCAAATACTTGAGAAGAAGCAGACGGTTCACCAGCTCGGGGAAATGACCGCAACTATATTCAATGAGAGCAAGAGGACAGCGGACATCGAGCGTAACCAACGACTCCTGGTTGACTCCTACAAGGC
This sequence comes from Asparagus setaceus, assembly GCA_012295165.1. Taxonomy (NCBI): domain Eukaryota; kingdom Viridiplantae; phylum Streptophyta; class Magnoliopsida; order Asparagales; family Asparagaceae; genus Asparagus; species Asparagus setaceus. The sequence goes on along the minus strand of CM022702.1, from coordinate 95,173,487 downwards.
TGCGCTCATCGATATCCAAGCCAAACTAGCGGCGGCGGAGAGTGAACTAATAACCGCTACCGAGGCATCGACTGACAAAACAATGGACAACACCAAGACGCAAGCCAACTGATGAATTGATAAGCTAAGTGTTGCCGCGGAGCCACATGCCGATACTCGATAACGATCTCCATAATCAAGCTACGGAAGAGGTTAAGGCTGCCCACCGGGAAGCCATGGTCATACTTGCTGCAGAAATCCGTCAGGCCGTTGAGCACTTGTAATTTATTAGATTATGAATAAAGTTCCCTCTTTTGTGTTCACTCAATATTTTCTTGTGCAATTTGCATTTGCAATCTGGAATTTTTAGCAAACCCCCAGCTATCAACGGACTTGGTATGTCTTTACCAGCTGCCGTTTGAGCTGGACTAGCCATACTTTTTCCCTCAGTATGGTGAGTTTTCGAGGAGTTTCTTTTAGGCTTAATGCTAAAATCTCCCCTCTATCCTTAGCCGTTCAAGGCGTTGGATTAAAAGATAGAGGCAACTCGCCTGGTAGACTACCATCAGGAATAAAATCGTGTGGGAGTGATCAAATCGTTCAGTGACATAAAAGTATAACGATCGTGATCAGAAAATAATCAAGTTGTTCAGTGACATGAAAGTATAACAACCATGATTATGAACAAAGTCATTTGAGGAAATGACTCGTAGTTAACCGAGTCGCTCAAAGGACATAAGAGTATAACGCACTATAATTGGAATAGAGCACATCGCATAGTAGGCCGCTATTCTGGGAGGGAGTTGATAGGGGTATATCGCTGAGTAAACCTATACCGGGCTTACCTAACATCATTCTAAGATGAATAACAAACGAGAAAAAATAGAATATCACATCACTTGGTAGGCCAATATAGGACAATGAACATCACTTATGGGAAATGGTGGACATCGTAAAGATAAAATATTGACACATCACTTGGTAGGCCAATATTGGACAATAATCGCCATTTGTAAGAAACTACTAATATTGCTAATATAACATATTGGTATATCACTTGGTAAGCCAATACTTAGAAATAACAAGATAATTAATTAGGGTAATATTTCTTCGTAAACTTACCGCTGATAGGCATCATGATTTTGTCGCCTTCTTGATCGTCGGTATGCTCCATTCGAGTAAACCACTCCACTACTTAATGGTCCTTCCCATTTTGGTTCAAATTTCCTTCTTCTTAGAATTGAGGATCATTGCGCCTGACAATGAGAACAAGGTCGCCTTCCTTGAAAATGCGACACTTAACTTTCTTGTCAAATGCTTTAGAAACCTGACTTGGTAGAACTCAATATGTTGTTGAGCCAGTAGTCGCCATCCAAAGATTTCAAGTTCCTCAAGGCCGACGATGATTTTCTTCACCGCCATTCCAGTGGTTAATGCTATTAAGTAGCGGCGAATTTGAATCTCCATTGGTAAAATAGCCTCGCAACCATAAACTAAAGAATATGGGTGGTAATTCGTCAGTGCGAACTACAGCAGTAAGCCCACAAACTTTGTCCCAACTTGTCATCCCAATCCTTCTTATTTGAAGAGACCATCTTAGTAAGGATCTTGATGATCGCCTTATTAAAAGCTTCAAATTCTTGTCCGCTCGCAAACAGATAGTAAGTCGTTGATGCTAAATTCGATTCGAATTTATCGCTAATCGCTGCGGAACGCATGACCGACAAATTGTGGACCATTGTCATGGACACCGCCTTGGCATACCATATTGGTATATGACGGATGTTTGACAAATTTGATCACATCACTAGTCTTGACCATTCTCAATGGAATAGCTTCACCCATTTTGAGAAATAATCGCTATCGCCAATATGAAGCGGTGTCCTTTTGAAGAAGGCGGAGAAATGGGACCAACAATATCCATTCCCATGTTTCAAAAGGCGGGGCGTGGCGGTAGGATCACGGTGTTCGGCGGTTGGTGAAGGTAATTAGCATGTATTTGGCATGCATGGCATCGCTTAGCGAAGCCACGCATCCTTTACCATTGTCGGCCAATAATAACCGAGTCTACGGCCGGTCCCATAACTTAGGTCCAGCCGGTGTGCTCCACAAACACCGCCATGAGCTTTTTCAAGACTTGCTCGCTTCCTTAGTTGACAAACATCAAGCAAGAACCCATCATATGACCTTCTATATAAAGTCTCAGAATTGGGAATCATAGTAAAATCTCGATGCTCGCCGCAATTGACTCTCTTTCTTTTATGTCTTCGCAATATCCCATGCAAGACATAGTCGATGATCGGAACCGCCACCGGCTTCAAGTGACTTAGGTTCGCTTTCGATCGCTTGATCTCAGAATGCATATTTTGGCCGTAAATAGTTGCCGACTAGACAATAATTTGCCGAGTAGCATTCTCGTGCGGCTAGCAAGCCGCAAGAGACGCCAATGCATCGCGATAAGTGTTCAGAAACGGGTACATGATCAATGTAAAAGCTTTCAAACGAGTCACCTAAAGTCACGGCCGCCGATGATGAGGGATAAGGTCCTCGTACCGACTGCATCCTCTTAGTTGTTTTATGATTAGTCGTGAATCCCCAAATGCTTCAAGGTGTTTCACGCCAAATGTTTGGCTATGTCAAGACCAATCAATAACGATTATACCGCCACGCTATTGGTGCATGGTTCTGATAACTAATACTGCGGGTATCACGTGATTTTGTGGAGATATCAATACTACCCCACTCCAGCCTACAACTACATCGGGTCGCCTTCACAAAGAACAACCGCCATACTTGTTCCTTAGAGACCGATTAGCTTCATAAGGTTCATCGTGCATGTCTTGATACAATTCGACTTTCCTTTTAATGGATGGTTAGCCATAAGATCACACACGCCTTGACCCTTCATTGCCTTCCGAGGTTTGAAGTGAATGTCATATTGAGATAATAATAGTGCCCATCTAGCCATTCGGCCATTCAGCGTGCGGTGGGTCATAAATACCGTATGGGGTCGATTTTAGAGATGACGGTATAGTCCGGCCCCACTAGATAATGTCGCATCTTACGGATAGCGAAGACCAAAGCCAAACATTCCTTCAATGGGAGGATATCGATATTCGCGGCCCCGACAAAGTCTCACGAGGTAATAGACCACTGCTCGGGCCATTGTCGCCGCCTTGTGTTAAGAGACTCTAACGATACTGTGGCGAAATATAAATCGTGGTTTTCTCGATGAAGAACTACACAGGATTAGAAAGATATGTTTTAATCTCTTGAATGCCTTAGGCAATCTTCATCCCAAACTAACGATACACCTTTCTTCATGAGCTTTGAGAATGGTTGACATTTCCCGATAAATTGAAAATGAATCTGCGAATGTAAGCCAAACGCTCTTGAGACCACGGCTCGAGGCTTCTAGGAGGTGGAAGTTCTGGATAGCTTTGACCTTGTCCGGTCGAGACGATACCATCTCGCCGTGACCACTTAACCCTAGAAATTTGCCACTAGACATCCCCTAAAAGACTTAGTTGGGTTCATCTTTAGTCGGTGTGCCCAAGATTATCTCAAATGTTGTCTTCAAGTCATGCAAATGATCACTTTATGACGACTCTTGACTACTAAATCATCACGAAAGCATTCCAAATCGCTGTAAATGTTTTCGGAAAATAGTGGTCATAGCACGCTGGTATGTAGCCCCCGCGTTTTTCAAGCCAAAGGGCATAATCAGATAACAAGATATCCCCGACGATGTTCGAAGGCAAGATGTTTTCATCATCGATGCATTTTAATTTGATTGTACCACGAAAATCCATCCATAAAGACATCCTTTCAAACCCGCATGTGTTGTCGATGATAATATCCGTGAATTGGTAGAGGGAAATCGCCTTTCTGACATGCCGCATTTAAGTCTCGGTAATCAACGCACGGTCGGATCTGTCGTTTTCTTCACCACGGGTACTATATTAGATACCCAAATGATGCCGCACTTCCTGATGAACCTCGCTTTGATTAGTTTTGATCTCTCTTTCGATGGCCTTCATGACTGAGGGAAAATGCGTCGTCGTTATTGTTTAACGTGTTTAGCTCCCCGGCTTGATGTTAAGGCGTGCATGGCCACTTGAGGGTCTAAACCGTGCATATCTTCATAACTCCATGCGAAGACATCGATATATTCCCGCACTCAAAGCGATAAGGCTCTCCTTTTCTTCATTTGTCAAACTATAAACTTATGAATATGGGTTTTGGATTAGCTTCATCCCCATATTAACTTGGACTATTTTGTCATCGGTGGGTGGCCTCGCTGTTCAAAACGATGTTCCCATTGCATTCCAATTGTTGACTCGGTGGATCCTCGAATAGCGTAAGAGATCATCTTCTTGAATCTCTATTGATCACCGAGGTCATATTGGCCATCGTGGACCTGAATTCATGTCCTATAATCGACGCCGTAATCCCAGAAGCCGCTCGTAAGATGAGTGATCGACTCACCCTCGATCGTAACATGTCATGAGTACGGGCACTCATATCCCAACCCTTTACGAATTTTATGATAGTAATCATCGGTGGCCTTAGGGACATAAGCGGTCGGATCGGTGTCACGATGCCTTTCCCATAGTTTAAACCCTTTTACTTAAGGAAATCATATCCCATTTTCTTCATCAAATGCTGCGTCACGGTGAGAAATATGAAAATTGGGGTTCCTTTTCCTTCATTTTGGGCTGTTTAACTCATTTTGCAACGCTTATTGACTTGCCCAAGGATAATGTCTTTCCGATCATTATTCTCGGGCCGTATCACAAAACCGCCAGAAGAATTAAGGTGCCTTGGAGTTGTCATAAATGACGACCGAATGGGCATGTGAATGCGTGTTCAAAGATACAACCGTGGAAGAATTTCTGACATCAAGTCAGTATGACTTTTAACACCCGATACGTAAGCTAAATCACAATTTTCATTAAAAATGACTATGTCATCATCAGGATCATTCAGATCGATTACAAAGGGTTTTACATCATTGAAAACAACTCCTTGTTCTGGACTCTATGTCGCCTTCATTCTCACGCCATAGTCCTCGACCGGGTTCACCGGTTTGGCCTTCCTCAAAGTAGTGGACGTAATCAAGAAAATAATTCTCCATACCTTGAATGGTTGCCTTTACTGCGACCAATGTTTTAACCATCCCTTCATCATCTACATACTTCATGCATTGATGCAATGTAGACGGGACGATCAAGTTTTCATGGATCCAGGGTCGACCCAAGAGCAAATTATAGGATGTATCCGCCGATGACATAGCAGTAACATCCGCCTTCAAGTCTCCTATTTGGCATTTGAGTTTGATTCGCCCTGGGATCTAGAATTGGTAGCATTGAAACCATAGATGGTGGTTCTGTTGTTGCCAACCGATGCAATCCAGATCCCAAGATGTTGTATAATTCTCAATGGGATGATGCTCAATGCATCCCGGGTCAACTTGAACTCTGCTGATTCTGACAGCCAATGTAACCTAGAAGTATAATGGCCTATCATGTCGTGGTTCTTCACTTGCATGTCCTCCGATGAGAAGGTAATGCAAGGTATTGGCCCCTTGAAGACTGGTGGCATTGGGCACAAACTTCACTGAAGCTCGGGAAATAAGCCAGAAAGGCTTCGCTGTCCGCTAATGCTTCTCGCAGAGCTCGGTAGATTGAGAAAGCCGTAAGAGTTCAATAAAGTAATTCTCACGGATGTTGGAGAGTTAAGCTAGAACATCAAACCGAAAGGGGCTTCAAGTTTCAAAGGTCCTTCCCGAAGCTTTGTTGTAGCGGATCTCCCTTGTTTTGGGCTCACTGACTGGCACCTTTGCTGGTACATCGGGTATTGCCTCGGGATACTCCTTTGAGAACTCTTTCCCACCTCGGGTAGCCAACACTGGTACAAGTTGTGTAACGGGGGCGATTTGTTGCTCGGTGGAGTCATTGACTTGCTCCTTTTCCGGTACGGCAGAGGTGGCGTTACACGCCCTCCGTTTGGACTTCGAAGAAGTCCATTGCTCATCTGATAACAAGTCAGGATGAACCCACATAATTTAAGCCTTTCGGTAGTGTAAGGACCATACCTTGTGCCTCCCGCCGGAGGTCGGTTCACAACTCGCTTCGCCGATGGATCGGTTTTACACCATCCTGCACTTGGAATTCCGCAAAATCGCCAAATTGGAGAGCGACCATGTTTGCAGACACCTTCTTCTGATCATCCCGCAGAGTCATAACACCTGCTTCTAACAAGACTTGGATCTTGTCTTTCAAGATGTAACATGACCCTGTCGGATGGTGTACCATTCGATGGTACATGCAAGATTTTGATCATCCGCCCTGAAGCTTCCTCCGCTTTTATTTCCTAAGCTGATCTTGTTCATTTTGAGTAAAGTTTTAAGGATTGGGATGACCTCGTCATCCTTAAAATCATACTTTCCGAGGACTACTGCCAAAACATTCGATTGCTTGAAGGGTCTCAAGTAGGTTGGGTTTCCTGACGAGTCTCCTTCCCCTTCGATTGCTTTTGAGGAGTAAAATTGTTATAATTACCCCCTTTTTTAGGATGAGAATCCTGAGGTTCCTCTGCTTCGATCCTCTTAAGCATGTTCTCAATCTGCTCCCCTTGCCTCACCAAGTCTCTCCAAGAGTGTGCTTCAACTGCACCCATCTTCGAAAGTGTAGGCAATAAAAATTGCCTTAATCCCTACACGGCAACTCGGGATGAGCAAAAGAGCTTAAGCGTCCAGCTGAGTGAAGTCAGGTCCGCCTAAAGGTTAAGTTCACCTGGATGCTTGACTTTGCAAAATAGACAAAAGTGCTGATATCTCTCGAACCGAAAGGAATTGGGCAAAATGACTGGGGCAATTGGCTCCATCTCGTCGAGATGGTCGATTTCCATATATAACTCGGCCCACCGGACGCACGGCTTGAAAGTTACGCACTGTTTCTTCGTAGGCACGCAGGCTCGCCAAGCCGAGGCTCGACATTCAGGCGAGGTTCGCCAAGCAGCGAGGCTCGACATTCAGGCGAGGTTCGCCAAACAGCGAGGCTCGACATTCAGGCGAGGTTCGCCAAACAGCGAGGCTCGACATTTAGGCGAGGTTCGCCAAACAGCGAAGCTCGACATTCAGCCGAGGTTCGCCAAGCAACGAAGCTCGACAATGGTCTGACGAGGTTCGGCTACAACGTCGAAGTTCGACGAGGCTCGCCTACAACAGTAGTTTGACGAGGCTCGCCTACAACAGTAGTTTGACGAGGCTCGCCTACAATAGTAGTTTGACGAGGCTCGCCCGCAGCATCAAAGTCAAACGAGGATCGCACAGCAGTAAACCTCGACATACAACCGAGGTTCGCCTACAACAGTGAACCTCGACATACAACCGAGGTTCGCCTACAGCAGTGAACCCCGACATACAACCGAGGTTCGCCTACAGCAGTGAACCCCGACATACAACCGAGGTTCGCCTACAGCAGTGAACCCCGACATACAACCGAGGTTCGCCTACAGCGGTGAACCCCGACATTCAACCGAGGTTCGTCATTGCAGCGAAGCTCGACTCTCATAAGAGGTTCGCCTACAGCGGCGAAGCTCACCATCCAACCAAGCTCGCCATCCATGCCAAGCTCGCCCGCAGGCTTCCCAAGACCGCCCACTTGAAGCATGGGAGACGTCACATCCCATAGTGGTCACATTCCACAGAGGGCATGGTTCCCCTCACAGTGATCACATCCCACTTGGGGTATGGCTCTCCTCAAGTGGGCATGGCCATATCCCACGAATCAAGGAAGTGGCCATGCCTCTCCTTGCCTATTTATAAGCCACCATCTCCACATGAGGAGGGGCTTTTTCCTTTTGGAAAAAAAACTCCTGGAGAAACCAACACTTGCGCACAAGTGAGATCGAGCCCTTCATCAGCAACCTCCGGATCATCAGCAACCTTGTTCTGATCGTCAACGGGAAGCAATCTCGACGTGAGCATCGAGGGAAGCGTCCTTCCGCTACCAAGAATCCACACAACAAAAGAGAAGTCAAATCAACCTTCTCTTCCTCTGTAATCGAGAGAGTGTGATTGTAATCTTTTTTCAAAGTCAATCAAACAAAACTTTTTTCGACTCTACGTAAGATGGCTTAACTACCAGGGGAGTAACCATTCATTCCGGATGAACCGGTGGTGGCGCAATCGCATTGCAAGGTTGCGCTGGAACCGAGGTTCAAACCTTGGTCATCGAAGTTTGATCGTGGTAAGTACGAGGAGTTCCTCTCCTGCAGGGCATCTAGCCCGCTGAAGACGCAAGTGTCGCCGAAGTCTCAGATGAGACTTCAGCCCCGCTGCTTCAGCTGAATCCTCTGGCTAACTCGACAATCAGCCTTTGTCTCTCAAGGACAAGGCTCCAAAAGTTAGCCTACAGTTAAGAAGTGGGTTGTTAAGCAACCCAAGTCAACTCGATGTTGTTAGCCAAGTTTTGGCTACGGCGAGCCTCGCCTATGGGAAGACCGAACCTCTAACGGTCCCTCTCAAGACGCGCTGCATAACGCCGGGCCGACAGAACCAAGCTCGCACGCGTTTCGAAGCTTTGGTCTCGTTGGACGGATTCCACTATCGTCCAAAGAAAGCCGACGAACCTCGTCATCATCAAGGGGTTCATTCAAAACAAGACGAAGGTCGCCCCAGCCGGAACCTCGCCTACTTAAACTAACGCCGCCCCACGCATTTCGCAACTCGCCCACAAGACTAATGTCGCCTAGCCGCAAACTCGCCCAGTGGCTTAACCTCGCCAACGGGGTCCCTTTGAAGGACGAAGCCAGGTGAGTGGCTTAACCTCGGCCAATGTGAGGTCCCTTTAAAAGAGACGAAATCGCCGGCTGGCTTAATTTCACCAACAACATGACGAACGTCGCTCTGTTGACGAACATCGTCATGACAAACGTCCAAATGATGAACCTCGACATCATGAACCTCGACGGGAGTGTTATCGGCAAGTGGACTAACCTCGTCAGGAAGCGCCGTATCGATCTAACCTCGTAGGAAGCGCCGTAATGACGAGCCTCGCCATCTTAAGCCTACCCAACAACATGAGGTCCATTCTCAACCGTGATAAACCTCGCTCGGATAGCTTAACCTCGCCATCATCAAGGGGTTCATTCAAAACAAGACGAAGGTCGCCTACCGCTAACCTCGCCTACTTAAACTAACGCCGCCCCACGCATTTAACCTCGCCCACAAGACTAATGTCGCCTAGCCGCAAACTCGCCCAGTGGCTTAACCTCGCCAACGGGGTCCCTTTGAAGGACGAAGCCAGGTGAGTGGCTTAACCTCGGCCAATGTGAGGTCCCTTTAAAAGAGACGAAATCGCCGGCTGGCTTAATTTCACCAACAACATGACGAACGCCGCCTGCTGACTAACATCGCCATGACAAACGCCCAAATGATGAACCTCGACATCATGAACCTCGACGGGAGTGTTATCGGCAAGTGGACTAACCTCGTCAGGAAGCGCCGTATCGATCTAACCTCGTAGGAAGCGCCGTAATGACGAGCCTCGCCATCTTAAGCCTACCCAACAACATGAGGTCCATTCTCAACCGTGATAAACCTCGCTCGGATAGCTTAACCTCGCCATCATCAAGGGGTTCATTCAAAACAAGACGAAGGTCGCCTACCGCTAACCTCGCCTACTTAAACTAACGCCGCCCCACGCATTTAACCTCGCCCACAAGACTAATGTCGCCTAGCCGCAAACTCGCCCAGTGGCTTAACCTCGCCAACGGGGTCCCCTTGAAGGACGAAGCCAGGTGAGTGGCGAACCTGCGCCCGTCAATGTGAGGTCCCTTTAAAAGAGACGAAGCCTCGGCTCTGGCTAATTTCACCAACAACATGACGAACGCCGCCTGCTGATCAACATCGTCATGACAAACGTCCAAATGATGAACCTCGACATCATGAACCTCGACGTGGAGTGTTATCGAAGCAAGTGGACGAACTCGCCGAGGAAGCGCCGCCGTAATGACTAACCTCGCCGTAGGAAGCGCCGTAATGACGAGCCTCGTCATCTTAAGCCTACCCAACAACATGAGGTCCATTCTGAACCAGATAAACCTCGCTCGATAGCTTAACTCGCCATAAGCTTCGCCGTAACCAAAGGAAACGGCAGCCTCGCCAGTGGTCGCCAAACTGACTTGAGAGCCTCTCTCATACGCAGGCTCGCTTTTCTAATCAACCGGGGTACACCCACTTCTGATCTCCGTGATTATCTCACTCGCAAGCGTGATGCCAGTCAAATGCAATCTCATTGTTGCTGTGAGAAGCTCATCTCTACGATGCACGCCCAATGTTCATCGACACATCACCGCCGGTTTTGAGCGACATTCCAATCCCGGCCGGATGCATCGCAAGGCGGTTCTACCACAAAAAGCGAGCGGTACACGATGGTCATTCCCATGGAGTGACTATCAACATGGTTGGGAGAAGCGGGAGCAAGACCCCAACAAGTAGTCCAGAATCGTCTGACCTTGAATATTCCCCGGGGTTACGAGGTGCATTAATCAATAGCCAAGGCGCTTATCGAGGAACCCGTCTTTGTACCGGAGTGACAATCCCGTTTGACTATAGCCAATTGGCTGGGGGTACTGTTTGGGTCGAAAGTTGATTTCTTTGTCGTTTCCATTGCAAAACTTAAGAAAATTACACCTTAATTTTCAGTTACAAAGAAATTTTAGATAACTCTCTCACAAACTCGAACAAAAGATACTACAAGTGTAGATCTCCGCTTTTGTGGACTTTGCCTCGCGTCGGACGCCAGAATCCGTGGACCACCGAAGCAACGATCGCCGAATCGACGGTTTAGTTGATGCTTCGAAAGGAAACAAGAACTTAAGCAAATATCTTAGCAAAGTAAGATATCTACTCTTCTCAAGAATAAGTCAAAGCTTAAACTCGAGGAATCTCCGTAGATTGTGTTCTTGAACTTTGGAAGCTTGATTCTCTCTCCTTGCAAAAGCTCGGTTTTGTTTGATCTCTCGATTGCCAAATGCCGATCCCCGCCCAAGTGGATGTAGGGGGTATTTATAGTCCTTGGGAAGCGTGCCCTCTAAAGAAACACAAGTCATAAGTGCTCCACATTTGCAAGCATAGCGCTGCTACCGAAGCCGCCATGCTTATGCCGCCGCCACGGCGATAAGTATACCGCCTCACCGGGCGCAGACAAGATGGGTCGCCACGACCGGCGAGGCGTTGTCGCCCCTTCACCGTTGTAACGGTTTCACGCTTTTAGGCACGATTAAATGCCCTAAAATCACTTAGTGGGCGATTTTCGCGGTAACCGCCATTAAAGTATCTCAACATCTCTTTGCTTTTATAAAGTCAAGTGGGCCCCATCAGATTGATTTAGACCCTTCAAGAGCCCGCAGTATTCTGGTGTCTCGATTTCATAAGCATAGTAAGTCCGCTAGTTGCAGACACATCAAGGTGTCTCGCCGCGGGCAGACATCAACAAGTGTTCGCCAATGAGACACATCAAGGTGTCTCGCTAGTTGCGAGACACATCAAGGTGTCTCGCTAGTTGCAGACACATCAAGGTGTCTCGCTAGTGGTGAGGCACACATAAGTGTCTCGCACTGTAGCGAGACACAATCTTCCCCTGTGTTGACTTCTTGAGATTTCGACGACGTTGTCCTTCGATCTTCTCATAATTTAGTCATATTTGAGGTTCTTCAACAATTTTGATGCCTACAGATACCCTCCAAAGTTTTCGTGACTCTCTCAGATTTTATCGAGGGTCCGGAATACTTTGGATAAGATGCTTTGCTTCGCTCAACGTTGAACTTTGTAGAAGTGGCCCATGTTTTGCTTCGCCAACCCCGGCTACGCTGACGTCACGACCATATTCTCGAAGTTCAATAACTATTGCATTTGTATTTGAATTGGTTGAAATGTCAAGTCCATTTTGGACTAATCATCTTCATCTTGAAAGTCATCATTTGTTGTGATTGAATGCCTTGAGAGTCATTCGAGAAAAAGCCATCCGGTTTTCTCAATATCGATTTCCGTGAAAGCTTCAGATGTAATATCCGGAATTGTCCCACTTGAAGAAAGCGAGCGAGGCAACCAAGTATCTTGTTCAAAGATGGTGGTTAATGTTGTCTCGCTGAGCTAGAGGCCGGACCGCTTGAACGGGCGGTTGGACTTGCCTCGCTTGAGCGGGCGGTTGGACTTGCCTCGCTTGAGCGGGCGGTTGGACTTGCCTCGCCAATAAGCTGGCCGTGATAAAACCCAACACTAGGGTTTTAACCCCATTCGACCCCGCCTTCTAAACTTCAAATTTGTTCTAATTTCTTCCCGAGCTCTTCCATCAACCTTAGCAAGCCCTTTAATCTCTCAAGCTTCCAAGTTTGCTCGAAAACCCTCTTTAGATCTAGGGTTTCTTCGATTTCTTAGGATCCCATCGATGATCGATTTTCCTCCATCAAACCGAAGCTTTGATCTCTCCGTGATCCAAGCCTCTTCATCAAACCCTAGGCCTCTTGAGCTTCTTGCTTTCGGATTTTCATCAAACCCTAGCTTTTCTCTTGTTCAAGCCAAAAATCTGATTTTTATCATGTCTCCTAAAAGATCTCGTGGTCCCTAAGGCCAAACCGCTCTCAAACCTCTCGATGTCAAGAACCGACCGCTTCGCCTTTTGGGGTGAGTTCTTCTCGATATATGCACTTATTTTGGGTTGAAAAGTTTGCATTTTTGTATAAAATCCTCATTTGTTCTCCTTTTGCAGGCATTTGAGAAGAGTCGAGGTCCTCCTTTGTGTGGATCTCGCTAAAACAAGTGTTTTGCATAGCCGTAACATTCACAAATCAACGAACAAAGCTTCGATTGTCTCGCGGTTTGCGTAGGCGGTCGAGGTCGCTCGCTCGGGCGAGACAGCTGGGATTGTTCACGGCCGGGCGAGGCAGCTTGAAATCGCCTCGCTTCGGGCGAAGGGCCGATCGCCGCCAAGCTTATGAAGACAAGCTATGATTGTCTTCGCCGGCCGGGCGAAGTCGCTGTCCCAACACTTAGCCATTTTGATGTTAATTTTGACCCAAAGACTTATAAGTGTATGTGTGCTTTGCGCTTGAGTTTCCCCTCGGCATTTGTTGCTCATGAGCCAAGTGGATTGCACACTGTTTTCCTCTTCTCAAGAGATGCCACTAGTGACCGATGCTCCTCGCCGGTCCAAATGCGCCCGCATTATCGAAGTGTTAGAACATGGTGATCGCCGTAATTTACTTAAGAATGATCACCGACGCCCATCGACAAAAAATGCCGGATCCACGAGATAATGAGGAAGTCCAAATATTTATTCGGGATTCTCGCTATGGATCCGTAAGCCTTATCCGCTCGGACCGAACCATGGTCAGATGAAAGTGATGGCTCTAATCTTTATTTACCTCCGCTTGCCCGCCATCATTCACTCTTTGCGCGCAATTTATCGCTTAAGAGGAATATGTCCCGAGATCGATCAAGATTTGGAACGCATACATCGCGGATATATCGAAGGCGCTAGCCTGTGTTCTAGCGACAAGAACTATATTCGCGCTTTTACCCGCCTTGTGGGTCGACAGCCCACCTCATGATGAACTGATGGTCAAAGCCGACACATTGAAGAATCGCTGGCCAAAATAGGAAGGGAGTTGCCTCCTAAGAAATCTCACCGGTTTCGTTGGTACATTCTATCACGAATCGATGGTGGACACGATGACACTACGCTTCAATCGATGGAGTCGGAACTCAAAGAGATTGATTATATGTTCCCATCCGTGCTAGCATGTATGGAATTCCTCCCACCAGATCATTTCCTCGCATTGCCGGAAATCTACAACCCGTGATACCAACACCTTCCCCGACTAAAAATGGGGAATTGGGTCTACCACTTCATGAGATGATGAAGGTTTCCGGTCTTCCAATGGGTGAAGCACCATATCAAGAATATTTTCCGCCAATCGACGCATTGAGGGAAATGAAAGAGAAGAGATCACCGCTTATGATATTCTCGTGGGAGCCGACTTGCCACTATCAAGCCGCAATAGCGACAAGGACGGAAGGCTAGAGGCTTCCGCAGATTAGCCATAAAAAGCTTGCCGATTATCTATTCCGTAACTTAGAGGGTGACGAGGATGTAAGTGAACGTAAAACCTCCACTCTTCGCCATCAACAAGCCGATTGCAAAGATAAATGCCCAATCCTTCACTACCCCATATGCCGAGGGCAAAATTCTAAGGGACTAAATTTGAGACTTTCTTGTGGCAGCCTACAAAAGCAGATCAAGCCACAAACTCTCTTGGCGGGCTACTTGGCTATCCGTTGAAGAAGTGTGTAGTCCCGCATCAATCTTCGTGATGCCCCGCTTTAGAAGTGCTTTTCCTACCGTGAGCCTGGTCAACGGTCGGCTTCTCTTCTTCCGCGATGGTGGCGATATTCATGGGGACTCGACGATAGTTTCCGGTTTTCTCCACAAGGGTAAAGGGTCTTCTAGCGACATCCCAAATTGGCCAAAGTAGAACTACCAGATACTTATTTGATGGCTCGCTCAGGCTCCATCGCCCGTGATCCGATGACGTACCGACATAGTAGATTATGAACCGCCTTATTTACGATCTTGGAAGAATGTAAATGGAAAGCGAGATGTTGGTCTGGGCGCCAACTCGTAATTGCTAAGAGTTGGGAATTCTTCAAATGTTTCCGAACTTTTCAGCCGATATGATGAAATGCTTGTAGATGCCGGGCCTAGCGAAGTCGAACTATTCTCGATCTTGGTTGCTTCCGATGGCTAATGAACATTCGCATTGGTTACCCGATCTTCCCGTGAAGAATTCCCGCGATATCGAGCCTTATTTCCCATGCCGCTTCTTCGCCGCTTGCTACCACCGATCTATGTCGGAATTCAAATCGGGAATGAAGACTCATGGAGGTCTTATTGACGCGCCCACGCTGGTATTGAACATAAGCGCCGCACCAATGCCAAGTTCGGGCCTCCTCCGCCGGTCAAGCTTCAGATGACTTTTCTATACCGCAAATGGCTCATTGCGCCTAATGCTTCCACGGAAGTAGGACATGACAGAGCCTACACCAACCCCTCGCTTCACCCAAACGAGCTCGCCCTTCAAAGAAATCAAAAGGCAAGAAGAAGGTCACCCAAGAAGAGAGTGAAGAAGAGGAATTTGATTATACGCCCACACTTCAAGAAGAAGAAACGATCGTCATTCAGCCAGGTCCAATTCGAGCGGTTGTAGTGCCATCGCCGCCGCCTCCGCTCGGGACGGATGTACCAGCCAAACCTCTTCTCGTGTTCCACCTCCTCCTGCCCTTTGAAACGGCCTCGCCAAGGTCGTTTTACTTATCCCCACCGGATGACGGCCGAGACAGGGAAGAAGAAGAAGAAGAAGCGACCGAAGCTTATAATCCGAAAGAGGGCTCGTCCATCACCGGCCGTTCATACTTCTGCTTCCATCGCCCGGGCAATAATGCGTACGAAGAAGGTCGTACACAGGTCTCATCGTACGAGATCCCCAAAATCACCAACTCCTGAGGCGATAGACACTGATTTTCCGCTTGGAAGAGAAGGTATGACTCAGATTCATCATCTCGACTTTACCATTTCATCTATGATTATTAATTATTCCATTTTTTCTTATCTGAAGAAGGCGAGGTTCCAGCTGAACCTTCTCCTCCAAGAGCGCTTCACTTATGAGGATCCTACCGAGATACCAACGCCAAACTATGGATCGACGCCCCGATACCACTACCGACGCCGACATTGACGCCCCTCCGGCTCGAGGGTGCCGCCGCAGTACGACCATTTCATCTAGATGGCGACTTAGAATCATGAAAGAATCTGAGTTGGTTCCTCCACTTATCGCTAACGCTTCATATTCTTTTAGAAAAATTCCAAGAAATGAGCGCAAGCTGCTAGCCACCGAGCCAACTCCTCGTATGAAGTCTAATTTCCGCTATATCTTCTTTTCTCCATATTGGAAAGCTAACATATTATGCTTTGGTGGAAGAACAAGTCAAGGAGAGGCCATCTTAGGTGAGGAACCGGAATTTCAACCAACCGTAATTGATCCCCGGTATGCACATATACTATTTTTTAGTATACATTAATATCCATTTACTAACACTCGGCTATGTCATTGCCGCCATAGGTGAAGAACCAATGCAACCGAGCCTACATATGAAGAGGGTTTTGAGGAATCGCCTCAACACGCTTAAGTCGATGATCTCCGCTTCGAAGTCCGGATCACATTTTGATTGAAGAGATGTTGTCGAACAGTTCCCATTTTCGAGACTCAACCAATGTCTCCCAAACCGAGTCCATTATTGTATCAATCTGCTGAGTTTGCTCGCTCAACCTCGACCACCAACTACTCAAGCCGACTGACCGCTTGGTTCACGAGACCAACAACCAACTATAGAGCAAACAACTCAAATTGAAGGCCCTATTATGCACCCCCGACCACCGGCTATCCAACTTGAAATTGAATCAACTCCTGGTTCCCCAAGCTGAATTGATGAGTGTGGAAACAACACTTGCCGGAGGATCTTCTAGCCGCATCAGATATCTTCCAATCTTGATTTTTTTAAATTTGAGTTTGGAATCTTCTAAGCTTACACTTTCTCTTTCACAAATGCTCCTTCCATATCGTATGACACAATTAAAGCTTTAATGGCGATGAGGATCCGTAGAAGATGGTCATCAAGCAGAGCTTGAGGGTTTCACATTCCTTTTCAATAAATTGATTGAAAAGGTCGTGAATAAAGGTTCTTCCTTCAAATGGCTGCCTCGACGGCATGTAAATATCATAAGGGAGGAGGGTTTTCCGACTTGGTCGACTCCATTGCGTAAGATCCGATCCAAATAGAACAGAACCGAGTAAACTTCGAGACTTCGTCCGGGGTACTTCTTCTTATATCTCTTCTCGAAGTTGAGTCTATTACACAAGCTAGAGAAGCCAAGCTAAGAACTGCTGAAGAAGAACTACAGAAGTGCAAGCCCAACTGCCTAAGGGCAAGCTTGAATACACGGATGAGGCCAATGTCGACTTGGTCCGCCGGAGACGCGACGACCTTGAGATCGCCACCAAGAAAGCTCTCAAGATGTCAAGAAGCAGTTTCTCCGAAAATTGATCTTGCTAGTTCGAGAAGACTCGCCCAAACCGCGTAACAATTGAAAGCATCCGATGAAAGGTCTCTGAATCGATCAAGATTATTCAACTTCTAACTATTAATGATGCTTCTAGAGTCCTTCTCGAAGGAATTGGAACAAGAATACCGTGATCGAAGCTGAGTCGAAGAACAGATCCGCCGCCAATTCTCCCATAGGACACTTTTGATCTTTGTTTAGTCGACAATGTATTTTAAACCCCATCATTTATGAAATAAAATTTACTTTTGTCAACTTTTATTACGCTCTTTATTCTCGCTTTGAACTAATGGATATAACCTTAATAGGATTTTTGGCAAACCCTCACCATCAACGGATTTGATATGCCTTTACCAATTACCGCTTGAATTGGCTAGCATGTAGATTATTTAAGTCCGTTTCTACACATAACGCTATGCTAAAAGAGTGAATTCTCTTAGACTTTATGCTACGATATTGAATAATGAGGCTTAATCAATTATCACTGAACCGACATTACCCTACGGCGCAGTGTTAGATCGACTTATTCCCCGATGGCGACAGAATAACACCCACCACGCATAAATAGACGTGATTTAATATAACCAGCCTATGTAATGAATACATAACCTTTCGAATTGTGTCTTCTCTGGGGCTAAAACGAACCCGCTTGTGTTTTCTCGGGGCTAAAACGAACCCGCTTGTGTCTTCTTGGGGCTTAAAACGAACCCGTTGTGTTTTCTCTGGGGCTTAAAACGAACCCGCTTGTGTCTTCTCTGGGGCTAAAACGAACCCGTTGTGTCTTCTCTGGGGCTTAAAACGAACCCGTTGTGTCTCTTGGGGCTTAAAACGAACCCGCTTGTGTTTTCTCTTGGGGCTTAAAACGAACCCGTTGTGTTTTCTCTTGGGGCTAAAACGAACCCGCTGGTGTTTCTCTGGGGCTTAAAACGAACCCGTTGTGTTTCTCTGGGGCTTAAAACGAACCCATTGTGTTTCTCTTGGGGCTTAAAACGAACCTTGTGTTTTCTTGGGGCAAAACGAACCCGCTTCATGAAAGAAATTAATAATAGGTGTTAATATTATCTGTGGCTTCAATCGCTTAAGATTTTCAATTAATGAGAGCTTAGTGAATGTGACTGCTCACAAGTCTAATCATTCAATATCGCTAAAACGGATTATCCTCAATATATTAGGGATAATATATCTTCGTGAACTTTCCGCTAATGGCATCATTAACTTGTCACCATCTTGAGTGATCGCTTATATGCTCCATTTGAGTAGACCGTATCAATTATAAACGGTCCTTCCCATTTAGGCCGAATTTGCCTTTCTTCGAATTAAGAATCATTGGTCACGGACGGCGAAAACCAAGTCTCCTCCTTGAAACTCCGATGCCTGACTTTGTTAAAGGCTTTGGAAATTTCGCTTGGTATAGCTCAATTTGTCGAGCTCCTGCCGCTTTCATCTAACATCTCAAGCTCCTCAAGACGCTTTTGATGTTGTTCGCACTTGTCATCCCTATCGCAAGGGCTACACGGCGACGGAATTTGTATCTCTAGAGGCAAAACAGCTTCACATCCGTGATACCAAGGAATATGGTGTGAATCCCGCTTGTTCGAATCAGGTGCGATACCAAAGAGCTTCACCAAGCTTATCATCCCAATCGCTTATTGGTTTTGACTAGCTTTGCTAAGATCTTGATGATAGTCTTATTAAAGGCTTCAGCCTAAACCATTTGCAAGGGATTATAAGTCGCGGACTAGACGCCTTGTATTCTCAACTTGCCGCAGACCGACGTATGCTGTCGATGAATCGAGGACCATTGTCATGCACAATTGTTCTGAACACCATATCGATAGATAATATGGTGTTTAATGAATTTGATGACAAGGTTCGCCTTGACTTCTTTGAGCGGAATTGCTTCACCATTTAGAGAAGTAGTCAGAATTGCCAAAATAAAGCTTATCACCTTTTGCCGACGGGGAATATGGGTCCTACCACATCCATTCCCCATGTTTCAAACGCCAAGAAGTAGCCGACGGTGTAGATCTTCTCTCGGGCCGATGCATGTAATTTGCATGATTTGACACGCCATACATCGCTCGCAGATTCGATTGCATCTCTAATCATGGTCGGCCAATAATAGCCTAACCTTCTTAGTCTATCTCCCGCTTTAGGACTGTGTTGATGCGCACCGCAAGTACCGCCATGTGCTTCTTTAAGTGCCTCTTCGCTTCCTTGGTCGAAAGACATCTGAGTAACAATCCATCATATGTACGACGATAAAGTGTTCGAGATGTCATGTAGTAGAATCTCTGCTCTTCTTCTGATAGATTCTTTATATCTTCCGTAAAATACCATGTAAGACATAATCTATAATAAAGCCAATCTCAAGTTCGAGTCCCGCTGAAGTAGCATGTGTTTCTTTGACATCCAAAATATATTCCGTATGAAAAGTTGGTGTGTCCTCACAAAGGACGAACCGCTCGCTTGAGGGGTTGCGCCAATGAAACAGCCTGCGCCGCTAACGATCGCAAGATAAGCGCTCAAGCCGTGGTATATATTCGATGAAGAAACTTTTGAATGATTCTCGCCATCTCTATTGCCGCTTCATGATATGGGATCAACCGATTTCTAACTTCATAGTCTCCACGAATTTGCTTAACTATGAGTTGAGAATCTCCAACGCTTCGAGATATTCGACCCCAAATTTTTAGCAAAACCGAGCCCAATAAGTAACGATTGTATTCGCCACATTATTAGAGCAGGTTCACCAACTAATAAGCCCGAGGCATCACATGTTTCTCCCGGAAACTAAGACAACTCCGACTCGGCCGAAATCTTAGAACATCCGTGAGCACTCGCCACATTGGTTGCGCTGACGCCCGTCAAGTATAATTGCCACACATATTCATGAGAAGTGTGATTGACCTCGAGGTTTCGCCGTAAATCTTCATAAAGTATAGCTTTATCACGACGTCGCTGCTAGAAGATCACAAATCGCTTGTCCCTTCACCGACTTCGCCGCTTGAAGTGGATGTCGATTAAAGGAGTAATGCCCATCTCGCTAATCGCCAATTCAAAGAAGCCGGTTGTGTCATGAATACCGAATTGGGTTAACATCCGAGATGACATGTATCGCCTCGTCCACCAAGTAATGACGATTTTCCTGACCGCAAATACCAAAGCTAGGCATTCTTTCGATATCGATATCGATTCAATACCACCATTGTCCGACTCAAATAGTATACCGCTTGTTCGCGGACCGTATCATCATCTTGTGCTAATAAAGCACTTAATGAATGGTTGGTCGCCCGACGTAAATCAAGAACGCCTTCCCGATTTCGTATGACGAGAACAGAGGATTTGATAGATATATTTTAATATCTTCAAAAGCCTTCGACAAGCATCATCCCAAACTAATGAAACACCCTTCTTGGCTAGCTTGGAGAACGGCCGACACTTGCCCGCAAGGTTCAAATAAACCGCCTTATGTAAGCCAATCTCCTTGCAACCCTCTCGAAGTTCTTTGAGATTCTTCGGGTTGTAACTCATTAATCGCTTCACCTTGTCCTCGATCAATATGAATTCCCTTTGACGTGACGATAAAACCAAGGAACTTACCACCGCCATTCCTAAGAAAGATTTAGTTGATTCATCTTCAATTGATGACCGCATAAGTTCAAATACCGCCCCGAGATCTTTAATATGATCGCCTTATCCCTGCCACTACTAAATCGCCAACATAGCATTCGACGGTCTTTCTTAGATGATCCTCAAAAATATTTGTCATTGCCCGCTGATAAGTAGCTCCTCGCTTCTTCAAACCAAAGGGCATAACGGTATAACAAAAGATGCCAAGAGGCGCCCAAATGAGGTATGTTTCTCATCGCCGATGCATCTTGATTTGATTATATCCAGAGAACCCATCCATAAATGACATTCTTTCAAACCCACACGTATTATCTATGATGACATCCGTGATGGGGAGGAAAGTCATCTTTAGGGCATGCCAAGTTTAGATCTCAAATCGATGCAAATTCTAATTGTCCCATTCTTTTAGAACAGAACAATATTTGCCACCCAACTGATGTTGCTCTTCCCCGATAAAGCCCGATTTTATGAGCTTTAACCTCAGCTACGCATTGCTTCCATGATTTGTGGACTAAATCTTCACGTTGTTGTTTCACGTGTTTAGATTCTCGCTTGATATTAAGCCTAATCGCTACTCGATCAAGCCGTGCATGTCTTCATAATTCCGTGTAATACATCAATATATTCCCAACAAGAGAAATCAATTCTCTTTTCTTCCGAGGAAGACTACCACTCACAAATATGGGTTTCGGATTATCTTCATCACCCATATTAACTTGAACAATCAGATCTTCTAGGGCTCTTTGTTCAAACCTATCACGAATCAACATTCATATGGAAAGTCCAAGGGTCTTCCCATTCGTAAATAATCATCTTCTTCGATCGCGTAAGACTTATTGTGGTCATATTGGACATTAGCCCCTTGAACACTTCGCCAAGACTAAAATCAATCCTGTGTCGAAGAATCGACGAGCCGCCATGATCATCAATTTGCCAACAAGATTCGCCGAGGATGAAGAAACATAGCCCGCACTTTTATATTCATAATAACGATCGCTTTCCTTCTCGAACATGAGAGGGTCGAGGCGAATCCAACACCGGCCAAGACCGGTCCGTAACGGTTATATCCCCATTTCTTCATGTAATGGTGCTTGTGAGCTATATTTGGAAAAATGTTTGCACGGATCATCATTGCTATCTTCGTGATTCCTCACAATAATCTTGTGGTGGAGATTTTCTTCCTTTTCCAAAGATTGTTTGCTTTGCATCTTTCAAAGGAAGGAGGAATGTTGATCCCGCCGAACTTTGAAGGCATTTCTTCACCGGTTCAACGATGAGAGCGTACATGTACATCATGATCCCCTGCATAATACCGTGATAAGATCAACACTATGTACATACTCTAAATCGCCATTTATTATATGTTCATCTAAGAAGCCGCTACATAACTTTCTCCGACGATTCGATCCGCCAAGATCGACATAAGAGGTTCGATGTCATTAAATACAAAGCTTCCATCGTAATCGAGCCCTACTGATCGCCTTCATTACCGCTGTCCGCATTCGGGCCGATGGTTCAAGATCGGATTCAAGACCATACAAAAGAGAGTCAAGAAATAATTTTCTAACCCCTTGAATGGTTGCTTATCCGCATCATCGCCTTTGACCACATTATCGCGTCGACATACTTCAAGCAATCGATGTAATGTGGATGGGACTATAAGGCTACCGTGGATCCAAGGTCCACCCAATAGTAGGTTATATGAAGTTCTCGCGATCGATTACATAACATGTAACCTCAGATTTGAGATCTCCAAGCCGCACTTTATCCGATTTTACCCAAAGGTCCGACCCGCCGGTATTAAATCCATAAATCACCGCGGCTCGTGAGAAGCCAACTTGCTAGCCTAATTCCAAGATGATACATCAACCGAGTGGCATAATGTCGATCGCAGATCCGTGATCAACTTGAATCCCGCTGACGCGAATCGAGCCAATGTACCCAAAGGAAATATAATGGCCTCGTCATGCTTCGAATTTTTCACCGCATATCCTCTGCAAAGGTTATGCAAGGGAATTGTGTTGTCGCCAAGTTGCGTTGTTCGGTCTTCTCCTAACCCGCTTGACTTGAGTGATAAAGCTTCAATCGCCTAAAGCTTCTTGTAAGGCTTCCTAGTCTCTTTAGAAAGACGAGTAACTCGTAAAGAGTTATCCTTGCCGGAATGTTGGCTAACCGGGTCATAACGCCAAACGATATGATGAGCTCCGAACTTCCGGCTTGTCCCTCCTAATTGGATGATTAAATCGACCGCTTCGACTTGCACCTCTTGAGGTTGTTTATCTTTCGCTTGGTTGTATCCTCCTTAGCTACTCGCCGCTTTCAGACATTGTGGTGGAGTCATTGCCACCCCAGCCCGCTAGAGTTTTGGCATTCGAATCGAATTCTCGGTATTGATAACTCAATTTATGCCCACTTCTCGTAGCATAAGCCGGGTTACCTTCACACGAACTTCATGTTCATTTTCGTGATGACTAAAGAGTTGGAGCTTTTCATCACCCTCTTCCTAATTGCCAAATATGAGCACGAGCTTGCCTTTACGCTTTGACTTCCGTGTTGAAGAAGAACCCGGCCCATTGCTCATCTTGAAGAAGATCCGATGAATCCACAAGATTCTCGCTAGGAGTTGTGTATGATACCAACCCTTTCGACATTGCCCATGCGGATCATCATTGACCGCTTTGACTTTAACCTCGTGGACAATCTTCTAGTATGGTATGGGTGGTAGAGATCCAAAGTTGATGGCCACCATATTTGAACCAACTTTCTTCTCCTTCTTCACGCTATGATTCCCGTGATCGATTAGAGCTTGAATTTTGTCTTTAAGAACAAAACAACTCTTGGTCTGGATGATGGACCCTTCTCGGTATGCACAATACTTGGGATCTCGAGATCTTATTAGCCTCCTCTTGATTTGTGATTGAGGCAATTTGATCTTGTTGTTATCCAAGAGGTATTTGAAGATAACTCGCACTTCTTCCTCTTTGAAAGTATAGCTCTTTGGAATCTAGTATCCTGAGCCTCTCGCAATTTTGAGGTTTTGTTGAAACCTCAATTGCGGTTGTTGCCGCCAGACGCTTTGTTGTTGCCGTTGAATGCCCGATTTGCTTCAACAAAGATTAGCTTGCGCTTTCCTTTGCCACGGGCACAAAATTCGCTTGAGGGAACCGCTGTGGGTTCACCTCTCATTCTTCTTCCTCCCCGATGAACCGCTCGCTTCTTCACCGCTGAGTTTCAATTCTTTCCAAGTGGTTGGTGGTGCAACCCCATGACTTCCAACAATTCTATAGAAAGATTGTTGTGGCAAGTCTTCAAAATGAACTCTTCAAGAATTGATCTCTCGCACTATAGCTTTATTATGAAACGCTTAACTAAGGTGTCAATTGTCTCCCCATCTTTCTCGCTTCTCATCTAGAGAGTTCCAATGGAAACTTCGTGTCATCATCAAAGAAGTTACGAGAAAAGAGTTTCCATGTCATTCCAACAAGCATGCTCCCAGCCTTTGAGTCTTCGATACCAATCAAGGCAGCCTCAAGGGTACCGATTTAATGACCGAATCATCAAAGGCTCATTTCCGAGATCACCCCCAAGTGAGATTTGAAATAGATCAAGTCGTAGGCTAACCCTCCCGCCAAAAGGTGTGAAATTAATCAAACCAATTTCTCATGGTAGGGATTGAATCCCACTCTCTCGATATGGACACGATTCTGGCCTTCTTAACCTCGTGAGCATTCATTAAAGCATTAATTTTGCCTTCAAGCTCCTTCATCTTTTCATTTTCATCCTCGCTTGTTTTGATGATTTAGGAGGAATTGGAACATTTCCGCTTGGGTAGCTTAACTTTTTCTTAGGAGGTTTATCGGCATAAATGTGTTCATCTATCTCCAATCACTGCCTTCAACATTATGGTGGGTAACTCCTCCTTGTTGACTGGATTCAGTCGTTGATCGACCTGTGTTGTGCAACCGTATGGGTTTGCAACTCCTCATCTCGCTGCATGGCTAGCTCCATCTCGTTTCATTTCGCCTTAAGCTCTTTGCTTGGCTAAGGCTTCTGTAACATTTGAGCCGTGACATCGAGTAATGGTAAAGCCTCCTATGGTGACGACTCATACTTGAAACAAGATCGCCCGGCTATCGAAAGCAGGCCGGAAATTTCATCTTCTGATGATTCTCCTTCATGCATTCTTCTATAGTCAATGCGCCGCCAGAAGCTCGCAATTGCAATCGGACAATCTCTCGAAATCTGAGAACTAACTCTTCCTCCGTGAGGAAGTCGATCTCGTGATCCGCCGCCAGCCCTTTCCCTTTGTTTACCATGTTAATAGTAACTTCGTGAAGTTCATCCGCTCAATGGTAGATCTTCTTCTTCGTCGCCTTTGACTCGCCTTCAAATCTTCCGCCGCGTGGAAAGCCTCTCAATACCGGCTCTTTGTGGTTGAGCCGCTTGACTCTAACAACAGCACATCCCGACAACAACGCCTTGATTAGTTGTGCACACGAGCAAGAACAATTTATTTCATCAATCGCTCTTTCGTGTTACTACCCCACCGATGACACAGCTTGATGTGGCTTGTCACCGGTTGTACTTTCACCCCAAGTGTAACGCTGTTCTTAACCGAGGACACGCTCTTTTGGGGGCCGATCATTCGACTTGGGAAGCACCTTTGATGTTTTAACTTCATCCGCCGAAATTGTCTTGGCATGGATCATAAGTGTTTTATCATCTCTCGTGACTTCATGAATCACACGCCAAGTTCTTCCCTTTAGTAGACTGACTCTCATGGATGCTCAAACGAGATGCAATTGGAATTTTAGAAGCCCGAGATGTTTCAGCTTGCTCGTGACTCTTTCCGACCGGGTAATCCAAACGCTTCTTCATCGATACTTTGTCTTTATTTCCTGCCGTGGACCAAGACGACTAAACACCGGTTGCCAAGTTTCCGTGCTTAATTGTCGCTATCTTAGCCTGAGAAGTGAATGAAAGGGCGAGAAATCAAATTTTGCTAAGGCATGGAAGGCGCCTTCGCTCATGCAGGCAGCTCGCCGCTCACCGACGCCGGTTACACCGCCGTTGGCGCAGGCAGCTTAGGTCGCTCCTCGCACAGGCGCCGGTCGCTCCTCGCTACCGAAGATCGCTGTCGGTGCGCACTCTTGAGCCGATGTCACTTCGGACCCAAATTTTGTGATTTTGGGTCATTCTTTGGTTGATTTAGACTCTCGCGCTTTGCGTAACAATGGCACGCGCATGAGCAACGCTGCACTGGCTACGCCAGCCTTCCTTGTCAATCGGGTCCTTTTGACGAACCCATTCTTCCTTGGGAGGAGTGTCGGCGGATTGAGGTTGAGGCGTTGTAACTTGCCGACGCCCGATCACGCGAAGTTCGCGGTTGTAATGAACTCCGCCTCGCTGATTCCATGGCCTTGCAAGTTGTCCGCCATCTTTTGTCTCGACGCAGCCCTCTTCGCCGAGCGTTGAGATCTTGTTGAATGACTCCTTCTTCCTCGAAGGAGTCAACTTGAGCGAGCTCCGCTTTGAAATCCACCGGTGTTGTTGAGAGGGGAAATCGCCCGCCGCAGTTTAACGAGAATCGCTAAGCATCACAACGTAACTAACCTCCTCTTAGGCGATGAGATCCTCCGATGTTTGCGGGTGAGGAGGACTTCATGAGGAAGAGGAGAGATATTCTTCAAACTTGGCTTGATCGAAGAAATAATTCACCATCGACCATGAGGTCGGCTTGATCGCCGCAGTCAGCGACACAACGATCTAAGCTCGAGACCGCTGGCTCCCATCGTGGTCGCCATCGCGTTTGGGTCGAAAGTTGATTTCTTTGTCGCTTCCATTGCAAAACTTAAGAAAATTACACTTTAATTTTCGCTACAAAGAAATTTTAGATAACTCTCTCACAAACTCAACAAAAGACACTACAAGTGTAGATCTCCCCGCTTTGTGGACTTTGCTCGTCGGGACGCGTAATCCGGGACCACCGAGCAACGATCGCCGAATCGACGGGTTTAGTTGATGCTTCGCAAAGGAAACAAGAACTTAAGCAAATATCTTAGCAAAGTAAGATATCTACTTTCTCAAGAATAAGTCAAAGCTTAAACTCGAGGAATCTCCGTAGATTGTGTTCTTGAACTTTGGAAGCTTGATTCTCTCTCCTTGCAAAAGCTCGTTTTGTTTTGTTATGGTCATAACCACTAATCAAGTGGATTAAAGGGAAAGTCAACACCGATCCCGACCAAAGCTTGCTTACCAATGAGGACCGACATGACCTCCACACTCAATCGCGCCGGCCCGCGATGTACGCCGCCCGCCCCTACCATCGTTTATTTTACATCGCTTATGACCGGACGCAGGCATGGCGTAGCTCTGCCCATCGACAAGCTTCTAAGCGACAATGGCGGTCGGCGGCCGTCCTCCCGACTACAGTAATCCCTTCCTACGAAGGTCGGTCTCCAAACAATGTGGAGCTTAACCCTGTTTCCACTTCTACCACGCCCCTCTAGAGCTAATGAGGCACTCCTAATCGCTGCCCTCAAGAATCATCCCGGACGCCCTAAAGAGCCGCATGAGTCGGCCATCCAAACACACCTCCCCTTTCTCACCCCCAGGTGGATTCCCCACTCAAACGACGGCCACACAAGACTCGAGCCCATCGACATCACATTAAATGCAATCGATAACCCCACCCCCATCTTCACGCCAAGATTTAAGACACTCCGACCCATGCAAATCCCATCCCATTAATGGCTTAATAGACCACACCACTTTCGACATTTCCAATTTGACACTGTGAAGACCAGCCACTCTAGCAAAGTGAGGGATGTTCACCAATCCTCTACAAGACACGTGAGGGGAGCCGACCACCGGTGGTTCCCAAACTAGTGATAGGACGGAAATACCCCTTAACCCTACCTATAAAAGAGAAACGTGAATGCCTAACAAGCAAGCAATTCTCCCAAGAATTCCGCCCACCCCATTATCACACATTACTAACTTGACCGCTCTGAGAACCACCTGAGATCCCAACTCCGGCCTTCCGCAGTCCTTCTTGCCGCTAGGCGTAACCCTTTGATCGAGTCATTGCCGCCGGGTTTTTGGAGAGAAAGCGGATCGCCTCTTTTAAACTAAACTCATCCGGAGGTTAGTGATGGATTATATACATCAACAGCTTGGCTTCCACCGTGGGCCTCCTTTCTTCTTTCTTTGTGCACATGTCGGCCGGGCGATGATCTTTCCCGTCGAGGACCACATGCGGCTATGTCACCTGTGCCCAACTCCGTGAATCCACCGAGAAGATCACCCTAGCCATGTAGCCACCATGCATGCCCGCCCAAGCTTTTGCAATCGACCTTTCACTCGCCTCCTCAGCTTTAATAGCCGCGAAGAGCGTTTATCACAATAATGGCGCGGGTCAGCCTTTCCTCGCCACCGCCACTCCACCGCTGTGGTAACCACTCGCCAGGGGTGTCCCGCCCCGAGACTTCCCACCTTGACAAGTCACGGAGGGAATCACCAGAGCGCTTACTCACTCTACGGGCGCCAGCCTACCATGGCGCCAGCTTGGGGCGCTGGCCCTCGTGATTCGACTCACCGATGAAAGCTTCTTCCCAGCCTAAGTAGACCGGGCCATCTAAGATAAAATTTCTCGCATCGTGACCGCTCAAGAACACCATTCCCGATCACCACCAACAAGACGGGCGACATAATCAGTACTAAATGGCTGACGCTTATCGGAGGGAACCCCTTCACCGACTCCATCATGAAAGCACCGAACCGAGAAATTCAAGATGCCGACAATGGACAAGCACGGGTGATAGAGACCCAACCGAAAGCACGCAGCAAGACTACCACAACACCATGATCATGATGTAAGCGCATTTCATCCGTCAGCCGCTTCCTGCTACTCCTTGACAGAAGCCAAGCTTTGGTGGAACTCATTGGAGAAGAGGTCCATTGGTAGCTTCAAGAGCTGCCTTCAGCTCATCCACCACTTGGCCAACGCCAAGCCTAAATTGCCTCCTCCGGTGCCTATTCAAACCAAGCAGAGGGGCGAGAGCCCCAGAGCCTACATCAAGAGGTTTCGTGCTAAGAGGCTAGAAGTCGAAGACCAAGGGAGCAAAGTAGCATGGCAGCCTCTCGGGTAGCTGGTCAGGACCGGGCCAGACCATCCAAAGCCCTCAACAAGAAGCCCATCGTGAGCTACGAAAGCACTTGATGTCCAAAGCCCATGCTTACATGAACATGGAAGAAGCTGAAGCTTACAAGATCGCCACAGCCTCGAGTCCGCCAGAATGTACCACGACTACTCCCCAAGACGCCCCCACCAACAACACCGCAAGATCCTCATCCCCTCACGACCACCTATGCCGCCCAAAGAACCCATCCCGCTAGGTCGGTTCCAGACCTCCGGAGAGAAGAGCCGAGGCACATCCTAAGGAATCCTCCTCCCAAGAACAACCGCAGTGGGTCGTTCGACAGAGGGAGGATAGAAGAGCAGATACTCCCCCTGTTCACAGCCCTCAACACCTCCTTTCGGGCCTCGGACAAGGCCCAGAGAAGGGCTCCTCCACAAGCCCCCTCACGATGAGAGCAGCATCCAGCAAGAGAGACTCACAAGCGACCTCACTGATACCACCGGGACTCACTGCCACGCACACCCCAGAGTGCCGGTTCTCCGGAATGACATTGAAGACCTCATCCAAAGAGGCTTGAAGAATTTGATCTACCGAGAGCAACAAGCCAAAAGAGACGCATCACGCCTCGCCTCGTCCTGCTCAGCCTCCGACTCTGAGCAGGAAGCCACCAAGGGAGTCGGGAGTCATCAACACCATCACGGGTCCGACCTAGGAGGGGAGTCCAACAACCGAAAGAGGTATGCTGCAATGACTTACCGTGAACAACAGGACAAGAAGCTTGGGTCGATGTATCCATCTCTTTCAACAGGCCGACTTTATGGTGTTGAGACGCTTCATGACTAATTTATCATTATATCACCCGACATCTACGCTTTAAAGTGAAGAGGATCATGATCGACACCGAGCTCTCATTTACATATTGTTTTTGGACGCGCTCAACCGTATGGGTATTGATAAGTCCAAGCTCTACCGCCTTTAGGTCACCTCGATTGGTTTCACGGCATTCTCACTCCAGAGGGGCAAATCACCCTTCCCCCGACCGTCATCTCCGTACAATCGACTCGCGGGACGCCCAGCTGTAATGGACATCAAGTCGGCACATAATGTCATCTTGGGGTCAACGCCCTCCACACCATGGCCATCCCATCCACCTATCATCAATGATCAAATTCCCAGACGGAGTGGATAGTCCCAGCTTAATGTGAAGGAAGTCTAGCCACTCTCCACCAAGGGAAAAGGAGTCGATGCCCATCGAGAAGACGGTCCGCCAAATGAGAGGAGCCAGAGGACGACTCAGCTTGAGGACCTCCATGAGATTCCCATCGACCACGAGGGCGCAGAGGACACTCAGATCTGATCCACCTCCTGAGCCATTAAGAGGTGCTGATAACTACTTTTCTTTATCTAACCTCATGTGTTTGCTTGAGTCCTGAAGACATGCTCTGCATTCGCCACGCCATTTGCCATGAGCTCGTGACCCACACGCCAAACCGGTTCGACGTAAGAAGACACCGGGGCCCGAGCTGCAAAAGGCGCAATGAGAGGAAGTCGAAGGCTCCCCGAGCGGACTTCATTCGAGGTCCAATACCCCCAGTGGTTGTCCAACGCCGCCCTAGTGAAGAAGTCTTCTAAGAAATGGAGGACGTAAGGCCGACTTTGCATCGAATTCAACAAAGCATGCCCCAAGGACGCTACCTCCCCGCATTGATCAATTGGTGGACGAAAAGGGACATCAGTTGCTAAGTTTCTGATGCTTTCAGGTTACAAACCAGATCCGCATGGCGCAGGCATGATCGAAGACGCCCTTCATCACCGAATCGAGGCACCTTTTGCTACAAAGTGATGCCCTTTGTCTCAAGAATGCCACACCTACCGTGAGGTCGGTCAACAAGATCTTCAAGGCCCACCGCCGCAATGTGGAAGCCTATGTGGATCTACATCTTGGTGAAGTCGACGCGTTCTCCATATCATCACCGGACTGAAGGAGACCTCTTCACCACCTCCGCGCTACCGATGAAGCTCAACCCCACCAAATGTGCTTTTGGAGTGTACGAAAAATTTCGGGATTTATGATCACCCGTAGAGGGATTGAGATCAACCCGAGAAGATAGAAGCCATCGAATTACTTCCCGAGCCAAGACCATGAAGGACATTCGTAAGCTCAATGGAAGATAGCCTGGGCCCCCGCCCAGCCGGCAGAGAGCCTCCTTTCTTCAAAGTTCTCGAGGGGCCAAAGATCCCAAGAAGAAGTTGGAATGGACCAAGAATGCCGGGCCGCCTTCAGAACTCAAAGCATATCTCGAAAGCACCAAACCACTCCCGAGCCAACCTAGAAGGGGAGACCCTATACCTATACTCGGCCGCTCACAAGCGTGAGCTGCTGCTAGTTAGAGAAGAAGACCACATCCGTAGTTTCGGCCTACTATGTCGGGCCGGATCTTGAGAGCGGGGAGTTGAACTACCCTTAATCTAAAGGCGCTCGCGACTCATCACTACGCTCGCCGACATCCGGCATTCATTTCCAAGACTTATTATCGCGCGACAAGCCTCCATGAAGAAATCCTCGGAAGTCCCACCACATCGGAAGGATGGTGGCTGGTCGATCGAACTCGCCGAATATGATGTTCGGGCCGAGCCCGTGACCACTATAAAGCGCAAGCGCTGGGCCGACTTCCTCATAGAGTCCACTCGCCAGATGGCGGGCGATGACCTAGCTTACCCTCGCCAACCCATACCCCTGCCGGGTCGCGCGAAGCCAAGCAGCTGCCTCGGTCCCTAACCCGAGCCGACTCGGTCGCCAGGAGTTGAAGGTGGACGGGTCCTCAAGTGAAGGGGAGCGAGTTTGCCGCCTCGCAGCCTCGGTGGGCAGCCACGGAGCGCAGCCCATCGCCTTCTGCTCCTCGGCCAACAACAGGTCAATACGGCCCTCATAGCCGCTTCAAGGGCCGCCTAGTAGCCAAAGCCGAGTCCATTCAGGCCGGGCCGACTCTCTTTGGTCGTTCATCGTTAACGGCAGTACGCCGCAAAAGATAAAAGGATGGCTCAATACCAAGATTGTCAAGGACTCGCCCCCACTTCGCCAACTTCAAGATCATCCAAGTTCCTCACCGCTAACGCCGAAGGATGCCTTGTCAAAGCTAGCATCGACCGCCTCCTTGAGTAGCTCCGACCCATCTTCGCCACACACTTCCCCATTCCAAAGATCGCGAAGTCCCTTCGATGTCATGCATCCGACTTCTGGGAACCTGTTAACGGGACCCTTTCATCCACTCCTTGACACCGCTCCTTACCCACGAATCTCTAAGAGGCTAAGAGTTTGCAGAGGGTCACCGCTACCTCATGATTGACGCTCAGCTTCCATCGGTTCCCTACCCTAGGCGCTGGGTGGGCCCCATCTCCTGCCTCCGACCGCCGGGGCCGACATTATGTTCTAAGGGAAATCCACCAGGGCACTCAAGGAAACCACCTGTACAGAACTCTTGCCTTAAGATTATAATGCCAGGATATTCGTCGTCATCGTCGAGCCAATTCCTACGCTCGCCTCCAAATGCAAAATGTCAATTTCAAGTAGATTCCTAGAGCCGCCGCTACGTAACTCACTTCTATCTTCACACTCCCTTCGCCCAATGGGGACTGGATATATCAGCAGCCTCATTGCCTCGTGGCCAGAATTTTGATAGTCGCTATCACTACTCTTCACCAAATGGATCGAGGCCGAGCCTTTGGCGAAGATCGGGAGACTAACATCACCGGCTGAAGTCGATCGTATGTCGCTTTAGGCCCCCGCCATTCATCACCGGACAACGCACCCGCCTACAAATGGAGGATTCCAAGATTTTTGTGAAGAATGGAAGATCAAGCTCAAGTTCGCCGTAGCCCACCCAAGTGTAACGGCTGCGTGTCGCCAATAAATGCATCCTCCAAGCTTTGAGGAAGAAGGTCATCAAGCACTCTCCTAATTGGGTTGAAGAACCGAAGCATCTTATGGTCAGACAGACGCACTCCACAAGAATTCAACCGGGAAACCCCATTCATGCCGACTTGGCGGAGCGTATGTGGTCCCAGAAGCCTGCATGCCCACCATCCGCTCCAACACTTTGATGAAGAAACAAACTCAGGGACGCCGAGGACAAATTGACTTGATGGAGGAGGTCCGACAACCGCCACACCGACAAGTCGCCAATCAACAGCCGGACGCCTCGACATTACAATAGCAAAGTCCGCCGAGAGAGATTCCAAGGGCGACCTAGTGCCGGAGGAAGGCGCCTCGGCTGCGACACCGCACGC